>CM064507.1:42307438-42641344 GCA_032716605.1 Paralithodes platypus
ATATATTTGAATGTATCCCTTGTCTCTGTCCAAACCCCGCGGCAGATCCACCTAACCTTCATCACCACCACCTGGTTTGTCTGTAGACAATATGGGGGTATGATTCAGACCCCTGCCCCGGGACGGCCTTGGGGGGGGGGGGGGTCGTCTGCCACAAACTAGCTATATGGTCTATAAGTAAAGTGCCAATGCTTGTCACCTTCACACACACACACACACACACACACACACACACACACACACACACACATACAGACCACACACACACATACACACAGAACACACACACACACACACGTACGTACACACACTACATGATTGTACGTACACACACACATACAGTACACACACAAACACACACACACAGTCACATAACAACTCGCCTCTTTTGACCTAGCTTCTTCTTTTCTTCTATTCAACAGCTGAGCTCTGGAACTCTCTCCCAGAATCAGTCTTTCCCTCTTCCTATGACTTAAATTGCTTCAAACTCCGTGTGTCCAGGCATTTTGGCTCGAACGTCCCTTGATTTTGGCCCTGTCACTCTTTCAACTCTGAGGGAGGCACTCGCTACAGGCAGTTCTGCCGTTTGCCTCCCTCACATGAAAAACAAAACTGTATAGGCTACAGAACCGACTGTAAGCGACTTTTATGAAGTCCCATCTGAGTTAAATATTTAGGCTGGACTTATTTTTCCTTTGTATGTATGTAGGTCTTTTTCTATGTGTATGAAGGAGACAAAGGGCAAATCTGCCTGTAACAAGATTCCCCCCCCCCCCCAAGTTGAAAGAAAATTAGCGATACCGTATGTTAGAGGCAAAAATGTCTGGACACACGGACTTGAAGCAGTTTAAGAAATGAGGGAAAGACAGAATGAGGGAGAGACTTCCAGAGCTTACTTGTTGAGAAGAAAGACTGGATAAATCGGTTAACTCTTGAGTTAGAGAGTTGGACAGAATAGGGGTGGGAATGTGTTAAAAGACGGATGCCACCTACTTTCTGTAAGGGAGGAGTTATACACAGAAAATGTACACACGTTATACCCCCCCCCCCCCCTACACACACACACACGCCCACCCACAAACACAACCACTAACACACCCACCTACTCACGCACACCACTACCCACACACACCCCTACCCACACACACATACCTAACAACACATACACCTACCCACACATCCAACTACCCACACACATACCTACCTACACATACACATACCCAGACACACACACCTACCCACACATCCAACTACCCACACATACACCTACCCAGACACACACACCTACCCACAAATACACCTACCCACACACACACCCCTACTCACAGACACACCTACCCCCACGCCTACCAATCCACACATAGCCTACCCACCTACTTACACAACCACTTCCATACCCACCTACACACATACCTACCAACACTTACACACTTACCCACACATACATAATCCCCCCCCATCCCACACACACACACACACACACACACACATACTCACACACATTTATAATTCCCCAATTCCGTTCAGGAAATTAGTCTACAAAACCCTGTTGTAAATTAATAGGCAATTACCGAGACATAAAAACACAAGCCTCTTATGTCGGGAGTCACACGGGCGACTCTTCCTGCAACCTTTTACAGGACACTTTATAGCGGCAATTTTGTAATCTACCTCAAGGATTCAAAGGGGTAAATACCATTCTAATCAACCTTATGAATAACACAGGTGTTTCTTAAGCTGCATAAAATCGTTTAATTTTAACCCGAATCAAAGGTAAAAAGGAGTCTTCATGCTGCAGGGGTTAAAGTTGCTGGGAAATGGGGGGGGGGGGTTAGTATTGAGTGGGTGTGTGGGGTGGGTGGGTGGTTGGTTGGTTGGTTGGGTGGGGGGTGTGGGTGGGGTGGGGGTATTGACTCCACTGTGTAGTCAGGACAATAGAGATCGCCCTATATATATATATATATATATATATATATATATATATATATATATATATATATATATATACGGTAAAGCTTGTTACCATGGTGGGCTTAATCTTTGATCATATAAATATACTATATAAATTATACAGTATATTATAAATTTCAGTTAGATTACGCATATTTCAATTTTATTCTGGCTAATGTTACACGAATTAACTCAGTTTATAAATCAAAGCCTGGGTAAAATCAATGACCATGAATCGTTTGTACAGGTCTTTCAGTTCTTTCCTAAACAATATCAAATCGTCTAATGATAGCAAGAATAGCAATAAACTTGTCATTATAGCACTGAAGGAGTTAACAAATAATAAAGAGAAAGGAGGTAGAATGTCAGGGAGTAATTATTAACGAGAGCGGGGAAATAAGTAAATGTCGAAATCCGTCGATAACCTTTTAAGATATCTTGTAGCCAGCTAAACAAACCGACAAACGCCTGCGAAACTATAATCTCCTGAACTGCAGCTGGTAGAGATAATACTGAAAACAAAAATGACTCAGACGGAGTAAAGAGAGTGAAATGGTTAAAAGGGCGAATACAAGTGGCGAGTGCGGCAGAATTACTGATTTGATGACGTAAATCCTGAGAGAGAGAGAGGTAAAGGCAAGGTGGAGCAGAAAGACTCAATCGGGAAGGAGGGAAGAATGGAGGGAGGGAAGGAAGGAAGGAAGGAATGAAGAAGGGAGGGAGAGAGGGAGGGAGGGAGGAAGAGAGGTAGGGAAAGAGGGAGCGAGAGAGGGAGGGAGGGAGGGAAGGAGGGAAGGAGAGAGGAAGAGAGGGTGGGAGGGGGGGAAGGAGGGAGGGAGGAAGGAAGGAAGGGAGGGGAGGGAGGGAGAGAGGAAGGAAGGTAGGGAGGGAGGAGGGGAGGGAAGGAAAGGAAGGAAGGAAGGAAGGAAGGAAGGAAGGAAGGAAGGAAAGGGAGGGAGGGGAGAGAGGAAAGGAGGTAGGGAGGGTGGGAAGGAGGGAGGGAGGAAGGAAGGAAGGGAGAGAGGAAGGGAGGTAGGGAGGGTGGGAAGGAGGGAGGGAGGAAGGGAGGGAAGGAGAGAGGGAGGGAAGGAAGGAGGGAGGAAGGAAGGAAGGAAGGAGGGAGGCAGAGAGGTAAGGAGGGAAAGAGGGAGGGAGGGAAGGAAGGAAGGAAGGAAGGAAGGAAGAAAGGAAGGGAGGGAGGGAGGGAGGGAGAGAGGGACGGAAGGAAGTAAGGAGGGAGGGAGGGAAGGAGGGAAGGAAGGAAGGAAGGAAGGAAGGAAGGAAAGAAGGAAGGAAGGAAGGAGGGAGGCAGAGAGGTAAGGAGGGAAAGAGGGAGGGAGGGGAGGCCAAACAATACAGAGGTAAACAAGCAAACACCCTCCAGGTAGCAATGCTTTAGAAACCCCCATTGCAGGAAGGAAGCCGGGGGGTGGGGGGCGGGGGAGCAGGTTGGAATACAAAGAACCGCAAAATTAACCCTTTCAGTACCGTAAAATAATGTACAGTCGCGGTAATTAATTATGATACATTTTGAAGCCTCGAACAAAATTAAACGAACCTTCCGAAATACAAATATCAGTTAAGGGGAGGCCACCTGCTTTTCTCTCCTTTTCACTCTTTCTCTGGATTGCATCCATTCGGCCCCATTCAGCCTTCTGTTTTAAGACGTTTATCCCCTTCCAGGTGTCGATTTCTTCCTGGCGAGCGATAGCAAGCCAGCATTGTATGGAGAAATCCGGTTTCGCCGGAGACATTTTTCTATCGGAAAATGTACAAATTTAGCCTGCTGTCAAACACATTCTTTTAAATATGCTGGCTCGCTACCGCTCGCCAGGAAGAAATCGACACCTGGATGGGGATAAACATCTTAACACAGTAGGATGAATGGGGCCGAATGGATACAACCCAGAGAGAACAAAAATCCCTTAAAGGATAACTAAGCTTCAATTCAGCTCGAAACAGCTCTCTATAGTATCTATCTGTCTATTGCCAGACGTCATGATCCCTGACTGGATTGACAGGAACGAATCGCCTCCACGCACCTCTGTCCACTGTCGGTCGGCGCCCCTCCTCCCACTCAACACCACTTTAACTCATATAACTCACTTTTTAAGCAGTCAGGTATCAAGCTATAAATATGAAAAGTTACTATCCGGAAGGAAAAGTGTATATGAGAGAGAGAGAGAGAGAGAGAGAGAGAGAGAGAGAGAGAGAGAGAGAGAGAGAACGAGAGAGAGAGAGAACGAGAGAGAGAGAGAACGAGAGCGAGAGAGAACGAGAGAGAGAGAGAACGAGAGAGAGAGAGAACGAGAGAGAGAGAGAACGAGAGCGAGAGAGAACGAGAGCGAGAGAGAACGAGAGCGAGAGAGAGAATGAGGAAGACTGGTAATATTGATCTCTACACTGTACTACCACCACCACCACCCTCCTCCCACCACCACCACCACTACTACCACACACGTCACATGGCAACACTACTACCACTACCATACCTTAACCATTACTACCACCAACATTACCACCATCTCTACACCAGTACATAACCGTCAACCATACACCACCACCACACTACCATATAACCACCCAACTTACACTACCATCACCATTACACCACCACCACTACCAAACCACCCCACCACCACTACCACCTCTATTACACCACCACCACTATCACCCCACCCCACCCCACCACCACTACCACCTCTATTACACCACCACCACGATCACCCAACCCCACCACCACTACCACCTCTATTACACCAACACCACTACCACCCCACCCCACCACCACCCCACCACACTGCCACACAATAACCAAGCATACACCACCACTACCATCACCAACACACTACCACCACACAACCACCAACCATACACCACCACTACCATCACCAACACACTACCACCACACAACCATACACCACCACTACCATCACCAACACACTACCACCAACCATACACCACCACTACCATCACCAACATACAACCACCACACTACCACCTCTATCTACCACACTACCATTACCACCCCACCATACTACCACCTCTATCTACCACACAACCACCAAACTTACACCACCACTACCATTCCACCACACTCCACTACCACCCCACCACACTACCACCTCAATCTATCACCACCACTACCCTCACCACCACAACCCCACCCCACCACCACACAACCACCAAACTTACACCACCACTACCATCACCAACACACTACCACCCCACCACACCACCACCTCAATCTACCACACAACCACCAAACTTACACCACCACTACCATCACCAACACACTACCACCCCACCACACCACCACCTCAATCTACCACACAACCACCAAACTTACACCACCACTACCCTCACCACCACACTACCACCTCTATCTACCACACAACCACCAAACTTACACTACCACTACCATTCCACCAAACTACCACCTCTAGCTACCACACAACCCCCAAGCATACATTACCACTACTACCACCACCTAAACCAATAACTATAGTACTGTTCCCAAGACGGGCGCCACTGTTGTCAATATATAAAGCTTATTAAGGGGGCAGTAATCGTTTTTTCTGGACCCCCTTCTCCCTCATGTTTAGCATATTTCTTTTGAGATTTAAAGACGTTCGTTCCGTTAGTTTGGCGATTTTAAGACCTTTCGCCTCATTTTTGTTGTCAATATTAAGACCTTTCGTGCCATTTAGGTGTCAATTTTTTCCTGGCGAGCAAAACGAACCTGTAATTTTAGAAGGAACCGGCCTTCGGCCGGACACTAAAGCATATATAAATATATAGACACAATACCAAGCACTACCCCCTTATCGGACATAATCTTAACCCTTTCAAGATACGATTACGCATTTATGTCTGTGTTCTGGCTATTATTATTAGGAAGGGTATATACAAGTCAGAGGATTAATTGAGATAAGTCTTTACCCTTATAATTCCAATCGATTCTTCCTAAGCTGTATAAAATCACAATACCTGGATGGGGACAACGTTTTAAAACAGTATAGACTGAATGGGGCCGAATGGATACAGCCCAGAAGAAAAAAAAAAAAAAAAAAAAAAAAAAGGTCATCCCCCCCTTAACTGAGATCGAGTTTACCCTTCTGATTGATATAGGTCCTTCCTAAACTGTGTAAATACGTGGTGTGTTCGCCCAGAAAAAAAAGGTCACCCCCAAATGAGATCGAGTCTACCCCTCTGATTGATATAGGTCCTTCCTAAACTGTGTAAATACGTGGTGTGTTCGCCAGGATAATGTGAATAAAGCCATCACAATACTGGAAGGGTTAATTATAGTTAAATATATCAGTAACCCCTTCTGTACCGGCTACGTCTTTTTAACTTTATTCTGGCTACTATTCAACGATTTTATGCAGTTAAATAAAGAGCCTCCAGCAATTAACAGGCTTCGAACTATCTCACTTAACCCTTTTGACCACCACAGATCCTTCTTAAACTGCACAAAATCGTCTAAATACAATTACAATAAAACTAAAAAGCCGTCGCCGGTACAGAAGGGGTTAAAGTATATATATATAATAAATACGAACAAATAGGAAGTAAAATTGTCCATGTAAGCTTGGCCCCCCCCAAAAAAAAAAAAATAAAATAAAATAAATAAATAAATAAATAAAATAAATAAAGTAACATAATTCTTTGATGAAGACCAAACTTTGCCACCAAACTAATACACATTTTACGACTAATACATAAACTTAGTTTGATAAAGTTTGGAATATTAAAATGTTAAAACTTCTTTGAGGCAAGCCCATCATCCCCTTCTGTACCGGAGACGTCTGTATAATTTTCTTCTAGCTATATTCGACGATTTTGTGCAGTTTAAGGGGAGGCAGATCGTTTTTTCTGGACCCCCTTCTCCCTTATGTTTAGCCCCACTAGTTTTGAGATTATAAGACGTTCAGCTCATTAGTTTGGCGATTTTAACACCTTTCGCCCCATTTCGTTGTCAATTTTAAGACCCTTCGTGCCAGTTAGGTGTCGATTATTTCCTGGCGAGCGATAGCGAGTCTGCAATTTTAAGAGGAACCGGCCTTCGGCCGGGAAATTTTTCTACCGAAAAATGTACAAATTTATCTTGAAGGGGGGTCTAGGGGGTGTTTTCTAAGCTTGATGGAGGTCTAGGAAGGAAACTAAAAAAAATATATGAACAAATTAATTAATAGACCAAACAAACAGTCAGTCTCCCCTTAAGAAAGATCTGGGATAGTAAAACGGGTTAAGTGAGATAGTTCGAAGCCTATTAATTGCTGGAGACCATTTTACAGCTAACTAAAATCGTCTAACAGTAGCCAGAATACAACGAAAAGGCTGTCTGGGTACTGAAGGAGTTGATCCCTTCACCACCATGACGCCTTTTAACCTTATATGTTGGCTAATAAAGACAGACGAGGTTATGCAGTTCAAGAAGGACCTATGTTATTCAGAGGGTTCATTGAGATCGTGTATTTACCCCTTAGAGAGTTTGAGGTAGATTACAAGCTAAAGCAAATTAAATTGTCTAATGGCAACCAAAATATGATGAAAATGACGTTATCCTGCTAAAGGGGTAAACAATGCATACTTACTACTTATAGCTTCCAAACAATGCATACTTACTACTTATAGCTTCCAAACTCTACGGTATTATAACGACGATTTCAATAACAGCTTGTTTGTAAAGTATATAATGATTCTACTTGGTGGTGTAATGGTTAAGGGGAGGTTTCTAGTTTGTTTCCTACTCCTCCAGCAATCTTAAAATGTCACCCCCTTAACCCCCTTTCAAGATAAATTTGTAAATTTTTCGGTAGAAAAATTTCCCGGCCGAAGGCCGATTACTCTTAAATTACAGGCTCGCTATCGCTCGCCTGGATAAAATCGACACCTAAATGGCACGAAAGGTCTTAAAATTGACAGAATGGGGCGAAAATTCTTAAAAATCACCAAACTAATGGGGCAAACGTCTTAAAATCTCAAACGCAATGGGGCTAGACATGAGGGAGAAAGGGGTCAAGAAAAAAATCCCTCAAGTGGAGATCTCCCCTTAAGGTGTCTACAAATATATGTGTGATAACCCAGGTTTGAGGCCCGGTGGATCACATATATGCTTTCATTAATTTCATTGGAGGTGTTTGGTGGTGTGGTGAAATTAATAAAAAATAGATTAGGGGGTAGTGCTTGGTTTTTGGTCTATACAGTATATGTATTTATGAATGTATTTTTTAGTATATGTATTTATGAATGTATTTTTTAGTATATGTATTTATGAATGTATTTTTTAGTATATGTATTTATGAATGTATTTTTTAGTATATGTATTTATCAATGTATTTTTTAGTATATGTATTTATGAATGTATTTTTTAGTATATGTATTTATCAATGTATTTTTTAGTATATGTATTTATGAATGTATTTTTTAGTATATGTATTTATCAATGTATTTTTTAGTATATGTATTTATGAATGTATTTTTTAGTATATGTATTATCAATGTATTTTTTAGTATATGTATTTATGAATGTATTTTTTAGTATATGTATTTATCAATGTATTTTTTAGTATATGTATTTATCAATGTATATTTTAGTATATGTATTTATCAATGTATTTTTTAGTATATGTATTTATCAATGTATTTTTTTAGTATATGTATTTATCAATGTATATTTTAGTATATGTATTTATCAATGTATTTTTTAGTATATGTATTTATCAATGTATTTTTTAGTATATCTATTTATGAATGTATTTTTTAGTATATGTATTTATGAATGTATTTTTTAGTTCCCTTGTTAGACCTCCATCAAGCTTAGAAAAACACCCCCTAGACCCCCTTTCAAGATAAATTTGTACATTCTTCGATAGACAAATATTTCGGCCGAAGGCCGGTTCCTCTTAAATTACAGGCTCGCTATAGTTCGCCAGGAAAAAATACACATAAATGACACGAAAAGTCTTAATATTGACAAATAAATGGGGGCGAAAGGTCTTAAATCGCCAAACTAATTGGCCGAACGTCTTAACATCTGAAAACTAATGGGGCTAAACATGAGGAAGAAGGGGGACCAGAAAAACGCCTCATCGCCCCTTAACCCCCAACGTCGCACCAGCCAGTGTTACGCTAAGGGCTCCTGGGGGATTGACAGACCCTTAATCCTTTAAAGATCCGATTACGCATTTCTTGTTTTTTCTCCGGCCATTATTAGACGATTTTATTCAGATTAGGAAGGGTATATAGAAGTTAGAGGGTTAATTTCGATAGTCATTACCCTTATATTTCCCACACATCCTTTCTAAACTGTATACAATCGTCTAATGATAGCCATAATAAACTGTTAAAATGTATCATAGTCATCAGAGGGTTTATTTCACTAGTGTGTGTGTGTGTGTGTGTGTGTGTGGGTATGTGTGTGTGTGTGTGTTTTTTTTTGTTATATGTGTGTGTTTGTGTGTGTGCAGGAAGGGAGCGAATAAAAGGTATGGCTCCAGTCCAGGGTTCCATGTCACGGTATGTCACCACCCCACCCACTAGACCATTCCATCCACTAGATCTCAAACACACACGGATGGGTTTTTTTACGTCTCTCTCTTTCTTTCTTTCTTTCTTTCTTTCTCTCTATCTTTCTCTCTCTCTCTCTCTCTCTCTCTCTCTCTCTCTCTAATTATTAATAGAATTAATAGAGAATTTGAATGTTGGTGATGAATTCAGTAACAGCGACCATCGTACGATAACTTTCACTTTAAAGTTTACTAGTAACGAACCAAATAGTAGCATCGAAAAAGTCCCTAATTTCAAGAAAGCAAACTTCCATAAACTTAGAGCTATGTTTAAAGAAACTGACTGGAGCTTTTTAATTCACAATAACGACATAAATACATCTTGGAAGTTATTCGAAGCCACTTACCTAAAAGCAGTGCAAGACTGCATACCATCAAAAACTCGGCGTCCAGGCCATAATAATAAGCCCAAATGGTGGAATAAAGATATTTCAAACTGCCTGCTTGCTAAAAAATGTGCTAATGATAGATTAAAATCCTCACAAAATGACGAAGAACGGCTGAAATTTGTAGAGCTACGACGCAAAGCCAAAAAGTTAATTAAGCAAAGTAAAAAGACCTTAGAGTTACATATTGCGAATCAAAGTAAAACAAACCCGAAAGAATTCTATAGTTATATCAGAAAGAAAAAAGTTGTTACTTCAACTGTTGGACCGTTAGTCGATGAAAATGGAGAATACACCAAAGACGAAGAACAAATGAGTAATGCCCTCAATACCTTCTTTGCATCAGTTTTTACAACAGAAGACCTCAGTGATATCCCTACACCATCGCCGATTCAGATTGATAATTCAGATGTTCTAAGCAATATCACCGTTACAGAGAGAGAAGTATTGAATTGTTTAGATAAACTCAAGGTAAATAAAACGCCTGGACCTGATACAATCTCGCCTAGAGTTCTAAAGGAAGCTAAGGATGAGCTCTCTAAACCACTGACATTACTATTCAATAAATCCTTGCAGTCTGGAACTATGCCCGATCAGTGGAAGCTAGCCAACGTAACACCGATATTCAAAAAAGGCAGCAAATCCCTACCCAGTAACTATCGTCCAATTAGCTTAACCTCAGTTGTATGTAAAATGCTAGAAACGGTCATACGAGACAGACTCGTAAATCACTTAGAGGAAAATAACATACTTAAAGATACTCAACACGGCTTTCGTAAAAAACGTTCCTGTTTAACAAACCTCTTAGACTTCTTCCACGATATCCTCAACCTCTACGATGAGAGTAAAGCTGTAGATATTATATACCTTGATTTTCAAAAGGCCTTTGACAAAGTTCCCCACAAACGTTTACTGCTAAACTAAAAGCGCATGGAATACAAGACGGTGTGTTGAAATGGATAGAAAATTGGCTCAGCGACAGAAAGCAAAGAGTAGTCATAAACGGTAAGGCATCAAATGGACCAATGTAAGTAGCGGGGTACCCCAGGGATCGGTACTAGGACCAATTCTCTTTCTAATTTACATCAACGACATAGATGAGGGTCTCACCTGTACAATCTCAAAATTTGCTGACGATACAAAAATTGCAAATAGCGTACTCTCAAAAGAACAAGTTGACGATATGCAACACAATCTAGATAAATTGTCATGTTGGGCCCAAATTTGGCAAATGAGTTTCAATGCGGATAAATGTAAAGTACTACATATCGGATACCTAAATGAGAAAGCAAACTATTCGATGAATGGCACTCAGCTTAAGAATGTAAACAGAGAAACTGATCTGGGAGTAACAATATCGAGTAACCTAAAACCGAGTCAACAATGTTCAGAAGTTGTTAAGAAGGCAAACAAAATAATTGGCTTTATAGGCAGGTCATTTGAGCATAAATCCAAAGAAGTTATCCTAACCCTTTACAATTCATTAGTCCGCCCTCTTCTGGAATACTGCGTTCAATCCTGGTGCCCTTATTACCAAAAAGATATAAACAAGCTAGAACGAGTTCAACGTAGAGTTACCAAAATGATACCTAGCCTAAAGAACAAACCATACGAAGAGCGTCTTAGAGAATTAAATCTATTTCCTTTAACCCAGCGCAGATTAAGAGGTGACTTAATTCAAGTGTTCAAAATCATCAAAGGCATCGACAATATGAACTGTAGTAAGTACTTCACTATCGACCAATCTAATTACACGCGGGGAAACGGTTGCAAAATTATTGGTAAATCTTTTAACTCACACGAATCTAAGAATTTCTTCTTCAATCGAGTTGTCAACTTGTGGAATGGGCTTCCCCGAAACGTTATAGACTGCATCACCGTTGATTCATTTAAACTCCGCCTAGACAAATATCTCGCATCAAACCCGCGACTGACTGCGTTTGTAAATGAATAACTTTATTTTATCCCCCCCTCAGTTACTAACCCATCTGTCCCCTACTAACTTCCTAATCCTGCCACGGACATTAGTTCCAGGGCAGTATTTCCCTTTCCAATGTTCCCTTACCCACTCTAAACCACTGTTTGGACACTTGATCCTCAGTGTTTTGGAGGACAAGCACCTAGAAGGGTCACTAGATCTGTTGTTGCTTGATTTCCTTTGTACTCCTTTGTACTCCTTTGTACTCTCTCTCTCTCTCTCTCTCTCTCTCTCTCTGGATGAATATTTACAAGCAGTCTCCTAAGGATGAGCTGCTTAGACGCTGTTAGCTCTCTGTGATTGGGTTAGATGGCAGTCTCGCAAGGCCATTAAATCTGTTGTTGCTTGCTTTCCACTGGCCAGACACAACCCAGCACAAGGGGGCGCCCAGCCTACTGTCCTTGACACCAAGTTGCGGACCAGTTGTCACGGTCTCAACACTCTCCTCGGTCCAGTTTTACCCCATATCCTACACTCTATCTAGTCACGGTCTCAACATTCTCCTCGGCCCATCTTTACCTCATATCCTACACTCTATCTATCTATCTACCTATCTATCTATCTATCTATCTATTTCTTATCAATCTATCTATCTATCTATCTATTTATCTATCTATCTATCTATTTCTTATCTATCTATCTATCTATCTATCTATTTATCTATCTATTTCTTATCTATCTATCTATCTATCTATTTCTATATTCCATAACCTACCCTGTATTTTATATAACCAAGGGTATAAATTAGGTACCGTAACGATAATCAAGTGGGGTATGTTGCTATCCTTATTATACATTAAGGGGAGGAAGACCGTTTTGCTGGACCCCCTTCTCCCTAATGTTTAGCCCCACTAGTTTTGAGATTATAAGACGTTCGGCCCATTAGTTTGGCGATTTTAACACGTTTCGCACCATTTCGTTGTCAATTTTAAGACCTTTCGTGCCATTTAGGTGTCGATTTTTGCCTGGCGAGCGAAAGCGAGCCTGCAATTTTAAGAGGAACCGGCCTTCGGCCGGGACTTTTTTCTACCGAAAAAATTTACAAATTCATCTTGAAGGGGGGGTCTAGGGGATGTTTCTCTAAGCTTGATGGAGGTCTAGGGAGGAAACTAAAAAACATATATGAATAAATGAATTAATAGACCAAACAAACGACCAGTCTCCCCTTAATTGACCCATACATTTTCTTTTAAGGACAATTTTTGGGGCCACTTTAACCCTTTCTGTAACGGCGACGCCCTTCTGATTTTATTCCGGCGACTATTACACAATTGTATTCAGCTTCAAAAGGGCCTCCAACACTTAACCCCTTCTGTACCGGCGTCGTCCTTTCATTATATTCTGGGTACTACTAATCAATTTTATTCAGTTTAGGAAGGATCTCTAGCAATTATAAGGCTCCCAGCTATCTCAATCAACCCTTTTAAGTACCACAGATCCTTCCTAAGCTGCATAAAATCGTCCAAATATAGCTAGAATTATATACAACAGACGTCGCCGGTACAGAAGGGGTTAACAGGCTTCGAACTATCATACTTAACCTTTTTTACTACCACATATTCTTCTTAAACTGCACAACATCGTCTAGATATAGCTTCAATTGATCACTTGCAAGTTGCAGGCTATAATGATGATAAGAGGTATATACAGTATAGACATCGATATTTAGCAGAATTAACAACTAAACAATACATATATACAACTAGATTCATCATGCTTTCCATCCATCAGGAATCTAAAAATAAAAATAATAAAATAAGAGGAAAAATAAAATAAAAAAATCGGAAAAGTGGGGTTTGGGCCTGAGCATATAGATAGAAGAAATTATTGCATTTTCGTTTTATATCGACGTTTACGGCTCCAACTTCCTAATGGTCTGAAACTCGCAGGTGGTAAATTCCGAAGCTCCAGACCAGAGTTGGCCAAAAAATATGCCGGAAAAACTCGAGTGTGACTAAAGCTGGTATCACACGACAGCTTTTATAGTCAACATTCGATGATCAACATTTTTCTGGCAACATTTCTGGAATATTTTGCGCTGGTATCGGAAACTAGACTGATGGTAGATGAATTTAGGTGACCGAAATATTATAAATGTTGACCTCATAAGCTGCCAGACCAGTGTTAAGGATGAATGTTAGGTGAAAAAGCGCTCGTGTGATACCGGCTTTAGGCTTCAACCGGAATTAAAAGTCCTTGTATCATAACGCAATTCAATTAAACAAAATTCGATAACAATTCGTGATTGTTTACACTGGCAATGGGACTGGAGTTCTCGAAAAGGGGCTCCAGTCCTGACGCTATTCTTGACTTTTGTTTTTGTTTTGTTTTTCTACGTGATTGAGGGAGGCAAAAGGCAGAATTGCCTATAGCGAGTGCCTCCCCCATAGTTGAAAGAGTGACAGGGCCAAAATCAAGGGACGATCAAGCCAAAATGCCTGGACACACGGAGTTTGAAGCAATTTAAGTCATAGGAAGAGGGAAAGACTGATTCTGGGAGAGAGTTCCAGAGCTCAGCTGTTGAGTGAGCTGGTTTAATAATCCAGAAGGGTTGATAGCTTCTGAAGTCCTATTTTAACCATTTGCGATCTTTTGTTTCTCCCTAATTAATAGTTCCATTACTTTTCATATTATAAGGGGAGATTTCCACTTGAGGGACTTTTTTCTTGACCCCTTTCTCCCTCATGTCTAGCCCCATTGCTACTGAGATTTTAAGACGTTTGCCCCATTAGTTTGGTGATTTTAAGAATTTCCGCCCCATTCTGTCAATTTTAAGACCTTTCGTGCCATTTAGGTGTCGATTTTATCCTGGCGAGCGATAGCGAGCCTGTAATTTAAGAGTAACCGACCTTCGGCCGGGACATTTTTCTACCGAAAAATGTACAAATTTATCTTGAAAGGGGGTCGAGGGGGTGAAATTTTAAGATTGCTGGAGGAGTAGGAAACAAACTAAAAACCTCCCCTTAAGACGTTCGTTTCATTAGTTTGGCGATTTTAAGGCCTTTCGTCCTATTTCTGTGTCAATATAAAGACCTTTTGTGTCATTTATGTGTCGATTTTTTCCTGGCGAGCGATAGCGAGTCTGTAATTCTAGGAGGAACCGGCCGAAACATTTTTCTACCCAAAAATTTAAAACTTTATCTTGAAGGGGGTGTATTTTTTATTGTTTTTAAAGCGTGATGGAGGTCTAGCGAGGAAACTATAATATACATATATATATATATATATATATATATATATATATATATATATATACACTGTATATATATATATATAAGTAAATAGGTCGAAAAATAATCACTAACCCCCATAAGTTATCGATCGAAAGCTACCTGAAACAGTCTGACCAATACGATAACGCGAAGGAGTTGGACAGGTGTAGTAGTAGCTCAGGTTGTTGGAGTATCAATAACATCGCCTCAGTACCATCAGTTATATATTTATCTCTTCCTGTTTTTCAATGATATTAGCCTAGTCTCCCTGACTATTTAGAATCCTCCCTGATGTCGGCTCAAGGATGTACAAAACGGACTTGAGCAAGCAACCTGGATGCGCATTTGTTCTAAGTCATTGCGATGAAAGAGTTAAGGGGAGATATCCACTTGAGGGACTTTTTTCTTTACCCCCTTCTCCCTCATGTTTAGCCCCATGGCTTTTGAGATTTTAAGACGTTCGCCCCATTAGTTTGGCAATTTTAAGACCTTTCGCCGAATTTATGTCACTTTTAAGACCTTTCGTCCCATTTAGGTGTCAATTTTTTCCTGGCGAGCGATAGCGAGCCTGCAATTTAAGAGGAAACGGCCTTCGGCCGGGACATTTTTCTACCGAAAAATGTAAAAATTTATCTTGAAAGGGGGTCAAGGGGGTGTAATTTCAAGTTTGATGGAAGTCTAGGAAACACACTAAAAACCTCCCCTTAAAAGACCATGTAAGGGGTGACATGAGCCAGAGCCAGGGGGAGTTGGAGTCCAAATTACTCCGACCCCCCACCCCCGACCCCCCGACCCCCCCACACTATCTGCCCCCACCCCTCTCTCTCTCTCTCAAGGGCCCTTGTGTGGTGCTGGGCCCAATACTATCTCACTTCACTCTCTCTCTCACACACACACACACACACACACACACACACACACACACACACACACACACACTCACTCTCTTTCATGTGGTGCTGGGCCCAATTCTATCTCACTTCACTCTCTCACTCACACACACACAAACACTCATTCTCACTCTCTTTCATGTGCTGCTAGACCCAATACCACCTCTCTTTCTCTCCTCTCTCTCTCTCTAACTCTAACTATCTCTCTCTCTCTCTCTCTCTCTCTCTGCCTGATCAATATATGGCCGTGCGTGCTTCCCTCCTTCTCACCACCAGGGAGTCACATCAGGGGGTCCTAAATCTGTCCGTACCGGTGCCGTCCTTTTAAGGGGAGATATCCACTAGAGGGATTTTTTTCTTGACCCCTTTCTCCCTCATGTTTAGCCCCATTGCTTTTGATATTATAAAATGTTTGCCCCATTAGTTTAGCGATTTTAAGAACTTTCACCCCATATTAAGACCTTTCGTGCCATTTAGGTGTCGATTTTATCCTGGCGAGCGATAGCGAGCCTGTAATTTAAGAGGAACCGGCCTTCGGCCGGGACATTTTTCTACCGAAAAATGTACAAATTTATCTTGAAAGGGGCTCAAGGGGGTGTAATTTTAAGGTTGATGGAGGTCTAGGGAACAAACTAAATACCTCCCCTTAAGAGGAGACGAGTCGCTTTTCTAGACCACCTTCTCCCTCATCTTTAGACTCATTAGTTTGGCGATTTTATGAACTTTCGCCCCATTTCTGTCAATTTTAAGACCTTTCCTGTCAATTAGGTCTCGATTTTTTCCTGGCGAGCGATAGCGAGCCTGTAATTATTATGTTCCTTCCAACAACCAACTATACTCCTAAAATCGATTAATGAAATTTACAAACACATGTGGCAGTCCGTGGATTCGAACCCAGGATGCTCACACCGAAAATCAACACCTTATGCATCGCACCACGAAATTTAAGAGGAATTGGCCTTCGGCCAGGACATTTTTCTACCGAAAAATGTACACATTTATTTTGAAAGGGGGTCTAGGGGCCTTCATTTTAAGATTGATGGAGGTCTAGCGAGGAAACTAGAAAAATAATAAATAAATAAATAAATTGACAAAAAGTGAAGGATCTCTCCTTAACTTCATTCTCGCTACTATTGAACGATAATATTCAGCATAAAAAGGGACATCAATACCAGGTGATATCAGTCAGCCGGGAGTGACTTCTAGACGTCAAGTGTTAATAGATAAGGGCTTGTAAAACTTGCACATATATACTGTATATATACAGTATAATACATCGAAAATTGACGGAAAAACGCTCATGTGATTTGGCTTTTTATGGATAGTGAGTCAACCCCCTAACCACCCAATGGAAACGCTAGGGAGGGGGAAAGGGAAGCAAGGAGTTGGGAGGAGGGGAGTTCATCATTCAATATATACTAATTACATTCCACAGAGTCTACCTACAGTGTCCCTGTGAGGAGTCTGCCATTCAATACGCGGTCATTAAACTATATAAAACCACCATTCCCATATGTTTGTTTTCCTCCAGAGCCTCCCTTCCCCACTTTCTTTTAGGCTTTCCACCAGCCCCCCCCCCCCCCCTCTCTCTCTCTACCCTGTACACCATACAGAGGGGCACAAAAGGTGTGATCGGTTCCTAGAAAACCCATTAAAACTTTCTATAGGATACGCTATATAAGCTTCCAGGCATATTTAGCACGGCCTAGCTATGTTTTATACACATACATACATACATACAATATATATATATATATATATATATATATATATATATATATATATATATCCCTTGGACAACACACAAAATTCTCGAATACAAAAACACTAACCCGAACAAACGCATAGATGCTCAATCAGCCACTCACTCTCTATATCACTCTCTTTCATAGACAGCCCCCCCCCCCCCCTTACACAAACAGGTTCAATAACACTAACACACACACACACACACACACACACACACACACACACACACACACACACACACAGGTTCAATAATACACACAGAGGGCAGATCAACCACTAACTCCCTGGCGCCAGCAGTGTAGATTACAATAAAAGTAGAACATAACTACCAGAGGATACAACCGATGCTATATTGTCTGTTTATACAATGGTCAGATATCTCGCCAAGTGTCACCTACCTTATACCAGTAACACACGAGAGATTTTGCAACTATTCTTTATTTTCAACCAGTCTATTTTATCAACCAGTTTTTTTTAAACCATTTTGTTTTCAACCAAACTTTTTTTTTCTGCAACTCTGATCTGGCATTTTCTGAAATACTCTTTTATATGAATTATGTCACCTACTACAGTATATTCGTTCTCTAGTCTAGTTGCCAATACCAGTGCAAAATTGCTCCAAAATGTTGCCGATATACCGGTAAAGTTGCAATTAGGCTACAGTATTGAAAGCCATAAGATATTGTGTGCTAGCAGCTTTAATATAGAGAGTGTAATGGTCACACCAAACGTACCCTTCCTTCCTAACCTACCCTAACACTGGGAGAATAGATATATATATATACCTCTGTACTCATAGTCTACATTTAACTCTATCATATCCGACGTCTTGTGGGTTATTATGATATTAACCTCCGCCAACAAACTTGGACAGATGATATGTTTCACCTCCGTGTGTGTGTCCGTCCGTCTGTCTGTGAACAAGTTATCTAACAAAAATAATAAACGATTTTCATGAAATTTGGTGGGCAGATAAAATATGGGCCAAGGAAGAAGTGATTCAATTTAGATGGCGATCCGGATCATGTCTAGGAATCCAGATCCAGAAGATTTTTTTTTTAAATTAGGCCTATGATATCAATGGCCTACGTGGAGGTAGGCCTATGCGCTCTACCGAGTACCCTTCTAGTTATTGAGAATGTTGCTTGTTTTAATAGATTTGCGAGCAATGTACAATATTTTAGTTCGTCCCCAAGGCTATTAAAAAACGCCTTCCCAGACTTCCTTCAAACTAAAAAAATGCCTACCCTGACCCCTTCAAAGAAAATTTGTATATTTTTCGATAAAAAACTGTCCCGGCCAAAGGCCGATTTCTTCTAAGTTACAGGCTCGCTATCCGCCGCCCAGAAACAAAAATCGACACCTGAATGGTGTGAAGCGTCATGGATTGAGGAGAAACAGTGACTCGGTATATATATGTAGTTAAAGGAATGTTTCAAAATATGTACATGACTTGTCAGAATTTATGGCACATTTTCCACGCAAGCGGTTGTATCAATTAAATGTACAGTTTCTCCAATATTTTCCACACCTAGTCCAATCTACGATGTCCGCAACCTAACCTACCCTAAACTAATCTAACCTACTAATCTATCGTAACATTTTCCTATTTGTCCTCAAACCTTGCAAAACATGCGATGATATGATCTTAACTAGAACTTTACCTTACCCAATGCTAACCTAAACCTAACGTAATCTTACCTAAACTTCCCAACCTTGCCTTAACCTTCTCCAATCCTAACCTAACCTTTCCCAACCCTGACCTACCTGATGTAACCTTCCCTAACCAAAACCTGCCCTACGTTAACCTTAGCCAACCCTAACCTACCCTACCTTAACCTTATCCAACCCTAACCTAATCTACCTTAACCTTACCCAACCCTACCCTACCTTAACCTTACCCAACCCTAACCTACCCTACCTTTACCTTACCCAACTCTAACCTACCCTACCCTAACCTTACCCAACCCTACTCAACCTTCCCCAACCCTAACCTACCCTACCATAACCTTACCCAACTCTAACCTATCTAACCTTAACCTTACCCAACTCTAACCTTACCAAAACCCTAACCTACCCTACCTTAACCTTACCCAACGATAACATACCCTACCTTAACCTTACCCAACCCTAAACTAACCTTTCCCAGCCCTAACCTATAAATACCAGTAATAATAAACTAGCCAAGTGGGACTATTTTGAGCAACATAGACAAGCAGTTATGTTTCAGGACATATCTTAACTTGGCTATCCCATTCAGCACCGGTGACGTCCTCTTCATTATACTCTGGCAACTATTAGACGATTGTGTATATATATATATATCGGGGCCGTAAATACAAAAAGGGACAAGATAATATTATACAGGTACAAACCCATTTCACTTTGACAGAAATAAATACCAATAATAAAACAGTAGCGGTACCGTACATAGCTTTAAAAAAAAAAAACAAAAAAAACAAAAAAAAAAAAAAAATACTGCCAAACCCAATATATATGGTTAAGCTATAAATAAGGTGTATGTAAGAAGGTAATATAGGAGGTGTTAAAAGTGTGGCACTTCATTACCGAGATATGGCACGAGATAGGAGGGGGGGGGGGGGGGGGGTTAGCTTAGTGAGCCAGGTGTTACGGGGAGGGGAGGGGGGAGGGGGGGACTTTTATACAACCCACATGACAGTTCGTACGTTAGTGCAGGGTGTCAAACGAGAGCCAAGTCCATTATTTGTAGTCTTCTTTATTGTATATGTGAAGATAACATTAGGGTTTATAGTTCAAATTATGTCTTGGAAGTGATAAAATGGCCAAAACAATGCTAGTTCATGATAATATTCCTGTAATTTGTTTTGTTCATATACATTCAAGTCTTCAAACAAAATTGCTCCGGTTTGACCCCCTCCGTTAGTGAGCCATACTAAATATACAACCAATTAGGAGGGTAGGGTATATTTGTGGGTCTATTTATCTATACATGTATATTTTTTTAGATTCCTCGCTAGACCTCCATCACGCTTAAACAAAAAACAAAACGCTAGACTCCCTTTCGAGATAAATGTGTACATTTTTCGTTAAACAACTGTCCCGGCAAAAACTCATATGAGTTCGATATAAAAATCGTCTACTAGTTGCCAGAATATACCGGTAATGAGGACGTCACCGGTACAGCGGGTGAATTAGGTGAAACGCACCGGTACCAATTAAAAGACTAATAATTTGGATGCATGACACATGTTGACGGGTGAGCTACGTACCAGGTGTGTCGGGTGAGGTGTGTGACGGGTGAGTTGTGTGACGGGTGAGCTACGTGCCAGGTGTGTCGGGTGAGCTATGTGACGGGTGAGCTGTGTGACGGGTGAGCTACGTGCCAGGTGTGTCGGGTGAGCTGTGTGACGGGTGAGCTGTGTGACAGGTGAGTTGTGTGACGGGTGAGTTGTGTGACGGATGAGTTATGTGACGGATGAGCTACGTGCCAGGTGTGTCGTAGCTCATGCTGGTAAGCTAATCTCCAACTCAACCAAATATATACCGGTAATACACCCGGTAATTCCTACAACCATTACTACCGGTACAAGTAATATAAATACCGGTAACCCTAAGTGATATAGCCTATATCGATACCAAATTATCCAAATCAATAACATTATCTTACAGGTACCTTTCAAGATTCGAACCGAAATCAGAAATACGGACGATACAGCATAAAAGCTAAACCCATAAGACCATAATTATTCACGGGATATAACGAAGGAGAGAGACAGAGAGAGATTCTCACATTCATCATTTTATGCATCCCACCAATAACGCTCATATCCCTTGATGTGCGTGCGTACGTGCGTGTGTGTGATAGTTTTTTTAATTGAATTGAATTGAATTGAAATCTTTTTATTTAGCCTTTAGTATACAATACAATTTTGCTTACAAATGATTTGTTAAAAAACAAAAATATATAATAATAATACAAAAAAATAAGGCTGAGCCTTTTGAGAGATGTCTCTCTTAAAGGCACCTGGCTATAACTCGATCTATCAAAATGCAATTGTATATAATACACTTAGTCACAGCTATGTGCCCCGGGAACTACGTGTTGTAAAGATGTTTTCTAAATTCGAAAAGGGATGTATGTAGGCAAAATATAATAACATAAAACAAATTAAATTAATGGTGATTAACCCTGAGGTCACACTCACTTCCCAGAGCTCACAGCTGATTGTTCATTATCACAATTACCCATGTAATACCATTTACAAAAATTTAATATATATAACATACATTGTACAACTATCGACTTGATGTTCAAAGGCCATACTCGCAATTATACCCACAATTCGACACAAAGACACATACGCTTCCCTAACAGTATATGCCTAATTAGTAAAGGACATAAACTTTGTTGTGCATGGAATACACACTTACACCATTCATTTAGACCTATATATGAGAACATGGTAAATAATTTACTGTAGACCATAATATATCATACCATACCATACCATAGTGTGTGTGTTTGATAGCGTGTGTGTGTGTGTGATAGTGTGTATGTGTGTGTGTGTAGCGTGTGTGTGTGTGTGTGTGTGTGTTTATGTGTGTGTTTATGTGATAGTGTGAGTGTGTATAAGTGTGAGTGATAATGTGTTTATATTTAGTGCAGCACATTAGAAACAATATATATGTTGTGTTGGTTTATAACGGGTGGTGTAGCAATAACCACATCTCCCTGCAGTCAACACCGACCCGTAACATAGCTCAGGATAACACAACAACAACAACACAGCTCTTCGGACGTCTCCAGCACGTCACAGCCACTTCTTGTTTCCCTTCCTGGCACACAGACAAAGTGCTGCCATCTAGGAACTGTAAATGAACACTCAGATGTGCGTTTGATGTAGCCTAGTATCGCAGCGTCTCTCTTACATTAATTAGGCTGGACTTTAATAAAACAAAAACAATAATAATAATACATTTTAATATAATAAATACAAAAATAATCATGCTTAAAATGACTATGAAGGGAGGTGATGGCCGCAACTTCTATACCTCTACATTCGCGCGGAATAGCGAGCCTATTATGATGTATGTCTACTTAATAACATTGCATTCGGATAGGTAAGGTTAGTTTAGTTCGTTAAATGCAATGAAGTGAGGTTAAGTTACTATGGGTTTCAGAGGCCGTGTGGCATAGTTTTTCGGGAATAACTTATTAACAAACAGTTGGATCAGTATGATATTTTGACACAGCTTTTTTTCACACCGTCCCCTAATTTTTGTCAATATAGTGCATTACCAAAAGTGTAGAAATAAGCCACTTGTCCCTGTGTCATGAGGTTAAAGTCGCACATTAATGACTAAGAAACGGACAAGGCTACCGTGGCTTACCTGTGAGAACCACCAAACCATTATTACTCCTCCATCAAACACGGTAGTTATCAGCCACCACCCAACCCTATTATCTCCTTTAAATTCAAGTAGTCTGTCAATATTAAGTATAAATATACAAACAGTATGTATATTTGTATATTTCTACTTGATATTGACAGAATACTTGACTTTAATTAATGACGATAATTGGGTTGGGTGGTGGCTGATAACTACCGTGTTTGATGGAGGAGTAATAATGGTTTGGTGGTTCTCACAGGTAAGCCACGGTAGCCTTGTCCGTTTCTTAAGTCATTATTTTTTTTTGGGGGGAGGGAGGGGGTAGTGAACCCACGTGCCTCTTGAGTGCCATCCTTGCCAACCCGCGCCTCTCGTCTAATACACCAAGAAAGCATTGTCGTGGTCCCAGTCTCAGAAAATCCCGGTTTAATTAAAATACCTGTCGTTTTCTTTCAGGTGACACTAAAACAAACGGTGCTTCCTCTTTCACCAAGGTTGTTGTTATGTATCAGGGACTGCTAGAGCTACACACTGGGTGTATAAATATACTCATTTAGGTATTTTTTTTATAGTTTTGTTTAGTTTCCTCCCTAGACCTTCATCATAGAGCTACACTGTTTAACCCCTTCTGTACCGGTGCCGTCCTTTTAACTTTATTCTGGCTACTATTAGACGATTTTATTCAGTTTAAAATGGGCCTCCAGTATTTAAGAGGCTTCGAATTATATCACTTAGCCCGTTTTACTACCACAGATCCTTTTTAAACTGCACCAAATCGTCTGAATATCGCTAGAATATTATTTAAAAGACGTCGCCTGTACAGTAGGGGTTAATAAATGTTTGGTATGTACAGTCACGCTAATAAGTCATGTCCCAGCTGGCATTACGTTTGGCTTGCTCTGTGCTGTATTAATGTCTGTCAGATGTTGAATAGGGTGGGTAAGTGTAGGAACATGTTTCTATATTTCACTCGATATGAAGAAATGAAGTTTAGATATTGCTGATACCAATTATTGAGCAAAACATACTTGGTACCGAAAAATGACTTATTAGCGCGACTGTACATGGCTCAGAGACGTAGTGCGTCAAACTGGAGCAATCTTTTTGAAGGCTTGAATGAATAATGTGATAGACTACAAGACAAATATTAACATGAAATAGGCTACCATTGTTATCACTTCCGAGACCATCATTTGAACTGTAAACCATAATTGGACATTTACTTATACAGCAACAAAGACTAACAAATAATAGACTTGGCTTTAATATTGCACCTTGCATAGTAGTTCCATAATGCCTAGAGATATCAT
This sequence comes from Paralithodes platypus, assembly GCA_032716605.1. Taxonomy (NCBI): domain Eukaryota; kingdom Metazoa; phylum Arthropoda; class Malacostraca; order Decapoda; family Lithodidae; genus Paralithodes; species Paralithodes platypus. The sequence continues at coordinate 42,331,861 of CM064507.1, forward strand.
TTGCTAAGGGAATCGATTTACCAAAGTTACATTTAATACACTGGCTGGTAATTAAAACCTAAGCAAATACCGTAAAGCCTTCAATAACAACAAAGCTTTAAGCCTTCAATAACAACAAAGCTTGAAGCCTTCAATAACAACAAAGCTTTAAACTAATAAAGAGGAGAAAACCCGGTACGAGAGAGGGAGTAGGGGGGGGGGGGGGAATATATTGCACCGTATACAATTATGAGAGAGAGAGAGAGAGAGAGAGAGAGAGAGTGAGAGAGTGAGAGAGCATGGTGGGGGGTTATGCAGTATATATTTATGAAAGAGAGGTCTAGGACTACCACGGCAGCTGGTGGTGGTGGAGGATGGTGGTGGGGGTGGAGGAGGAGGAGGGTGGAGGATGCAGCAGAGAGAATGTCATTGATCGTGTGACTATGGTATACGTGAGGTTGACCTTGCTAGTATTGAGCTTTCGGTTATTATGATGTTGGGATCACGGCCTCTACAACCTCTCTACATATATCTCTATCTGTCTCTCTACATCTCTCTCTCTCTCTCTCTCTTTTTCTACATCTCTCTCTCTCTCTCTCTCTCTCTCAAAATTATATACAGTATAGCCCCCTCCCATACTCCCTCTCTCGCTCTCTCACATACAATATAACTCACTCACTTCCACTCTCCCTCTCTCTCTCTCTTATATACAGCATAGCCTCCCCCCCCCCCCCTCCCACCTCTCCCTCTCTCGTAAGTCAGACCGGGTTTCCTCTCCTTTTACTTTAGGGAATAGTACCCCTACGAATCCACACACACACACAGAGAGAGAGAGAGAGAGAGAGAGAGAGAGAGAGAGAGAGAGAGCGAGGAGAGGGAGAGAGAGAGAGAGAGCGAGAGAGAGAGATGAGAGAGAGAGAGAGAGAGAGAGAGAGAGAGAGAGAGAGAGAGAGAGAGAGAGAGAGAGAGAGAGAGAGAGAGAGAGAGAGAGAGAGAGAGAGAGCAAAAAACACTCAAACACAAGAAAATATATACAGGTTTTGAAAATACAATAGCAAAAGAAAAAAGTGAAAGGATGAAGTCAGGATCCTTAGAAGTGAAAATCATATGACAACAGAGATAAGATGACCCTTAGAGACCGCTGTAAACACCAGGACAGAACAAACACTAGGGCCTCAGGTAATTATTGTCAAACGAAAGCCGAGGCCATTAGTTTGAGTCTCTATTATAGTATTTGTAAAGATAAAAGTATGGTTTATAGTTCTAATAGTGTCTTGGAAGTGATTAAACAGGAATTCTGTAAAAAAAACTAATAGTTAACCTAGAGGACAAACTAAGATATAGTGCTCGAAAATGGAAAAAGTAAGCAAAATCCACAATAATAATTTAAAAAAATATATATAATAACCCTCAGACTCCCACAGACCCTTCCTAAACTGAACAAAAGCATCGAACAACAGACCCGAATAAGGTGAAAATAACGCGACCCGAAAAGCCCAAATGGACGCCCAAACTCATTTTACTTCCGGTGGCTAGCTGGAAATCCGCGATCCAGTTTTGGAGAAAAAACAAAAACAAAGGGAGAGAGAGAGAGAGAGAGAGAGAGAGAGAGAGAGAGAGAGAGACAGACAGAGACAGAGAGAGAGAGAGAGAGAGAGAGAGAGAGAGAGAGAGAGAGAGAGAGAGAGAGAAACGAAAAATATAAGTAAATAACAAATACACACCTTTAGAGAGACGTAACAATTTGTGGCACACTTATTTGTTTTCAATACCTTGTTAATTTCGTTTATTATCTTTCATGATCTGTCTTTTGGTTCGTTTATAATGTTTGATTTTTTCTTGCTTATGTCACGCCTCTAAATAATTAAAGCGTACGGTACAGTACCGGTATTTGATTTCAGCTACATATGAGACGATATTATTAAGCTTAGGAAGGATATAATAGCTAAACGGATGAAATGAGACAGTATGTAGCTTGTTAATGGATAAACGTCCTTCTTAAGCTGGATAAAAGCGTCTAATAGTTGCCAGATTATAATGAAGAGGATGCCATCGGTACTGAACGGGTTAAAAAGGGAATTGCAAACGAGAATACACTGGAAAATACTTGCACTAATCAGGCTGCCGACGAAAAACAAGTTCCTTTAATAACAGTGTTTGTCATTGTATAGGCAAAGTCAAAATTATGGTTTACAATTCTTAGCAAGTCTTTGGAAGTGATACAATGGCCAAAATAAAACAATTGCATGTTAATTATCCTGAAACCTTCCTCATATCCATTCCAGTCTTAAAAACAAATTGCCTTGGTGTAATAGTTCAAGATCGTCAGGGTATATAAATACTTTGAATATATATATATATACTGTATATTATATTCCAAATTACTGTTTCTTAGCTAAATTTACCTTTACTATGATGATTATTATTATTATACGGCCATAAACATTGAGGATTAGCTACATTTATGACCGTTCAAATTACAGTACTTAGTTGGCAATAGCTTATATTTCAAATGATGTCTTTGAAAGTGATCTATCTATCTATATACTCAGGCACATACCATTGTATTTGATTTTTTAACGCTGGGGGTGAACAACTCGAGACAGAGACCGAACAGGGACAACACAACACAACAAACAAAACAAAAAACACAAACAAAACACAAATTCACACACAATCTAGGTAACCCAGAAGACCCAGAGACCAGGGATCACACCAGCACTCCCCCGGCCCCCGCCCTCCCGGAGAAGTTCCGGTCTCAGCAGGCAGACATGCAGCGGAGCACACCACGTCGCATCCAGGTGTACCCTTCATATATACCGGCTCCCCGGGCCAGGCGCCTGACAGACTATTATCTAGTCCAACTGGCGCCCGACCCCCTCTTCCAAACGACCACTCATCTATTCACTAGTATTCTCCATTCATTCCTATTTATTACCACTTCTCTTGCTTGATCTAGTTATTCCTCTATCTCCCAACGCTTGTACTACACAATTTCTCCATACTTTCCAATGTCAATGTCAAAGGTCTAAAAATGTTGCCAGAAATTGTTGACCATTGAAAATTGACGATTAAAACAAAACACAAATCCCTGTATATGCTCGTAGGCCCAACCCCATGACCATTAACCTCTATGACTCACAAACGACTTGTGTAATCGAGCTAATTGTTCTACCATTTGGGAAGGGTCAGCCAGTGATTAGGTGTGGACATTTACAGCCCATTTGCGACGGCCCTTTTAATATTCATGACTTCTGGACTACCGTACCTATTTGGAACAGGGTATAATTCAAGTTTTTTTATTTACTTCCCAATACTGAGTAGTTACATATAAACATTCTATACTGTAGGCCTATGTAATTCTAATGACAATATATTTATGTAATTCTAGTGGAAATTTCCATATAGTTCTAGTGTTATCATTTCCAAGAAACTTTAGTTATACATTTATACTACTTTTCATTAAGCATATTTGTAATATGGTATATACCAGCATTTAATATTTAGCTATCAGTACACACCGTACTGGTTATTGTATGTAGTTGTGTTACATAATGTGTAATTCTAGGAATACTTTAAAACTATATAAATCTAGTTACATAATGTCTATGTAATTCTAGCTGACGTCCGACAATAATCGTTCATCTTGGGAACGGTCTCGTTTTTTGTAACAGAGATGGGACGAAAACGGATCGCTAATCTCGTTCCCTATGTTTTATCGACCAGGCTCGACTACCTACCAGTCTGTTATTGTTATATTATATAATATATGGACTTAACCAGAGACTAATGTCTCTGGGTCTTCTCCTGGGTGACCTGGATGTGTGTGAGTTTGTGATTTTTATCTGTGTTTATTCGTTGTTTTTATGTTGTTTTTGTGTTTTCCCTGTTCTTGCTCTGTCTTGAGTCGGCTACCCCCAAAGTGGGGATTGGGCCTGAGCATATAGATAGATAGATGGACTTAATTATAACATCTGAGGTGAAGCCATTGATTTCGGGGGCTGATGAGTGATTGGTGCTTCTGAATGCCTGCGTGCTTGCTTTTTGTGGGCGAACTGTAATGTGTTGTTCTCCTGTCTCCTCTTTTTCCTTTCTCGTGTATCTTGCTGATCCTTCCTACCCCTTGTGGGAGTAAGGGCTGGCTACTGACTGGCTGACTTTTATATTACAATGACAGACGATGATAACTGCAGTGCCAGGGTGTAAAACCGGAGTCATTTTGTTTGAAGGCTTGAACGAATATGAGAAGGACTACAAGAAATGTAACCTGGAATAGCATTGTATTGTTATGTTAAGGCGGTAGGGTTCACTTTTTGGTAGGCCTATATTTATTTGTTTATTTATTTTAAGTTTCCTCGCTAGACCTCCATCAAGCTTAACAAAACACCCCCTCGACTCCCCTTCGAGAGAAATCTGTAATTTTGTCGGTAGATATTATGTCTCCGCCGAAGGCTGGTTCCTACAAAAATGACAGGATCGCTATCACTCGCCAGGAAAAAATAGACACCTAAATGGCACGAAAGGTACAAATATTGACAAAGAAATGGGGTGAAAGATCTTATAATCGCCAAAATAATGGAAAGAACGTCATAAAATCTCAAAACTACTGGGGTCAAACCTAGCCAACTGTACCGTAACGGGAATTCGTGTGGGTGTGGGTAGGGAGTCCAACCAACCCTCCTGTGAGTTAGGGGAGGGAGTAGGCCTAATCGATAATATGATGCAAAGTCGGTATCACACGAGAGCATTTATAGTCAACATTCGATGATCAACATTTCTGGAATAGTTTGTACTGGTATCGGAAACTAGACTGATGATTGATGATTTTTTATATATTTTAAATGTTGACCTCATAAGCTGCCAGACCAGTGTTGAGGGAAAATGCGCTCGTGTGATACCGGCTTAATTGATTGCATGTATCGATTGTACGGGAAAGTTGGGTACGGTATTATTTTAGTTCAAGCTTATCATACAGTACATATGGATGTTGAACAGATGATTATGTTTCGTATTTCCCAATTATAAATTAATATGACTTTAATTACTCATGTATCTTGATAACTAAGTTAGGTTAGGTTGTTTAGGGATAGGTTAGGTTGGTGGGGGGGGGGGGGGGAGTAGTTTGTGATATGCTGGTTAATGTAGGCTCTAGGCCAATTCATTCAAAACACATTGGATAATTTTAGTTTAAACTCGAAATATCATTGACACTACTTGTAAAAAAAAAAAAAAAAAAAAAATTGTTACACAATCATCATTAACTGCTCACATAGCCTACTGGTAAATTATTACACTTGAAGAAAAGTCTTTTACCACTTAAGATATTTTAAATGGCCGGTAATTAATACATTCGAAATAATCATATCGTTTAGATATTGGCATCAAATACCGGTATTAATTTACTGTAGAAGCCATTTCTTCACATCCACATAGTCTACAAAAGTTATGATTTGACCAATGTGAATAAGTATATATTGGTGTGTGTGTGTGTGTGTGTGTGTGTGTGTGTGTGTGTGTGTGTGTGTGTGTGTGTGTGTGTGTGTGAGTTGTTGTTTTTTCGAATAAGATATTGATTACTAACCGATTAAGCTCTTCCCCAAGACGGTAATGACAATAATGGACTACAGGATATAATATTTGCTATCGGTATTCCCCAACCGTAGTGTTTTCCCCTGAGTATGGCGGTGATATGTGTGTGTGTACATTCTATGTTCATGTGTGAGTTTTCCCCCGAGTATGATGTGTGAGTATGATGTGTATGTGTGTGTGTGTGTGTGTGTGTGTGTAAATCTACGTTCATGTGTGAGTTATCCCCTGATTATGGTGATGAGGAGACAGTGGAGTGTGTATGTGTGGAGTGTATGTCTACGTCTACAGGTATGTGTGAGTTTTCCCTTTGTGTGTGTGTGTGTGTGTGTGTGTGTGTGTGTGTGTGTGTGTGTGTGTGTGTGTGTGTGTGTGTGTGATTCATGTGTGAGTTTTCCCCTGAAGATGGTGGTGTGCACGTGTGTATTTCTACGTATATGTGTGAGTTTTCCCCTGAGCATGGTGGTGGTGGTGAATGTGTGTGTGTTTGTGTGTGTGTATGTGTGTGTTTGTGTGTGTATGTGTATGTGTCTGTGTGTGTGTGTGTGTGCGTGTGTGTGTGATTCTAAGCCCCTGAGTGTTGCCCAGACACCAGACACACCACCACCGTCACGAGGCCACCCAACATTGATCCCAACCACACCTCTCTACCTCTCTCAACCGCATTCATATATAACAATCACAATCCATATCATATACAGACAATTCAATATAACAAACACTTCAATATACTCACTATACCTCAAAGATCTCAACCACACCTCTCTACCTCTCTCAACCGCATTCATATATAACAAGACTGCATTTCACACAACCACTTACGCCAACAACACAATCTACACTCAATGAGAGCTCTGTGGGAAAGCCCGATCGTGGCCATGGCCTTTCTCAGGGACTCGGGGCTGTTCGGCCAGGCAGCTTAGGGAACAACAACAACAACAATCACAATCCATACCATACTGTATAGGCAGGCCTACATTCAATTCAATATACTCACTCTATTTACCTCTATCGCATTCATATATAAATTCCATCAACCACACCTCTACCTCTCTGTACCGCATTCATTTATAACAATCACAATTCATATCATATACCGGTACACACACTTCAATAATCTCAACTAAACCTCTATCGCATTCATATATAAATTCCACAAACCACACCTTTATAACAATCACAATCCATATCATATACCGGTACAAACACTTCAATAATCTCAATTAAAACTAGCTCTATCGTATTCATATATAAATTCCACTAGTCACACCTCACTACCTTTATCAACCGCATTCATATACAGTATAACTTCTACCACAATCCATATTATATACGGTACCGGTACAAACACTTCAATATACCAGTACTATACACTCATACCTCATTAACCCCTTCTGTACCGGCGACGTCTTTATAATTTTATTCTAGACAATTTATTTAGACAATTTTGTGCAGCTTAAGGAGGATCTGTGGTAGTAAAAGGGTTAAGTGAGATAGTTCGAAACCAATTATTTGCTGGAGGCCTTTTTAATCTGAATAAAATCGTCTAGCAGTAGCCATAATCAAGTTAAAAGGGCAGCACCGGTACTGAAAGGGTTAATCCCAACCACACGTATGCCTCTCTCTACCGCATGCATATAGAACTTCTATATACTCACTCAAGCTCAATTATCCAAACCACACCTATGCCTACCTCTACCGCATTCGTATATAACTTTATCACAATCCCTATTATATACAGAAACTTCAATATACTGTACACCCATACCTTATTAATCTCAACTCCATCTCTACCTTTCTCTACCGCATTCATTATAACTTCCATCACAATCTTTATCATATACTGTTACTACAATCACTTCAATATACTTACTCTACCTCATTACCTATTCATAAATAACTCCATCTCAATCCATTGTATACAAACAATAATTGATGAATGTACAGTATATATCGTACATTCCTACTACGGTATAAGCAAGCACCTAACTATACACTGTCTACACACACATCACCAGCATATCATAATATTAGTAAGATTACGTAATCACAATACCTACTATGTGCAGGGTGCCAAACGGAAGCTAAGACCAGTATTGTTAGTCTGTATTATTATATAGGCCTATGTAGAGATGAAATTAGGGTTCATAGTTCAATATGTCTTTGGAAGTGGTAAAATTATAAAAATCAATGCTATTTCAGCTTAATTTTCTTGTATTCCATCACGTATTCATTAGTCTTCAAATAGAATTGCTCCGGTTCAACACTCTGTAACTGTATGTGTAAACAAACACACTCCAGAACACACCCGCATCTTTTGTCCTTGAATCAGCATCACATTAATTTCATCACAAAGCATTATGAACTCGCCCAATACATTCACCTTATATCTCAGTGTTTTGCAGCAGTTATCCCTCTAGTTATACATATTTTGTTCTGCCACGTTAGCTATATTCTTTCGTAATATTGTGTTGGGACTCCATGTTCCCTGTATAGGTCATATTAGTGTGTTTACAAATACTCTGTCATTTGTTTATGTATCTACGTTTCCACGTCCTTCAACCGCAAGTGTCCTAGAGATTTAGAGCTGTGATGAGAGGTAAATATAGGTTAATCCATACAGTACCAGTGTCGTTCTTTTAACTGTATGTTGGATACTATTAGACGAGTGTACCGGTATTCAATTTAATATGGGCCTCCATCAATTAACAGGTTTCATACTATCTCACTTAACCCTTCGTACAACCACAGATGCTTCTTAAACTCCACAAAATCGTCTAAATCTAGCTAAAATAAGTTATAAAAACGTCGCCGGTACAGAAGGGGTAAATACAACATGACAATTCACTCCTCACCCCTACATGACATCAACGAACGTAAGTCGGAACAAATATATACTATTAGGCTTATAGACAAAATCTTCCATTACCAGCTTTAGTTTCTTGGTGCACCGAATACCGTGTCCCTTTAGAATGTTAAAGTTGGTGCACAACCTATCAAAATCAATACCCACTCCACGCCTCTCCCTTACATCACATTTCCTCGTCCCAAACATCGGGGCCTATACTAAAGCCATTCGACCATCAGTTGTGGATTATCTTCCTAAATTTAATTCATCATGTGTCAAATTAATAAAATACTGATCAATCACTAATTCCAAAATCAGGTGTACCAGAATATAAATATATTTATAGGCCTACGTGAACGAAATTAGGCCTATATCGACAGATACCGTATTAGACAGAATAATACGAGGATAATTAAAGGGAAGTGGAATAAAATTGAACTTACTTAATTTAAATTTTGTTCTAAACTAGGATATAGACAATAATTTCAATACTTCGACCATACACTGTTCCTTTGTTAACTTCCGTAACGTCAGTTTTAAGTCGCCATTGCATAAATATCACCCCAGTCTTTAGAATTCTCATTAAATTATAATAAACATTCCCTTCGTTACGTCACTAAATTAAATAACCCGAGGACTATTGTTTATGAAGAATTACCGGTGATATAATGTGGCGACATTAACGCAGCGGTGACTCTATTATTGGTAACGTTGGGGAGGTGATTAAGCTCATAGACATTATTGATCGGGAGGAGTCGGTGGCCGTAGTCTCGTAGGGGAAATATCGAAGGGCGGTGCTGTCTGTGTCAGCTGGCCCCGCGATCGATTTAACACGGTATCCGCGTCACGGAAAGGGAAAGCACCTGTTCTTATTCACCATCTAGGGATAATTAGGTAGAGAAAAAGGCGATAAATTATATCCTTGTTGTTAGCGATAAAATATAGTAAATTTGGTAAAATAGGGATCGACCTATCCAGACAAACCTATCCTGTGCTTATAGCGGGGAGCCTGTTGCTTGTAAAACGGGTAAATATGGTTACGCTTGGGCTATTTTTTGTTATAAAAATTGCATGTTGGTACTGTGTTATATAGTGAAAAACTATTGGTTGTAGAAAGCCGAGCTGAGGGTTCCCGCGCTAGCTAGCAGACGATACGTGGAGCGCGTCGTCTGCTAGCCAAACCCCAACTAAAAATAACCCACCCACCACTGCCTGTTTTACTCAAATAACACTCAGACTCAGTCCCACCAGATCCGGCATAACTCTTATTCGAGATCAAGTTAATATACCTGTAGAGAGTCGGCCGTGCCGTCTTCATTGAACTGACAGTTGTGCTAGCGTCTGTCGTATATGCGGGCTGCACTGACACATCTCCCCCATTTATCGACCTCGTTCACGGCTTTATCACTCGGGGAAAAACACATTCCAATGTGATTTTATGAAACTATATGCCATATAGTTCCCTTGTTTTCTTACAAAGTATAGTGTACAGTCCAGAAATGGGGTAAACTTACCTTCATCTAGCAGAGTGAAGGAGATCGAGCTTCACCCCGACACCAGACTAGCTACCACTGCAGGGCGAGGACGGTGCCACCTGGCGGCCGCCGACCGTACCAACCCACGCGCCATGTACAAATTCTCGCGCAAGGCACCTCATTTCCTTTCTTTCATAAATACTTCTTTTCGAGATGTGTAGTGCCAATTTCCAAACATAAACATATTCCACGTGAAAAATGCTTGTACTGCATTTTACATTACAGTAATTAATTGTAATTATATAAGCTCACAGCTTTGTAAATTGTGAATGTCAATGTCAACATTAAAAATGTCAATATTATGAAATGTCAAAATTAAAATTATATTATATAAAATAATTCCAAATATGCCTATAGCAAGTGTGCCTATAAGAAAAGTTTAAAATTAGTCAAAATCATGGCATAATTAAGTCAAACTGACAAGATCTGGTATTTACAAGATCTAAAGTCATAAGAAAAGTTAAAATTGGCGTGAGCAAATAACTTCCGTATTTGTTAGGTTGCTCAAAAAGAAAAAGAAAGACCTTGTATCAAGTAGTTAGACAGAAAAAGAGTTAGGGTATTTTTTAAAGACGTGTCCTCCATATAGAGGGTGTGTACATGATATAACTCTGAACGAAAGGTCTTAACATTGACATAAATGGGGCAAAAGTTCTTAACATCGCCAAACTAATGGGGCTAAACAAGAGGGAGAAAGGAGTCCAGAAAAAAAAATCCCTCAAGTGGAAATCTGCCCTAAATGTTATCGATGGCAGTGTCCTGTGTGTGTGTTTTTGTTTTTGTATAAGCTCCACGTAAGCCATAGGGTGAAATTAAAAGTCAATAAGTGTCAGGAATTAATAAGCCCGCCCACGTAAACCCCGACGCCGTCTAGGGAGGAAACTAAAGAAAATGTAAAATAAATGAATAATGAAATGAGCAAATAAATGCAAATCTAGGTTAAGCATTGCATGACGCACATTGAACTCTACAGGCCTGACTGGTGCCAGGGAGAGCTAATTTATGTACACACAAAAATGCTGCCGGGGTGCTAAGGAGGCGGGGGAGACAAAAGATGAATGATCGGTGTAGGGAGACCAGTTTACTCTATTTGATTTGTATTTGTTCGTAAGAACAACAGGATCCGGTGTTACTAAATTAATGTCAGTGGTATGGAGTTGAAACACACGGTTCTCGAACCCAGTGGTGTTCCGTATCACTCAGACGTTAATGAGAACGTGCAATGCAAACCTCCGTGACTCAGCAGTATTACAGAGGGCGGGTGCCTAACCCCGAAAGGGGTTAAAATAGGGGAGCTAAAGACAGCTTTCTAGGGCCTTTCCTGCTGACGCTGAGAGGATTGGGTTCTAGTCATGTGGTGATGGGCTGGTCTATCAGAGTGAGAGTTGAGCATTCTCTACCATACCCATAGCTTACTCTGACTGTTCCTTTCGCTTATATATTTTCTAGATCTCAAGTGGCGGCGTCTCTTCCGTGGATTAACCTCTCTACTGCCAACCTAGAGGCTGGCAGGACTGGGAGCCAAAGCGTTGCATTTTTCCCTTGCCTCTCAACTTTCCCTTCATAATTGTTAAGGGGCAGGTGGGGCTTTGGTGTCCCGGGCGTTTCCACACTCTCCTCAGCCCCTCGCCTGGGAGCGGCTTCGGTCACCTGGCCTTTCTTAGTGGTAAAGCTGGGAAGGTTCTATGGGGGAACTTGGTTATGACCTTGGCCTTGCTTGGGATCTTGGGGCTGCTTGGCCAGACAGCCTGGGTAACAACAACAACAGGATATATTTGATTGTTTGTCTCACTATTCCTATATTCATGTCATGTCACACCTTATCCTAATTGGTCAATATACTAAACTTGGCAGCCACACTATGCAGCACCGACTGTCCTCCAGGGGGTGTAGAAGGTAAGAAAGGGATGTGGCCCCTGAGACTGGTCCGTTGAACCCAAATCCCCATGATCAGGAAAGTTTCCTTATGACACCTTCGGCCAGAGGGATGCAAACTCTGGAAGCCAAGGATAGCGTGTATGTGTTATGTGTGAGTGTGTGTGTTGTGTGTGTGAGTGTTTTATGTGTGCGTGTGTGTGGGGTGGGGGGGGAGGGGGTGACGTAAACCAAGGTATTTTAGCGTCGATACCGCAGCAATATAATCCCCAATTGATGGTATAAATTGATCCTGTGTGCCTAGGCCTTGCAAAGTACGACCCTACTCCTCCTTGATCAATGGGGCCCGACACAAAACAACACTCACCATCACCATTGTATAACCAGTGTGTGTGTGTGTGTGTGGGGGGGGGGGGGGGGGGGTTAATAAACGGAAGAGGAGGCTGGCTCGCGGGCACTTGTAAACAAAGGTCGCTAAAGGAGTGGTTTACATAATGAAGGTGTTATATTTATATTAATATATACACAAACATGTACAGTATATATATATATATATATATATATATATATATATATATATATATAAAAAGTGTGTACAGAGCAGAGAGAGAGTGAGAGTTAGAGTGAGGGTTAGAATGCTAAGACGAGGAATGTCAAGAACGCAACATTCCCTGGCGAACAAAACTATATACATTCCTGGGATTGAGATAAACTTACATACTGGATAACAAGAACAATATGTTATAATGTATGTGTGTGTGTATGAGTATATGTGTGTGTATATATATGTGTGTGTGTGTGTGATGTGTGTTTGTGTGTGCGAGCGAGAATGCCTGTATGTGTGTGTGTTTGTATGTGCGAGAGGGAGTGCGTGTATATGCGTGTGTAGTTGGCCATTTGAGTGCGTGTATGTGTGTGTGTAGTTAGCCATTTGAGTGCGTGTATGTGTGTGTGTGTAGTTGGCCATTTGAGTGTATTGTTTCCATCAAAGGCTAGTAGTAACACAGGACTAACTCTTTGTGTGTTGACATACATTGTTCTTCACACAACAGTCACCTTCCTCTTACTTGTTCCTTCGGTTCTTTTTCGGGATGTTGTAAATTTGTTATTATTGTTTTGTACACAGTAAGAAATAAAACACTTAAGGGGATATGGGCCGGGTTTCTGGTCCCCCTTCTCCCTCATGCTTAGCACCATTAGTTTTCAGCTGTTTGCCCCATTAGTTTGTCGATTTTAAGAGCATTCGCCCCATTTCTGTGTCAATATTACGACATTTCGTGCTATTTAGGTGTCGATGTTTTCCTGGCGAACGATAGTGAGCCTGTAATTTTGGAAAGAACCGGCCTTAGGCTTTCAGCCTTAGGATGTCTTGATAGTGTAATGCATAAATGCGCGGAATTTCGGTGTGAGTATCCTAGGTTCGAGTCCTTGGAGTGCCACATGTATTTGTTGATTTCATTAATTGAGTTTAGAAGTAAAGTTGGTTGGTGAAAAAATATAAATAACACCCCCTAGACCCCCTTTCAAGATAAATTTGTATATTTTTCGGTAAAAAAAAAATCCTGGCCAAAGACTGGTTCCTCCTAAATTACAGGCTCACTATCGCTCGCCAGGAAAACATCGACACCTAAATAGCACGAAATGTCTTAAAATTGACAGAAATGGAGCAAAAGTTCTTAAAATAACCAAACTAATGGCTGGAGCGAACGTCTTACAATCTCAAAAGAAAAGGGGCTAAACATGAGGGAGAAAGGGATCCAGAAAAAAATCCCTCAAGTGGAAATCTCCCCTTAAGCACAGCATGTTTAAGTGGGTGTGTGTAGTGTAATTATAAAGTTGTGGCTGCTGATTGAGGTCCTTTTTTTTTTTTTTTTTTTTTTTTTTTTTTACCAATGAATATTATAACGCCAATGAGAGTGACACATATAATTAACTTTACGATAATAATTAAGAGTTCCATATATCGTTAAGAAAAATGACTCCTCTTTATTAGGCCCTTCTAATTGACCACTTGCGAGTTTCGTTCTATAAGGAAGTTGGAGCTGTAGACATCGATATTTAGCAGAATTACCAGCTACAATACGGGTGTAGTGAGCATATAAATACATTAAACCCAATTCAACCTACTTTTTATCCATCAGAATCCTACATTAGTATTGCATTTCTGTTATATATCGATGTTCACGGCTACAACTTCCTTATAGCCTGAAACTCGCAAGTGGTCAATTGGCACTGCTAAATGATTATACCAATATGATTTTTATCTATTGACACAGTGGTAGAGCTGCATGCTGAAATAGAGGTATACATGGACGATCAAGAGTACAAAGGAAATCAAGCAACAACAGGTCTAGTGACCCTTCTAGGCTGCTTGTCCTCCAAAACACTGAGGATCAAGTGTCCAAACAGTGGTTTAGAGTGGGTAAGGGAACATTGGAAAGGGAACTACTGCCCTGAAACTAATGTCCGTGGCAGGATTAAGAAGTTAGTAGGGGACAGATGGGTTAGCATTACTTCATTAGAAAAACAAAAAAACAAAACAATACCATATACCTGGCAACTAGTAAACCCTATCTATAAACATGGTCAACGTATATTTATGTCTCAGAAAGAAAACATGAACTAATTGGGCAAAAAACAGTCAAACCAAATATATCAATAAATACTAATATAACATTATGAGGGTAGTGCTTGGTTTTTGGTCTATATATTTATTTATATATGTTTGAGTTTCCTGGCTAGACCTCTACCAAGCTTAGAAAAACACACCCTCGACCCACTTTCAAGATAAATGTGTACATTTTTCGGTAGAAAATTGTACCGGCCGAAGGCCGGTTCCTTCTAAAATTAGAGGCTCGCTGTCGCTCGCCAGGAAAAAATCGACACCTAAAGGGCACGAAAGATTATAATATTGACAACAAGGTCATTAGGCGAAAGGTCTCAAAATCGCCAAAATAACGGAACGAACGTCTTAAAACCTCAAAACTAATATGCTAAACATGAAGGAGAAGGGAGTCCAGAAAAAGTGAGTAGTACCCCCTTAAATCTATAAAAAAAACTTAATTGCAAGACCCTGCACCTTGGAAGTCGTTTTGACACACATTTCCCTTGGCTCGACACAATTCAGCTGCAGGTGCAAGAGGTAATGTTTTATGCAATAATTTGTCTTGGTTCGAGATCCTGGTGTAAGGTAGGTCGGCCAGTTTTGGGTTGGACGCCATTTTGGTACCATAAATATCAAACAACAGGGAGGCTATAGATAGATAGATAAATAGATAGATAGATAGATAGATAGATAAATAGATAGATAGACAGATAGATAGATAGATAGATAGATAGATAGATAGATAGATAGATAGATAGATAGTATTGAATATATTGCCCATATTGCGCACACACATTTAACAGTGCAGATGGCCGGTGTGGGGGCTTTAGTGGACATTTGTATCCATTTGTTCATGTATTTTTGTATTTATTATATTCTTTAGTTTCATCCCAAGAATTCCATAGAGCTTAAAAGAATACTCCCAAGACCCCCCTTCGAGATAAATTTTAATATTTTTCGGTAAAACAATGTCCTAGCCGAAGGCCGTTTCCTCCTAAATTGCAGATTCGCTATCGCTCGCAAGGAAAAAATCGAAACCTAAATGGCACAAAAGGTCTTAAAATCGCCAGACTAATGGAATGCACGTCTTACAATAAAACAAAACACTAATGGGGCTAAACATGATGGATAAATGGGTCCATAAAAAACAAACCTCTCCTTAAGTGTACCAGTTTTGCCGCAGTCAATGTGTTCCCTATTGCGCACACCTATATAGCAAGGCAGGTGACTCGTGTGTGTGTGTGTGTGTGTGTGTGTGTGTGTGTGTGTGTGTGGGTGTATGTGTGTATGTATGTGTGTATGTATGTGTGTATGTATGTGTGTGTGGGTGTATGTGTGTGTGTGTGTGCTTTAAGTTCAGCTCATCACAACTCACACACACCAATGTTGGGGACGTTGTGGTCTAGTTCTGCCAAGCTGGATTTAATAGGTCATAATATCACCCCCTTAGAGTTTTTGCCAAAGTCACTAATCTATACCCTCTTCCAAGTAGGTGGTCCAGAAATCGTTAACCCTAACCTCTGCAACTAAAAAAAGGCTTGAGCTAATGGGCTGTAAATTTTCACACCTACTCCTTGGCTGACCCTTCCCAAATGGTAGAAATATTAGCTCGATTGCTCCAGTCGTTTGTGAATTATAGAGGTTAATGTTGAGGAGTTTTGACCTACTTACTTGATAATGCAGATTGAATGCTATACACAGAATGCCAAATCCGACATCTTGTGGGTTATCATATTTTGCTTAATTATTATAGATTTGCTTGCTTTTGCCATTTTCGAGCAATGTATTTTAGTTTGTCCATTAGGCTAACAAAAAACGCCTTGTAAGACTATCTTCAAACTCAAAAATTCCCACCTAGGTCCCCCTCAACATATACTTGTACACAATTTGTCTCGATTTCTTTTAATTTGCAGGCTCGTTATTGCTCGCCCAGAAAAAAATCGACACCTGAATGGGATGAAGCGTCTTATTATCACCAAATTAATGGGGTGAAACGTCTTAGAATCTCCACAAACTAATAGATCGAAACAGGGTAGCTGCAAAAAGGCCCCACTTGGACCAAATAGGGTTAAATTAGTTCCCCCTTGGCTCACAGAACATGGTGGTGTTATCTTAATTGGTTTACGTTGGGATCTGTCTTAGTTAGTCTAATGTAAAGGATCATTTGGCGGTGGATCTGTCTCTCTCGCTTTCTTTATTGTTATGCTCTACCTCTTTTTGTTTTTCTGTTTTTCTTGTTTTCTTTCTCTTTCTCTCTCTCTCTTTCTCTCTCTCTCTCTCTCATGTTGTATAAATGCAAACATCTGTAAGTTGTGAATGTGAATATATATATATATATATATATATATATATATATATATATATATATATATATACCGTATATATATATATATATATATATATATATATATATATATTTTTTTTTTTTTTTTTTTTTTTTTTTTTTTATACTAAAGATGTGTTTGATCAGATCATAATATTGCTTGAAATTTTACCTAGTAACGCAAACAAATAATTACTTCTAATCATGTTTCACGATTTATGTATTTAGGACACACACCATAAACAATAAATACAATTGACTATATCGAGTTAACTATTTCAACTACATTTAACCCTCCAAAAGGTACCAGTAGGGATAGTGTGAGTAAGGTTATTGTCATCGTCGTATATGAATTATTGACATTGGCCACTGGGATACCAAATGAAGTCCGCTAGATAGTAAACAAATGCCGAATATCGCTAGAATAATACCACAATCTCTACAATATCACTCTAAAATGGCTAAAATCGACAAAATATCGCTAAAATATTGCCACAATCTCGAAAATATCACTCTAAAATTACTCAAATCTTCGCAAGAATTAATGTCGCTAGATGTAAAACTATGCCAAGTAGATCGACGTAAATACCTCTACATCTAGCGGGAAAGCCGCTAAATTGGCAACACTGATTGGCAAGATACACAGGGAAGAGTGTTTAGTTTTGCTGTTCTTTAAGGGGAGATGGGTCGTTTTTCTGGTTCCCTTTCTCCCCCATATTAAGCCCCATTTGTTTTTAGATTATAAGACCTTTCGTGTCATTTAGGTGTCGACTTTTTCCTGGCAGGCGATAGCGAGCCTGAAATGTTAAGAGGAACCGGTCTAGGTAGGAAACTAAGAAATAAAGGAATACAGGAATGAATAGACCAAAAAAACGGTCCCTTAACGTGTCTGATTGTTTAGTCCAATTCGTTTGATTGGTGGCTAGAAATGGGACGATGTAAAAGTTTAAACATTTGCCACGGCCCATCAAGACCATCTAAGATCTTCTACAGGCTGTTGATATTGGATGGCTTCGTTAACCCCTTCTATGCCGACGACGCATTCTTCATTTTATTCTAGCTATATTTAGACAACTTGGTGCAGTTTAAAAAGGGTTAAGTGAGATAGTTCGAAGCCTGTTAATTGCTGGAGGCCAATTTCATACCGAATAAAATCGTCTAATAGTAGCCAAAATACAGATAAAAAGACGTCGCCGGTACAGAAGGGACTAAACGACTTGGAAGGATCTCTAAGAAACAAAGAAATAAGATTATCTCAGTTACCCTTTGACTCTCACAGAACATTCCTAAACTGACATGAGAGCGTTTGATGCTCTAATAAAATGCAGGTCTAGGTGACGGTACTGAAAGGGTTAATGGAGCCCACCTCGCTTTTTGTTTTCTCTTTCTCTCCCTCTCTCTTTGGCTTGTATCCATTCGGCCCCATTCAGCCTACTGTTTTAAGACGTTTACCCCCATCCAGGTGTCAATATTTTCCTGGCGAGCGGTAGCAAGCCAGCATATATATAATTTTGTTTTGACAGCAAGCCAAATTTGTACATTTTTCGATAGAAAAATTTCTCCGGCAAAGCCAGATTTCTCCATACAATGCTGGCTCGCTATCGCTCGTCAGGAAGAAATCGACACCTAAACGTCTTAAAACAGTTGGCTGAATGGGGCCGAATGGATACAAACCAGGGAAAGAGAGAAAAGGAGATAAAGATAAAAAAAAAAGCCGGTCCGACCTGGTGACCATGTCCCTTGGTGAGGTAAGAATGACAAGTGGGTCACTGGGACATGTGGACTGTCTGTCAGGTGGTGGTGGTGGAGGTGGAATTGGTGGTGGTGGTGGAGGTGGAGGTGACAGTGGTGGTGCTGACGGTGGAGGTGACAGTGGTGGTGGTGGTGGTGGTGGAGGTGGAGGTGACAGTGGTGGTGGTAAATGATGGGGGAATCTGTCAGTCACTTCATCATCACACACACACACGCACACACACACACACACACACGTTGGCCAGACCCTCGCTAGACGTGGCTGTCATAAGCTTGGTATGGTAAGGGAAGAAGGGACCACCACCACTACACAAAGGAGATACCACCAGCGATGTGAGGTGATCAAATTCATAACAAGCCACATAAAATGGTATGGCATGAGACAGGACATATCTTATACTATAGTGCCAAGAGTATGTATGTATGTATGTATGTATGTATGTACTCAGACCCATTCCCCACTTTTCCTTTTTTTCTGGGGGTGGCCGACTCAAGACAGAGAAGAAAGGAAAACCAACAATCCGAGTAAATGTCAGGAGAGGAAGGGAGCAAAAAAAAAAAAAAAAACACACACACACACACACAATCAGGTGAAGGTGATAAAAGGGAAGAGCTGACAAAGAAAATAACAACTGGACATAATAAACAAGATGGACTCCTAGATAAACACTGCAAGATAAGGAAGAAACAGCACATAACAGCTGTTATGAATAATACAATAGATGGACTTACAGATTAGCAAGGTATTATAAAGCCGCTGTCACACGAGCGATTTTTCCGTCAATTTTCCATGAGAAATTAACCGACCATCCCCCCCCCCCCCCCCCTTAAGAGGAAGAACGAACAAAGAACTTCTAGGAACGGTAAGACAAGAAATGAACACCGCACAAAGATCACGACATGTAAGAGCTTCAGATTGCAAGAGGGGAAAAAACACACAAAGAGAACAATTTAGGGCCGTATTCATAAACATATTTAAAGGGCGTTGCTTTTACTATATATTTTTTTCTATGTGCATGAATGAGACAAAATGTAAAGCTTCCTGTAACAAGCCCCCCCCCCCCCCATCTTTTAGTTTCTTCGCTAGCCCTCCATCAAGCTTTAAAATACACTCCCTAGACCCCACTTAAAGATAAATTTGTACATTTTTCGGTAGAAGAACGTCCCAGCCGAAGGCTGTTTCTACTTAAATACATAAGCTCACTCTCACTCGCCAGGAAAAAATCGACACCTAAATGACATGAAAAGTCTAAAATTTGACAAGGAAATGGGGTGAAAGGTGATAAAATACCCAAACTAATGGACCGAACATCTTAAAATCTCAAAACTAATGGAGCTAAACATGAATGAGAAGGGGGTCCATAAAAACCCTATAACTCCCATTACGAGGGTTTAATGAGATCGTCTTTACCCATTTGAGTCGTAGAGGTAGATTACATACTAAAACCAATCGTCTAATGGTAACAGGATAATGATGTAAATTACGTAATGGTTGTGAAAGTATTAAGTGGTGGAGAAGAGTAGAAATAAAACCACAAAGCGGGCAACTTTAAGTGGTAAGCAAAGAGGAGAAGAACCAGTAAAAACGAAAGCAAATAAAGTGGTAAGGAAAGATAGGGTAACAATAAGAAAGAAAACGACATATTAATTGGTCAGGAAAGAGAGGGTAACAATAACAAACACAACGACAAATTAAGTGGTCGGGAAAGAGAGAGAAATTATAACAAAGACAACGACACATAAAGTGGTAAGAAAAGAGAGGGTAACAATAACAAACACAACAGCATATAAAGTGGTACTGAAAGAGAGGAAGGCCTGTAATAAAGACAACAACAGGTAAAGTGGTAAGAAAAGAGAGGGTAACTATAACAAAAACAACAAATAAAGTGGTACTGAAAGAGAGGAAGGCCTGTAATAAAGACAACAACAGGTAAAGTGGTAAAATAAGAGTAAACTATAACAAAAACAACAACATATAAAGTAGTAAAGAAAGAGAGGAAGAACTGTAACGAAGACAGGAAAAGATAAAGTGGTATAATAAAAGAGGAAACTATAATAAATACAGCAACATGTAAAGTGGTAAAGAGAGAGAGGAAGAACACTAACAAAGACAATCTAGATACTTTAAAGTGGTGATGGCAGAGACGGAAGGTATAACAATGGCAGAGACGGAAGGTATAACAATGGCAGAGACGGAAGGTATAACAATGGCAGAGACGGAAGGTATAACAATGGCAGAGACGGAAGGTATAACAATGGCAGAGACGGAAGGTTTATAACAATGGCAGAGACGGAAGGTATAACAATGGCAGAGACGGAAGGTATAACAATGGCAGAGACGGAAGGTATAACAATGGCAGAGACGGAAGGTATAACAATGGCAGAGACGGAAGGTATAACAATGGCAGAGACGGAAGGTATAACAATGGCAGAGACGGAAGGTATAACAATGGCAGAGACGGAAGGTATAACAATGCAGAGACGGAAGGTATAACAATGGCAGAGACGGAAGGTATAACAATGGCAGAGACGGAAGGTATAACAATGGCAGAGACGGAAGGTTTATAACAATGGCAGAGACGGAAAGTATAACAATGGCAGAGACGGAAGGTTTATAACAATGGCAGAGACGGAAGGTATAACAATGGCAGAGACGGAAGGTTTATAACAATGGCAGAGACGGAAGGTATAACAATGGCAGAGACGGAAGGTATAACAATGATTAACTGATAGTGGTAAAATAAGAGAGGGAAGCTACAACAAAAACCAACAACAACAAAGTATGTGTGGCCAGTGTATCTATGTAAATCTCGCTGCCTCTCTCTTTCTCTCTCACACACAGTTAATAATGAAGTCAGAAACAAGAAAAACAGCGCCTCTGGGTGACTTATATGAGGCCGAATCGTTTGAATATCTCTCTCTCTCTCTCTCTCTCACTCACACACTCTCTCTCTCTCTCTCTCTCAATAATGACGTCAGAATTGAAGCAAAACAGCGCCTCTGGGTGACTAGTGTGTGAGGCCGAACCGTTTGAAGCTTGAGTGTGACTGAACCGCTTGAAGCCTCACTCGTAAATTAACTAACAATGACCTGAATACGTCCGGTGAAGCAGATTTATGGTGCCCTAAGATGACAAGCAGCTGATGGAGGTTAGGATTATGGACCGCAGACTGATGCTTAGGTTTATAATGTAGTGCCATTCTGTTGTGCCCTTAATGCTGCCTTTAAGACTTATGACATTCACGATGCCTTATCTCCCTTTAATTATCTAATCCTAAATACCAATATGACTGAAGAACAGGCAAGATAAGAATGGTGATAAATATAAATGAGTGGAGAATGCTTGTGAATAGATGAGCGATAACGCGATCGTAAGGAGTGGGGGTCGGGCGCCAGTTGGACTAGAAAATAGTCCGTTTGGCGCCCGGCCCGTGTAGCTGGTGTACAGTATATAGGAAGGGCCCTACCTGGAAATATGTGGGCAAGCATTTTGTTGTAGTTCCACTACGTGTCTGCCTGCTGTTACCGGAACCTCTCCGGGAGATCTGGGACCTGGGAATCTTTTGCTGGGGGCCCCATTATGGCCCTTGGTCTCTGAGTCTTCTCCTGGGCGACCTAGATGTGTGTGAAGTTTCTAGTTTTATTTTATTTTGTTGTTTCTGTTCGGGCTATGTCTCGAGTTGTCCACCCCCAGCTATGGGGTATGGGCCTGAGTATATATATACAGTACATACATACATACATAGGCCTACATATATACATACATACATGCATACATACATACACATTTCGACATACTTCTAGCCTCAAAACATCCACAGCGCCGTATCTCCTTCGATCATCGTATCTTAAATTCCGACCTAGTACTTCTAGCACTAGTAATGCTGAACTCATGTCATAAGTGGGTATTATAACTTACGACTGCCTAGATTTTCTGTGCGTGATTAAGTTGTGAGGTCGTAGGGGAGGAATAATCTGGGAGTTTGTTGTTTGTTAACTTTGTTTTATGTTTCTCACGTCGTCGTAATCTAACCTCTTTTGGTCCTAGGGGTATTTTTTTTGGATTTCCCCTGTTTCACTCCATTAGTTTTAATATTTTAAGACGTTTCATCCCATTAGTTTGACGATAACAAGACGTTTCACTCCGTCCATGTGTCGACTTTTTTCTGGGCGAGCTATAGCGATCCTGTAACTTAGAAGAAATCGGCCTTCGGTCGAAAACAAAATAAAATAAAATATGGTGCCCCTTAAGCACCATTTAGAGAGATATATGGTAGTCCATGGCCATGATCCCGAAATTGCACGAATCATTACCATTCGACATGGACACATTGCACGAATCATTACCATATTGCACGAATCAATACCATTCGACAGGGACAAATTATCAGCCTAAACTACAATAAAAGACTACGAAGTTATGTACAGTCGTGAACAGAAGTTTTTGGACATTCTTTGAAGGCACATTAATGATACATTGACGAAATATTTTGATAAACGGCTTATACCACAAACATCAATTACTGGGATTTACTATTAATTTTCAGGTGACGATAAATTGAATCCTTTAGCAGCTAATTTATCAATACTGAATGGAAAAATATGAAACTACTTTGTCTCTGCATCATAAAAAGAACAAGTTTATATAATTAAAACCGTTATTTCACTACAAAATCTTAAAATATACTGAGAATTCTTGATGGTAACTTGGCAATTTACCGTCAGTTGAAAAGAAACAGATTAATGTTCACTATCTGGAATTTATCATTAGGAGTGTAAAGTCAGTAAAAATAGGTTATCCTAAACTGAACAAGAAGCGGAAATATACTTGAGCCGACCAGGCCAAGTGAGATATCTCTATTGGTCTAACTGGTAATGTGTCTGCCTCGTACCCAAGGGTCCCGGGTTCGATTCCCGTCCTGGGTATATTATTGGGAGGCTATTTTCGTATCAAATGAAGTTTAAGTGTGTTGGTAAAATTGTTAAGATGGTTGAAAGCAAGATCGGAGCTCCAGAACCCCCCTTTCGGATATGGTGTAAAAACCTAATCATACAAGAGGTGATCAAGTATACCCGACCACGAGTGTACAATCGAGGGTATTAAGGGGAGATTTCCACTTGAGGGACTTTTTTCTTGACCCCTTTCTCCCTCATGTCTAGCCCCATTGCTTTTGATATGTTAAGCCGTTTGCCCCATTATTTTGACAATTTTAAGAACTTTCAACCCATTTCTGTCAATTTTAAGACCTTTCGTGCCATTTGTGTCGATTTTATCCTGGCGAGCGATAGCGAGCCTGTAATTTAAGAGGAACCGGCTTTAAGCCGGGACATTTTTCTACCGAAAAATGTACAAATTTATCTTGAAAGGGGCTCAAGGGGGTGTAATCTTAAGCTTGAAGGATATCTAGGGACCAAACTAAAAAAAAAAACTTAAGTGTTGTCATAGATTCCAGTGGTTTTCGCTCAGAAAGTGTTATTGGCATCTTTATAGTTACTGGGAAAAGTGCTTATCCCTCAAAGTATTAGTCAGTGTCCGAAACTTTGTGAAATATTTGACAACACTTATTAACCTCGACCGTACAGTCATTAACAATGGATAACACCTAGAAATAACATTATAATATTTCGAATTATGTTTTCTTGATAATTACGAAAATTCTCGGATGTCGCCTATTTTCACCTAACTAATATACGTACTTAATATGACACATAGTTCAAACAAAACTGGTATACAATTTAAGATAGGATAGTTTAAACCTATTTTAGAAATCTTCAGTATTTTTACATAATATGTTATAATTGTTCACCCTATATGTGTTCAAAAAGTCTAAATACAGTATTCGAACAATTATACAAAGCGATGATTTCACACTGATTGGTACTTTTGTTCTCGCAAATACTGTATGTGTTTGTTTTATTGCACACATTTAAATTGTATACCAGCTTTGTTTTAACTATGTGTCGTATTAAGGGGAGATTTCCACTTGAGGGATTTTTTTCTTGACCCCTTTCTCCCTCATGTTTAGCCCCATTGCTTTTCTAATTTTAAGACGTTCGCCCCATTATTTTGACGATTTTAAGAACTTTCGACCCATTTCTGTCAATTTTAAGACCTTTCGTGCAATTTAGGTGTCGATTTTATCCTGGCGAGCGATAGCGAGCCTGTAATTTAAGAGTAACCGGCCTTCGGCCGGCACATTTTTCTACCGAAAAATGTACAAATTTATCATGAAAGGGGGTCAAAGGGGTGAAAATTTAAGATTGCTGAAGGAGTAGGAAACAAACTAAAAACCTCCCCTTAAGTACGTATATTTGTTAGGTGAATAGAGTGACGCCCCTAATGATAAGTAGGTATAGAAGGGTGGCTAGACAGGTAAGATGGAGTGTTGTCATAGGGTACAGTGAACTGAGTGTGTAATATACAGTATATTATATCAGGTTGGTGAGTCAGAACAGATTTGTAAATATCAAATTACTGAATGGGAAGACAAATTCACACTACTTGAATGGGGGCAACTATACCCACCTGATGGAAAACACGCTTTATTGTGATCGTTTAACAAAAAATAGAAAGAAGGAAGTTGAACAATAAAAGGTGACAGGTTATCTATCTTGCTATTTTATGACAAATTAAATAATAAACTTAAGGGGGGGGGGTCACCGATTTTGTTCTCTCTCCTTTTCTCTCTTTCCCTGGCTTGTATCCATTCGGCCCCATTCAGCCAACTGTTTTAAGACGTTTATCCCCATCCAGGTGTCGATTTCTTCCTGGCAAGCGAAAGCGAGCCAGCATTGTATGGAGAAATCCGGCTTCGCCGGAGTAATTTTTCTATCGAAAAATCTATATTTAGCTTGCTGTCAAAACAAATATATATATATATATATGCAGGCTCGCTACCGCTCGCCAGGAAAATATTGACACCTGGATGGGGATAATCGTCTTAAAACAGTTGGCTGAATGGGGCCGAATGGATGCAAGCCAAAGAGAGGGGGAGAGAGAAAAAAAAAACGAGGTGGGCTCCCTTAATGGTTGTACTGACCCCTTCATGTTGTCGTGAAGATTTAGCGGCTGAATGGTGGCTGAGGACGGCCCCGGAAGCAGGCGCTAAAGGTCCCCGGCCTAACTGGTCGGGCTCCGTCCCTTCCCTCACCACCACCACCACCCGACCCTCACACACTCACACACTCACACGAACCACTAGTAACAGGTCAATTCACTGCACAATTCCACTTAATCACTATGTCACGTTCCACCTAGTACACCTGTTGGGTAGCACACACAACCGTCCTTTTCTTGAAATCACTATAACTGGTGTATATACGAGTTCAGAGTATATGTTCAGAATAGAAACTTCACCAAGTAACACTTCACTGGCGCTGCAAATATCACAAGTCACAGTTAACGAAGTTGTCTGTAAGTCAAAGAGCGTTTATCAAAGTTGATTAACAGAGTATTTAAAAGTTCAAGGAGCGATTATCAGGGTAGTTTATAAGTTCAAGGAGGGATTATCTAAGTTAGTTTTCTCCGTATTGTCTTGAAGTTGTGGTAAGGTGAGTGGGAGCCAGTGTGGACCTTTGTGAAGGGCCCAGTGATAGAGAGAGCCAGGGGGTGGGTATGTAGAGCCGCTGCTGTGTTGTAGGGCAGGTTGGCACGGTATGGCACTCTCAGATACCCACCCGACATTATATTTACGTGGATGTTTGGGGGAGGGGGGGGGGGGGGCCACTATTGGTCTGCGCAGGCGTGGACCAGTTGGCTTCCTTTGACTTGCCAGGCACTCACACACACACACATGGTACACATACACACACACATGGTACATACATACACACACACACACACACACACACATGGTACATACACACACACACACACACACACATGGTACATACACACACACACACACATGGTACATACACACAAACACACACATGATACATACACACACACACACACACATGGTACATACACACACACACACACACATGGTACACACACACACACATGGTACATACACACACACACACACATGGTACATACACACACACACAAACACATGGTACATACACACACATGGTACATACACACACACAAACACATGGTATATACACATACACACACACACACACACATATACTGTATATACACAATCACACTTTTTTCTCTCTCACATACACACACACGCACACACATGGTACACACCGAGCCACACAGACCCACACATGCATATGATACACACATAAACACACACATTCACACCCTCACAATCTCTCTCTCTCTCTCTCTCTCTCTCTTGTGGGTGGAATTGCAGTCATTGCTTTACACACCTATACAAAACGAAAGACTGACCAAAGTCCCTCTACTAGCTCTTGTGTGTGTGTGTGTGTGTGTGTGTGTGTGATAGATATACCCAACTCCTTTAGACTGAAGGAAGTATCGAAGAATTAATGATGTCTCTATTGTCAGTGTTTATTACGGGGATATTTTAACCCCTTGAAGCTCTGACGCGTTTTAGCAGTTTATTTTGGCTATCATCAGACAATTTTATGCAGCTTAGGAAGGATGTGTGGGTATTAAAAGGCTAAATACTATCTTAATCAACCCTTTGACTTCCGTATACCGTTATTAATCTGAATACAATCGTCTAATAGTAGCCAGAAAACAGAACAGAAACGCGTAATGGAGCTTGAAAGGGTTAATTAATTTGTGTATTTTTGCATTACTTCCTTTATAGTTTCCACCCTAGACCTCCATCACGCTTAAAAAATACCCCCGAGACCCTCCTTCGAGATAAATTTCTACATTTTTCGGTAAACAAATGTTATGGCCGAAGGCCAGTTCCTCCTAAATCACAGGCTCGCTATGGCTCCCCAGGAAAGAAAAAGCGACACTGAATGGCACGAAAAATCGTAACATTGACAAAGAAATGGGGTGAAAGGTCATAAAATCGCAAAGCAAATGGGGCGAACGTCTTAAAATATCAACATAAATGGGGCTAAACATGAGGGAGAAGGATGCCCAGAAAAAAACACGTTCCCTTAACGATGTCCCACCTATCTCTTGTCTGTGTATTTCCTGTCATGGATTTAGCCGATTGACCTTACCCAACCACAACCCATTAATGGCGAAGGTCAGCTAGGTCAGGTTAAGGGGAGATTTCCACTTGAGGGATTTTTTCTGGACCCCTTTCTCCCTCATGTTTAGCCCCATTGCTTTTGATATTTTAAGACGTTCGCCCCCTAATTAAGAACTTTCGCCCCATTTCTGTCAATTTTAAGACCTTTCATGCAATTTAGGTGTCGATTTTTTCCTGGCGAGCGATAGCGAGCCTGTAATTTAAGAGGAAGCGGCCTTTGGCCGGGACATTTTTCTACCGAAAAATGTACACATTTATCTTGAAAGGGGGCCTAGAGGGTGTAATTTTAAGCTTGATGGAGGTCTAGGGAACTAACTAAAAACCTCCCCTTAAGGTAGTGACGACAGAAGAAGAAGAGCAGGCTAATTTAAGGGGGTAGTGCTTGATTTAAGGGGGTAGTGCTTGATTTAAGGGGGTAGTGCTTGATTTAAGAGGGTAGTGCTTGATTTAAGGGGGTACGGTAGTGCTTGATTTAAGGGGGTACGGTAGTGCTTGATTTAAGGGGGTACGGTAGTGCTTGATTTAAGGGGGTAGTGCTTGATTTAAGGGGGTAGTGCTTGATTTAAGGGGGTAGTGCTTGATTTAAGGGGGTAGTGCTTGATTTAAGGGGGTAGTGCTTGATTTAAGGGGGTAGTGCTTGATTTTTGGTCAATGTATTTATATATTTTTGAGTTTCCTCGCTAGGCCTCCATCAAGCTTCAAATAACACCCCCTATAAGCCCCCTTCCAAGATATGTTTGTGCCGAAGGCTGGTTTCTTCTAGAATTACAGGCTCGCTATCGCTCGCCAGGGAAAAAACGACACCTAAATGGCACGAAAGGTCTTAATATTGACAAAGAAATGGGGCGAAAGGTCTTAAAATCGACAAGCTAATGGAACGAACGTCTTAAAATCTCAAAACAAATATGCTAAACATGAGGGCGAAGGGGGTCCAGAAAATCAATGTTGACGTAATTACAGATTTATTGTAGCAAATTATAATAATCAGAAGTACTCAGCTAACGGTAGATCACTGTATTCAGAAGTACTCAGCTAATATAACGGTAGATCACTGTATTCAGAAGTAATCAGCTAATATAACGGTAGATCACTGTATTCAGAAGTACTCAGCTAATAAAACGGTAGATCACTGTACGGCCACGATAACACTGATAAACATACCATTAACCCTTTGAGTACCAGCGACGTGTGTTATATTGCATTCTGGCTAGATTTAGACGATATTATGCAGCTTAGGAAGGATCTGTGGTAGTTAGAAAAGGTTGGTCGAGATAGATTGAAGCCTTATTATTGCTAGAGGTCCTTCCTGAGCTGAGAATAGTCGTCTAGTAGTTGCCAGAATATGATAAAAAGGACGTCCCTGGTACTGTAGGGGTTAAGGGGAGATCTCCACTTGAGGGATTTTTTTCTTGACTCCTTTCTCCCTCATGTTTAGCCCCATTGCTTGCGAGATTTAAATATGCTTGCCCCATTAGTTTGGCGATTTTAAGAACCCTCGCCCCATTTCTATCAATTTTTAGACCATTCGTGCCATTTAGGTGTCGATATTTTCCTGGCGAGCGATAGCGAGCCTGTAATTTAAGGGGAACCGGCCTTCGGCCGGCACATTTTTCTATCGAAAAATGTACAAATTTATCTTGAAAGGGAGTCAAGGGGGAGTAATTTTAAGCTTGATGGAAGTCTAGGGAATCAACTAAAAACCTCCCCTTAAGGCTGATTGGTTAAGATATAAATACATTTGACTGTTCATAGCTCTTGTTTGTTTACAAGTAGAGGTTTCGTACCTAGTAATAAATACAGAAAATATATAAATTTGTTTTACTTTAATCATACATTGATTGTGAAAATTGTCAAATGATGAATTACTAAAGGCAAATTAATGTTCACATTTCCAGTTAAATCTGCTTAGTTAGAATTGTCAAACAAGCAGTGAAAAAGTTGCCTGTAGAACGTAATCCCCAAAATGTCTTTGTTTGTACAGTCGCGCTAATAAGTGATGTCTCGGCACCAAGTATATTTTGATCCATAATTGGTATCAGCAATATCTAAACTTAATTTATTCATTTCGAGGGGGATATAAAAACCTATTCTTACACTTACCCACCATATTCAACATCTGACAGACAGTAATACAGCACAGAGAGAGCCAAACGTAAGGACATGACTTATTAGCGCCACTGTACCTTTCTATTTAGTACCGCCACGGGAGCCAGAGGGCGTTAGGTGGTTTGTCTTTTTTCTATGTGAGTGTAATTGAAGTATGGCTATAGTCTATTCGCTGTAAATAGGCGAGAAATCATGACCTCAAACCTCTGTAACTCAAAAACGACTAGAGTAATCGAGCTAATAGTTCTACCATTCGGGAAGAGTCAGTCAAGGAATATATGTGGACATGTACAGCCCATTTGCTCCAGCCCTTTTTGAGTTACAGAGGATGGAGGTCATGATTGCTCGCCTCCTTACACCGCATAGACTATAATTCCCAACAATGAAAGCGAAGTTCCTCTTACCTCTTGTGTGTGCGTCGCATATTAATAGTATGAAGAACGCCTACATGATGAAGGAAAACTCTACTATATCTCGTATGATTGCTTTATGTGTCTCCCAAGAAGCTTATAATATTAAGGGGGGTGACCTGTTTTTGTTCTGTCCTTTTCTATCTTTCTCTGGCTTGTATCCATTTGGCCCCATTCAGCCTACTGTTTTAAGACGTTTATCCCCATCCAGGTGTCAATTTTTTACTGGTGACCGGTAGCAAGCCAGCATATTTTTTATTTTTGTTTGACAGCAGGCTAAATTTGTACATTTTTCGATAGACAAATGTCTCCGGCGAAGCCGGATTTCTTCATATAATGCTGGCTCGCTATCGCTCGCCAGGAAGAAATCGACACCTAGATGGGGATAAACGCCTTAAAATAGTTGGCTGAATGGGGCCGAATGGATACAAGCCAGAGAAAGAGAGAAAAGGACAGAAATAACAAAAAGCAGGTCACCCCCCTTAAAAACTCATATATCTTTCTCGTGTGCTTGCTTTATGTAAGTTATATGTCACCAAGAAACTAACATGACCCCCCCCCCCCTCCCCCACACACACACACTGTTCTATCTTGAGACTGGTATATCCAACTCTATCATTATTCTGACCTAACATAACATCCCCAGTAATAGCTTGAAATGTGTGTGTGTGTGTGTGTGTGTG
Source organism: Paralithodes platypus (assembly GCA_032716605.1). Lineage (NCBI taxonomy): Eukaryota > Metazoa > Arthropoda > Malacostraca > Decapoda > Lithodidae > Paralithodes > Paralithodes platypus. The sequence goes on from CM064507.1 coordinate 42,362,700, forward strand.
TGTGTGTGTGTGTGTGTGTGTGTGTGTGTGTGTGTGTGTGTGTGTGTGTGTGTGTGTGTGTGTGTGTGTGTGTGTGTGTGTGTGTGTGTGTGTGTGTGTGTTTATACAATGGACAGAGGACGATAATAAACTTAGATCATAAAAACAAAAGGTCCATACAAATAATAGTGATGTAAGGACTGAAAAGGTCTTCCTGAGCCTCACACAAATATTTATCTGTGTATATACTCAGCGAAAGTAAGCGAGTAAAATTAAAAATTAATAACATAAATATTTAAGAATACACGTAAATCTGCATATACAGTAGATAAGGGCAATATACTGGGCAAGAGACAATCTACTATGGGCATCAGGGAGACACTCGGGCTCTGGCAGTACAAAAGACGATATTTGGTACTTGCCAAATAACATCCAGGCTGTTTTTCGGAGTCCACGCCATGTAGTCAAGATGTTATTTCTACTCAATTTCATTTTGTTCTCACTAACGGTCTCACGTCCTGATGGCGGAGTTCCAGGCAGCCCTGTTTAGTGCTGCCTAACTTGTCAGGGTTTTCGATTCAAGATCAGGCCGTAAGGTTTTATCCCACGTCTTTCTTGGTCTACCCCTTGGTGCAGCTCCCTCCACGTTCACGAACTTGCATCTTTTCACCCAGCTTAGATCATCCATCCTCTCCACATGTCCAAACCATGTGGAGAGGATGGATGGACGTGAGATCGGAACTGCACATCATGTGGAGCACTTGGTCTTTAAGTGTATGTATGTATGTATGTTTATACTCCCAGCGGAGCTCGAACCATCGACAGTCAGGACGATTGTCAATGCTTTAACCAACTCTACCACGGATGACTGTCGATGGTTCGAGCTCCGCTGAGAGTATAAAAATATTTAGTAGCTCATGTGTATTTGTGAGTAGCCTATGTATGTATGTATGTATGTATGCATGTGTGTATGTATGTATGTACTACTATGAGAGCCTGAGTGTCTCCCCTACCCCTCCCTACCACCGCCCCCACACAAATAAAATAACATAAATATATATATTTTCTTTTTTTTTCTTTTTTTTTTATGTTGTTTTTGTGTTTTCCCTGTTCTTGCTCTGTCTTGAGTCGGCTACCCCCAAAATGGGGATTGGGCCTGAGCATATAGATAGATAGATAGATAGATAAATATAAAACAATAGTTAAATCCAAATAAACCTATAATCGAGTGATATCTGCCTTTACAATATATACCCCAACCACCACAACGATAAAACACCATTGGCACATCGACATAATATAACACATATCCTTAATATAATCTACAGTATACTGGTTAATATAGTCTACTGGTTGAGAGCTACTGGTTGAAAGCTACTAGTAAACATGGTCTACTGGGTGAGTGGTCTAGGAACCTGAACATCCCCCCCCCCCCCCCCCCACCCTCCTAAAGCTATAATGGTGACGACAATCTTCGGATACTAGACTCCACTATACACTATCAAATTGTTCACCTTAAGGGGGGGGTGACCTGTTTTTGTTCTGTCCTTTTCTATCTTTCTCTGGCTTGTATCCATTTGGCCCCATTCAGCCTACTGTTTTAAGACGTTTATCCCCATCCAGGTGTCAATTTATTACAGGTGAGCGGTAGCGAACCAGCATATTTTTTTTTTATTTTAGTTTGACAGCAGGCTAAATTTGTACATTTTTCGATAGAAAAATTTCTCCGGCAAAGCCGGATTTCTTCATATAATGCTGGCTCGCTATCGCTCGCCAGGAAGAAATCGACACCTAGATGGGGATAAACGTCTTAAAATAGTTGGCTGAATGGGGCCGAATGGATACAAGCCAGAGAAAGAGAGAAAGGGACAGAAATAACAAAAAGCAGGTCACCCCCCTTAAAAACAGTTTAGAAATTCATAAATTAGTTCAATTAAAATATACATTATATAAAGAGTAAATCAAACACTATCAACATTAGCAGCTAAAATAAGTTTAAAAAATACACGAATTAATTCAATTAATATGAACCTCACGTAGAGTAAATTAAATGCCAAAACTAACTTACTCTCTTCAAAGTCGCTACATACATTTAATACACAAATCCAAACCAAATAAACGATACTTCAGAATAGATACATACCTGAAGTCACTGTATTGTACTAGACGGAAATGTACAGATTGTTATAGAACCTTAGACTATACATATCTGTATATTAATGCACATGAAAAAAAAAAAAAAAAAAAAAAAAAAAAAAAAAAAAAAAAAAATATATATATATATATATATATATATAATATATATATATATATATATATATATATATATATATATATATATATATATATATATATATATATATATATATATATATATACGGTAATATATATATATACTGTATATATATATACACACACACATACACACACAAACGTTTCTGTGACTTCGAATATATCTTATGGTAAATATCCGCGGGCCATTCCTTCACCATAGCAACTGTGAGCGAACTACCACCAGTACTCGAAACATTTTGGAAGGCTGGGACCAATACCATAATGAACGATGTAAATGGAACTCAGTGTTGATTTAGGAGAAACAAAATTATGACTCTCGCTTTATTGTTGATAGTAATTTATATTTGATTTAGTTCAAGACAACGAAAAGCTTCCAAGTTTCAAGGATTTATTGTGAGGCAACACATGCGCATATATACGGATTTATAGTTGGAATACCTTTGTATGTCTTTGAATGTCTTTAGCTTTTATTACCAGGAACTTGACTTTTCTACTTAACTACTTTTCTATATAACTATTTTCTTCTTAATTACTTTCCTACATAACTACTTTTCTACATAACTACTTTTCTACTTAACTACTTTTCTACATAACTACTTTTCTTCTTAATTACTTTCCTACATAACTATTCTCCTATGCAACTACTTTTCTACATAACTACTTTTCTACATAACTACTCTCCTATGCAACTACTTTTCTACATAACTACTTTTCTACATAACTACTCTCCTATGCAACTACTTTTCTACATAGCTACTTTTCTACATAACTACTCTCCTATGCAACTACTTTTCTACATAACTACTTTTCTACATAACTACTCTCCTATGCAACTACTTTTCTACATAACTACTTTTCTACATAACTACTCTCCTATGCAACTACTTTTCTACATAACTACTTATCTACTTAACTTCTCTTCTACCGACCTTATTTATTACGCAACCACTGTCCTACCTAACTACTTCTCTATATAGCTACTTTCCTACCTAACTATTTTTTTTACCTAACTTCTTTCCTACCTAACTACTTTCTTACATAACTAATTTTCTACCTAACGTGGTTTAGGTAACGCAGAGGGATTGCTGTTAGTTAAGGGGGATGACCTGCTTTTTGTTATTTCTGTCCTGTTCTCTCTTTCTCTGGCTTGTATCCATTCGGCCCCATTCAGCCAACTATTTTAAGACGTTTATCCCCATCTAGGTGTCGATTTCTTCCTGGCGAGCGATAGCGAGCCAGCATTATATGAAGAAATCCGGCTTCGCCGGAGACATTTTTCTATCGAAAAATGTACAAATTTAGCCTGCTGTCTAACAAAAATTAAAAATATGCTGGCTCGCTACCGCTCACCAGTAAAAAAATTGACACCTGGATGGGGATAAACGTCTTAAAACAGTAGGCTGAATGGGGCCAAATGGATACAAGCCAGAGAAAAGAGAGAAAAGGACAGAACAAAAACAGGTCACCGCCCTTAATGAAGTTTGGGAAACACGCTGTCTACTGTTCATGTTATTACTTTTCTACACAACTACTGTCCTACCTAACTCTAATACTACACTACTACTGTCCTACCTAACTCTTATACTACACTACTACTTCCTTACATAATTACTTTCCTACCTAACTACTTTTCTACATAACTACTTTCCTTCGTAACTCCTCTTCAACATATCTATTTGTCTACATAACTTCTTTCCTACCCGACTAATTTTCTACCTAACTACTTTCCTATCTAACTACCTTTCTAGACAATTACTCTCCCACATAACTGCTAGAGAATGAGAACAGCGGGTTAGATAAGAGACTAGGTATTGTTGAGAACCTATAGTCTGGGAAACACGTTGTCTTTGATATGCCAGCTTGTACTAAATACCTCGGGAGCGTCATCAGGCATTTGGCTCCTGACATATTCCTTTCTTTTGCATATTATGACGTCACTTCCTGATGGTGCCAGATGGAGTGAAAGTGAGCCATCTGGCCCTGTTTATGTTGGCACAGTGACCTGTCCTCCTTACACAGACCAACTACTACCACACTTTCCCTATATTACTGTTTTACCTTACTGACCTCACCTTCACCCAGTACCCTTACCATTCACGGGACATACACTGCCAGCTTTCACATTAACATCTTACTTACCAATCACTACATAATAATATATGTGTGTACATACACATGAATATATGTACATTTATATATATATATATATATATATATACGGTATATATATATATATATATATATATATATATATATATATATATATATATATATATATATATATATATATATATTATATATATATATATATACTGTATATATATATATATATATATATGAAATAAATAGATAGATATATATTATTGTGTGTGTGTTCCTGTGTATCGTACATATTTATAATATTGTATATATATATACGTGTGTGCGCGTGTGTATGCACGTGTCTGTATGTGAGTGTGTGTGTGTGTGTATGTGTATGTGTGAGAGAAAATGTGTGTGCATACTATTCGAAAATTTATAACGAATTATGTATTTAGATCGTAAATTGACCAAGTTTATAATGCCCCTCCTGACACTATTCCCCCCCCCCCCCTCTCCACCACCACCACCACCACCTCTGCCATCACCCCTACCACCAATACCACTGCCCTCACCCCTACCACTACCACGATCACCCCTACCACCACCACCACCACCCCCAAAGTCACCACCACTGCCATCACCCATACCACCACCACCCCTGCCCTCACCCATACCACCACCACTTCCCTTACCCCTAGCACCACCATCACCCCCAACACCACCATCCCCCCTACCACCACCACCACCACCTCTGCCACCACTGTTAACAACAATGACACAAACAGTCTACGGTACAGTCACCAACAAAAGTAATGGCACACCTTTACAAAATTTATTTTATTTTATTAACAGAAAAAAGTGTGAGATCATTGAGTAAGGAGTAAGTAGAACAGTAATCGTCTGGAGGTAGCCATGTTGTGGTGCGTTCATAAGTGATGGTGTGGGTATCGGAATATCTAAGCCTCTTAAGGGGGGTCACCGTTTTTTTTTTATCTTTCTCTCCTTTTCTCTCTTTCCCTGGCTTGTATCCATTCGGCCCCATTCAGCCGACTGTTTTAAGACGTTTATCCCCATCCAGGTGTCGATTTCTTCCTGGCGAGCGATAGCGAGCCAGCATTGTATGGAGAAATCCGGCTTTGCCGGAGACATTTTTCTATCGAAAAATTTACAAATTTAGCTTGCTGTCAAAAAAAAAAATATATATGCTGGCTCGCTACAGCCACCAGGAAAATATTGACACCTGGATGGGGGTAAACGTCTTAGAACAGTAGGCTGAATGGGGCCGAATGGATACAAGCCAAAGAGGGAGAGAAAGATAAAACAAAAAAAGCGAGGTGGGCTCCCTTAGAAGATTATGCCGCTTGTTCACAGTATATTATGGCTATCATTAGACGATTTTATGCAACTTAGGTAGGATCTGTGGGAGTTAAAAGGGTAAAGATATCTCAATTGACCACTTGCGAGTTTCAGGCTATAAAGAAGTTGGAGCCGTAGACATCGGTATTAAACAGAAATGCAATAATTATGTAAGTGTCTGATGGATAAAGAGTATGTTGAATTGGGTTTTATGTATTTATAAATGAACTACAACCGTATTTTAGCTGGTAATTCTGTTAAATGTCGATGTCTCCAACTTCCTTATAGAACGAACCTCACAAGTCGGCAATTATCCCCTTTGACTTCCATAATCCCCTGCCTGATATGAATAAAATCGTCTACTAACAGCCAGAATACTGAAAAGAATGTCATATTTTCTAAGGATGTTTCTTCTCTTAGGGTGATATTCTCAGGCTTGCTCCTACAAACCAATTTATGGGTCACGTGTATTTATGCGTTTAGTGGGTTAGTTGGTACAGACTCAATTACCCACTTGCGAGTTTCGTTCTATAAGGAAGTTGGAGCTGTAGACAACGATATTAAACAGAAATGCAATAATAATGTGGGTTTCTGATGGATTAAAAGTATGTTAATTTTGGTTTTATGTATTTATAATTGTATAATGACCATATGTTAGCTGGTAATTCTGCTAAATATTGACAGCCACGGCTCCAACTTCCTTATAGACCAAAACTCGCAAGTGGTCAATTACAAATACCTATACTTGATTTCTTATGAATAATAAAACATATTTTAAACTACCGATATCTATAAGCTACTCAATGAAAACAAATCTTAGTTTGAAATACGATTCTTGTAATTATTAACACGAACATTCTTGAAAGAAATGGCCTTTATTTCTAAATAGGTAGCAAATGATGGTTCTTACATAAATTCGTCTAATTTCATTCATAGGTTTGAAAACATCTTGCTAACTACTCTAACCTCTGTAACTAAAAAACGACTAGAGTAATCGAACTAATATATCTACCATTTGGGAAGAGTCAGTCAAGGAATAGATGTGGAAAGTTACAGCCAATTTGCTCTAGCCCTTATTTAGTTACAGAGGATAGAGGTTATGATTTACCGCCTACTTACAGCAAAAAGACTATAACAAACACACAACCATAAACTTCACAGAACTCCGCTTCAACGTGACCTACAGCTAACATCAACGTACCATCTCTCTCTCTCTCTCAACCTGTCAACACGTAGCCACTCATCTCACAAAGCTATGAACAGATTTGGACGAACTTTATGAACTACTTCCCTTGTGGTACCCGTATTGAAACAACAAGACTAAGATGTGATGTCCCCTCCTTCACACACACACACACTCACACATTTACAACTAGGTAAATGCACACACACACACACACACGCGCGCACGCACGCACATCCAGCCTCCACCCACTCCCAAACCTATCCACCCATCCCACCCACCCCTACACCCACATACATTATAACTCAGTGCCCCATAGTCGTTGTTGTCGTCTGGTTTCTTCCGCTCCCCTTATAAAAAAGATGGAAATGCTCGTAAAGAACTTAGGTTAAACCAGTTGGCTAGTTACGCTCAAAGGCGAAAAGTAGGTGAGAGGTCTTCTAGACATGTAGGCCCCAGTTTGATGTCATCGTAGCGTTCTTCATATTCGTGTATGTATGTATGTTATATATGTATGTATGTATGTATGTATAATGTATATACTCAGACCCAATCCCCATTTTTTTTTTGACAGAGGCTCAGTCATATTCTTGTGGCAGGTGGAACTACTTGAAGAACACCTGTATTTACAATCATTTAGCAAACGGACCACTTGCGAATTTCGGGGTATAGAGCACTTCCAGCTGTAGACCTTGATACTAAACAGAGATGCCTGTATGTGGGGCTAAATTGGATGGAAATTATGTTGAATTTAAGGGGAGATGGTTCACTTTTTGGGCGATTTTTGCATGTACTGTATTCATTATGTTTCTAGTTTCCTCCCTAGACCTCCATCAAATTTAAAAAAACATCCATAAGATCCCCCTTCTAGATTAATTTGTACATTTTTCGGTAGAAAAATTTCCCGGCCAAAGGCCGGTTCTTCCAACATTACAGGCTCACCATCGTTCGCCAGGGAAAAAATCGACACCTAAATAGCACGAAAGCTCTAAATATTGACGAAGAAATGGGACGAAAAGTCTTAACATCGACTAACTAATGGGACAAACATCTTAACATCTGAAAACTAATGGGGCTAAACATGAGGGAGAAAGTGATCCAGAAAACCGGCCCCTCCCCCCTTAACGACTTCATGGTAACGTGTAGCCCAACCACTACCCATGCATGCCGGCGAGGTTAATTATGTTACGACGGTGAATTAACATAATGTACTGATGCACTCCAACTTTAGGTTAACAGGCTACCCAGTGCAGTCTAACGGGATACCTGATTTGATATTATTATTAATATTATTATTATTATTATTATTTGTTTTCGTTGCTGTTGGACACAAAATATGGCTAAAATGAAAATGCCATATACCGTTGGAATCCAAATATTAAAACAAAAACATAATAATAAAAAAAGACAATAAAAATAATAATAATAATAATAATAATAATAATAATAATAATAATAATAATAATAATAATAATAATAATAATAATAAAACAAAAAACCCAAACAGTGTCATAATTTCGCCAAGGGCGATTTTGGACAAATAATTTTGCATTATTGCAAACTGACAAGGCGCACAGTTAATCCACGCATATATTTGGTGGAATCCTTGCGCTCTGGGATGTGTTGCCGTTTGAACCTGCGTCCATCATGTTTATATGGCAGGTGGTGACATTAAGGACAGATTTCCACTCGGGGGATTTTTTTTTCTGGACCCCTTTCTCACTCATGTTTAGTCCCATTGCTTTTGAGATTTTAACACGTTCACCCCATTATATTGGCGATTTTAAGAACTTTCGTCCCCATTTATGTCAATTTTAAGATCATTCATTTCATTTACGTGTCGATTTTTTCCTGGCGAGCGAAAGCGAGCCTGTAATTTAGGAGTACAATTTTCAAACGAAAATTTTACAAATTTATCTTGAAAGGGGGTCTAGGGAGTGAAAGTTTATGCTTGATGGAGGTCTAGGGAACAAACTAAAAACTTCCCCTTAATGTAGTGGTGATAATAGTGGTTTGATGTTACATAGACACTGCACCACCACCACTACTACTACCACACCACTATCACAACCACATCACCACCCCCTCCAATACCACCACCATCACAACCACATCAACACCACCACACCTACCACAACCACTATCACAAACACAGACATAAACACATCACCACCCCAGCCACTACCACCACCATCACAACCACATCACCACCACCACACCTACCACAACCACTCTCACTAACACTTCAATCAGAAACATATCACCACCACCACCACCAGCATCACTATCACTAACACATAAACACCACCACCACCACCACCACCATAACCACTATCACTAACATATCAATCACAAACACAACCACATCACGAACACCACTAACACTACCACTACAACCACTATCACAAACACATCAATCAATACCACAAACACAACTCCATCATTCACAAACACATCACCACCAACACCACTATCACAAACAAATTACTTCCATCAATCACAAACACAACACCACTTCCACCACCTCCAAAATCACTAACACTTACCCCTTCAATCACAAACACAAACACATCATCACCAACACCACTATCACAAACAAATTACTTCCATCAATCACAAACACAACACCACTTCCACCACCTCCAAAATCACTAACACTTACCCTTCAATCACAACACAAACACATCACCACCAACACCACTATCACAAACAAATTACTTCCATCAATCACAAACACAACACCACTTCCACCACCTCCAAAATCACTAACACTTACCCCTTCAATCACAAACACAAACACATCATCACCAACACCACTATCACAAACAAATTACTTCCATCAATCACAAACACAACACCACTTCCACCACCTCCAAAATCACTAACACTTACCCTTCAATCACAAACACAAACACATCATCACCACCATCACTATCACTATCACAAACACATCACCACCATCACTATCACTATCACAAACACATCACCACCATCACTATCACAAACACATCACCACCATCACTATCACTATCACAAACACATCACCACCATCACTATCACTATCACAAACACATCATCACCACCATCATCACCACCATCACTAACACATCACCACCATCACTTCCATCAATGTGTTTAGTGGTAGCAGAGTAAATATTTCTGCTCTCACCGACTAGCCTACTTGAGTGGATGATATATACTGTATGTAGGCCAAACACATATCGCCTGGGAGATCTTAAGTCAATAGTAATTAAAAGATGAACGAGTGGCCGCTAAGGAGTTCAGCCATTACCCCACATGGTTTAAAGTTGAGTTAATTATACTGCTAAATGGCCACAACCAGAACGACCACACTTCTAAGCCGCCACACTCATGAACGGCCATAACCAAAACGGCCACACACCTAAATGACCCAAAGAAGAACGGCCACACATAAAATAGACCACAACCAGAACGGCCACACATCAAATAGGCCAAAACCAGAACAGCCACACATTAAATAGGCCACAATCAGAACGGCCACACATCAAATAGGTCACAACCAGAACGGCCACACACTAAATAGGCCACAACAAGAACCAGAACACCCACCTAGTGTTAGAAAAACTATAAGGAGAATTGAAAAATATACATGAAAAAATTAATAACTGTGGAAATGCTGTCATATTCAATTCTACTTGCATATATATATATATATATATATATATATATATATATATATATATATATATATATATATATATATATATATATATAACTTTGGAGGAGTTAGCAAAGAGTACTGTTCTACATTGAAGTGGCAGCCAAGAATAAGCCACAGGATTCGCTCAATTTGTCTTCACTGAGGCGAGATACTTGTTCAGGAATTTCTACTGGCCAGCTCCAGATCTATTAAGATATAATTATGAGTATTTAATATTTTCTATCAACCCCCGTTTGTACCGGGATGTCTTTTACTTTATTCTTGCTACTATTAGACGATTTCATTCAGTTTAAAAAGGGCCTCCAACAGTTAAACGGCTTCGAACTAACTCAGTGAACCATTTTTACTACCACAGATCCTTAATACGCTGCACAAAATCGTTTAAATATAGCTAGAATAAACTTTAAAAGACGTTGCCGGTACAGAAGGGATTACCAATAATAAAATTAATACTTGCCGTTATTTATCATTACATTACCCAATAGCTATCAACAGTATTAATATTATGAACAAATAACAAGGTAAACAATTCTTTTTTGTTTTTTGTTTTTTTTTGGGGTGTTGTGGTGAAATTAATAAAATATCGATTATATCACACGCTCAACAAGAGTTATGGTAATGAAGCCGGTGTCACACGGACGCTTTTTCACTCAACATTTTATCCTCAACACTGGTCTGGCAGCTTAGGAGGTAAACATTTAATATTGTTCTGTTACCTAAATTCATCTATCATCAGTCTAGTTTCCGATACCAGTGCAAAAAAAAAAAATAATAATAATATTTTTCTATTACCTAAATCCATCTACAGTATCATCAGTCTATAGTTTCCGATACCAGTGCAAAATACTCCAAAAATGTTGCCAGAAAAATGTTGATCATCGAATGTTGACTATAAAAGCTCTCGTGTGATACCGGCCGTACCAAAAGACAATAAGGGAAGTTGTGCAATAAAAGATACCGGTGCCGACCAGAAGATCGTCCACTTTATGGGGGGAGGTAGTCGCTTTTTATGGACCCCCTTCTCCCTCATGTTTAGCATATTAGTTTGGAGATTTTTAGACTTTCGTTCCGTTCGTTTGGCGATTTTGAGACCTTTCACCCTATTTCTTTGTCAATATTATAACCTTTTGTGCTATTTACGTGTCGATTTTTTCCTGGCGAGCGATAGCGAGCCTGTCATTTTAGAAGGAACCGGCCTTTGGCCGTGACATTTTTCTACCGCAAAATGTACAAATTTATCTTGCAAGGGGGTCTAGGGGGTGTATTTTTAAAGTTTGATGGGTAGTAGCCATGCGACCCCATTCAGCCTACAGTTTAAAGACGTTTGTCCTCATCCAGGTGTCGATTTACACCTGGCGAGCGATAGCGAGCCAGTATATTTTGGATTATGTTTTAGACAGCTGACTTAATTTGTACATTTTTCGGTAGAAAATGTCTCCGGCGAAGCCGGATTTCTCCATACAATGATGGCTCGCTCTCGCTCGCCAGGAAAAAATCGATACCTGAATGGGGAGAAACGTCTTAAAACAGTAGGCTGAATGGGGCCGAATGGATAAAACCCAGAGAGAAAAAGCAGGTTGGTCCCCTTAACACTCGTTTTAAATGATCTGTTTTGACAGCAGAAAATATACTGTCAATGAAGATATGGGAGGTAGAGACGGAAGGCCAAGATGAGAGAACGAGAGGGTGGCAAGATCACGTATATAACAGAGAGAGAGAGAGATCATTATTCTTGACTTACAGTGTGCTGGCTTAATAATCTAATAGGATTGATAGTTTCTGAAGTCCTATTTTAACTAACTAATTAAGAGAGAGAGAGAGAGGTTATGGGTAAGTGGTTAATGTAGACATATTTGATACTTTTCACACTTCACCATTATTCCCAAGTTGAGTAAAATCCGTCTGATGTTTGCCTGATTAAAATGACAACGATAACAACATATACTGAAGAGGTTAACCCTTTCAGACTCATATGACGAGAGGTTGCCAGATTAGCAATAAGAAATAGAGTTCTCTCACTCTTATAATTACCTCTCCACAATTAGTTTTCTGCCCACAGCTAACTCAAAGAACTGCAGAGGTTGAAGTAACTAAACTAAAGGTTTCTAAATACCCCTGATGGTAACAAAGGCTTTAAAGTATCCCTAATAGGCTCAAAATCGCGTCATATGTCGGAGAGGGTTAATATTAAAAGTATTATTATATATAAGCATACAACTATGACGCCAGAGCCTCTGCATAATCTGAGGGAAAGGAAAAAGTAGTGAATTATTCGGAAGTAAACTCTACCATTTGAGGATTTGAGGCCAGATAGTTGTCGAGGGGCGTTTTAAAGATATGAACTGCGTCACTATCCTAGACATTGCTGGATAGTTTATCCCATTTAGCATTTATTTCTTCAGTAATGTTTTTTTCTGGACACCTTCTATCTCATGTTTAGCCTCATTATTTTCAGACTTTAAGACGCTAGCCCCATTTTTTTGGCTACTTCAAGACCTTTCGCCCCATTTCTTTATCAATTTAAGACCTTTCGTGCCATTTAGGTGTTGATTATTTTCCTGGCGAGCGATAATGAGCCTGCAAATTAGGAGGGACCGCCCCTCGGCTGAGGCATTATTCTCCCGAAAAATGTAAAAAATTATCTCGAAGCAGGGTCTTGGAGATATTTGTTTAAGGTTGATGAAGGTCTTGGGAGAGGAAAATAATACAAAAATACACAATAAAGAAATAGATTTAGTCAATAAGTACTGTATATATAATGAATATATATACAGTATATATATATATATATATATATATATATATATATATATATATATATATATATATATACTGTATATATATATATATATATATATATATATATATATATATATATAGAGAGAGAGAGAGAGAGAAAGAAAGAAAGAAAGAAAGAGAGAGAGAGAAAAAAAAAAGAGAGAGGGCGAGAAACCTTTCCTTTATGTTAATAATGATAGTGCCCTGTTTCGAAATGTCTCCCATTGTTCACTAATTTGGGTCATTGCATAAAGTTTGGAGGAGGTGTGAGAAACATTATGTATCTGTGGAATTCTCACACGTGTTATATGTGTTTAACCCCTTCAGTCTCAGTGTCTGCCTTTTAACTTTATTCTGGCTACTATTAGACGATTTTACTCAGTTTAAAAAGGCCTCCAACAATTAACAGGCTTCGAACTATCTCACCTAACCCTTTTTACTACCGCAGATCCTTCTCAAACTGCACAAAATCGTCTAAGTGTGGCTAGAAAAGAATTAACAAGACGTCGCCGGTACAGAAGGGGTTAAGGGTACCGTATATTATAATCTCAATACACAGAACATTATTGTCTATGCCATGTTTAGTTATATTAGAACACTATTGTCATTATAGATAGACAGTATGTTAGTTTCGTTGATCCCTTTAAAAGTTTCCATATAACTGTGTGATACAATTATAGTTCAGACGAAAAAAAAAAAAAAAAAAAAAAATATATATATATATATATATATATATATATATATATATACAGGGTGTCCCAGGAGGAAAGGGCATAACTTTTGGAAATGATACAACAAGGTATTCTAAACATACAATATTCTATAACAAAAAGTTCAAATTTCAACCGTTAAAAAGATATTGAAGGTTTTATGTAGTGTCCTCCCCCGCATCACTGTCATGGACTCTTCCATGTCAAATAGTCTCCAACTACTCCAAAGTGAGCTAATATGTCTATAATCATTTTGCAACTTACAGAATTATAGTATCTATAAAATAACATGGTCAAATAATTGCAGAAAGATGGAGGTGTAGTAGGCACTAGGACAGCTAGGCCAGCCTTATGGGGAAATACTGAAGAAAATGCCATTTTCAAAATACAATATCTCTATACCGGTCGATATTTGGACTTTTTGTTATAGAACATTTTAGGCTTAGAATATTTTGTTCTATCATTTCCCAAAGTTATGCCCTTTCTTCCTGGGACACCCTGTATATATATATATATATATATATATACCAAGATAAATAAGGACACACAACAAATCGACACTGAAGGGAATATATAAGAGCTGTTAAATATGTTGCTTCATTTAATCCTGTTAAATTTACTACTTGGCATCGACGAAAATACAATATCACATCATAAATCTATTGGCTAATAAATCAGACCAACATCTCCATAAAAATATGTGAATATATTATATATGCGAATTAAGGGGAAGTATTTAGTTTGTTCCCTACATTTTCATCAAGCTTAAAATTACACCACCTTGACCCCCTTTCAAGATAAATTTGTATAATTTCCGGTAGAAATATTTCCCGGCCAGAGGCCGGTTGCTCTTAAATTACAGGCTCGCTATCGCTCGCCAGGAAAAAATCGACACCTTCATGGCACGAAAGGTGTTAAAATTGACAGTAATGGGGCAAAACGTCTTAAAATGTCCAAACTACTAGGGAGAACGTCTTAAAATCTCAAAAGCAGTGGGGCTAAACATGAGGGAGAAAGGGGTCCAGAAAAATATCTCTCAAGTGGAAATCTCCCCTTAAGTGTTTGCTTTATCTAATCCTTTGAAAATTATTAGTTGACATCCGCTAAAATACAATGTATAACCATAAATATATCTTGTAATAAATGAGGTGAAGTTGTGAGTGTTTAGGGGAGATTTTCACTTAAGGGAGTATTTTTCGCTCTAAAATAGCTCAAATCTACAGAAAGTCGCTAGAATTCATGTCGCTAGATGTAAGAATGGGCCTTTAGATCGAAGGAAATATCTCTAGATCTAGCGGAAAAGTAGCTAAATTGACAACACTGTTTAGTCGGTGAGGGAGAGGGGAGAGTGTGTGAGAGTGAGTT
This sequence comes from Paralithodes platypus, assembly GCA_032716605.1. Lineage (NCBI taxonomy): Eukaryota > Metazoa > Arthropoda > Malacostraca > Decapoda > Lithodidae > Paralithodes > Paralithodes platypus. Next base: position 42,378,151 of record CM064507.1, read on the forward strand.
GAGTGTGTGAGGGTGAGGGGAGAGTGTGAGGGTGAGGGGAGAGTGAGGGGAGAGTGTGTGAGAGTGAGGGGAGAGTGTGTGAGAGTGAAGGGAGAGCGTGTGAGAGTGTGTGAGGGTGAAGGGAGAGTTGTTGTTGTTCCCCAAGCTGCCTGGCCGAACAGCCCCAAGGCCCCAAGCAAGGCCAAGGCCATAACCGAGCGCCCCCACAGAACCCTCCCTGCCGACCACAATAAAGCCTGGGTGACCGAAGCCACTCCATGGCGGGGAGCTGAGGAGGGTGCGGAAACGCCCGGGAAACCAAAGCCCCACCCAGGACCCTGTGCCCCTCAGCAATTATGAAGAGAAAGTTGAGGGGCAAAGGAAAAATGTGACGCTTTGGCTTCCAATCTTGGTAGATTGGGAGGTCAATCCACGGAAGAGACGCCGTCACTTGAGATCTAGAAAATATATAAGTAAAAGGAACAGTCAGAGTAAGCTATGGGTATGGCAGAGATCGCTCACTTCTCACTCTGATAGACCAGCCCATCACCATTGAAGGGAGAGTGTGTGGTGATGGCCCCTTACATCATAGATACACAAACCCCTCGTCAGTGATGGGGCCAACACAGAACACCTCTCCCTCACCCCACTTTAACCCCTTCTGTACCGGAGAAGCTTTTTTCATTTTATTTTAGCAACTATTAGACGATTATATTCAGCTTAGGAAGGATGTATACCAATTAAAAGGCTACAAACTACCTAAATTAATCCATATAGTTACTACATAAATTATCCTCCCTAAGCTTCATAAACTACCTCAATTAATCCTTATAGCTACCACATATCCTCCCTAAGCTTCATAAACTACCTCAATTAATCCTTATAGTTACTACATAAATTATCCTCCCTAAGCTTCATAAACTACCTCAATTAATCCTTATAGCCACCACATATCCTCCCTAAGCTTCATAAACTACCTCAATTAATCCTTATAGCCACCACATATCCTCCCTAAGCTTCATAAACTACCTCAATTAATCCTTATAGTTACTACATAAATTATCCTCCCTAAGCTTCATAAACTACCTCAATTAATCCTTATAGCCACCACATATCCTCCCTAAGCTTCATAAACTACCTCAATTAATCCTTATAGCCACCACATATCCTCCCTAAGCTTCACAAACTACCCCAATTAATCCTTATAGCCACCACATATCCTCCCTAAGCTTCATAAACTACCTCAATTAATCCTTATAGCCACCACATATCCTCCCTAAGCTTCATAAACTACCTCAATTAATCCTTATAGCCACCACATATCCTCCCTAAGCTTCATAAACTACCTCAATTAATCCTTATAGCTACCACATATCCTCCCTAAGCTTCATAAACTACCTCAATTAATCCTTATAGCTACCACATATCCTCCCTAAGCTTCATAAACCACCTCAATTAATCCTTATAGCTACCACATATCCTCCCTAAGCTTCATAAACTACCTCAATTAATCCTTATAGCTACCACATATCCTCCCTAAGCTTCATAAACTACCTCAATTAATCCTTATAGCTACCACATATCCTCCCTAAGCTTCATAAACCACCTCAATTAATCCTTATAGCTACCACATATCCTCCCTAAGCTTCATAAACTACCTCAATTAATCCTTATAGCTACCACATATCCTCCCTAAGCTTCATAAACTACCTCAATTAATCCTTATAGCTACCACATATCCTCCCTAAGCTTCATAAACTACCTCAATTAATCCTTATAGCTACCACATATCCTCCCTATAAGCTTCATAATAGTCTAAATGTAGCTGAAATCAATTAAATAAGACGTCGCGGTACAGATGGGGTTAACAATATGGGCCCCGAGGGAGCTAGGGTCTCTTTCATGTCTTAATGTTTCTCTCTAAGTGTTTTCTGGCATATTTATCCCCTTTAATATTAAGCCTGAATTCAGTGTTTATCTTTAAGGGGGTAGTGCTTGGTTTTTGGCCTCTATATATATATATATACATATATATATTCATTAATTTTTATTTTAGTTTCCTCCCTAGACCTCCATCAAGCTTAGAAAAACACCACCTAGACCCCCTTTCAAGATAAATTTGTACATTTTTCGTCCCATTTCTTTGTTAATAATTAGACCATTCGTGCCATTTAGGTGTTGATTTTTTCCTGGCGAGCGATAGCGAGCCTGTAATTTTAGAAGGAATCGGCCGTCGGCCGGGACATTTTTCTACCGAAAAATGTACAAATTTATCTTGAAAAGGAGTCTAGGGGGTATTTGGTTAAGGTGCATGGAGGTCTAGGGAGGAAAGTAAAACAATATATGAATAAATTAATTAATAAACCAAACAAACGGTCAGTCTCCCCTTAAGCCTTGAATTCCTGTGTTTCTCTCCGTATTCAATGATTCCCTCGTAGACCTACTTACAGCAATCGACGCATTTGGCCCCTTCCGCTAATTACCCCTTCACCACCGACGCATTTGGCCCTTTCCGCTAATTACCCCATCACCACCGACGCATTTGGCCCCTTCCGCTAATTACCCCTTCACCACCGACGCATTTGGCCCTTTCCGCTAATTACCCTATCACCACCGACGCATTTGGCCCCTTCCGCTAATTACCCCATCACCACCGACGCATTTGGCCCCTTCCGCTAATTACCCTATCACCACCGACGCATTTGGCCCCTTCCGCTAATTACCCCATCACCACCGACGCATTTGGCCCCTTCCGCTATTTACCCCATCACCACCGACGCATTTGGCCCCTTCCGCTATTTACCCCATCACCACTGACGCATTTGGCCCCTTCCGCTAATTACCCCATCACCACCGACGCATTTGGCCCCTTCCGCTATTTACCCCATCACCACCGACGCATTTGGCCCCTTCCGCTATTTACCCCATCACCACCGACGCATTTGGCCCCTTCCGCTAATTACCCCATCACCACCGACGCATTTGGCCCCTTCCGCTAATTACCCCATCACCACCGACGCATTTGGCCCCTTCCGCTAATTACCCCATCACCACCGACGCATTTGGCCCCTTCCGCTAATTACCCCATCACCACCGACGCATTTGGCCCCTTCCGCTATTTACCCCATCACCACCGACGCATTTGGCCCCTTCCGCTATTTACCCCATCACCACTGACGCATTTGGCCCCTTCCGCTAATTACCCCATCACCACCGACGCATTTGGCCCCTTCCGCTATTTACCCCATCACCACCGACGCATTTGGCCCCTTCCGCTATTTACCCCATCACCACCGACGCATTTGGCCCCTTCCGCTAATTACCCCATCACCACCGACGAAAGGATTACAAACTAATATCAAAACACCAGCCAGTGTTTTTATCAGAGCACACTCAACCTTTTATCAGAGCACACTCAACCTTTTATTAGAGCACACTCAACCTTTTATTAGAGCACACTCAACCTTTTCGAGGGCGATCAGGTGACTTAAGGGGGAGGAGGTAGTTGTTTTGACTCCCTCATGTTTAGTTCCGTTAGCTTGGAGATTTTATGACGTTCCTTCCATTTGTTTGGTGATTGTAAGCCCTTTCGCCCCATTTCGTTGTCAACCTTTTGTGCCATTTAGGTGTCGATCTTTACGTGGCGAGCGATAACGAACCTGTAATACACATTTTTCTTGAAGGTGGGTCTCGGGAGTGTTTTTGTTTAGGCTTGATAGAGGTCTAGCGAGGAAACTACAAAATAAATAAATAATTATATGAATTGACCAAAAAATAATCCCGACCCCCTTAAAGCCTCTTGAAGCTCCCCCTCCATCATCAACTTTGTCCCGTGCCCCGCGAGTTGGCCTGCGACAGAAGCAAAAATTGGCAAAGAGCAGTCTGAAGCTGACGACCTAGTTGTGGTGTGTGTGTGTGTGTGTGTGTGTGTGTGTGTGTGTGTGTGTGTGTGTGTGTGTGTGTGTGTGATGGAGCCGCCCCTATGTGTGTGTGTGTGTGTGTGTGTGTGTGTGTGTGTGTGTGTGTGTGTGTGTGTGTGTGTGTACCCTCTACCACACTGGGATTTGTACCCCTTCTCCCTCGTGTTTAACCCCATTAGTTTTGAGATCTTAAGACGTTCGCCCCAATAGTTTGTAGATTTTAAGACCTTTCGACCCCCTACCTTTGTCAACATTAAGACCTTTCGTGCCATTTAAGTGTCGATGGGTAAAGAAACGTGGAACAGGCAGCGCGGTACAGTTGCCTTCATTACCACCTGCACTCGGGTATGTCCATATGTACCCAAGGTGTCAAACCAGAGTCATTTTGTTGGAAGACTTGAATTAAGGGGAGATATCCACTTGAGGGATTTTTTTATTTACCCCTTTCTTCCTCATGTTTAGCCCCATTGCTTTTTATATTTTAAGACGGTCGCCCCATTAGTTTGACGATTTTAAGAACTTTCGCCCCATTTATGTAACTTTTAAGACCTTTCGTGCCATATACGTGTCGATTTTTTCCTGGCGAGCGATAGCGAGCCTGTAATTTAAGAGGAAGCGGCCTTCGGCCGGGACATTTTTCTACCGAAAAATGTACAAATTTATCTTGAAAGGGGCTCAAGGGGGTGTAATATCAAGCTTGATGGAAATCTAGGAAACACACTAAAAACCTCCCCTTAATATGAGAAGGAACACCAAGAAATGTACCATGAAATATCATAGTTTTGGCTATTTTATATAATTTGCAAATACAATCTATGAACTATAAACCACAATTACCTTTGTTACATATAGAATAATAGAGACAAAAAAGAATCGACTCGGCTTTCGTTTGACACTTTGCTACTATACCTGGTTCCAGATAAGTGGACTAAAACTCTTGAACATTGACTATAACTCACAAGCGACTAAGAGTAATCGAGCTAACATTTCTACCATTATTTTCTATGTGTATGAAGGAGAGAAAGGGCAAAGCTTCCTGTAACAAGTGTCTCCCCTAAAGTTGAAAGAGTGAGTCAAATTAAAAAAAAATAAAAAAAAAAACAATCTTTTATTGTGTGTATATTGAAAAGAAGAGTGGTGTGCTTGTTTAGATATGGATAGGAGGAGGAGGTGTTTGTGAGAGCTAGCTGGAATACTCTCTGTTTAGGTGAGACACAAACAGTAACAGTGAGGGAATTTGGGAAGGGTTAGCCAGGGAATAGGTGTAGAAATTGACAGCCCATTTCCTCTAGCCCCTTTTTGAGCTACAGAGGTGGCTAGGGTTCCCGATTTCTGGCCTATATATTTAGAACAGCGTATAGAAAATAAATTGTGCCCCATTGTGAATCTTCGAACATCAACACGAAATTCCGCAATGTAAATATCAGGCAAGGGAATAAAAGCGGTGTCACGAGTTATTTTTTCGTGTTTTTCGTGTTTTTCGTTTTTTTTTTTTTTTTTTTTTTTTTTTTTTCCCCCGGGCAATTGTAGTCCCTTAAAAAGAGGCTCCAGCAATTAATAGGCTTCGAATTATCTCACTTAAGGGGGGTGACCTGTTTTTGTTCTGTCCTTTTCTCTCTTTCTCTGGCTTGTATCCATTTGGCCCCATTCAGCCTACTGTTTTAAGACGTTTATTCCCATCCAGGTGTCAATTTTTTACTGGTGAGCGGTAGCGAGCCAGCATATTTTGTATTTGTTTTTGACAGCAGGCTAAATTTGTACATTTTTCGATAGAAAAATTTCTCCGGCAAAGCCTGATTTCTTCATATAATGCTGGCTCGCTATCGCTTGCCAGGAAGAAATCGACACCTAGATGGGGATAAACGTCTTAAAATAGTTGGCTGAATGGGGCCGAATGGATACAAGCCAGAGAAAGAGAGAAAAGGACAGAAATAACAAAAAGCAGGTCACCCCTCTTAACCCTTTTTACTACCACATATGCTTCCAAAGTTTTATAAAATCGTCTAAAATAGCTAGTATACAATTACACAGACGTCGCCGGCACTGCGGAGGTCAAACAAAGCATTACACTGCAGAGGTCAAACAAAGCATTACACTGCAGAGGTCAAACAAAGCATTACACTGCAGAGGTCAAACAAAGCATTACACTGCAGAGGTCAAACAAAGCATTACACTGCAGAGGTCAAACAAAGCATTACACTGCAGAGGTCAAACAAAGCATTACACTGCAGAGGTCAAACAAAGCATTACACTGCAGAGGTCAAACAAAGCATTACACTGCAGAGGTCAAACAAAGCATTACACTGCAGAGGTCAAACAAAGCATTACACTGGAGAGGTCAAACAAAGCATTACACTGGAGAGGTCAAACAAAGCATTACACTGCAGAGGTCATACGAAGCATTACACTGCAGAGGTCATACGAAGCATTACACTGGAGAGGTCAAACAAAGCATTACACTGGAGAGGTCAAACAAAGCATTACACTGCAGAGGTCAAACAAAGCATTACACTGCAGAGGTCAAACAAAGCATTACACTGGAGAGGTCAAACAAAGCATTACACTGCAGAGGTCAAACAAAGCATTACACTGCAGAGGTCAAACAAAGCATTACACTGCAGAGGTCAAACAAAGCATTACACTGCAGAGGTCAAACAAAGCATTACACTGCAGAGGTTAAACAAAGCATTACACTGCAGAGGTCAAACAAAGCATTACACTGCAGAGGTCAAACAAAGCATTACACTGCAGAGGTCAAACAAAGCATTACACTGCAGAGGTCAAACAAAGCATTACACTGCAGAGGTCAAACAAAGCATTACACTGGAGAGGTCAAACAAATCATTACACTGCAGAGGTCATACGAAGCATTACACTGGAGAGGTCAAACAAAGCATTACACTGGAGAGGTCAAACAAAGCATTACACTGCAGAGGTCAAACAAAGCATTACACTGGAGGTCAAACAAAGCATTACACTGGAGAGGTCAAACAAAGCATTACACTGCAGAGGTCAAACAAAGCATTACACTGCAGAGGTCAAACAAAGCATTACACTGCAGAGGTCAAACAAAGCATTACACTGGAGAGGTCAAAAAAGCATTACACTGGAGAGGTCAAACAAAGCATTACACTGCAGAGGTCAAACAAAGCATTACACTGGAGAGGTCAAACAAAGCATTACACTGGAGAGGTCAAACAAAGTATTACACTGCAGAGGTCAAACAAACCATTACACTGCAGAGGTCAAACAAAGCATTACACTGCAGAGGTCAAACAAAGCATTACACTGCAGAGGTCAAAAAAGCATTACACTGCAGAGGTCAAACAAAGCATTACACTGCAGAGGTCAAACAAACCATTACACTGCAGAGGTCAAACAAAGCATTACACTGCAGAGGTCAAACAAAGCATTACACTGCAGAGGTCAAACAAAGCATTACACTGCAGAGGTCAAACAAAGCATTACACTGCAGAGGTCAAACAAAGCATTACACTGCAGAGGTCAAACAAAGCATTACACTGCAGAGGTCAAACAAAGCATTACACTGGGTTACCCAAGCTGTCTATTCCCCCCCCCCCCCTCACCTTTAAGGGAGGATGGATCGTTTTTCTAGATCCCTTTCTCCCTCATGTTTAGCCCCATTAAATTTCAGATTTTAATATGTTTGCCCCATTAGTTTGTCGATTTTAAGACCTTTCGTCTCATTTCTGTGTTAATATTAAGACCTGTCGTGCTATTTAGGTGTCGATTTTTTTCCTGGCGAACGATAGTGAGCCTGTAATTTTGGAAGAACATTGGAAGACATTGTTTCTACCGAAAAAATTACAAATTAATCTAGAAGGGGGATCTAATGGATGTTTTTTTTTTAAAGTTTGATGGAGGTCTAGGGAGGAAACTAGAAACAAATATATAAATGAGCAAATATATATATAAGCCCCTCACCTTTACCTTCACTTGATAATTAACGACTATTATTTTAATGGTTTTTAAATGCATTTTAACATTATTGCTTGCGGGGAGGTTTCTAGTTAGTTCCCTAGACCTCCATCTAGCTTAAAATTACACCCTCTAGACCCTCTTTCAAGCTAAATTTGTAAATTTTTCGGTAGAAAAATTTCCCGGCCGAAGGCCGGTTCCGCTTAAATTACAGGCTCGCTATCGCTCGCCAGGAAAAAATTGACCCCTAAATGACACGAAAGATCTTAAAATTGACAGAAATGTGGCGAAAGTTCCTAAAATCGCCAAACTAATGGGGCGAACGTCTTAAAATCTCAAAATCAATGGGGTTAAACCTGAATGAGAAAGGAGTTCAGTAAAAAAAAAATCCCTCCAGTGGAAATCTCCCCTTAAGCTCACGGAACTTTCACTGTATTGAAATGAAGTAGCATTTCAATTTTAATTAAAATATACATTCATCAACAGTGTTCCTTTTCATCGTGTTGCAGATATGTTCCTTTGTATTAACCCCTTCGGTACTACAACGTCCTTTTGTGTGTATATATTTTTTTTTTTTTTTTTTTTTTCTATATTCCAGCTTACTTCCTCTCGGGCATAGGCTGAGAGCCTTAACATTCACCGCTTTACAATGAACAGTGAAGCCCGTGAGGTCTTGTTCCAGTCTAGGGAGTGAGCCATGTGAAGCACGCAGAGCACAACGAGCACCTGCCATCTTGCCTTCACATGAGGCACGGTGCTCACTCCTGGCCCGAAACGACCTCATCTCTGAAGCCACCTCGTTCCCGCGCTTCACTGTCTCACCCCCTACACTCGGACTCTCACACTTACACACACACAACGCCACCTGTTGAGTAGATAACTCACCATATTTAACTATATTTAACTATATTTAACTATATGTAACTATAATATGTAGACGGTTTTGTGCAGTTTAAGAAGGATCTATCTGTGGTGGTCAAAAGGGTTAAGTGAGATAGTTAGAAACCTGTTATAATTGCTGGAGGCTCTTTTTTTTTTTTTAAGGGGAGATTTCCACCTGAGGGATTTTTTTTCTGGACCCCTTTCTCTCTCATGTTTAGCCCCATTGCTTTTTTTAGATTTGAAGACGCTCGCCCCCTTTAGTTTGGCGATTTTAGGAACTTTCGCCCCATTTCTGTCAATTTCAAGATCTTTCGTGTCATTTAGGGGTCAATTTTTTCCTGGCGAGCGATAGCGAGCCTGGAATTTAAGAGGAACCGGCCTTTGGCCGGGAGATTTTGTTACCGAAAAATTTACAAATTTAGCTTGAAAGAGGGTCTAGAGGGTGTAATTTTAAGATTGATGGAGGTCTAGGGAACAAACTAGAAACCTCCCCTTAATATTTGTCATTATTATACTGGATTGTAATACTTACCTCTACCATAGTCCAGTATCATTAGGTTCTTGTACCTTAAGGGGAGGTTTTTAGTTTGGTCCCTAGATATCCTTTAAGCTTAAGATTACACCCCCTTGAGCCCCTTTCAAGATAAATTTGTACATTTTTCGGTAGAAAAATGTCCCGGCTGAAAGCCGGTTCCTCTTAAATTACAGGCTCGCTATCGCTCGCCAGGATAAAATCGACACCTGAATTGCACGAAAGGTCTTAATATGGGGTGAAAGTTCTTAAAATCGCTAAACTAATGGGGCAAACGTTTTATATCAAAAGCAATGGGGCTAAACATGAGGGAGAAAGGGGTCAAGAAAAAAATCCCTCAAGTGGAGATCTCCCCTTAAATCTATACATTAATCTAAGATCAAATAAGCAGTGACGTAACAGCCATCTCACTCCAACCTATACAGTTAACCATTCACTTAAGAGGGGAGGCAGACCGTTTTTCTGGACCCCCTTCTCCCTAATGTTAAGCCCCACTAGTTTTGAGATTATAAGACGTTCGGCCCATTTGTTTGGCGATTTTAACACCTTTGACCCAATTTCATTGTCAATTTTAAGACCGTTCGTGCCATTTAGGTGTCGAATATTTCCTGGCGAGCGATAGCGAGCCTGCCATTTCAAGGCGAACCGGCCTTCGGCCGGTAAATTTTTCTACCGAAAAATGTACAAATTTATCTTGAAGGGGGATCTAGGGGGTGTTTTTCTAAGCTTGATGGAGGTCTAGGGAGGAAACTAAAAAAATATATGAATAAATTAATTAATAGACCAAACAAAGGCCAGTCTCCCCTTAAGGGGAGGTTTTTAGTGAGTTTCCTAGACTTCCATCAAGCTTGAAATTACACCCCTTTACCCCCTTTCAAGATATATTTGTACATTTTTCGGTAGAAAAATGTTCCCGCCGAAGGCCGGTTCCTCTTAAATCACAGGCTCGCTATCGCTCGCCAGGAAAAAATCGACACCTAAATGGGACGAAAGGTCTTAAAAGTGACATAAATGGGGTGAAACTTCTTAAAATCGCCAAACTAATGGGGCGAACGTCTTAAAATGTCAAAAGCAATGGGGCTAAACATGAGGGAGAAAGGGGCAAAGAAAAAAAAAATCCCTCAAGTGGAAATCTCCCCGTTAACTTGGCAAATAATCATGTATACACGCTTCACACGACAATGATCAACATTCTTTATTAGACATCCATTGCTTCATGTATCTCCAGTGCTTGCAACCACCACCAACAACCACCACCAACCAACCACCCTCTGTTAACGTCATCATAAATCTGTCACAGTAAATATCAGAGCCTCACACAACAACCACCTCACCTATCCCTTCTGAGCTGTTGCTACTATTCTAACCCACACCATCTTAAGGGGAGGTATTTAGTTTGTTCCCTAGACCTCCATCAAGCTTAAAATTTCACCCCCTTGAGTCCCTTTCAAGATAAATTTGTACATTTTTCGGTAGAAAAATGTCCCGGCCGAAGGCCGGTTTCTCTTAAATTACAGGCTCGCTATCGCTCGCCAGGATAAAACCGACACCTGGATTGCACGAAAGGTCTTAATATGGGGTGAAACTTCTTAAAATCGCTAAACTAATGGGGCAAACGTTTTATAATATCAAAAGCAATGGGGCTAAACATGAGGGAGAAAGGGGTCCAGGAAAAAATCCCTCAAGTGGAGATCTCCCCTTAAATAGGCTAAGTAGGTTGCAAAACAAAAACATAGGAAAAATAGGGAATTGGGCCTTATGAGTAGATAGATAGATAGATAGATAGATAGATAGATAGATAGATAGATAGAGAGATAGATAGATAGATAGATATATTATGTTGGCAATTGTATGGAAGGTATAATATATAATTATACTGTAAGTAACTTTGTATCTTAGCTCATTTTCGTAATTAGCATTGCATACATACAGTATATATATATATATATATATATATATATATATATATATATATTCATTAAGGGGAGATCTCCACTTGAGGGATTTTGTTTTCTTGACTCCTTTCTCCCTCATGTTTAGCCCCATTGTTTTTCTAATCTTAAGACGTTTGCCCCATTATTTTTTACGATTTTAAGAACTTTCAACCCATTTCTGTCAATTATAAAACCTTTCGTGCCATTTAGGTGTCGATTTTATCCTGGCGAGCGATAGCGAGCCTGTAATTTAAGAGGAACCGGCTTTCAGCCGGGACATTTTTCTACCGAAAAATGTACAAATTTATCTTGAAAGGGGCTCAAGAGGGTAACATTTTGTACAAATTTATCTTGAAAGGGACTCAAGGGGGTGTTATTTTAAGCTTGATGGAGGTCTAGGGAACAAACTAAATACCTCCCCTTAACCTGTACAGTACCGGTGACGTCCTTTGCATTATATCTGGAAAATATTAGAGGAATATATTCAGCTTAGGAAGGCCGTCTACCCAATAAATGGCTCAAGACTATCCCAATGAATCCTTTTAGCCACCACATGTCCTGCCTAAGCATCATAAAATCGTCTAAGTGTGTAGCTAAAATCAATTAGAGAAGACGTTGCCGGTACAGAAGGGGTTATAAGAGTTTTTCCAGGTGAGGTTCCAGGAGCCAACTATTTCCATCCCAAGTCACTCTTAAGGAGAGATTTTCACTTAAGGTTTTTTTTCTGAACCCCCTTCTCCCTTATGTTTAGCCCCATTTGTTTTGAGATTTTAAGATGATCGCCCTATTAGTTTGGCGATTTTAAGACCCTTCGCCCGATTTTTCTCAAATTTATTTAGGTGTCAATTTTTTTCCAGGCGAGCAATAGCGAGCCTGTAATTTAGGAGGAACCGGCCTTCAGCCGGGACATTTTTCACCTGAAACATGTACAAATTCATCTCGAAGGGGGTTCTTAGAGGTATATTATTAAGCGTGATGGAGGTCTAGGGAGCACACCAAAAACCTCCCCTTAACATGATATCCACATGACCCACCACAGCCATTAGTCATGTGGTCTTCCCTTACGGATCCCAAAAATGCTATTCCACAAATGTAAAATAAAATAATGTCACTTCAATGAAAACCCCAAATGGGTCAAAAGAATAAACTGTTTCATTAATTAATTCACCAAACTCTTCGGTTAAAGTCTTATTTCAAGATTCTTGTTCTGGTTACATAAGAACATAAGAAAATGGGAGTCTGCGCAAAAAGCCGATCCGCCCACACAAGGCCCTGTCACACCCAACCCCAATTACAAGGCCCAACTCACTAATACCTTGAGTACTGACCCCACCAAAACGGTCTGAGATTAACACAAGATTACGGTTCTTGTTATTGATCTGCATGGTAGGCGAAGATATATTCATGCACTCTATTATATATATTTGAAATACTGGGTGCGAAGGGAATTTAACCCTCTTGAAAACTCCCCAGGTTTTGAGATGCCTGGTGTGGGGCTCGAACCCTAGAGGGATTTTAACCCTCCTGAAAACCCCCCTGGTTTTGAGATGCCTGGTGTGGGGTTCGAACCCTGGTTAGTGACCATATCACCCGTAGGTCAACCAGACCCGCGTGCTAACCCACTGTACTACCACAGACGTACAATAGGATAGTAAGCTTAGTTATCCTTGAAAGAACCAGGTGATAGTCTCGTGGTGATTCACGTGATGGGTTTATTAGACTTCGCCATCAACGACTATTTTACACTATCCCAGACGTCAACTCGGGTAGTACAGTATTGGGGTGGCAGGATTTTTTTCAAGGGCATTACAATATTTTTAAACAACAACGCTGCGATCCCCTGGGAAATGATAAACCGAAAGGGGCTGCTCCGGGAGAGAACAAGTGACGGACGATTAATCTCTGCAGGAGGTAAACGTGAGCCAAAGACGATGGAACCAAACGATCCCCTAGAGTCTGAAGGCAACTCGGGTATCGAAGGGAAGATGGACCCTTATGGGGGGGAAGGGCTTATTTATTTGCTTATATATTTAGCATATTATTATTTCTTTTTAGTTTCCTCCCTAGACCTTCATCAAGCTTTAAAAAAAAAAAAAAAAAATCCCCTTCAAGATAAATGTGTACATTTTTCGACAGACAAATGTCCCGGTCACAGGCCGTGTCCCTTAAAATACAGGCTCGCTATCGCTCGCCAGGTAAAAATCGACAACTAAAATGCATGAAAGGTCTTAATATTGGTAACAAAATAGGGCGAATCATCTTAAAATCGTCAAACTAATGGGCCAATCGTCTTCAAATCTGAAAACTAATGGGGATAAACATGAAGGAGAAGGGGGCCAGAAAAACTATACCCATCTCCCGAACTCGAAATAAATCGCAGAATTGTCGGACCCAAAGATACACACCTGCTGCACCGTGGAAGTCGTCGGATCCCAGTACAACAACCCCCCCCCCCCCCCCCCTCGAAAAGGCGTAGAAGCAGAAAAAGAAAACTCAACACTAAACACACATAACAAAGCCACTCCAAACAGCTTCCTCTCTCTCCAACACCCCTTCTCCCCTCTCTACACTCTTCAGAAAAATAGGAACATGTAGATACGAGGTGCCGTTGTAAAGGTTTATCCCGCAATACCTTCATCTGATCTGATCTGACTTCTAAGCACCCTACAATTCTGAAGGAGTATCTACGAGGATATGATCAGTCTCTTCTCCCACCCCGCCATCAATGGAATACCAAGTCCAGTAGTGTACGACTGGTTTCTGGAAACAGGACTCAATAATCCTTAATTTCCTAGACCTTGCGCAGTTCAGGAACATATCGCTGTATAATATCCTGGTGCCAGAATCATGAACACCAGCACATGCCATGTAACCACTCCTGCGCCAGAATCCGCGTTGAAGTCGCCCAAAAAAATTGGTGTTCCGAGAGTGAAACTGGTCCACAGTACAGTCGAACATGGCATGCAACCATTCCTTTTCTTGTAAATTCCTTACCTCATTAAGAGCATGGACTGTAATAACAGAAGAAACTCAACGAGTGTTTCAATCTCGACGAGAATATGCGTTCATCAACAAATGTAACATCATCAACTGAAAGAACTAAGAAGGAATATATTGTCACCCCTCTAAGAGAGGCACCATTGCTGCAGCATGCGCAGCATCGGCAAGATAGAGGGTAGCGACGGTCGGGGTATACGGTATGTACTGCTGATATTCCTCTCACCACAGGAATCCCAAGACAAAAATACGTCCGTTTTCTATAGGCTAAATATGCAATATAATCACGAGGAATTAACCAAAGTAATTATCAAGAGCCGTGTACGTTATCAATGTCGCTAATTTACGAAATAACAACTATTTTACCCAATATAGATAGCATGTCATGTGCTAGAGTTTGGGACTGATGAGTAATTTGATAGAAACTAATATGCCGTTGAATTATCTATATACAAGATATTGTAAAATAAATAGCTGTTATAACATAATTATCGCATGCCCGACATTGCCCGTTGAAGATTCCACCGGCTACACTCAATAAAATAATATTATATAAATGTTGGTTTACCTATCATTATTATAAAGCATGGATATTAAAGTAACTTCTCCTCCTGACAGACAGACAGACAGAGAGAGAGATACCACAACACCACACAGGCACTGCAGAGTTGTTGCCAAGTGTTGTCGTAAGTTCCGGCCCTTCAATTGCAACAATTGTACTGTGCAATTACACACATATATATATATATATATATATACTGTATATATTAAATTCGTGTTATATACATACACTTATACCTTATATATGCGTACTCTGTTGTATTGGACTAGGATAGGAAAGATATTTTCGCTTTATCTCTATCTCTCTCTCTCTCTTAGCAGCAGATAACATTTAAAAATTTAAAATTCTGCCTACTGTGTATTAAACATTATTTGTAATGAAGTGCAGGCGAGGTAACAAACAAGAACAACGACACGCTAACCCTGCGTCGGCGTGGGTTTCTCAGGGTTGGGTGATCAGGTTTGTGTGTCACGTAGCATGGGCCATTTGGTGGACAGTATCTAGCAGTATACTAGATTTATTTTATTTTATTATTTTGTATGTGCATGAAGGAGACAAAAGGCAAAGCTGCCTGTAACAAGCGACCCTCCTTCCCCAAAGTTAAAATAATTATAGAGAACCAAAATCAAGGTACATTCGAGGTAATTTAGGTATGTTGAAAAGAAGTGTGGTCTGCTTGTTTAATTAAGTGAAGTGAAATTAATAGGAGGAAGTGTTTGTGAGAGTAAGCTAGATAATTGTTTATATATAGGTGAGGCACAAACAGAAACAGTGAGGGAAGCCAGGCAAATGAAACAGGAGTTCCAGCAACTCCTTATCATATGCCTATGTGGCCTCCCGTGCTCGAGTGGTACTTATACAATCTTCCCCCGCAGATTGCAGGTCAATATTTAAGGGGAGACAGACCGTTTTTCTGGACCCCCTTCTCCCTAATGTTTAGCCGCACTAGTTTTGAGATTTAAAGACGTTGCTTCCATTAGTTTGGGGATTTGATGACCTTTCACCCCATTTCTTTTTCAATATTAGGACCCTTCCTGCCATTTAGGTGTAGATCTTTTTCCTGGCGAGGGAAAGCGAGCCTGTAATTTTAGGAGGAAATCGGCCTTTGGCCGGGAGATTTTTCTACCGAAAAATGTACAAATCTATCTTGAAGGGGATGTTTTTCTAAACTTGAAAGGAGGTCTAGGGAGGAAACTAAAAACATATATGCATAAATTCATTAATAGACCAAACAAACAGCCACTGTCCCCTTAACCAAACACCACGACAACTCACTGTTTATCATATCCACCCGCCACCTTTTTATCATATCCACCCGCCACCTTTTTATCATATCCACCCGCCACCTTTGCTCAACAATACATTATACTAATCGAATTGACTTTCAACATAATCTCCCTCAGATATACCTGGAATCGAACTTGCGTCAGTGCTATAACTACCCAACCACACCTATAAATTACACATACTGTATATGCATGTGTGCGTGCGCGTGTGTGTAAGTGTATGGTTGTTTGTATGTATGTATGTGTGTGTATGGTTGTTTGTATGTGTGTGTATGTATGTGTGCGTGTGTGTGTGTAGACAAATTTACACATACGTATGTAGGAATGTATATATGCATCATGTCTGAGTGAAGACAAGGGGAAACTAGGACAGAAGTTGGAAGTGGAGGAGAAAGAGGAGGAGGGGGAGGAAGAAGAAAAAGAAAAGGAGGGGGAGGACCCAGAAAAGGAAGGGGAGGGGGAGGAAAAGAAAACAAAAGGGGGGGGAGAAGGGGAGGAAGAAACATTGTAAAGGAGAGGAGGAGAAGGGGAGGGGGAGGAAAAAAAAGGCGGGGGAGGAGGAAGAAGCATTGGAAAGGGGAGGAGGAGAAGGGGGAGGGGGAGGCAAGAAGAAAAACAGGAGGGGAAGAAGCAGGAAATGAGGGGGGGGGGGGGGGGAAGAAGGAGACAGGCAATGAGCACGTCCCTCCCAACACACACACAGAAACACACTTGGCCCCTTGATCTTGAACACACCATCTGGGTCTCTCTGTCACACACATACACACACACACACACATATATTATACTGACCTACATGGAACCACTGACTACTCTGCCAACCCTACATTAATAGCTTGGGAAAGACAGAAATATCACAAAGTATCGACACCACCCAAACCAACCACCAGTGTCTCTCTCTGTCTTGTCTTGCATTGTTCACCTCTATTTGTATACTGACCCTAATATGAAGGCCAGATTTGCATATATTTCTTTAAATATATAATTATTTATGTATTTATTTGTTTTAGTTTCCTCCCTAGACCTCCTTCAAGCTTAAAAAATACCCCAAAGACCACAATTCGAGATAAATGTGTACATTTCTATCTAATAAAAGCCTGCTCCTTTTAATTACAGGATCGCTATCGCTCGCCAGGACAAAAAAATCGATACCTAAATGGCACGAAAGGAAATCAAATTGACAAGACATGGGACGAAAGGTCTTACAGTAGCCAAACTAGTGGGGCGAACGTCTTAAAACTTCAACACTAATGGAGCTAAACATGAGGGAGAAGCGAGTCTAGAATACCTCCCTTAAACCTCACTATACTGGACTTGGCAGAATGGGGATTGGTCTCTGTTACTATACACTGATAAAAAATACGGATTTAAGAGGGGGAGGGTGTGTGTGTGTGTGTGTGGCGGGGGGGGGTCTAAATCCCTTTCTCACTCATGTTTAGCCTCATTAGCTTAGAGATTTTAAGAGGCTTCGTCTTAATACCACCACACTATTACCAAACTACCATTATATTACCACCACACTATATAGTGAATATTTTAAGTTTAATTGAATTATAGTCTTGGCGAAAAATAAATCAATTAAGTTTTCGGGTCATTTTCGAATTAGGGTATATTTGGATTCGTCAGTCCGTTGTAATTCCAAGGGTTATGAAAATTGTATATTGTGGGTTTTTTTTCGCTAAGACTATACAGCATACATAATTAAATTAAACTGAAAATAATCAGTTCAATTGTGCGAAATTGAGATTGCGTAAGGTATTTGCAAGGGCCGAGATCGGAACCTCTCCAGGTGGCCTGGGGCCGGGGAAGTGCTGGAGGGACCTTGGTGACCCTGGTCTCTGAGTCATCTCCTGGATGACCTAGATGTGTGTGAATTTGTATTTTGTTTTTGTGTGTTCGTTGTTTTCTGTTGTGTTGTCCCTATTCTGGCTCTGTCTTGAGTCGGCCACCCCCTAAAAAAAAAAAAAAAAAAAAAAAATGGGGATTGGGCCTGAGTATATAGAATAGAATAGAATTTGCAAGGGAGCCTAGCACCACTTTCAAATAATCGATACGACGAAACTACAACGATTTGCGTATTTTAATTTTAACCAAAGATAGTTGAGATATTTGTTTATGTTTTATTTTTTAAATTTTTGTTTTGGTGGTGTTTAATGTTCTAGGGCGATCGGGCTGATATGCTGTTTCACTGCCAATATTGGAGACAACTGTTGTCAGAGCGCGCCTTGTTTGTTTACGTGCAGAAGAGACCAAGGTACAGTATGTAGACTACAGTACTTTATATCTTGGAAGAGACGAGCGACGAAGCCCGGGTGTCGGGATCTGCCGAAACGACCTTAACATGTTTTTTTGTTTTTTTGTTAATCTTATTATTGTTATTTTGGTTGTATAAGTTCCTACTGCTGGCTGGTAAACTCTATCCACCAAAACATTGGATACAAGACTAGCCCTTACCTAACACCTAGTATGTGTCCCTAGCACCTAGTACATGGGATATAAGATCAACCCTTACCTACCAGGTATTATGTGTTCCTAGTACCTAGTATGTGGGATACAAGACTAACCATTACCTACCAGGTAGTATGTGTTCCTAGTACGGTGGCGCTAATAAGTCATGCCTCAGCTGTCATTACGTTTGGCTCCCTCTGTGCTGTATTAATGTCTGTCAGATGTTGAATATGGTGGGTATGTGTAGGAATATGGTTGTATATCTCACTCGAAATTAATAATTCCTGTTTAGATATTGCTGCTACCAATTATTGAACAAAATATACTTGGTGCCGAGATATAACTTATTAGGCTGACTGTACCTTGTACGTGGGATGCAATACTAACCCTACCCTACCAGGCAGTAAGTGTTCCAAGAGCCTAGTTTATGCCATACCTACCACCTGATCTCTGGTCATTAAACCTAACCAAATATACCCTTAACATTTTGATATTTGAAAATGACCCCAAAACTGTATCATTTTCGCTAAGAAAATATCAGTTCGATTGTGCCAAATTTAGAATGCACACAATTCAACCATGAATATATATGGAATCCATACACCATGGGTAGTCCGATGAAATAAGGCTTAATACGTTTGGACTCATATCTTAGGACACACGAGCTGTCGAATATGGAAAGCTTGCGTTTTTTAAATATTTTCCCCACTCACTTATAATACGATTCCCAACAATAATGCCCCAATTTTGATTATGTTGCTACTAATGGATCCAGGGGGTTATAGTATACTTGAAAAGAGTACTTGTGCTTATTCCATAATTTCTTCCTAGGCTAAAGTTCATCGCCGAAATTGTGTGTTTACACCATTTTTAACAGCTGCCAAGAGGGCAAAAAAAAAAAAATATAAATAAATAAAAAAAATAAAAAAGACCCAAAAAAATTATATGTCATGCACCGTTCGAATTGCAATGACATCAAGAATTCAAATATACCCTTAACAAATTTAAATTTGAAAATTGTCCGATAATTTGAGATTTTTTGCTGATGAACTTGAAAATAATCAGTTTGAGTAGCCCAAATTTAGAATGTGCACAACTAAACCACAACTATATCTGGAATCCATACACCATGGGGAGTCTGTTGGCATAAGGTTAAATACACTTTTGCTCATACATTAGGGCACAGGAGCCGTCGAAAATGGAAAAATCGCGTTTGGGCCTATTTTCCCCACTCACTTAGAATATGAGTTCCCACAATATTGCCCCAATTATAATTTTGCTACTGCTAATGGATTCAGGGGGTTGTAGTGTACTTGAACATATATAATTGTGCTTATTCCATACATTCCTTCCTAGGCTAAACTTCATCGACGAATTAGCGTTTTTACACAATTTTTTAACATCTGCCCAAAGGAGAAAAAAAAAGTCCAAAAGTGAAAATGTAACATACTGTTGGAATTACAACGGTCTGAAAAAAAAAATCGAAGACGACCCACCCACCTTCCTACTACTACTACTACTACTACTACTACTACTACTACTACTACTGTACCACCATACTATAAAACAAAATGGGTAGCGCCAACGAACTTGACAATAATCTTGACCCCTTAATTTCTCATAACTCAAAATAAATTAAAGCAATCTAGCTGACATTGCTATCATTTGGAAAGAGCCCACCAGGAAATAGATGTGGAAATTTACAGCCAGTTTGCTCTAGGAGTCTAGGTCATTTTGAGTTATGAGAAGTTAAGGTGTCCAGATTATTGTCAAGTTCGTTGGCGCTACCTAATACCAGCACACTATCACCTTACTACATTGATAGTAGCTAAACGAATTAATTGAGATACCTGTAGCCTTTGAAATGGGTAGACATCCTTCCTAATCTGAAAACAAAAATCATCTAATGGTTACCAGAATATAATGAAAAGGGTGTCACTGGTACCGTACTGAATGGGTTAATGGATAGATAAATAATTGTAATAAGATAAAGATATATGACGCATTTGAGATGTAAATATAAAGACATCGTTAAATAGTTTATGACATGCAAGGACTGAAAACAGCAAGTTGTCAGATAGCAATCATTCGCTTGATTGTATTTAATTGACCCTAATAATTTTCGTAAACATTTTTGCTGCTGACGCTTTTAGTTGTTCTAAGTTTCTAACATTTTTGTTCCACCCTTGTTCACTAATAGATAGTGAATGGCCCACTAACACCAATTTACAGTCCATATTTTATTATATACATTAATTATGTGTGCTTAGTAAAAAAAAAAAAAAAAAAAAAAAATATATATATATATATATATATATATATATATATATATATATATATATATATATATAGGCTATATATAGGCTATAACTCGAATGTCGGAGCTCACTGATAACGTTATGTTGTCAAGACACATGAATTACTCCACTGATAAAAGTAAATAGCAAAGCCTTTAATTATTAATTGAAGAATCTACTGCATGATAAAGTGCATTATTGTGAATAAATTAGGTTAAGAATTAACTTTGGCCATCAAAACGGTTTGCCATTGTCTAACTATAGATACAGTATGGTTTTCTTTCTATAATGGTAGGCTATATATTATATATATAATATATATTATATATATATATATATATATATATATATATTAATTTCATTTTTCCACTCAATAAAGATAATACCACAGTGACTTGGTCAGTGTCAGTGGGTCCATTATAAGGGGCAGAGACAAACGAGCAAAAAACACTTCACACTTTATTGTCCGCTAGATAAACTTCAGTCACCTTCTATCTATACCTTGCTAGACACCTCAATAAACGAAGGGATGGCCTCAAACAAAACACGCTCTAAGCAGCTCTTGTTCTCAATTAGAAGGCCGCCCTCATCAACACCTCAAGATGTTTCATGTTCAATATTAGCTCGGTGTTGGAAGGTATCGTAGGCCACTATAGCCTATATTTTGAGTATGGGACTACCCATAATAAATTTACTTTATTGGAAACAGCAAGGACGATTTTATGGTATGGCATTGGCTTTTGTGGTACAGTAACTTACTGAAATTAACCCTTTCACGCTTATGACGCGATTTTGAGCCTATTAGGGATACTTTAAAGCCTTTGTTATCATCAGGGTATTTAGAAACCTTTAGTTTAGTTACTTCAACCTCTGCAGTTGTCTTTGAGTTAGCTGTGGGCAGAAAACTAATTTTGGAGAGGTAATTATAAGAGTGAGAGAACTCTATTTCTTATTGCTAATCTGGCAACCTGTGTCATAAAAGCGTGAAAGAGTTAAGTACAACACAAATTCTATCCCAATAATATTATCCGTCGGCATATCAGGAGTTGAACTCGTAAACTTAAGGTTACCTGCTCAGTAGCAAGATCCACTCTACCACACCTCCCACAATGTTTGTTGACATGAAAAGAAAAATTAGCTGTTCAATCCTAGAAGGTTGACTTAATCATGTCCCACCAGTCTGTCTCCTGGTAGTTTAACCCGAGGAGCGCGCATTTGAGGTGTTTAAAAGTGCCGCATTTGCGAAGGATTTTTTTTTTATTCTGACAGTTATATTTACCATATAAAGCATTATTTCTTCTCCATGTGTGTTTATTTTACTTAATGATGAACAGTGAAGACCAGAAAATATGTGTAAACAGCAAATATCTAGTGAAAAACGTATATTTATAGCGGGAGGGGGTGGATGGAGGCGAGAGATAGAGAGAGACATACATCTGCTTGCTGAGCCTACTTGAGGCACACTGAGGCTCCAGTACTCTTCCGCGCAAGTGAAGGAGAGGAGGGAGTGCGACTCATCATATTTTGTGCGGAGAAAGAGAGGAATGACGAAAATATGTGGAATAATAGCCAATAATTGTGGAGGGAGGAAAGGGGGGAGGGGGGACACGTGTAAGGGAGAGGAAGGAGGTACTAGAGAGTGATTATACTACTTAATCACATATTGCTTCCATATGAGTGCCTGTCGGGCATTTTGGGGGTATATTTTTATGGGCTGTCTTCAGCGAGGCCTACCGCGTACACCGTACGCTATACAGATACTTCTGTGAGGCCTAACGCATGCACTTGCTGTGTTAAACAAGCTTTTTATAGAACTCAAAGCTACCAGTAATACTACAGTATTTTTCAAATATTTGTTTGCATATTTCTTCAGAAACAAGCAGCTTACATGTACATCCTACAGCAGTAGAACTTACTATGTTTAAAAAAAAAAAAAAAAAAAAAAAAAAAAAAAAAAAAAAAACGAATAAATACTTTTCTTAATTATTATTACACCAGCTGCATTATGCTTCTGCAGTTTTTCCCACAGAATACACAAAGTATTCACACACTCTTTTGTTCACAAAGTTCTTACAATTTGGTATAGCAATAACAAAGCGCAAGCTAAAAATACCCATGCTCGGCCCCGCTGCAACGATAAACCCTGACCCTTCACTAATGTTTGATCTGTGCCATTATCTGGTATGTCAACCTGCCTCTTATACTACAGTACTTGGCTCAAACTTACTCTATTGCACGTCTTTCACCCTCCTGGATGCTCAAGACCCAGTTTGTCAAAGCATCTTTCACATCATCTCTTCATTTCCTTCTTTATGTACAAACAGGCTTGGATAGTTTTGGCACAGCTGCATATGGAGAGAATGGATGATCTAATTTGGGTGAAATGATGCAAGTCCATGAACATAGGTGCCACACTGAGGGGTAATAATAATAATGTAGGCCTAAGAAGTTGTGGGATCATGTTGTGCGATCTGATCTCAAATTTAAAACCCTGAAAAGTGAGGCAGTCCAGAACAGTGCTTCCTGGAATGCCATCATAAGGACTGCACATCATGTGGACCACTTGGTTATTTCAATTTTAATTATGTATACCGGTATAACCCCCGCCACAGCCTAACAAACAAAATCTACAACACAAACATGCACAACAACACAAAAAGGTGGCTGGCCAACTTCCTAGCAGGCAGATGTGCACACGTATCTTTTGCCGGTCAGTCATCTAAAATCAGAAACTTTCCAAACGGAGTCCCACAAGGATCCGTCCTATCGCCCGCACTCTTCAATCTGTACATGCACGATATAACTACACCCAATACTCCCCAAATAAACTTAGCCTCCTATGCAGATGACATAACACTCACATGCACACACCATGACCCAAGAAGAGCAACAGATCTCCTTCAACCCTATCTCAACACACTACATGGCTGGTGCACTACAAACAGACTTAATCTAGCCCCAGCCAAATCCACCGCAACCCTGCTCACAAGCTGGACAGGTGAACACGAATACATCCCTCAACTCACCATAAACAACACGCCCCTAACACATACACACACACCCAAAATCCTAGGAGTAACATATGATACTCATATGACATTCAAACAGCACACCACAAACATTAAAAAGAAACTGACACCCAGACTTAACGCCTTCAGGTCACTTGCTCACACAAAATTTGGACACAACAAAGAAACTACCACCACAGTATATAAACAATACATAAGATCAGTAATGGAATACGCAAGCCCAGCCTGGGCTTCTAACCTAGCTGAAACACATCATAAGACCTTACAGACTATTCAAAACAAAGCCCTGAAGATCATTACAGGCTGCACAGCTACTGCACCCACAGATCATCTACATCAAGAAACCAAAATCCTCAAAGTCAAAGACCATCTGGACATGAGAGGCACTCAATTCCTGGCAGCAGCCTCCACAAACCAAGACCACCCACTAAACTACATGGCAACACACCCACAGACACCAAGAAATATCAAAACAACACCCAACACACGGTATCACACACAATTATTGTCCTCTCTCCCTCCCTGCCCACCCCGAACCAACTTCCAGAAGCACATCCATACTCATATCTCTCGCCAATCCATCCACTCACTCACAGACAACACGCAGCTGCATGAACGACCTCCCGAAATGCATCCTTCCGAATCCTCCCTCCCTCGCGAGGACAGAGTCCACCTGGCCAGGCTGAGATGCGGACACCATCCAGCTCTCCTGAGCTATCAGAAGAGACTGGATGACTCCGTTGTCGACGCCTGCCCGGGATGTAACACAGCACCCCATACCATTAAACACATCATAGAAGACTGCATTTCACACAACCACTTACGCCAACAACACAACCTACACTCAATGAGAGCTCTGTGGGAAAGCCCAATCGTGGCCATGGCCTTCCTCAGGGACTCGGGGCTGTTCGGCCAGGCAGCTTGGGGAACAACAACAACAACAACAACCTCTGCTTTGTAGCTTTTATTTCATTCTTACTATGTATGCCTAAACTACCTGAGCAATCTCTAGTCTGACCTCTCCAGTACGCTACACTTAGTCCCACACAACTCTCTCACTCTGCCATTTCTCCTCATGTCATACCATCTAACACCACTTAGTGTCCTCAGGCACTTCATACATACATAAATAATAAAGACAGAGTGTTCCACACGAGATGCAATTTCAGTCTCATGTCCTAATGGCGGTGTAGGAATAGGTTTTTACACCATACCCGAAAGAGGAGTTTTGGAGCTCCGATCTTACTCTCAACCATCTTAACAAATTTACCAACACACCTAAACTTTTTTAGATGCTGAAATAGCCCCCCAAAAATATGCCATGGGCTGGGATTGAACCCGGGACCCTTAGGCTATGAGGCAGACACTCACCAGTTAGACCAAGAAAGATATCTCACTTGGCCTGGTCGGCTCAAGTTATTTCCGTATCTGGTTCTGTTTAGGCTAACCTATTTTTACTGACTTTACATCGGCATTCCAGGCAGCCCTGTTCAGAGTTGCCTCCCTTGTCCGGTTACTTAATTCAAGATCAGAGCGAATAGTCTGATCTCACGTCTTTCTAGACCTACCCTTTGGTGCAGCTCCCTCTATGTTCACGGACTTGCATCTTTTTACCCAACTTAGTTCATTAATCCTCTTTACATGCCCAAACCATCAAAGCCTGCTTGTAACGCAGCTCATCATTGATATTATTTGTACCTAACTGTCTACTCAGCTCTTCACTAGATATCCTATCTTGCACACATCCAGCTCACAATTCTCCTTTGGTACGTTCCATTCTGTTAATATCATCCGCTTTGACAGGCCATGTTTCTGAAGCATAGGTCATTATGCTTCTAATACACTAAACATACACCTTTCCCTTCAAGGAGAAAGTCCAGCCCTTTCTCCCTGAACAAGTAATACTGCATAATTAAAATGTAAAATTTGCAAAACAAACAAACCCAAACCAAAAAAATGCACAATACTGTATAGTCTTGAGAGCACTGTGTACTATACTGTTAAATAATGTATGCATTATATGCGGTGTCAGTGACTCAAGAAAATTACAGTCCATTTTATATGGCAATAGTTCCAGTTGATCGACTTATCAACGGTGATTATTACATTTTTTGTTAAGAGTTAATAATTACTATAAGATGAGACATTGGATCGAGTCGCAAGAGCCAATCATCGAATCCCGGTGGATCACATACTGTATATGCCTTCATTAATTTCATTTGGAGGTGTTTGGTGTTGTGGTGAAATTAATAAAAATATAGATTATTGACATATAGGTGGGTTGATATTTTTTGAAGAGTTGCTGAAAACAAGGATAGTCTCGCATCTATTGTCAAACCATGAAAACAAAAACCTGTGGAATATAAAGACAAATATTGAATTTATCTATTATTTTAAATTTTGTTTGCTTCACAAGACAAATGACCAAAATAAAAGAATGTTCTATCTATCTATCTATTGCCTGATGCCGTGATCCCCGAAAGGGTGGCCACGAACGAACTGCCCCCATGCACCTCTGTCTCCAGTCAGTCAACGCCCCTCCCCCCAACCAGTGGTGATGGGCTGGTCTATCAGAGTGAGAGCTGAGCAATCTCTGCCATACCCATAGCTTACTCTGACTGTTCCTTTAACTTATATATTTTCTAGATCTCAAGTGACGGCGTCTCTTCCGTGGATTGACCTCCCAATCTACCAAGATTGGAAGCCAAAGTGTCACATTTTTCCCTTGCCCCTCAACTTTCTCTTCATAATTGCTGAGGGGCACAGGGCCCTGGGTGGGGCTTTGGTTTCCCGGGCGTTTCCGCACCCTCCTCAGCTCCCCGCCATGGAGTGGCTTCGGTCACCCAGGCTTTATTGTGGTCGGCGGGGAGGGGTTCTGTGGGGGCACTCGGTTAAGGCCTTGGAATTGCTCGGGGCCTTGGGGCTGTTCGGCCAGGCAGCTTGGGGAACAACAACAACAACCAGCACCGCCTTCGTTCATGTACTTCCTCACTCCATCCTTCCACCTCTCATTCGGTCTACCTCTCCCTCTCTGTCCCTCCACCTCGCCCTCGTACACCCTCTTAGTCATTCTCTTGCTTTCCATACGTTCCATATGGCCGAACCATCTCAAGTTGTTCCTTTTCACACTTTCCAGCACATCTACCTCCACACCACACCTCCTTCTTACTTCCTCATTAGTCTGTCTATCCCTCCATGTAACTCCGCACACACTTCTTAAGTAATTCATTTCCACTGCTCTCACTCTTGGTCTGAGTCTCTCAACCAACGTCCATGCTTCACTTCCGTAAGTCAGTGTCGGGATTACCACACTGTCCTGCAAGGACTTCTTCACTTCTATACTGACCACCCTATTTCTTGTTACTGCTTTCAGCGTTCCTACAACCCTCTTCCCCTGTTGTACCCTCTCCCACACTTCTTCATCCATAGTCCCATCTTTACTCAACACACTGCCCAGATACTTAAAAGAGTTGACGATCTCCATAGCCT
Source organism: Paralithodes platypus (assembly GCA_032716605.1). Lineage (NCBI taxonomy): Eukaryota > Metazoa > Arthropoda > Malacostraca > Decapoda > Lithodidae > Paralithodes > Paralithodes platypus. The sequence continues at coordinate 42,405,445 of CM064507.1, forward strand.
GACCGTTCAGCTTCGCCTGACCGTTCAGCTTCACCTCACACGCTGTGACTTCACCCCTTTCGAAGACCATAACCTTGCTCTTCCCCGCATTTACCTTCAAATTCCGTTTTTCGCACACTGTTCCAAACTCATTTACCAGACCCTGCAACTCCCATTCATTATCACTCATCAGAACTGTATCATCCGCAAACAGCAGTATAGGTAGCTTCCACTCAATTCCCTCCCTTTTCAGCGATACACCAACATCCACTGCTCTTGATAGTATTTCTTTCATGACTCCATCCATATATACAGTAAACAACCACGGGGACATCACACACCCCTGTTTCAAACCAACATTCAGGTCAATAATAATAAATATTTTTTATTTTTTTTATTTTTTTTTATTTTTTTACTAAATATAAAAGGTGAAAACATTTATGCTTGCAGGACCACACATTTAAAGGTCCACTGATAATGGTTATGGCATTCTACATTATTACATTATATACAGTACAGTTAAGTTAACCCACTGGACTCCAGCGACGCACGTGATGCGTCGGTAATGAATGTAACGCTAAACCCCAGCGCCGCATAGGGTGCGTCGCGGGTAATTACTCCGGTCCTATGGCACCTAGAGAGCTCAGATTTGTATGGGAACTGCGTAAGTATCCCACGCAACTATGCCGATGGTTGAAAACCCTCAAAATCCAGTCGCATGTGCGTGAGCATGCAAAAACGTGTTTTTGCATGTTTTGCTTACCCATTTCCCCATGTTAATTCCTAATTTCGGGCGCCCCGTAGGACCCCTTAATGACCTAGGGGATCGTTTTTCTGTGGTTTTTCCTTAATTTCTAACCCATTCCAGGTGTTTTCTGGAAAAAACATTGTTTTGACAACCTTCTGGTCCTGGAGTGTACATTTATATTATATTGCCTGGGGCTCAGTGGGTTAAGATATTTACATATACCGGTACTGTACATTTTAAATTCCATATTCCAACTTTCCTGACATAAACTTTAGCCTCTGGATTCAATACCTGGTGGGCAACATAATGTACTAAGCAACCAACAGATGGTGGTGCTGGCAGGCCACTTGTCGCCATTATAGTTAGCTTCCTACCGACGGCAAGCAATGCCACATATAATGACACATTGTCTGACATTCATACCAAAACTTCTGTCAAGCTTAGACTCATACTGAAGCACACATACAGCTGCCTACTTCTTATATACTGTAAGTGCAAAAGAAAAATACTTAGTAGATCTTGCAACCCCATTACAAAATCATTAGTGAAATATTGGCTTGTTAATTGTTTTGATCATAAGACCAATTTGTGAATCCTGACTATTATCAGTGATGTGTTGTCTTTGACGTGCCAATGCAAACTTGTTCATCCATTTATATTGAATTTATAAGTTAAGACTGATGTCAGTGGGCCTTTGAACTACGAATGCTAGCCTAACTAGAAGATTATGTATGAAATTCAATGAGATTCGAACTATGTGATGAGAAACCATATATCATTATGTATTTTCTTGATAGTACTGAGAATATATGGAGTAGATGGCAAGTTGCTGAAAACAGTGAAGAACATGTATGAGGGTGCAAGAGCAGCAGTGTATATAGAGGATGAACAGAGTGAGTTCTGAATGTTGGATAAAAGCAAGGTGTGTGTGGTATCTCCATGGTTATTCCATATATACATGTATGGCGTCACAAATGAAATACAGTACAGGAAAGAACAGTGGATGTTGGAGTACCCCTGGTAAAGGAAGGGAGTGAGTGGAAATTGCCTGTGCTTGTTGTTGTTGTAGCCCTTAACGCCCTTTATAGGAGTCCCACGGCATCCTGGGTTAATGTTTGCTCATCATAAAGTTCTATGAAGTGATGACGAGTGAGAGTTTCAGTGCTTGGGTAATATATTTGGCACTATGTACGATAAATGGAAGTTGAAGGTCAATATCTTAAACAGTAAGGTTATGGTTTTTTAAATGACCATTCTTCTATTCAACAGCTGAGTTCAAGAAACTCTCTCCCAGAATCTGTCTCTCCCTCTTCCTGTGACTTAAATTTTTCCTATTTTTCCTTTTTGTTTTGTTGTTTGTCTCGAGTTGGCCGCCCCTAGAAATAAATAAAAAAAAAAATGAAAAATGGGGAATGGGCCTGAGTACATACATACATGACTTAAATTGCTTCAAACTCTGTGTCCAGGCATTTTGGCTCGAACGTCCCTTGATTTTGGCCCTGTCATTCTTTCAACTCTGGGAGTGGCACTCGTCACAGGCAGTTCTACCTTTTGTCTCCCTCATTCACATAGAGAAAAAAATACATAATATTGTTGGATGAATAAAATTAGTGTTAAAATGTACGACAGGTAAAGGTAAATTACATTATTCATCATCTTCATCATCAAATCTGACGACCCGTTTCCAGAGGAAGCGCCCCAAAAGGGATGGCCATGGCAGAAACTGCCTCCAGGCTCCACAACATGCCCCAACTGACCCACTCCACAGTACCATTTCCACTAAGTGGATTATGACCATGAACACTGAAGGAGCAGACCCAGAGCAGTCCCTCACCCGGATGGCAGTTCCACCATTGTTTTGCTATTTTATTTACCCCAGTGGGGCCCTGGCTGGAAGCATACCAAGCACAGGAATTTTCTGCAGATAGGAACCAGTGGTTCACTGCTCCAGAAGCTGATTGCACCACCTAAGTGGTGGTCGGTGGGGTCGCCGCATCCCTACGCCACCTTATTACATCCGTACATTAAATTACATTATGATTCTATAATGTTAATCTAATTCTACTTATCAAATTTTGTGGATACTCTTTTATTAATTTTGTGTAGGCCTACTAATTGGATCACTGAGTACAAACTGGCTATCATATCCTAACCTACACACCAAACATGACACTGTTCCTCTAAACCGGTATCACAAAACAAAAATCCCTTAATTATTTTTGACAACAATGGTCTGGTCCACTAGCTCATTATGAGGTAAAATTTTAAACATTATGTCACCTAAACTCGTCAATCTCAGTCTACTTTCCGATGCCAGTGCAAAAGATTCCAGAAACATTGCTAGAATAATATTGACCATCCAAAATTTGAGGATAAAGCTCTTGTGCGATTCTCTCAGCACGATGAGGCCGGTTTTTCTGGTCCCCCTTCTTCCTCATGTTTAGCATATTAGTTTTGAAATTTTAAGACGTTTGTTACATTAATTTGGCGATTTATAGACCTTTCGCCCCATTTCTTTGTCAATATTAAGACCTTTTATGCCATGCACGTGTCTATTTTTTCCTGGCAAGCGATAGCAAGTCTGTAATTTAAAAGATACCGGCCTTTGGCCGGGAAATTTTTCTATTGAAAATTGTACAAATTTATCTTGAAGGGGGTCTTGGGTGGGTGTTTTTTTAAGATTAATGGAGGTTTGGGGAGGAAACTATTAAAAGAATAAAAAGCTACATAAATTAACAAATAAATAAGCCCATCTCCCCTTAACCCATACTGTACCAGGGACATAATTTTTATCATATTCTGTCAACTATTAGATGATATTGTTCAGCTTAGGAAGGACCTCTAGCAATAATAAGGCTTCAGTCTATCTCAACCAACCCTTTTAACTACCATGTGGTGATGGGCTGGTCTATTAGAGTGAGAACTGAGCAATCTCTGCCATACCCATAGCTTACTCTGACTGTTCCTTTTACTTATATATTTTCTAGATCTCAAGTGACGGCGTCTCTAACGTGGATTGACCTCCCAATCTACCAAGATTGGAAGCCAAAGCGTCACATTTTTCCCTTGCCCCTCAACTTTCCCTTCATAATTGCTGAGGGACACAGGGCCCTGGGTGGGGCTTTGGTTTCCCGGGCGTTTCCGCACCCTCCTCAGCTCCCCGCCATGGAGTGGCTTCGGTCACCCAGGCTTTATTGTGGTCGGCGGGGAGGGTTCTGTGGGGGCGCTCGGTTGTGGCCTTGGCCTTGCTCAGGGCCTTGGGGCTGTTCGGCCAGGCAGCTTGGGGAACAACAACAACAACAACAACTACCACAGATCCTTCCTAAGCTGCATAATATCGTCTAAATATAGCTAGAATATAATGCAGCACACGTCGCTGGTACTCAAAGGGTTAAGTAGGACCTATGTTATTCAGAAGGTTTATTGAGATCATACAGTTACTTACCCTTTCGAGTCCTGAAAGCAGATTCGAAGCTAAAGAAAAACGTCTAATGGTAACCAGGAGATGAAGAAAACTACATCATCGTGCTGGTGGCTGGAAATACATGTGAGAGAACTGTCCATTTCACTTTTTATCAGTGCTTCTTTCTGGTCTTCTTTTCATCGCCTTTGGAATTATTTCTTCCCTTCTTGTTCCCAGCTGCCTGCTTCTCTTTTGGTCTGTTGCTCACAAGAGGGTGAACTTCTGAAAAAATATATAATCATTTAAGTAATAACTGAACTACTTCACTACTGTCTTTTTATTATATTTTGGTAACATTTAGACAATTTTATGAAGCTTATGAAAAATATATGGTAGCTAAACAAATGAATCGAGCTGGTCTGTAGTCTTTTCATTGGTAAATGTCCTTATTAAGCCAAGTAAAATAGTCTAATAGTGGTCAGAAAAGGACGTCAACAGTTCCTGAAGGGGTTGAAGGGATGTACAGTAATCTTAATCCAGTCAACCAAAATTTCTATCTCTCCTATTTCCACACATAAATGCACACAGCATTATACCCTTTACCATAGTTCGAGTACATTAAAGAGATAGGACCTATTTACTATTACGGTGAATATACGAAATAGGCTTATTGAGATCATAAAATGTATAGACCACCTGCAAAGAAAAATTTACATAACAAATAACTGGTTGTATCATTTTAGGAATACAAGGAGTCGGCCACCAACCAAAAAGAATCTTATGATATACAGTACTTGCATATTACTGTATTACGGAGTAAGAATAACAAGAGCCCATAAACATGAATATTTAATTGTATGTACGTACCAAAAATCATGAGTCTTTTTCAATTTTTGGATAAACGAGAGTTCCTCTATATACAGTAGAGCTAAATATGTGTACAAATGGCCAAATAAAATGTTTTCAATGCATTTAATATCATATCTAGGCTGTTTTAGCTTCAAAGTATCACCTAATTCAAGCTATGTCTACTTCAGAGGGGTTAAATTGATGCAATTAACCTGGCAGCTGTGGGGAGACTCTTATGAGTTTTACTGGGCGACTGCGGGGAGACTCTTATGATCCTAGGCCTTTAAAAAAAACATTTAAAACACCTCAGTTTCACTTGAATGTTTTTTTGTTTTGTTTTTGCCCTTCAGCCATGCCACATATCACGCCTCCACATCCCCCCCCCCCTTCAATTATCACCTATTTTCCCTGTTATTCCCTTATTCTTAGGTATATTTTCGTGCTAACATTAGCGAGTTGCTAGTAGGGCGTGGTCATATGTGTATCTATGCGTGGGAAAGAGAGAGAGGCCTCAGTGTCTCTCCAAGCCTTGAGAGGGGAGGGTGTGGAGCAGGCTGGCTCACACTTGATCAATGAAACTCACTTTCATTTCGCGATTTTGACCATCCAAACACTTTTTCCATTGTTTTATTGTTGTAACATGTTACTATCTTCATATTAAACGTAAAATAGGCGCATATGGATAAGTATTAATGATATTTATGGTAAAATAACGATTTTAGTGAAGGAAACAGTGTAAATACATCTGCACCAGGACATGGTGCTCATTACATAGGCTGCGCACTTGCCGAGTTAAGCATCCAGAGAGGCTTAAATAAGAGAAAACTAGTGAAAAATATGGATAGCAAAAACTTTGGTTAACTGAAATTTTTGGATATTTAAATTTTACTATATATTCGGGCACATACCCCATAGCTGGGGGTGGCCAACTCGAGACAGAGCCCGAATAGAAACAACACTATAAAGTTCCAATTCTTAGGGTTTGGGACCACTTTCGCATTCCCTCGCCCCTTTCTCTGTCTCGTCTCGTAGGTGAAATTTAACAAGGGGAGGAGGATTCCTAGCCTCCCACCCCCGAAGTAGGAAAAGTAGTACAGGAATAGAGACAGACAGAAATGGCTAAGGTTGGGTAGAGGATGCCAAACCTCACTCTGTACAGGACCAGCCCTCATTGATATATATTTAAAGCTTAAAACTATATTGTAGTACACGGCTGGTTTTCAGTAAAATCCATCTTATAGAATGCTCAACTTTCGGTTGATAAATGTGTAAATTCAACTCAACGAGAGGATATATGAAGATAATTTTCCTGTCCAGAATAAATTATGGTGACCATTAGGGTAAGATGAACAAAGGGTATTTTCATATCTTAATCAGTTATAACCACTACATTGTCATTAACATCATGATCTTCCACATGAACATCAATATCATCCTCTACATCTCCAAGGTTATCATATAGCTTTGCTTCACACTAAGAAAATTAATGGTAAAATATAAGTCTTATTGAAATAAGAAAAAATGCAATGATAGTCTACTATAGTCTATTCGCTGTAAGTAAGTGACAAATCATGACCTCTAACCTATGTAACTAAAAAATGACTAGAGTAATCAAGCTAATATTTCTAACATTTGGGAAGAGTCGGTCAAGGAATATATGTGGAATTTTACAGCCAATTTACTCTAGCCCTTTTTGAGTTACAGAGGATAGAAGTCTTGATTTTTCGCCTACTTACAGCGAATAGACTATAGTACTGTCTCTCCTTTAAATATTTGCCCCATCCTACCTTCTGTTGGTGCATTTTCAAGTGTTATGTCCAACGTCTTGGGGCGCTTCTTTTTGGGAGATACATTTTCCTTACTATCCCCTGAGCGCTTAGAGGATAGATCTTCATTGGGCGCTCCCTCCGGGCCCCAACCTTCCTCCGGCTCTTCAATCTCGGGAGATATAGGTAGGTAGAGCAGAGCGTTGCTGTCGTCATCTTCATCGGAACTACAGAATGCTGGGACTGGTTCAACAGCACTCACATCAACCTAGCAAAGGGAAAATATAGTAACCCCTTCAATCTTATTCAGTTTAGGAAGTACAGGTAATGTTTTTTACTCCTTTGATTCCTAGAGGTTCTAAGAGGAGTATAATCAACTCATTTTAATAAGATTATAATTAATAGAACACCATCATACAGAAAGGATAATTAAAGCACTGACCTCTACATCCTCCTCCCGCCGCTCCTGACTCATCTCCACACTCTTATCCTCATCACTCTGATCAAACTCAGACTCTCGTTCCTCATACTCCACATTTTCATCCAACTCCTTGAAGTCTGGGGCGAAGGCAGACCAGTTCTCTACCTGGTTCTGTGACCAGACTGACACCACCCCGGAGCTGATGGAGGCCATGATAGGACGCACAGGATGCCACTGGAAGGGAAATGGGTTGAAATAAGTTTTGGGAAGGTAAATTGGATGAAAGGTAGTTATTTTAATACTTAAAGCCACTTTCACCTAGGTAAGGTTGACCACAGAAACAGAAACATTACTTTCAATTTTTACTTTGATGTTGCCCATGCTTCGTAACCGTGCAATAATTTTGGCCCTATTATTCTTAAAAATATTTCCATCTTCGCCTATGTCGGCAGAGACCTAATCCTCTACACATTCCTCAAGGCCCTCAATTACTTTGCTTCGTCTCTCATCCTATGGTCTACTTTGCATCCATGATTGTTACTTGCTTCTACTGTATATCTACTCCCAATTATCTGAGCTATCCAACTGATTTCTTCTTTAATTAAGTATATTCTCGTTTTATTAACTGTCTTGATAGTGTAATGGTTAGTGCACGTAAGTTTGGTTTGAGTATCCTAGGTTCGAATCCATGGAGTACCACATGTATTAATTTGTTTGAAGTGAAGTTGGTTGGTGGAAAAAATATAATAATTAATTTTATTAACCCCTTCTGTACCGGCGACATTTTTGTATTTTATTCTAGCTATAGTTAGACGATTTTGTGCAGTTTAAGAAGGATCTGCGGTAATACATAGGGTTAAGTGAGATAGTTTGAAGCCTGGTAATTGATGGAGGCCCTTTCTAAACTGCACAAAATCGTTTAATAGTTACTAGAATATAATGAAAAGATGTCACCGGTAATGAAGGGGTTAATTAGGTTTATTTGTAAGTTAATTGGTGAGTTGGTGATGATATGAATTTACTTAAAACTCTGATCATAGTATTTTTCTAAATACAAATGGTAAGAAATTTCAAAGAAGTACAGTACTACATTACCAAATTCCTTTCATTAGCCTATACTAAAAGAAGAGTTAAATGACAAAATTGTGTCAAAAGCTCGAGTAAAGTACTGACCACAACATCAAGTAGCATCTCTCCTTTGGTACCGTGCAGGATCTTAACCAGGTTGCCCACACTGCGCTCCCAGATGTACAAAGAGTGTTGTCGAGCTGACCCTGCACAAATGTATTCACCGTCACCGGAGAAACAACACTTCTTCCACATGGTCCTGGGGAAAAACAGTAAAATTATGTTGTAACACCCTTAGTACAACAAAGACTATTCTACAAAGCATTAGATAAATATTAGGTTATTTATGAAAACTAAAATACTTACTTGTTAACAAGATCTTGTAGCTTTTGGGTGGGTTCCAAGTCATCTTCTTTTCCACTTTTTAAAACTTTCCGTGCATCATACACACGGATAACACGGTCCGCAGAGTTCACCAAAAAGAAACTGAAATTAAGACAAATATGAGAACAACTGAAAATAATCTGCCTTGTGTGGGTTGAACGGCATTTTGCAATTTTCCAAACGTTTTCTTATGTTCTATTTATTTTTTAACATCTCAATCACTAGTAAAGTTCAGTTATCAAAGGAACCAAAGAGCTTGGGTATCATTATGTGCAGCGACTGTTGACAAATAGTTTTATAGTTCTTAAAGCTAGCGCATGCTATGCTAGCTAAGGATAGCTCAATAAGGCCGATTAGACGTATTTCCATTGGGGTCCTGTACTACTACCCCATCCCTTTGCTCATGAGGGATGGTAACGACTCAGTGCTTGTGAAAAATCTTTAATGCGCCGAGCGTGGGCGCGAACCCGGGCCTTCTGGGTGGAAGTCAGAGACGCTAGTCACTACACCAAGCGAGCCGCTTTTTATTATTATTATTATGAGCAGGGGTGGTAGAACTTTGAACCTATATTAATTCCGGATATCACAAATATACTTTAACCCAGTCAAATCTAATCATTCTATCTACCTATCTATCTATATGCTCAGGCCCAATCCCCATTTTTCCTTTTTTTTTTTTTTTTTTTTTTTTTTTTCTATTTTATTCTAATCATTACTGTCTCCAAACCTAGGCTTTAGGCAACATATATTCCTTACTCTGTCCTCCGTGCAAACTCGATACTTTTAACAGCGGCAGCACTGGAAGTCCCGGGACCGATTCTAAATGAGGTCTTTATCTTGAGGGCTGGGCAGGTTATGATAAGCAGCTTCCCCCGACTGTTGCCTGTGTAGATGTAGTCACCACGACGGTCAAACGATGCAACTATGTTTACATCTCCCTGCAAGAATAATACTGTAAGTGGTTAGGAAATAGGGTAAGAACGTAAATTACCCCACACTTATAATGTAAAACTTGCAAAATAAAACAAACCAAAACTTATACAAACACAACAAAAAGACAAAACAACTAATCAAAATCGCTATGTGGAAACAACGCTTAACCCCTCAGACCCGGCTATGTATTCCATAGCGAAACCCGGGGGTTTTGGCCGAAAAATGTCTACGCCTAGGCTACCGTATCTTTGTTATTTTGACTGCTTCCGCATCCCCAAGCGTACATGTGTTTCGTACCTGTAGAATGGCGTTGAGTATAGCTCTCCAAGTCAACTGGTTCAGTTGTGATAACGATTTCCGTGGAGATAACTTTGTGGCGATATCAGCCCCTTTACAGTACTTTTCACTACTTAACAATAACATACAGGCACACACGAACAAGGACGCCTCTCCTTCTTGTGGTCGGAGATGCGCGGCGTCGGTCTAACGGCTGTTGTTTACATGCGTCGGACGGACGGCTTTCAAGCTGCCGGAGCCTCAGAGCCCTTCCGGGTTCCGCGGGGTGTTTTTTATGGATGCCTCAGAGCCCAACCGGGTCTGAGGGGTTAAGTAAAATAATAATTTATAAATAAAAGAACACAATCCACCACATAGGGTGTACATTACTACATGAGCAAGTTAATCTGCTTATAAGAAAAATTTATCCTTCATACCTATTTCTTAAAATATTCAAATTTACGGAACTTATTGATTTACAGTATCATATGCATTTCACGGACCTTTGTTTGTATTTCTTTAGAGTGATTATTTTAAATTAGCTTTAACCCGGGAACTGCGGGGAGACTCTTAAGAGTTCCCCCGGCGGACTGCAGGGAGACTCTTAAGAGTGAGTGAAAACAAAAATCAACTTTTGACATCGGAAAAAAAACAAAAAAACAAAAAAAAAACATTTGGCCCCTGGGCCATGCAAAATCTCAGTCCTCCTCTCCTTCAGTTATCACCTATTTTCCCTGTTATTCCCTTATTCTGAGGTATATTTTCGTGCTAACATTAGAATATTATTTTCATTAATCTCACCACCACACCCCCAATGAAATTAATTAAAGTATATATGATCCACCGGGATTCGAACCCGGGTTATCACACACATATTTTTGCCACCTTAACCATTACACCACCAGGACGGTTAAAGGTTTATGCACACGCCCACGACTTATTATCCATTCTCGAATACTGGATATTAATCTAATCATGTTCATATTCCCAACCGCACTATGGTAGCCTACTGTTAAATCCGATTGGAGGGTGTGGTCATCACTGATAGCAAGCGAATGCAAGAGAGAGAGAGAGAGAGTATCGATCGACTGTGTCTCAGTGGCCTTGGGGGAAATTGGCGGGAAAGCAGCTTGCCTCACCCATACATTATACAACTCGCGGGCTATATCTCCGATTTTGACCATCCAAACGCTGTTTTCACTCGTTTTATTGTTGTTTCAGGTTAATACCTTTATAATCAACCCATAATAGGTGCATATGGATAAGTATTAATGCTATTAATGGTACAATGAATATTTTAGTGACGGAAACACCTCAAATACGTCAGCACAGGGGGACGTTTCCAATTACCCCCATGCGCACTTGTTAGGTTAATGGGTGGATAATTAGTACTGAATTGATGCATTAGCCTACACTTAGCAGGTTTACCATTGACACTCATTATTATAAGTTGCTTCATTATTACATTGTTCATTAACTAGCGAACACAATTCACTTAAAAGTTATAATGCTTCAATACAAATTTGTGAATGAGACTAAAATCAATTCACTGATGAAACACCTGTATTCTGTCTACTACATTTATGTCCAACCCAACCTGTGTACATTACAATAATTTAACCCGCTCAATCATATAAAACAAATATATTATTTATTCTACTCACCTCCAGACGATTGAATCAGATTATGAAGGACATATAGGATTCAAAGGCTTAAAACCTGTATTAATTATGTATTTGACTTCAATAAATCATTCCTACTGTAAGCTGAGTAAAATTGGCTGGAGGAAGCTAGAATAAAATAATAATAATAAGAAGAAGAATGGTAAATGTGTTGGTGAAGCTGTCCCCTGGGATGAGATCTTGACAAAGGACCAAAGGGATATTGGACTAAGGCTGTATTCCTAGACAACCTCATCGTTGTTGGTAATTATAATGTAAAACTTGCAAAATAAACAAACCAAAACTGGGACAACACAAGATAAATGCAAAAGAACTTATCAAAATCGCTATGTGGAAATAACGCTTAATAAAATAAAATTTTGAAATAAAAGAACATAATAATAGCTATACATTTGCTGTATCCCTAGCCAAGCAATATGATATGCTACTTGTAAATGCAATGAGAAATACGGGAATATTACTAAAGTTCTTATTGCAACTACAACAACTACAGTTTTATGGCTCTGGGTGTCAAAGCGGAGCAATTTTGTGTGAAGACTTGAATGAATATGAGGAGGAATACAAGAAAATGAACGTGAATAGCATTGTTTTGGCCATTTTATCACTTTCAAAGACATAATTTGAACTATACACCACATGTTATACTTTACATATACAATAACAAAGAAAACAATTATTGGACTTGCTATTGATTTGACACCCTGTTGGACTGCCTAGGAATAGTTCAAACCCCCTGTATTACCAATGACAAATGAGTGAGTTAGTCTTGGAACATGGGACTCAATAGTAGCACTACACTGACTATGACACATGAACTGTTACCATTAAGGGGGGATGGCCGTATTTATTTGCTCATTTATGTATATTATTACTATTTTCGAAGTTTCCTCCCTAGACCTCCATCAAGCTTAACAAAACACCCGCCCAAGACCCTCCTTCAAGACAAATTTGTACATTTTACGAGAGAAAAATGTCCTGGCCGAAGGCCAATTCCTCTTTACTAACAGGCTCGCTATCACTCACCAGGAAAAAATTGACACCTAAATGACACAAAAAGACCTAATATTGACAAAGAAATGGGGCGAAAGGTCTTAAAATCGCCAAAATAATGGGCCAAACGTCATAAAATCAGGTAACTAATGGGACTAAACATGAGGAAGAAGGGGGACCAAAAAAAAATGACCCATCTCCCATTAAGTAGGCAAGGTTTATGCAAGCAAACATGTTCAAAGGCCTTAAAATGAAACTGCATAATAACAATGATGATAAAAACAGGAAGAGTAAGTAATATCAATATTAAACATTTTATACATGATATTAACCTCATCATCCATAGGAATAACTTCATGAGAGGCATCAACGTGAACCAGCACAGCGGGATGCCTCATTGGACACACCAGGAACATCTTGTCATTCCTCGGATGGAACTGAACCTGCAATTATAACAAAACATTAAATTAACCTATAATAAATTATGTATTCATATTTTTTGTCACCAACCATAATTATCTACCTATCTATCTATTGCCAGACGCCATGCTCCCCGAAGGGATGGCCACAAATGAATTGCTCTCATGACCTTTGTCCTCAGTCAGCGAACGCCCATCTTCCCATCCAACACCAATTTCACTGATATATGGTACCTCTCAACTCCATCCTTCTACTTCACTCTCTGTCTGCCTCTCCCTCTCTGTCTTTATCTACTCTGAGATAGATAAAGATAGATAAAGATAGGTAAATATGGCAACCACAGTCAAGGCATGGGTATCTATTAGAGATAGAGTGAGGTGTGTATGTGTGATTGTGTTTTATAAATGTATCCCACAATAGTTATTTTATAAAGTTCAATTGGCACATTAATTCAGGTAACATTTTGGTGTTTTTTATACATTAATTTTAACAACTATTTGGCCAGCCCTATGAAAGTTCCAGTATGGAACTCATGTGGTCTGGTCATGAGTTCCAGTATGGAACTCATGTGGTTAAACTATAATGAATAATATAATCAAATCAAATTGAGTACGGTACTGTATATTGATAGTGGTTTTACCATTGATTATTTGCTGTACCTTTTATATTCTGATATTAAACAAGTTTATCACTACTAATATATATACATAAGGTAGATTATTATAGACTATCTATCTATATAAAGGTACTCTAGCACCTACCCCATTTTTTTTCTTTTTTTAGCTGGGGGCGGTCGACTCGAGACAGCCCGAACAGGGACAACACAAAAATAAATAAATAAATAAACACAAAACTAAAACACAAATTCACACATATCTACTGTAGGTCATTCAAGAGAAAACCCAGAGACTTAGGCCCATTTTGGATTTCCAACAAAAGATTTCCCAGGTCCCAGACCTCCCGGAGAGGTTCCGGGGAGCCGGTACATAATATGAAGGGTACAGTACACCTGGATGCATGGTGGGCGGGCTTGTGGTGGTGAGCTTCGCTGCGTGTCTGCCTGCTGAGATTATTATAGACACTTTTAATTCAATCTTTTTCATACCCATAATATTTTACAGTGGAGGAAAGTTCATTAAGATTATTTTATATTCTTGAATAATACAGATAATTCCAAATATGAATAAAATACTCAAATATTAGCTAGAATAAACTGAAAAAGAAAAAAAGTGTCACCGCATAATGAATTGATTAACCATATTTGGTGGACCCACCTTCATGACCGGAGAAGGAAAGCGGTACTTGACATCACACTCTCCATTCAGCACATCCCATATACACACATTGTTATCTGTTGACACACTAACGAGCTTGTACCCTCCACGTGACCAGCTGAAAAAGTACATCATGAAAATGGGGGGGGATAAAAAAAAAAATATATATTATACTCCTGTATGAAGAAATATATTTAACCACAACTAGGCTACTGTACAGTAATTGGGCGCAGGGGGCTATGAATCCTCCTATTCATTGAGACAGAAAGGGGCGAGGGAACGCAAAAGTGGTCCCAGACCCTAAGAATTGGAACCCTTAAATGTTGTCTCGAGTCGGCCACCCCCAGCAATGGGGTATGTACCTGAGTATATACATACATACATACTGTAATTGATATTTATGCTTGTCTAAACTGGTTAATACATGGCTTCACAGTCTCAGATACCCAATTGTCGACTTGCGAGTTTCGTTCTATAAGGAAGTTGGTGCTGTAAACATCGGTATTAAACAGAAATACAATAATAAAGTAGATGTCTAATGGATAAAAAGTATGTTGATTTTATTTGTACGGTATGTATTTATAAATGTACTACAACCACATTTTAGTTGGTAGTTCTGCTAAATAACAATGTAAAAAAACTCCAACTTCCTTATAGCCTGAAACTCGTAAGTGGTCTATTGTGCACAGTACACTCAGGTTCCCTTTGTGTATACAGTAGTGCAATACCTGAATATGATCAAGCGGTACACAGGAGGAAGCATGGTGTCAGATATAATTACCATTATTTTTCACTCTTAACATAGCCAACAATTAAATGGGTAAACAATGCATTAGTCCTTGTTGAACTACAGTAATTAATTCTTTCACACACGTATGGATGCAAGGGTTGCCGATTAGCAATCAGAAATAGAGTTCTCTCAATCTTATAATTACTTCTCCAAAATTAGTTTTCTGCCCACAGCTAGCTCAAAGACAACTGCAGAGGTTGAAGTAAATAAATTAAAGGTTTCTAAACACCCCTGATGGTCACAAAGGCTTTAAAGTGTCCCAGAATAGGCTCAAATGGTGTCCTGTGTGTGAAGGGGTTAATGTATAAGTTGTGAAGGAAGGACACAGCTTTTGATAGCAACTGTATTGTACCTTGCTGTATTTGCACTAACCTGAGAGAACAGACAGGGTGAACATGTGCCGTGATAATTTTGGCAATACCCCGTGTGAGGAAGTCCCACACTACAATACGTCCATCATTACACCCTACTGCTAGAAGTGTACCCCGTCTGTTAAAGGCACATGTTACTGCCAACGATGCACAGTCAAGAGCTCCATCAAACTCTTCAGGATAATTCTGCCCAAAAGATTCTGGAAATATATAATGAAATTATTACTTAAACCACAAGAGTAGGCCTACCTGTACTGTACATCTCCCAAATGTTTAAAACTATAATTAAAGAAATGCTTAGTTTTCAAATAGCACTAAAGTGCTATTACCTTAACATTCAATCTCACATTCCATAATTGCATTCCTCCCAAAGACCATAACCTTACTCTTTAACACATTGACCTTCAGGTTTCTTTTCTCACACAAAGCACCAAACAGATTTACCAAATGCTGCAACTTCCACTCATCAGAATTGTATCATCAACAAGCAGCAGCATAGGTAGCTTTTACTTTCCCTTTCCTTACCATGGGTACTCTAAAACATTCACTGCTCTTTCTTGGATTTTTTCAGGACTCCATCCTGTGCCTGTGTTACTGTTTGCTGATGATACAGTTCTATTTAGTGATGATGAGTGGGAGTTGCAGTTTCTGTTGAATATTTGTTACTGTGTGTGAGCAACAGACCCTGATTGTCAAATTACTTAATGTCTTAAAAAGTAAGGTTATGATCTTTGAAAGGAATGTAGTCATAGAGTGCGAAGTTAGACTGAATAGTCAGGTAATAGAAAATGTCAGTTCTTTTAAGTACCGGTACTTGGGCAGCGTCATAAGTAAAGATAGGAGAATGGAGGATGATGAAGTGCGAGAGAGGGTGCAACATTATAGCCTTGTAGGTACAGTACACTGAAATCAGTGACTATAAATAGTGAGGTAAGCATGGAAGTAAAGAAATTACTACAGTACATGCAAGTGTGATGATCCTGAGATTGACATATGGGAATAAAGCATGGACGATCATGGAGAGAGAAATCAAGTGATAGGGATGGAAATTAGTTAGGCCTACTCGAGAAATGCATGTCGAGTCACGTGGAGAGACAGATGGACAAATGAGGAAGTACGAGAGCAATGTTGTGTCACTGGTGTGGCTGTTGATGTGCTGGCGAGTGTGATGGGAAATATCTTGAGGTGGTTCGGTCATATGGAGTGTACGGAGAGTGAAATACAGCAATGACAAAAAACGTGTGAGTGAGGTGGAAGGGCAGAGAAGGAAAGGCATACCGAGAATGAGAGAGAAGGATGGAGGGGAAGGATGTAGTATCCGGGCGTATGGTCGTCATGTTTACATAGGTCGATCGCTTGCGGTTAAGTTACCGTCATTTCTTCTGTTATTTGCCCCCTGGTGGCATTACATACTGTATGATGATGACAATAAGTCATGGGGGGGTGAGAGGGGATCAACCTATGATTGTATCCCACGGCAGTCAAATTAGACGGGAACATGATCGCGAGTGTCTGCGTAGTGTAAACAAGGCAGGCGGTACGCCCAAATTCTAAATCCTTGACGGGCGGGTAAATCTACGGTTATACTACCCGCTTTTTTCATAATTTTTCTTTTGAAACTGGGTCTTTATAGTCTTACCATATTCAGGAAACCATACTGATATTCGAATGGTGGGATTCTGGGGAAAGCAGCCCCCAAGTTAAGATAGGTTGTCATGTTAGATTAATGCTTCCATTGAAAATGAGAGTTGGCGAGGCAGACACTCGCGGACCGCAGCGGACGCCGCGTAACGTAGGCTAAACAAACCAATCACCCGCCTCCTCTGATGATAATATTGTCATTAACCTCACCTAACCTGGGGGCTGCCGCCCCCAAACTCCCGCTACTCTAAATAATGATGTAGAATCCATAAAATCACTAAAAAGTACTGCAGGAGGGCGAAAAACATCTTCGAAATCGTGCCTCGTAAGAAAATGGGTTTACAGAAAACGGAGTTTCGGGGATACAGTCGTCAAATCGCAGCGGACGAGTCTCACTTTAGTGAAGGTTTTTAATACTGGAATGTATCAATTTCAAGTCAAATATACGGTACATTTCCGAGTATCATCAAACCATAATAAGTCTATGGTACTACAATCTCCAAATACAGTAATATAAACTTATTAGGACCAACAGAATAGCGACAAAACAGGGTTAGTGAAGGTGTAGATTTATCATATTACACCTTTATCATATTAGGCTAGGCCAAACCTAGGCCTATTAAGACCAACAGAAAAGGGAAAATATTACCGAAACTACCACAAATTTTCCCATGGCTTTTCTTTTTGGTTTTAGGTAGTTTTCATCACTATATATACAGTAGTTGAAGTTAGTTACAATCCCCGGAAAATTTGATTTCTCCCATTATCCAACGATCTTAAAACACTCAGATGTAGGCCTAAGTCATTTTCAGAGTAAATATAAAACAAAAATTGCCTTGGTATACAGGATGGGCAAAGCCCTCCCTCACCCCTCAATAACTTATTGAAATCAGCATCTATTTTCATTGTCATTGTCGTCAATAGGGAGTTATAGGCCTAGGGAGAGTATTTTGTTTTTTACAGTGCTTTAGGCTATATAGGCCTAGTGCACATAAAAATGTATTCCCGGAGGTTGAAACTAGGCTAATATTAATATGATCGGTAAATATCCTGTTTAGCACCGGGGACAATTTTTACAAGTAGCCTAGTCCTAGGCCTATTGTTTATTTGTTTTCCTTATCTTTATTTTTTTTTAGGTGTTAGGCCTAGCCTAGGCTATTTTGTGAAACCTGTCGGAAATTGCAAAACAAACATTATCCATCAATCTTAAGACACCAAAGCAACAAAACATATTCGCTCACTCTTGATCACATTTCCGGCAATTTTGACTGCCGTGGGATACAAAAATAAGTTGAGGGGGGCTTTGTCCCCCTCATGACTTATTGACAGCAGGAGGCATATAGGCCCTAACAGAATAAAACAAAAACGAAACCGCAAGCATACGACCTATGTAAACATGACGACCGTAGCCCAGATACTACATCCTTAGATTTTTGTTAGTGATTTAGGGCGCAGGCCTATAGCCTAGGCTATTATAATGAATTACGGTAAGATCCTGTGACACCTGTGTAGCGGGTAGAACTGTTTTTTCAGATGCCTATTTACTAAGAAACATTGAACAATATCTGTAACGTAACCTAGGCCTAACCAAAACCTAACCTAACCTAGTATATTAGTGGACTAGGCTATTTAGGCCTAGGCGGCCAGGGTGTCAAACCAAAGACTCGGTTATTTCTTTTTAAAAGACTCGGTTATTTCTTTTTAGTCATCATTATTTAATATAGGCCTAGGCTACAGAGATAAATTTATGCTTCAGTTCTTCTTATGTACTTGGAAGTGGTAAAATGGCTAAAGCAATGCAACTAAATATCAATGTTCCTATATTCTTTGTCATACCCATTCCAGGCTTGAAAACAAATAGCCCTGGTTTGACGGTCACGGCCTGCCTAGGCCTATGAATGTAGCCTAAAATGTAAAAAAATATTGTAACATTAGGCTACCAAATTATTGAGATATATGTACAGGTTCATCCGCTACACAGGATTATACCTCTATACTAGCCTTCAAATATTGAGAAATAATTAGGCTAGGCTAGTGTAGTTTCGGTAATAGGCTAAGTAGCCTACACTGTAGGCTACACAGAAACGCAACAAAACAGGGGTAGCCTAGTGAAGGTGTAGATTGATCCTAGTAGCTGCTACGCCATAGCTTAGGCTAACCTATCCTAGACTAGCCAAAAAAAAAAAAAAAAAAAAAAAAAATAGGGCCTAACACTTGCGCCTTTCTCCCGAAATAACAGGCCTACCCATCAACTTACCAAGTAATTCTAAATTCATTTTTCAAAGGTTGTAGTTGGTGTAAGGGCTGTGAAGGAGCCTTAGTTGTTGGCTGGTCGCTGGAGGTGCAAAATTTGATGCAAATTATTGTTGTTGTAGAGTTCAGTTCAGTTCAATTGTACAGTAGTTCGAAAAGTATAGCGAAATATCGGGAAGTAGAGCGATCAGCGAACAGTTCGATTCAGTTCAGTTCACTTCAGAATTCGGGAAGTTTAGCCTTAACGTCGGCACGTCCCTGAGAGGTTTTGTTATTTTAATTTTTGTGACGTGCTCTATTTGCCTACAAAAGTAAATATGTCTCAGTTTTCATCCCGTCTTCTGAAGTCTTGCTTCTTCTCTCTTCTTTCTTCAGTCTTGTTTTTTCTCTCTTCTTCTTGCTCTCACCATTCTGATCATGTGTTTCACTGTCTTCTGTTTCTTCTTGTAGCCTACTCCTCCCAGGCTTCATTGTACTCTTGCCTCTCGTTCTCACTGTTGTCTTTGTTCTTCCTCAGTCTTCTACACTTCCTGTTACATTCCTTCCTCTCTTTTCTTGCGTTATCTATCTCATCACTCCACTACCTTTTCCGCACTCTTTTGCTTCTGCCTTTCTTTCTTCTTCCTACCCACTGTACGGCCACTCGTCTTACAGATATAACTAGTAGTTCATTCAGTTCCTCTATACTCCCCTCGCTTCTCTAGACCCTCCCTGAATAGTACCCAATCTGCGCTCTTGAGCTTCCACTCTGCTCCTTGATCCCTAGGGACCTCAACCCTCCCTTCCCTCATGCACATATATTCTATTATCATCACATTGTGGTCACTCATTATGTCTACTTTACGCTCCTCGTCCACCCACACATACTGTACATGCTTTCTTGGTCTCTCATTCACCAGGATATATAGTCAATTGCTGACTCACCCCATCTTCCAATCAAAGTTACTCTACCCTCAGCTATCGTTTGGTTCAGAATTTCCATACTGTTCTCCTCGGCGAAGTCCAGTAGCAGCTGACCATTGTTAATCTCCTCGCCTAGGATACCAATATGGCCATTCATGTCTCCCATCACAATCACCTGCTCTTCCATCCTTTCATGCTTTCACCACTCCATATTTCCTATCGTTGTCCTGTCTTGCATTCGGGCCTTCCACGGCCGTCATGTAGCGCACTACAGTACTAGCAGAATCTTCTCACTATTTCCTCTCACTCTGTAGCTCAGGTTCCACGCCGTGATATCCTCGCTCATTTCCGAGTCACCGACATTTACCTCTTCCATATCAACATTCAACCCCTTTTTCACTATTATTCCCACTCCCCCACTTACTCCGTCCTTTCCCAATCATTTTGTGTGTTTCGGTACACATTTCGTTCCTTTCCCGCAGTTGCGTCTCCGTTATCCCCACTATATCCATATTCCACTCGCTTAGCTCCTTGCACATATCTTCCAATTTTCCCACTCCCCATCCGTTTACGTTCATGCTTCCGAATCTTATGCCTTCTCCGACGCTGGGAGTGAGTCAGTTACTGGTACTATTCCCTGGGTTCTCGGTGTTGGGTCTTACATAAGAACATAAGAACATAAGAAAATGGGAGTCTGCAAAAAGCCGATCGGCCCATACAAGGCAGATCCCTGTCACACCCAACCCCAATTATAGGCCCAACTCACTAATACCTTGAGTACTGCCCCCACCAAAATGGTCAGGGATTACCACAAGATTACGGGGGTCTGCTGATGAACGCCGATTGGCCTACACCTGGTAGATCCCCCTCACGCCTCCTCCCCACCTACCGTTCCCTCTTCCTCCCTGTGTACAATCCCATTTCCCTCCCCAGCTTCAGCTGCAACTTCTCTCATACCAATCGCTCCCTCTTCCACCCTGTTTTCAACCACATTTCCCTCCCCAGCTTCTGCTACAACTTCACTCACACCGATCGCTCCCTCTTCCACCCTGTGACCGTCCCCAGCTTCTGCTGCACCTTCTCTCATGCGCCTATTGCGCTGCCTTTGCAAAAGCTCAGTTGCACGGACCCACCCTAACATTTGTTTGCCATACCGGCAGTTCCCGTCCGTGTTCAGGTGTATCGTATTTTTCACAAACTTATCTCCGGTCAGGTCGCTGTCTAGGTCCATGAAACTTACCCTGTCTTTTTTCTTGGAAGTATTCTAGCTTCAGTTTTCCCATCTCTTCTCCTAGCTTCCTATTTAACTCTCTTCTGTGCAGCTCTTAAGTCATGCTCTCTATAGGTCTCCTAACTATTCCCACAACCCCCACCTGCAGTTTCGTCTTATTTTCTTTTATCCTATTAACCCCTTCAATGATATACTGTACTGGACTGTCTCCTGCTAGGCCATTTCCACTTGCATGAATGATCAGGAGCCCTAGCTTCTTCAAGTGCTTCCCCACATTTTATGCCTCTTTCACTATATCTGTTTCCCTTCCCTTCTAGGCATATGTTCTTACTACCCTCTGCCTCTGACATTACATGGTTAAGGACTTTATTTATAATATTATCTCGTATTACAACCCTTGCTGTCCTCTTTATCCTCGAGCCGTTTTCATGTCCCGGATTTATCTTTGGCCTGGCACCATTTTGTTGTCTTTCCTGCCCCTCAGGCCTCCCTGTTGAACTACCCCCACCCTGGATCCCCTCTCTGGGATTTGTTTTCTGAGTAGGCCTAGGCCTGACAGTAGGGATATTATAGGTGAACAGTGTGTTAGAAATGATAATGGAAAGATTGTGTATGCAGAAAATGAAATCAGAGAAGCATGGAAGGCACACTATGAACGATTGCTAAATGTAGAGTTTGAATGGGATAAGGAACAGCTTAGTATCGAAATACCAATATCTGGACCCCCTCCTTTGATAGCACCAGCTGTAGTGAGCGACGCAATCAATAAAATGAACGACGGTAAAGCTCCAGGGTGCTCTGACACTGTCGCCGAGATGATAAAAGCCTCAGGGAAACTGGTGTCAGCTTATTCACCGAATTGATAAACACCATTATTAAAGATGAGAAAATCCCAGAGGATTGGCACAAAAGTGTAATAGTAAATATATATACAAAGGAAAAGGGGATGTGCTAGATAGAGGTAATTATATGGGCCTGAAAATGCTTGACCAAATCTGAAGGTCTGAGTCTTTGAGGGTTTGATCAGGCAAAGCATCTCCATTGATGATCTGTTCACCTGGAGCCGGACACACAGAACACTTGCGGCAACTGTTCTCCCTCTCATTATATCTTAGCCCACATCGTAATTGTAGCACTATTAAAGCACAGAATCCTTTTATAAGGATGCCCGGGTGGCGCAGTGCTACCTCCAATGATCCTTTTGAAAAGACGCTCAGGCTAGTGGGTTAAAAATCATAAATGAGCATTATAAATACATTATGACAGTTTAGATTGCCTGAATGTTACATTGTGGGCAATAAATTAGCTGTTCATTAATTGGTTTGTTATGCCTCTCGCCTCGCTATAACTTTAGGCATCTTAGAATATCCGGGCCCTGAACTGCTTACAGCCTCGACTTCAACTTGCCTCCAGCCAAAGGGGTAACAAAACAATGAATCATGACTGTACCTTTAACATTTTTATACATTCAAATTCATTGACCTCTTAGCTTGCATTAATAAGTATATGATAGAATTTCTGATATGGATTGCAGTACAAACTATTATACTATTAATGCTTATTGAAAGAAGCAAATTTGTGTTTGACTAGTTAAATTAATTATATTATTAAAATTTAATTCTAAAGTACTGTAGCTCACACTACAGTAAAGAAGTTTCTAGTTTTTGTGATATTTCAAGATTTATAGAGTGAAATATAATTGTCTTCATACCAATTAATTACTTAAATTAAATCATAGTTGTATTAAATACAATACTAAAATGCATACTGCATTATTATAATATATTTAAAAATAAAAGAACAAAAATCATAATATATTTTTAATTCAGTTAATTTCTTGAACACAAAGATACAATAATTTTCTTTAATATGCACTTAAGAGGTTGACACCTTACAGGATCAGTACAAAACTGAATTAATTTAATACAACAGCTACATAGTCCAACTTGAGATCCTACAGTAAGAAAGGTATAAGCCATCTTCTGCTCTGGGTTCCATATATATGCCTAAACTCTCTAATGATTTATAATAATCATATGTAATAGCTGGATCCTATCAGGCAAGTGTTGGAGTTGTATGTCTCTTATGTCAGCTGTTAGGAACAGACATGGACAATAATCCTAAAGATCCACTCCCTATACAGTATATAAGGCTTGCTACCCCATTGGGAAACATCAATTTATAAAGTTTTCATTTTATGTTCATGTTCAACCTATACAGGTGTTTGCCAATATACTGTTATGTAAAGGTACTTCTAGCAAGCAGAGTTTATTGATAAACAGATTATCTTTAAAATTACACAAAGGCAAGATATTTGGGATAATCTAGATACTGCCCAAGTAGCATTTTGATATAATATATTATCATATGATATGATTCAAGATAATATCAATATAAATAGTTACTAGTAATACAACTGGCACTAATATGGCAGAACTTGGCTAATGTGTGCTTACTCTAGAATCTCTCTTGTCCCGCAGTAGCCACCAGGTCGTAGCTTCACAATTTCTCAGCCGACTAGTTTCTCCCCATAGTATAATACTGATTAAACACAACCATTTCTAAGAGGAAACCTTTATCCCTCTGAACTGTCCACAATAGAAAGAGCATATTATTCTTGTCAACTGATAAAACTTTCTCCCTTAGAGCCCATTTTATAAAACTGTATCTCCTTTACTCCACATTCTAACTACAGTACCACTATTGTCAATTTGTATTCATGTTGTAATTGGTGATATAAGCATATTAACCAACTCACCCAAAGATATATAATTTTAAATTTCAATACTATTATTAGCGTACAGTATTTATTTCTGGAATAGCCGATACATTTGATAGGCCCACACTTCCAGTTGTTACCGGCCTACTTTTAATGTGGTTATTATAGCTATATATCTGCATATAATTGAAAACTTATAAAATGACATTACCAACTAAAGAATCGATTTAGCTCTATATTTTGTTTGTAATTATACTGTATAAAGTATTCATAATTTGCAAGTTTTAAATTATAATAGCATAAATATAATTACTCTAGCTCTGTGCCACTCGGACGTGTGGGTAACTGTACATAAAAAAAGGTTCATTAACACCAAGCTCCTACTGTAGTTGTCTGCTTAGTCAACGAGCAATTATGGAATATGAGATGCCACTTTTTCCCTCTTGGTTCTGCCAGGTCCGAGTACAGTACAGTATAGGACATTATGGATGAATTTGTTCCTGGCTAATGTTTGATTCATTACCCTCAGTTAAATTGGATCTCTCCGGGTGAAGAGGTTAATAGCAAATCCAGCATGAACAATTATAAAGTTCTTAGTCATTTTTATGTTTCAGAGTCTCAGACATTACAAGCCTATTTCAGTAAATGCAAAAGTGTTCATAAATTTGTTTCAGTAAATGCGTAAGTGTTATTAAATTTGTAATTTGTCTATATATATGATAATTAAATACTGTATATGAAAAAATACAATAAACTGGCCTTAACTATTTTGACAGGTTACAACATGTTACTGTAAAACTAATATTTGCTTCCATTTATATTCATATTTGTTTTCACAAACTCACCAATTAATTTACAAATAAACCTAACTAGTTAAATCAATGAAAGTAATGAATACATGTGGTACTCTAAGGACTCAAACCTAGGATACTCACACCGAAATTCCGCACACTAAGCACTAGGCTATCAAGACAGTAGATATATTTAAAGTCACAATAAATATGTACTTTCCTTTCAAACTCAGAATATAATAAATATGTACTGGTTATGAAATTTACCATAACATCTATTATAATTTCATATACAAATAAAATCTTAATAAAATTTTAATATAAATTCAATTCCCACTTTCTCCGTTGCAGTCAACATCATCAACATGTAGGGGGGGGGGGGGGGCCTTGTGAACTTGGAATTATCTAAACCCTTCAAATTTTGATTACCATTTTATTCGGACTAATATCAGATAGTTTCATTGAGCATAAGATTGATCAATAAAAATCAAAGGGGTAAACAGTATCTCAACCTCTCAGGGAAGTCATTCTCATTGTCCAGAGGTCAATTTACTTTAGCATTTTTTAATGGACTCAATCACAGACAATTTGTTCCTTTTTACCTATCATTTGTTATACTCCAGTAATCATATTTAAAGACTGTTCATCTTTTGATTTCTCAACTGGGTTAGTCTAATACATTTTGAAACTGGAATTAATATTCTAAACTTTTTCCAGTTATTTTGTTTACAAAATTCAGAGCTACATATTTTCTCATCAAAACTTACTTTGTGAATCATATTTAGAATGTTGTATCCAACTCTGGATAACTAATACACTATTGCTATAATTAATTCCAATTCACACAACCCCCCACCATGTACAGTCACCATCAATAGTTGCCATAATCTTTCAATTTATATTTTTTGCATTTATTTATAATAAATTAATCCTTAACCCTTTCAGTATGATGACATCTAATTTATGTTATCTTGGATAACTTGAGATAATTTGAATAGAGAATTACTAATCAATATCTCCAATAATTCTTGTAGTACCTTCAGCCTCGCATAAAACATTTATTTTATATTAGCTAACACTAGAACAATGTACTTCTCAATGAAGCAAGACCTTTTACAATAAATGATTACACACACAAACATAAGATTTTGATCAAGCTTTGATCAGAGAGAAAACTAAAGAGAAGGTGAGACATGACTCTTGATGGCAACTGTACATTAGATAATCCTAAGAAATAAAAAACATACAGTAGCCTATGTATAAGAAAAGGTGAAAACTGCTAACCTTAACAATTACCCACAGGGAACATAGGGTGTCTAATTCAGGGTTGTGAGGGTTTGGTATTTGGGTCAATATAAAAACACAGCCACTTTGTCGAGGTTGGTGCGGTGGGGTTTCTTGCGTCGGAAATGTTGCGTGTCTTTTCGATGTCTTAAACGTGTCTTTTATGTAACTACTGCACTTTGATTTCATATGGCAATTAACATTAAACTTCCTGTAATCCAGCATCTGATAATCAAGAAAATACAATAACGTAGCCAAGAATCTGGCAGGGCCAATTTCATGTACGAAATAAGCTAAGATTTATTTTTATTTTTTTTATCTATAACTAGTATGCTATTATTGACCTGTAATCAACTTTATGTGATTCTAAGCATTTGCATGCAATATCAATGTGTATTTTTGCCATTCTGTGATACATGGAAGATATAGTGATGATTGAGAGCATATTTTTCTGTCACTGTATTTATTTGTCACCCAATAATCCAACATATTTGATAATCTGTCACAAACTTTTGGGTAATACTTTCTAGATTACAGGACTTTTACTGTACAGTATACTGTATAAACATACTTTCTGTGTCATGTGTCTATTATGTATATCTTAAATATCATGTGTGTCTTCTATGTGTCTAATACAGTACAAGTTTGTAGGAAACCTAAAGGTATTGTACAGCTGCATTCAACAAGACTTGGAGTGGTGATGGGCTGGTCTATCAGTGAGAACTGAGCGATCTCTGCCATACCCATAGCTTACTCTGACTGTTCCTTTTACTTATATATTTTCTAGATCTCAAGTGACGGCGTCTCTTCCGTGGATTGACCTCCCAATCTACCAAGATTGGAAGCCAAAGCGTCACATTTTTCCTTTGCCCCTCAACTTTCTCTTCATAAGTGCTGAGGGGCACAGGGCCGTGGGTGGGGCTTTGGTTTCCCGGGCGTTTCCGCACCCTCCTCAGCTCCCCGCCATGGAGAGGCTTCGGTCACCCAGGCTTTATTGTGGTCGGCAGGGAGGGTTCTGTGGGGGCGCTCGGTTATGGCCTTGGCCTTGCTTGGGGCCTTGGGGCTGTTCGGCCAGGCAGCTTGGGGAACAACAACAACAAGACTTGGATGCTTCAAAAGTAATAACAAGTAAGTAACCCTCCGAAACTTTTAGTCCACGACAAGGTGTCATGGTCAGTTTGCATTTGTTATGATTTTAAAACAGTATCTAGAAAATACTGAAGGAAAGTGGACATACTACAAATGCTTTCATTTAAATATAAAGTTTTAAAACTCTTTTGACAAATCAGAGGTGTGTATCAATTATGCTCATTTGTTTTGTTTTTTAATTAAAAGGTACTGTACTAACACATTGCCAAACTGGGTATATTAATTTACTATGAAAATTATGGAAATAGGAATTTTGCTGGAAAATGTTGACAATATGTCAACTACCACCAAAATTGAATTCAGTAAATCTGTACTTATGGGTGACAGTATTAAGACTTAAATTGGGTGCGCTTCATAAGCGAATTTTTTTTGGGGTATAAGATGTGATGTCTGTTTAGTGCAAGAAAAAAAGTATGTGTATGAGTGAGACAGGATGCATTCACATGAGGAAAGTTAGCAATTAATTCTTCACTAGCATTGTGAAAGTAACTTAGGGAAGTTATTCATGGCTAGTAGTAGCTTTTTACATGACGCTAGTGACAAGTTAGTTGTCAGTGGGCTTCTACTTTCGGCTAGTGAAATGCCTCCTGTAAATGTGACCTAACAAGATGTCTGTGTACAGAGTTAAGAGAGTATCACACTAAAGCTTTAATCCTTAATTTTTGAAGCCCAAAGCTTTTCCATCAGAAAGATTTCTGGGATACTTTGCATTGGTATCAGACACTGGACTGAAGATATATTTATTTTGGAGGCAAACTATTTATAAAAGCTTAACTCTTAAGCTACCAGACTAGAGTTGCTGATGACAGTTTGAGGGAAAAAGCGGTTGTGTGATACCAGCTTAAGGAGCAGAAATAATTCAGTAAACAGAGATTGGACAATTCCCAACACTTTGTGCCTTCATCATTAGAAATTAATAGTAAATGCAGTTTTCTTATCTACTAATTTACAGTAAAGTATTTAGTAAGACAACTCTGAAAGCATGAACTAAATTATATTGCCTATTGGAATCACAAAGGGTTAGCAAACATAATGTGACATGAGTGGTCTGGTTAACCTACCATATTAAAAAAAACATACTACAGGCTAATACTATTTTTTGCCCCCAAATTATAAGAAAATTAAGTTACCTTCAGATTTTCAAAAAATGTGATATCAAATTGTTCCGGTACGTTATGTGCTCGAGTCCCTAAGATGGGTTATTGTAGAAGATTTGTCCAATCTCTGTCATGTAAAGTATTTCTAGGAGTAAAGGACCGTACCCTCTGGCGACTGTTTCCAGGCCAACCAAACCTCCCGCCACTAGAACACCTTGATCATAGAGGCACGAGATTTACCTACGCCGATCCACTTCACTGAAAATATAGAAAATTATTGTTAAAATGTAATATCATACTAGACAGCAATTATATAAGTCATCTCAGACTGGCATCTGCTTTAACAGGTTTGATGTACCCTGTTAAGCAAATGCGATATACACATTATACAGTGCATAATTTGCAAGTCACCTGTAATAGGCATACAATGTTGAATATTGTCAGTTCAGGATGGGTTTAAAACTCCACGGAATATGGGGGAGATTTAAAAAATCATCTGTTGTGCACCAGGACTAGAAAGTTAGCAGACAACTACATGACAAAATGTGTCAATTCAAATACTT
This sequence comes from Paralithodes platypus, assembly GCA_032716605.1. NCBI lineage: Eukaryota > Metazoa > Arthropoda > Malacostraca > Decapoda > Lithodidae > Paralithodes > Paralithodes platypus. The sequence goes on from CM064507.1 coordinate 42,434,430, forward strand.
TATTTTGACGGTCCTCAGTTATTTTCAATCATCCTTTACCTGTTACTCCTTATAATTGTTTCTATTATTATCAAATTAATGAGTTTCATTCTACAATATACATAATTTTTAATCAAGGTTGTCAAAGAACTTTTGCATGGGAACTGAGAATGCAGAACAAGCGATGACAACCATCAAGCGGGGCGAGATTAATATTCCAGATACAGCAAAGCCTTTTTCAAACTTTAATATAGATTATATGGTTTAATCCCTTTATTCAGATGCCAACTATTATACTGATTAATGCTACAGCTGGAAGGTTTTACTAAAAATGAACCTCTACGAATGGAAAGGTACTTGAATATCTATATCAACTCCATCTCGGTCACAGCCTTGAACGGCTGCCAATTAAAAAACCAAAAACATCTGCAAGTAGCTAACATATAGCAAAAACTGGCATCATCTATTGAAGAGGTTCAGAGGATACACTATTGAATGTAACCACTGTAATAACTAACCTGGGACATCAATGAGTTCCTCAATCTTCTCAACATAGCTGCGTGCGTTGGCTGGCAGATCCTTGTATGTGCGGCACTGAGAGGTGTCCTCCAGCCACCCAGGCATGGTCAGGAACTCTACCTGGCAGAAAAACAACTCCATGTGGTGATCCGTGGAGTGGCACAGAGTATGTACCACCAACTATGAGAGGAACAAGGCAGTTTTAGGCAAGGGAGGGGTTGCAAGGGGCTGCATAGACCAGGTATGTACCTTATAAAAAACATGAGTAATACTATATTTAGAAAATGGATAGGATATGTATGTGACTTTTATAAGCCTAGATAAGGTGTATGAGAGAGACGATAGATATGCATTATGGCAGGTGCTACAGACATTGAATTGGAGAGGAGGGGGGGGGGGTTACTGAGAGCAGTGAGGAGTGTCAATTAAAATAGTAGAGCATGCATACAAGTAAGTAGGATACAAGGTGAACAGTTCTAAGTGAGAGTAGATTTAAAACAGGGTTGTGTGATGTCACAATAGAGTAGTGAAGGTGAGAACAAGGACTATGGAAAGAGGGTTCAAATTAAGGACAGGGAAGGTAGGGAAGATGGATAGTGAGTCAGTTATTGTTTGAAGATGATACAGCCCTGATTGTGGACTCAAAAGAAAAGCTGCAGAATTTTGAGTGACATGCAGTAGGAGAGAGCTGAAAGAGAATGTAGATTTCCTAATAGAGATTAGGATAAATTGAAATTATACTTAAAAAGGGAAGAATTGGAAGAGGTGGAAACTTTTAGATATTTGGGAGTAGACAGCAGCTAGTGGGGACCAAGAGTGTGAAACAGACCATAACGTGGGAGGAAGCAAAGGAGATAGAAAGTTTGAAGGAATAGGACCAACAGTACTATATGGATGTGAGGAATGGGTCATGAATGCCAGACAGTGTAGGAGTACAAAGGAAATCAAGCAACAACAGTCCCCTCAAGGCTGCTTGCCCTCCAAAACACTGATGGTCAAGTAGGATGGAAGTGCTGGGAATGAAGTGTCTGAGGATAACTAGTGAATTGGTGATGGGCTGGTCTATCAGAGTGAGAGTTGAGTATTCTCTGCCATACCCATAGCTTACTTTGACTGTTCCTTTCGCTTATATATTTTCTAGATCTCAAGTGGTAGCGTCTCTTCCGTGGATTGACCTCTCTACTGCCAACCTGGAGGTTGGCAGACTGGGAGCCAAAGAGTCATATTTTTCCCTTGCCCCTCAACTTTCCCTTCATACTGTATTTGTAAAGGGGCACAGGGCCTTGGGTGGGGCTTTGATGCCCCAGGCATTTCCGCACCCTCCTCAGCCCCTCGCCTGGGAGCGGTTTCGGGTTACCTGGGCTTTCTTAGTGGTAAAGCTGGGAGGGTTCTGTGGGGGCACTTGGTTATGGCCTTGGCCTTGCTCGGGACCTTGGGGCTGTTCGGTCAGACAGCCTGGGGAACAACAACAACGAGTGAAGTTTGATAGTACAAAAGGGAGAGAAATTACCTAGTGAAAAAAAGAGATGTGTGGGGATAGGGACAGTTTACTGGAGAGAGAGCAGATAAAAGACTATCAAAGTGGTATGGGCATATGGAAAGGATGAATGAAGAGAGTGACAAAGCTAAATTACGAAGCAGAGGTGGAGGATGTGAAAGGAAGTCGACGACCAAGGACAAAATTCAGAGATGGTGTGAAAGACACTTTGGCAAACAAGGGTTTGAGCATCCAGAAGTTTGAAAAGCCATTCAAAAGGAAAAAAAATGGTATATGGGGTGGGATGATGCACTGGGCAATTAAGCAGGCCAAGCACTTTTAAAATTTCTAAATTGTTCCTCCTTTTGACAAGTTTCCTCATACCAATGTTTATGAACAAACATATTACAAAACTTATGTAACACTACAAATGAATATATATAAACAATTTCTTGAAAACAATACCTAATTGTATTCCTCCACTTCCATTCAAACATTTAGTATAATACTGAAACATTCACCGCCTCCAAGACTCCAAGAGCCAGTTTCTCCCTCCCTCTCTCAATCACAATCTTCCACAAGGCTATTAACAATTCTTCAACAATACACAACTCAAACCTTTATCTTCTCTCAACATTCTGTGTATCTTTTTCATCTGACCTTTCTTGGAAAGATCATATTACCTCTCTTGCTAAACCAGCTCCCCAAAAGTTAGGTGTGCTCCACCGTCTCTGTGGGTTCTTCCCCCCCGCACAGCTTCTTGCTCTGTATTGGGGCACAGTACGCCCCTGTATTGAGTATTATTCGCATGTGTGGGGAGGCTCCACCCATACCGTACTTCTCAAACGAGTAGAATCAAAAGCATTTCGCCTCATCAACTCCCTTCCTCTTACTAGTTCCCTACAATCTCTTTCTACACGCCGCAATGTTGCATCTCTGTCACTCTTCTATCGCTATTACAACAACCAGTGTTCTTCAGAGCTCTCTCAGTGCATACCCTCTCCCTTGCGGCGAGTGTGAGACACCCGCCTTTCAACACAGTCCCACTCCTATTCTGTCCAGCTCTCCAACTCAAGAATTGGCAACAAAAATTCTATCTTTCTTCTACTCAACAAGTGAACTCTGGAACTCTCTCCCTCAATCAATCTTTCCTTCATCCTATGACTTAGACTGCTTTAAACTTTGTGTGTCCATGCATTTTGCCTACAACGTCCCTTGAATGTGGCCGTCACTCTTTTAACTTTGGGGGAGACCCTCGTTACAGGCAACCTGCCTATTTTCTCCTCCATACATATAAAATAAAAAAATAATAAATAAATTAATAAAAAAACAAAAAACGGCCATCAATTATATATTATACTGTAAAATATTTGTATCGAGTTGAAACCACATACAAAGATTTTGAACTCTTGCTCTCCTCCTTGTCTAAGTAGTACCGGTACACAAAACTTACTTTAATATCTGCCAGTTCATCCATATTAGCTGGGAAATGCTCAATCTTATCTCCATTCTTTCTTGTATACCCGACACCTATCTTGATTTCTGAAATTATAGACAATGCTTTTATCAGATGCACAGTATAATTATATTGTATTAAAACAATGCTATAATTATGGAACACCCCATTCTTAACATTAATCATCCATTACAAACCCCAATGTACTTGAATAAACTAATAAAAGCATATGGTCCTCCCGGGATTCGAACTCGGGACACCATACCCAGAACATAAGCATTTAAACCATTACACCACCAACACAGACATGTTATCTATAACTTTTGATAAAAGTCTAGCACAAATCTCTAGTCTTCAAACTGATATGCTTATGTTCTGGGTGTGGTGTCCAGAGTTTGAATCCCGGGAGGATCATATGCTTTTATTAATTCATTCAAGTGCATTCCAGTCCTATCCTCTCATATGCTGACACCACTCTCCATTACTGGTCTAGTGCCAAACCTTCACAGCACAATATCATGGAACTGGAGTGACAGAGGGGGTAGAAAATGTAACATCCCACCCCAAAAATGTAGGGGAGCTCTGGACACACTGAGGGACTCCTGGTTGACAAATAGGAGTCCGAGTCTCTTAAACAAAATGCCAGAGAACGTGAGAAACCTGATGGATGTGCCAACGGAAGTCTTCAAGAAAGCCTTGGACAACCAACTTAGGTCGATGCCTGATCAGCCATGCTTCACGAGGGTGAGAGCTGCCCCCTCGAATAGCCTGCTGCATCAAACATACTCGGGGGGACAAGCTCTCGCCGAGGCCACTGAAGATGGCCAAAGCAAAAGAAGGTAAACTCATTGCTGACTTAAAGTAGAGCCCTTTTTTCCCCATGCTGACCAAGGAGTTTATTTTTTCCAAGTATTAGTATTTACAAAATTTATCTTTAAGCTAATATAAAGCTCTCCTGATATACTGTATATATATATATAATATAGCTCTCCTGAGCTATCAGAAGAGACTGGATGACTCCGTTGTCGACGCCCGCCCGGGGTGTAACACAGCACCCCATACCATTAAACACATCATAGAAGACTGCATTTCACACAACCACTTATGCCAACAACACAATCTACACTCAATGAGAGCTCTGTGGGAAAGCCCGATTGTGGCCATGGCCTTCCTCAGGGACTCGGGGCTGTTCGGCCAGGCAGCTTAGGGAACAACAACTATGCCTGCCAAACCTAGTCTTATATATGATCCCTTATAATGTTAACTCACTTTAAAAGCACTAGGTAAATCAATTGGACGCCAACAGTAGGGCAATGGTTAACTAGAGACCCTCCCAGAAGCCTCTATAATATTCATAAAAAGGGGGGGCTTAGCATACCTATGCTCTGTCCTATAGCCTACAAACTCGCTCTTCCGTTCAATGCCTCAATTATATACTGTACTGTTTCCTTCTGTGGAAAGGAATTGTTAGAGAATTATATGTGGCAGTCCAGGGATTCGAAAATAGGATGCTCACACCGATATTCAGTGCATTTATCCATTGCGCTTTGAAGACAGTTAATGAGAACTAACTTATACTTTCCACAGAAAGAACACTCACTACTAGCAAGTTTACCTTTATCATCTGTCATGGTTGTGTCAATAGGTGTAATGCGACAGTTGATGAATCAGCTTTGTTCAACAAAGATGTTTTTCAAATGAATGATTAAACATGCACTGAAAATTAATACTACTAGAATCCCCGAGATTAACCCAATGATTCAACAGCACTCACATTACTGTATGTAGCTATTCAAAGCTCTTAAAGTTTGTGGGAACCCTCGTACCTCAATGGGTAGTGACTGGTTCGTGTGTAATTAGTCCATGTTCAATACCTGAACTAAGAGATGGACACAAGGCAGATTGATGACCAGAGTTGCATTAATGCAAGTCCTCGATCAACATTCATGCATGCATGACTACTCTGCATGACTACACACAAATACAGCCACTAACATAAAACAATTAAGTTTCACAAGCTATTCCTCACCACGCACACAGCCTTACCAAGCCAGTATTTGCCACTATGGTGAGGAACATAAACTGTCATTGTCCCCTTGAAGACAGGCCAGTTCTGCAGTTGACCAATAAAGGCATATGAAGATAGTGATCATTCCACACAACCATAGGCTATAAAAACAAGTAAGGATAAATTATATCTTGAATCCTTATTCTTCCAAACAGTAACAATCTAACATATCAACAGAAAATGGCCAGTGAATAAAGTTGTTGTTGTTGTTGTTCCCTAAGCTGCCTGGCCGAACAGCCCCGAGTCCCTGAGAAAGGCCATGGCCACGATCGGGCTTTCCCACAGAGCTCTCATTGAGTGTAGATTGTGTTGTAGGCGTAAGTGCTTGTGTGAAATGCAGTCTTCTATGATGTGTTTAATGGTATGGGGTGCTGTGTTACATCCCGGGCAGGCGTCGACAACGGAGTCATCCAGTCTCTTCTGATAGCTCAGGAGAGCTGGATGGTGTCCGCATCTCAGCCTGGCCAGGTGGACTCTGTCCTCGCGAGGAAGGGAGGATTCGGAAGGATGGATTTCGGGAGGTCGTGCATGCAGCTGTGTGTTGTCTGTGAGTGAGTGGATGGATCGGTGAGAGATATGAGTATGGATGTGCTTCTGGAAGTTGGTTCGGGGTGGGCAGGGAGGGAGAGAGGACAATAATTGTGTGTGATACCGTGTGCTGGGTGTAGTTTTGATATTTCTTGGTGTCTGTGGGTGTGTTGCCATGTAGTTTAGTGGGTGGTCTTGGTTCATGGAGGCTGCTGCCAGGAATTGAGTGCCTCTCATGTCCAGATGGTCTTTGACTTTGAGGATTTTGGTTTCTTGATGTAGGTGATCTGTGGGTGCAGTAGCTGTGCAGCCTGTAATGATCTTCAGGGATTTGTTTTGAATAGTCTGTAAGGTCTTATGATGTGTTTCAGCTAGGTTAGAAGCCCAGGCTGGGCTTGCGTATTCCATCACTGATCTTATGTATTGTTTATATACTGTGGTGGTAGTTTCTTTGTTGTGTCCAAATTTTGTGTGAGCAAGTGACCTGAGGGCGTTCAGTCTGGGTGTCAGTTTCTTTTTAATGTTTGTGGTGTGCTGTTTGAATGTCATATGAGTATCATATGTTACTCCTAGGATTTTGGGTGTGTGTGTATGAGTTAGGGGTGTGTTGTTTATGGTGAGTTGAGGGATGTATTCGTGTTCTCCTGTCCAACTTGTGAGCAGGGTTGCGGTGGATTTGGCTGGGGCTAGATTAAGTCTGTTTGTAGTGCACCAGCCATGTAGTGTGTTGAGATAGGGATGAAGGAGATCTGTTGCTCTTGTTGCTCTAAGTCCTGATGTGGAGGTGTCTACGCCGTGGGGCCACCTCCCGAGGCTGCCGACCCTCCACGGCCGAAGACAAAATCAACGACCAGTGGAGGAAAACCGGATGCCGGCCGCGGGGAGCAATTTCGGGAGCCAAACCGTCACAACCATCCCCTGCCCCCTCCCTGGGGGCACGGGTCCTTGGAGCGGCTTCGGTCGCGCCGGGAATTTCCAGTGAATAAAGTAATGAAGAATGCTGAACAGGTGAAGGCACACCTCAATCCACCAATCCCTTAATTATAATGTACAACTTGCAAAACAAACAAACCAAAACTGGGACGACACAAGACAAACGCTAAGGAACTAATCAAAATCGCTATGTGGAAATAACTCAATAAAATACAATTTGAAATAAAAGAACACAATCCACCACATAGGGTGTACATCACTACATGCGCAAGTTTATCTGGTTCCCAAGCAAACTAATTGCACATATACCAATGCACTATTGTCATGTTCAAGGAATTAGTCAGTTTGGGAAGTACGGGACGTTCTAGTAAATTTTTCTAAATTCTGTGTGAATTAAGAAACTACAATCTGTATCAAATTTGATAATAAGGTAATTTGCAATTTGACAAGATATCTATAATAGTAAAAATAACATACAGCACTCGCTAACGATAGTGCTATCGGGTAGGTACCTGTAAGCATAGCATGCTTAAGTCAGTTAAAAAATAAAAAACCCTACAGATAATAATACTATGACAAACCGTTGAGTGTATCGAGGATGTCGAGCTTGGTGAGGGCGATGGCAGTGTAACCGTTGATCATGTTGGTGTGTTTCAACAAGACCACATCCAGCCACCCACACCGACGCGGTCGACCTGTCGTCACACCAAACTCTCCGCCTTTCGTCCTCAGCAGTGTGCCAACATCCTGAACAAAATATTAATTATATTAAACACTATAAAACAAATCAAATTTAAAGAAAGAACATTAACTCTTACAAATCATTCTCAGCAGTGTCCATGTCTCTTGAAGACAATTATATTATATATATACAGTATATATATATAGTCATGAACTTTAAGTATAGGCCTACACCCATTTGAATCTTTGAACTTTTGAAGACAAATTCTGAAGTATCAGGGACATAAAAAGGCATCTTATGGCACATACAAAGGTGTGAACAAATGTGAAGGTCAATAAATATCTCCAAGGAAAACAGGCTAAGTATTTTGCAATAATAATGAATAAACTAATCAAATATTAGTCAGAAAAATAGACTCTGACGTACTGCAAATGTTAATAATGAAATACGTACATCATTGAGCTCAGTAGGGAAAGCACCGACCCCGACCCTGGTGGTGTAGGCCTTCACCACCCCATACACATCACCAACGTATTGTGGGGCAATACCCAGACCAGTACATACACCACCAATACTGCAGTTGCTAGACGTCACATACGGGTACGTTCCTGAGACATGGGGGAAAACAAAATTATAGAGTGTAGAACCATATCACAAATCCATCAGAATAGTGAAACTTCGTATACAGTAAGATAATTTTTTGGATAAACAAGAGTTCCCTTTGATAGGGCTAAATATGTATAAAATCTACTCCCAAAATAAGTTGCAATTGGGACCATTTCAGTGGACTGAAATGATGACTTAATGTAATGCACTTTGTAATCAAATAAGAAAACTGTCAGTTAACCCTTTCACGTTTTTATGATGCAGAGGTTGCCAGATTAGCAATAATAAATAGAGTTCTCTCACTCTTATAATTACCTCTCCAAAATTAGTTTTCTGCCCACAGCTAACTCAAAGATAACTGCAGAGGTTGAAGTAACTAAACTAAAGGTTTATAAATACTCCTGATGGTAATAAAGGCTTTAAAGTATCCCCAATAGGCTCAAAATTGCGTAAAAAAAAAAAAAAAAAAAACGTGAGAGGGTTAATATATTTATTACTGTACCGGTAACCGTTCATTGGAGTTCATGCTGGGTGGTACCAATTCTGGAAATTTTGGAATGTGGCACATGGACTAAATTTGCAAATTTACTAGCCTATAACAAAACAATTCCCTTTACCAAAGTCTATGTCCAACATGGCAGCATTGGCCCCCTCCACCAGTATCTTTTTGTCACCACTCAGGCACTGGTGGATGTATGCAATGGTATTCCTCACCAGCGGTCTCATACGCTCAGCATACACCTTGTACTTCTTTACTTCCTCATCCACATCCACTTTCAATTCTGAAATACAAAGATAAGCACTGTTGAAAATCTTATATAATGGTTTGACATATAAGTATACATTTATGTCGGGCGTCCAGATGAGGTTCATGTGACCCAAGGGTGCGTCCTGCCTGATTTTTTTTATTTACAAGCAAATATCAAAAGAAGGCTTTAGGTTAAATGAATTAAAAACCTAACTCCAATTATTGTGGCTAATTTTACAATGTAATACTCAAGACGCTATCAAACATTCAACCATTTAGTTCGGTCCAATTTCACGAGACAAAAATAATTTTGAACTGGAAATAAATTATGCAAACCCAAAATTTGCAGAATCTCTGGAATTTTGGATATATGCACAGTATATAATTCATAAAACCATCCCAAAACTTTATGTCCCGCGCTCAATTTCTGGGTAATATTGAAATTGAAGCTGTGAGCCACTATCAGTTATTATACTGTAATGTAAATTTGGAACCTGAACTAAGGTGTGCCCTAACTAACTGAATATACTCCACAATTCTCTAATACAGGTCAGTCCTGTTTATTTCAGTATTTTTCTCATTGATTTAAATGTTACAAGCACTATGCCCAATTCATATTAATTTAATCATACTCACTTTCTCAATGATATTATGAGAATGAGTCGGTATGAATCCAGGAGCAGAACCGTGCAATGAATACCTTGCTACAAATAAAAAAAAATACCTGGTATAACTGCTTATAACAAAAATATTTAATGTCAATATATTTCCATGTTAAATAAGCTATAATTAACCCCTTCTCTACCGGTGACGTCCTTTTAACTTTATTCTGGCTACTATTAAATGATCTCATACAGTTTAAAATGGGCCTCCAGCAATTAATAAGCTTCGAACTATCTCACTTAACCCTTTTTACCACCACAGATCCTTCTTAAAGAATGAAATATAAAAGATGCCGCCGGTACAGAAGGGGTTAACTATTACATGTACTGCCACTTTATCATTTGAATGGCCCACCCACATATGAATTTCAGACATGGCTCACTTCTTAAATAATTTAGACACTCAGATTTTAACCCTTTCATTCAGATGATGCTAATTGTGTTATACTTGAGCCACTTAAATACATTTTATTAAACTTAGGAACAGTCAGTGTTGTATTAATTTCCAGTCTTACCTGGAAACATCCACCCCCAGCAATGGGGTATGTGCCTGAGTATATACATACATATACCTGGAAACATTAATTTTGAAAGTTGACTAAAATTCCTGAACCTCTTCTAAAAAACAAAGAAGTCCCACGACAGGTCGGCCATGGGCAGCCACGTCTCCCAGCCTTACTGAAGCAGCATGGGCCAATGTTCTCTCCCCTTTATATCTTAAGATTTCTCTCTATTCTCTTCCCTTTCTAATTCCTTTTCAGTTAGCTTCCCTTTTCTCATATTTACTGTACATGCCTTTTCACCATTTTCCATTATGCCACCTTCTCTTCCTTTCCTGGGTTCCATTCTCCTTACCTCTCCTTCTGTCTTTGAACTAGCAAGCTTCAGTCAGTAGGAAAATTGATGAGTATGGCTGAACAATTTTCTCAACCACATTTCTTACCTGGAAACATTCTTTCATGCGAGTCGACCAAATTTCTGAACCTCTGCTCAAAAACCGAGAAGTCCCCCAATAGGTCAGCCATACGTAGCCCATGTCTTCCAGCCTTACTGGAGTAGCATGGTCCGATACCCTTCTTGGTGGTGCCCAGAGTCTTGGTGCCAGAGCTATCCTTAGACCGCTCCTGCTCTTGAAGGCCATCTACACTCTGCAAACAAACAATACAATCCCTTCAACACAATGACTTCAGCTTCATTACATTCTGGTTGTTTATACCCTCTAAGAACATTATTTTTCTATGTGAATGAAGGAGGCAAAAGGAAAAGTTGCCTGTAACAAGTGTCTCCCCCAAAGTTGAAAGTGACAGAGCCAAATTCAAGATATGGATCTCTTTGGAATCTGGAATCAGTAATGTACTGGAATTTTATTACAAAGCATGTAAAGTACATATTTTATACTGTACTGTACAACAAATAATCATATAATCAATGCATTATTATAATATTATAACAGGAGCTTAATATGAATGCAATTATTATAATAGGTGGTAAATTTAATAGTTTCAATTGGAAACACTAGACCCATAGAGATTAATAATAACAGAAGAACTACTGGTATATATGCTGATATTTACCTGATGAAAATCAAAGACTATGTGTGCTCTGTCAGAAATGATAAGTCGCTTCTCCCAGTCCTTCAGACCCTTGGCTTCATTCTTGGCCAACTCCTCAAACATCTGACCCAAGTGCACAACAACACCATTACCTGAAATATAATACAGTACTTACAATTAAGCATCCTAGACCTGATCAGTTGTCAATACTGTGAATACTTCAGTCTTTTATACTTTTCAGATAGGCCTACATTAAATACACCAGTGGATGAAGCAACTCGGTTTACTGTACTTCACAATGGTGGCCTTTAGCGGGGCACTGTTAAGTAGTATGCCTTTGCTTATCATCCTCATTTAATTGTACTCGGGTCTCTGTTCATCCTCTTATTATTAAATTGCGGTCACATTCACCAAGATGCCAATACAGTATCAATCAGTCAATCAAACGGGGTTTATTCCGGGTAGCTGCTATGAATCAGTCAAACAAATGGGGCTTATTCCGGGTAGCTGCAATCATCCTCCAACTCCATTCCTGGGGTTCTCCCTGAGTAAGGTTCTAGGGCCTAGGCCATGACTATATCCATTCCAAGTAGCTCTACATGTTTTACATTGCTGAGGCAAATAGATCATTGATCAACTTACCTCAGCAATGAGAAACATAGTCTTCCCAGAGGTTTCCTCCATTCAGGGTTGTTACCCACCAAAACTATTGTGTCAGCAGGGTCATCTTCAAAGAGACTACCCATGTGTCCATATTGTCAAATAGTGTTCTGTAATTTCAAATAAATTTTTGTATATTTGTGCCACAAATAAATTGAGACACAAATGGACTGGTCAATCACTATCTATCATAATTGTGGGGTCAGCCATTGCAAAATAATAACATCTGGGTCTTCTACATAATACCAACAGTAGCACACTAACAATGATATTACTAACCTATGACAGAGATGGCATCGTTGTTGATGATACCGGACGGAAGGATGTGGAAGTCATACTCTGCATCACCCACCACTACCGTGTGTCCAGCGTTGTTTCCACCCTGATCAATGCAACCAGGAGTATTATCACAAATCGCCCTTTGGTAAGCTCATCATTAAAACAAAATAAATCAATTCATCAATATAATCATCCTGGCAAGATAAATAGTAATATTTTTAATTAAGATAAAAAAAAACGGGATGGATGTAGAGTTCGGGCATACGGTCGTCATTGTTTACATAGGGCGATCGCGGCTCGCCGCAGTCGCACTTACATTCCCGTCTATTTCGACGCTATATTTTCTGCTATTTGCCCCCTGTCATTACTAAATGAATACTAGGTTAGGTTAAAATAGATGGGAAAATGATGGGAAAGGTCCGACGCCACTACGCGTAATGTAAACAAAGATGGCGGTACGCCCGCTCACTACATCCTACCCCAAAAAACATTCAGGCTATCAAAATGTTCATAGCCGTTATGGTGTGTATGAGCTCCACAAATCATAAAAAAAACATATCTTATCTTTCCATACTGCATGGTTTCCTGGGAAATGAGGATCTCTACAGTTTGTAAAGGAAAAAGAAAAGGTTGGATTCTACATACGGTACCGTACTCAAAGAACGTGCGGTGAGTAGCCAATGATAACGCTCTTCAAATGCCTGGTTCTACTGTGGCTAGAGTACTGTGATGTATTAACATCCCCATACAAAGTAGTAAGTACCGTATGTGACTAAAAGAGTGCACAAAGAAACTTCACCTCACATATAAGCACAGTAAAACATCTACACTATAGGGAGCATTATACGGGAAGGATGTAGTATCCGGGCGTACGGTCGTCATATTTACATAGGTCGTGCGGTCGCGGTTATATTCTCGTCTATTTTGACTGTTATTGTATCCCACGGCAGTAAAAATAGACAGGAACATGATGGCAAGCGTGCGTGGAGTGTAAACAAGGCGGACGGTACGCCCAAATGCTACATCCTTACCCATTATACTTAATAATACAGTATGTGCATATGCTTACACACATATTTTTAAGTATCGCTCCCTTCTACGTTCTAAATTCCAACGAGTAGCCTACAGTTTCAGTGATTGTAAAAGCTCCCTATAGCGTTTAAGAACACTGAAGCTGTACTCATTGTAACGCAGACGGGAGCTATACTTAATAATATAGCTTACACAAGGAAAATTGCAAAGGAGGGTATACTGTACAGGGTAGTACCAAAATCTACATGTCCCGATAGTCATGAAGTTCAGTGATAGGAGAGGCTGGGAATGCGATATTCCTCAGATGAAACATCGGCGGACTATGAGGTTCTTGCGAGAGGCTTGGTATCCAGGTTATCACATAGATGACCACGTCTCTTCAACAAACTCCCACGGCGAATAAGGGACATAAGGGGGGTCTCGCTAGACAACTTAAAGTCAAGAGAGCCCTCGATATCAAACTGCAAAAGGTGCCACATCATCAGATAAGCCCATCTTTGCTAGGGAGCGTGCTGCTTTCAAACAACCTGCTGCACCAAATCACCACCCAGAAGGGCCAGAACGAGGGGCAGCGCACTCCTCAGTGCCACTACCACTATAGTCTATTTTTTTCCAGCTGAGGGTAAATTGCCATGTTTCTATCTTTGTTACTCAGCTATAAGGTACATTTTGTAGCGAAATATGATGTTAATAATGAAAACTTGGCATTAATATGACACACAGCCATAGTAGTTTCAGATATTTCCATTACATATCGATAAATCAGCTACTAAGGGATTCAATTTACCATCAGCTGGAAAAAAATACAGTATAGCCTAGTAGAGTGGCGAACCCTACTAGGCCTATAGGCTAGGTGACCATAGGTATGTACCTGTAGGTAGATATAGTGGCATCTGAATCAGACTGTTATGACAGCACGCAGTGCGTCAGGGTTAAATCAAACTTGAGGAAAGAAATAGCCTAGCCATTTATACTATTTTTATTGTCCAATCAATGTTAGATTTGAAAAAGGTAGCGAAACTTAGATAACCCAGAGTTAAGCTAAATTGAGTAAAGTAAAAAAAAAACAGTAAATATAAGTAAGCTAGGATGGTTTAGGTTAGTAAGTTAGGCTAGGAAATAGGGTAGGTAATTTAAGATAGCAATTAATAGGCCTAGGCTAATGTCAAATCCAATTAATCCCATCATAAACCATTGAAAACCTAGCCCTAGATTTCATAATTTCATGTCCTAGGCTATAGGAATGAGACACTTAGGCTATAAAGCTTAACCGATTTTAAAATAAAAATGGGAATAATTTTTGGGGCGTTAGCGTAGGTCCTACACAATCGCTCCCCAAATTTATCCCGGTTGATTCTGACATGGCCTCCTAACTTGAGTGTCATAGGCCTAATAACAGAGCATCATTGTGTTGCGTGATAACCATAACCCAGTTTGGCGGGAGTATAGCCGTGGCACCGGGCAATATACACCCATCTATAGAGCACACAGCAATGCATTACCAAATCGCCATGTTGTGCACCTTCTCTTATTAACCATCGTATACTTTGAAGTGAATATCTGAAAAACTAATCCATAGGCCTATAATATGTACGCAACGAATAGTATTTCGTCATTACCACACCAAATAAAACAGTAAACGCAAGTAAAACATCTAAAATCATACTGAAAAACCTGCAACACCGATTTCCTAAAGAAGAGTTGGCGATTACCCCAATAGAAAACAATGCAAATACTAACCTGGCACCTACAGACAACATTGGAGGAGCCAGCCAACATATCCACCACCTTTCCCTTCCCTTCATCACCCCACTGCGCCCCCAGCACCACAGTCACACGGTTGGTGATCTCTTTCTTCACCCGCTTTCTGGGAGAATCATGCTGTATCCCATTCACGTCCGCCATGTCTAAGGGTGAGTGTTGAACTGACCTTGCGAGTTGCGAGACACTACTTTGGCAATGTGAATTCCCTCTTGGCAACTCAATGCATGACGTCTTTACTCTTTAGGGCGGCCTCTCTCATTTTACAGTAGCCGTCATGCTGCAGCTGCATTACGGACTCGTCCCTGATAAACCATCATATAGCCTGATTTTCAGCACAGGTAACTTGCCAGCCTTTTTAATAAGATTTAATCAGTAATTATCATTCGTAGATCATCATCATCACAATAATCTCCGAAATCTATATGCTCAACTCTTCAACTTCCTCCCTAGAAACATCAGGACCATCACAGAGTCACAGACTATCCCAAGAAAGAAGAAGACTATCCCACAGAAAAGCTCAAAACTCAGCTGGACAAGTTTCTGAGAAGTGTGCCCGCACTACCCGACAAGCCGCCAGTACCAGCTACCCTCCGACAAGCCGCCAGTACCAGCTAGGGTAGCCTACACAGGGTGTCAAACGACGCTGTTTTTTTGAGTGATAACGCAATGAACTTTTTGTATAATGATAACAGAAACTCCCCCCCCCCAAAAAAAAAAGGTAGGCTAGGCTAAATTGACACAATTTTGGTCTCCATATTTTCCATCTTGATTGTTTTTTTTATTGCAGGAAATACTGTTTTAGACACCTAAATTCTCAAAAAAAAAATCTGGGGGGCATGCCCCCGGACCCCCCTACAGCTCGTGCCTTCGCCGCGCTATAATGATAACAAAATAATAAACCATAATGATAACACAATTCATATTTTGTGGATTGACACCCTGAGCCTACACCTCACAATGTAGAGCGGCATCAAACTCTAATAGCTCTATACCGGACCAACTGCACCTACTAAAAGAAGATATGCAGGTTATGGGAGCAGCGGTGGATCACCATGGCTGTGAGGCGCAGGACCCCTGAACTTCATCAAGTAAATCAAGTAATTAAGTAAGTAAGTAAGTAAGCTTCCTCCCCATTCCCCGCTTCATCAAGTAAATCAAGTAAGTAAGTAAGCTTCCTCCCCATTCCCCGCTTCATCAAGTAAATCAAGTAAGTAAGTAAGTAAGCTTCCTCCCCATTCCCCGCTGTATGCATGATGGTAATATCATGGCCGTGGCAGAGATGTCCCAATATAGGCTAGGCTATATGCTTATTTTATTAGTTAGGCAATGCCTGTGCTACAGTGTAGGAATCGGGTTTAAAAACCGATTCCTACAGGAGCTCCTTCCAGTATAGGCCTACATGATGTGTTACTTTCCTGTTTATAGTCCCAAAGCATTTGTATTCTGTAATATAGCCTAGATCTAAACTGCATGGTGTCCGGGTGGATGGGACGTACTCGGCAGCCTTGGTCGGCAACCCATCTATGGAATGCAATACAGTATGTAGTCATGGCAGGCACATAAGACTGCATGTCAGATCAATTTCTGTGCTGGGTGTGCAGTATGGCATCCAAAAACATAGACGACATTTCTCCCTATAGAAACCCGTTTACATACGCAGTGCAGTACGGTACGTGCGTGTGACGTAACGTATGCTGTGCCCAAGTCCGATTCAGTTGATATTGACTAAGATTATCTTTTCAGTTATTAGGAAATATGATAGCTGACAAGAAATTAATTTTCCCGAAAATCCTGTAGGCCATCCTGCACTAGAACGGTCTACGGTGGATATCCCAATGAACAAATTTGAACGTCTAAGTACTATAATTATTATGTTCCTTCCAACAACCAACCATACTCCTAAAATCGATTAATGAAATTTACAAACACATGTGGCAGTCCGTGGATTCGAACCCAGGATGCTCACACCGAAAATCAACACCTTATACATCGCACCGCGAAGACAGTTAAAGGTTGGTGGACACTGCCTACGATTTATTATGCAACTTCGAATCCTGCATATCAATCTAAGCATGTACACACATCCCAACTGCAACTCACGTAGGCTATGCATATGTGAATGGAAAGAGCAATTAATGGGGCCTTAACCACTTAGGGAAGTCCTCTCGATAAATTACTCCTGAACCAATATCAATTATTATGTTCCTTCCAACAACCAACCATACTCCTAAAATCGATTAATGAAATTTACAAACACATGTGGCAGTCCGTGGATTCGAACCCAGGATGCTCACACCGAAAATCAAAACACAAAGTCGAATTATTATTATTATTATAACGGTCATGGCACATGTTAGGATACTAAACGGACAGACCCGTTTGGTTATGATAGTAGGCATCTCTCTACCAAAGCCCGATACAAATGAATTAGAGAACTTTATTATTATAGCTTACCATACATTGGGTTAGGTAAGGTTATTGATGTGCTCTAAATTATACGGGGGTCACAATTGTAGTGGAAAAAGAACAGGATAATCGAAGCTTAACCTGTGAGATGGCCATTCTCAAAAGAAAGAAAGAGGCCCTTTCTTTCTTTGTAATTTTATAAGAATAAAGCGCCCGACTATTGTTACGTATCAGGTTATGTTTTGATAGATTATGTTGTTGTTGTTCCCCAAGCTGCCTGGCCGAACAGCCCCAAGGCCCCGAGCAAGGCCAAGGCCATAACCGAGCGCCCCCACAGATTATGTTATATTATAATACATTCATAATAACGAATCTAAGCACTGAAACCCCTAGCCTCAATTAACTCAGGGGGGTTGGAACAGACGGGCTATTAAATTTCCACATTTATAGCCTATATATAGGCTATTGATTGACTCATCCCAAATGTTAGAACTGTCAGCTAGATTGCCCAAATAGTTTTTGACTTGTGAAAGTTTTTGGGGTCAGAAATATTAAATCCGTTATGATGAATAGACAATAATTATACATAGGCCTAACTGATGCGGTATTATAATACATTTTATTACGTCGTAATTGCGAGGTAGTCAGCTGAATTGACTTGATTTGGCGAATGTTGGGGATTAAAGTCTTCCCACGTATTACAGGAAATGTTACAACTACCATGAATGCAACCATTTTACATATACTGTAATTGACCATCATAGATAGGCCTACTCATATCTGTACTGCAGACTATATAAAACACACCCGTGACCATAACATATTGTCTCATATATCCGGGTCAGCCCCTGCATGTCTTTACTGTTTGAACTTGTTTTTGGATGACCTCTATTAGCACATGCACAGTAGGCTACAGTACCGCGTTTAAATTAAGCCGTTCTTCATTGATTTAGACGCAATGTCTGCAACTGGAGACACGCCTATATATAGCCCAATTAGAGGGAGGGGAAGACCACGCACGCAATTACCCCTGCAATACCATGGCGTTATATTATATTCTGGCTAACATTATACGATTTTGTTTAGCTTATATCTAGGACGTCCAGCAATCATAGAAGTAAATCTACATCGTTTACCCCTTTGAAACCCACAGACTCTTTCTAAGCTTATTCAGATCGTATAATAATAGCCAGGATACAATGAAAGAAAGCGTTATGGTAGGCCTATACTGAATTAAAGGATAATGGAAAAGGAAAGACCTCAATTGAATTAAATGAACAAATTATATCAGTCAAACCCTGCTGACTTCCACAAGTCTTTCCAAAGCTGAATACAATTGTCCAATGGTAGTCGGAAAATAAGGAAGACCGAGAGGACCATGTCATGATAGTGATAAGCGGTATCACAAGAGAGCTATTATCGTCGATATTAAATGGTCAACAAATTCCTGCAATATTTCTGGGACCTTCTGCATTGGTATCGGAAACTATACTGATAATATAGATGAATTTAGGTGACATACTTATTTAATAGGTTTAGCTCACATGCTGCCAGACCAGTGCTGACGATAAAAAATGAAAAGAAAATAAGAAATAAATGCTGGTGTGATAGTGGGTATAGAGTGAAAGTGGTTGCGTCAGAGGTAGGCCTAGTTAATATGCCCATGTGGGATGATGGTTGGTTCTTACCTCATCACAATTGAAATGCTCACCACGCCTTGGTGTACGTATAAGCTGTATAATATATGGTTTGGAAAACTAACTCTTAATGAAAACCACATATTGAAAATAGTGTTTATTGCAGACACTAGCCTAAGATTCCAATACTACCGATATATATATATATATATATATATATATATATATATATATATATATACTGTATATAGTTACTAGTTAGTATATATTGCCACTACTGTTTCCGGGAGATCTGGAACATGGGAATCTTTTGCTGGAGACCCATCATGATCCTTGGTCTCTGGGTCTTCTGGGCGACCTAGATGTGTGATTTATTTATTTATTTATATATTTATTTTTTTCGTTCGGTGGACGGTGATTATTTTATTTCAGTGCAATTACCGACACTTTAAACTTTGTCATAATTTGTAAGACGATAAATTAATCAAAGCAATATACAGTAGTTACATAATATTCATCAATTGTTAATCACTAAGTCAAGAGTATGAAAAAGCATGGTAAATTGATAGCATTTTACCCATGATCATAATTATGATATACCTTTTCTATTTAAATTATATATTAGATGGGTTTATCACTGCCAATATACAGTATGAAGTATTTACAGGGGTAAATTATAATGGAACCTTTATTTACCCTTTCATATCTATATATCTTTTACGATGTTGACGATAATACATTTTATACCAAATAAATGCTCCATTTTCAAATGTTATGATATTCGATAGGGTTGTATTCTTGAAAAAAATAACTGTGGAGGCTATCGAAAGGGCAGAACATTTTCAGTATGTATGTATGTATGTATGTATATACTCAGGCACATAACCCATTGCTGGGGGTGGCCGACACGAGACAGAGCCCGAGCAGAAACTACATTTAAAGTTCCTATTCTCAGGGTCCGGGACCACTTTCGTGTTCCCTCGCCCCTTTCTCTGTCTCATCGAGTAGGAGAATTATACAAGGGGAGGAGGATTCCTAGCCCCCTGCCCCAGTATTTTCAGTATTTATTAAACAAAAAACTATACCTCTGACTGATAAATGGCACTGATGTTATGTTGTATACAAAATTAAAGCTTACGTTGAAAGCAACATAAAAACAACCACAATATTGTTTGCCAAATGGAATTAATGTAGCTAAAAGCCTAGTAAACTGTGTTGGTTGTGCAATGTTTTAGATCAGCATTTCCCAACCTGGGGGATATTTCCCCCTGGGGGGAAATTTGAAGCTACCAGGGGGGAAATAATTACATGATTACACTGCCTACTACTACTACTACCAGCAATACAAAAAAAAAAAAAATCTCGGAGATGGATTTTCTCATGCCCGAGAGAGAGAGAGAGAGAGTGTAGTCACAGTGTGTTTCGACTACTCTTTCCCTTGTCCACATGAAGGGGGAAATCTGGATGGTTGAACTGGTTGGAGGGGGAAATGACAGAAAAAAGGTTGGGAATCGCTGTTTTAGATGCTTATGTTCTGGGTGTGGTGTCCCGAGTTCGAATCCCGGGAGGACCATATGCATTCATTAGTTTATTCAAGTACATTGAGGTTTGTATTGTATGATTAATGTTAAGAACGGGGTGTTACTTATTAATACTATAGTACTTATTTCTTATTACTACTTTTACTACTTTTTTGTTTTTTTTTAAATTAAGGTATGACATCTTACTCTACCATTTAACGCATTGCAAACTAATTATTAAAACCTAAAATGAGGAATGTTGCGTCCTTAGTAGGCCTACAGTATACACTGCACAGACATGAAAAGGATAGTTGATTAAAGCGTCCATAATATTCTTTTTCTTTAAAGGTATATCAGTAGTTATAATTCATCTAATATAAGGATAAAGAGGTAAATCAAATAATCAAAGTTAAATCCCCATCATTATAGCATACCGAACTTTATTGTATTTTATGTTTATTTTGTTTTAATTCCTTTGAGTCCAGTTCATGTAGGCTATCATTGAACTATCTATATATCTAACTTGATTTGGTTCTATTTTATTCATATTTTTGATGTTCAGTGCATGTACACAAAAGGCAGACAGCTATATATAGACGATCATGTGCAGTTTAAGAAGGATCTAAGGTAGTCAAAATGGTTAAGTGAGATAGTTCGAAGCCTGTTAATTGATGGAGGCCCTTTTTAAGCTGAATAAAATCGTTTAATAGTAGCCAGAGTAAAGTTAAAAGGACGGCACCGGTACTGAAGGGTTAACAATCTAATACAAATAGCACTAGATACCGCTACCACTGAAAGGTCGATATATAGCACACGTAAACAAATATGAAAAGGGTAATTAAAGTGTCCATATTAACCTGACAGTGTAAAGTTATATTAGTGGTAATATACCCATTTTATACAAGGATAGAAAGGTAAATCACCATCAATATACCGAATTAATTCATATACTTTTCAAGCTTTTTATACCATTGATTATTTACAGCGTAGAATATGCAGAGTATCGCTATAAATGTTACACAATCTCTAGAATATTGCCGAGAAGTGGTTCACATTTCTAGATTACAGCTATATTTTTTGTAGCTATAGTCTGGTTTTTTTTCCCCAGCCGATGGTAAATTGCTATTTCGCCATTTCTGCTATTACTAAGATTTTGTAGCGAAATATGTTGATAATTATGAAAACTTGGCAATAATCTGACTCCGAGACATAGCAGTGTCATACTTTTCCATTAAGAATCGATAAATCAGATGATAAAGGATTCAATTTACCATCAGCCGAAGAAAAACGCACAATAGATGTCGATAACTGATGCTAAATTGAGGTAAATCTCTCTAGATTGAGCGATAAAGTAACTAAATTGGCAACACTGACGGCAGGCGGAGGTAAACGGAGGTAGTGACCCTATAGTAACAGAGATCGGTCAACCTCCGCCATATTGGTGCCACTGGTGTTATCAGACTCCCTATGCTCAAATATATCCACATTAAATATAGGCATTACTGGTACAGGATAATTATATGGTTTTAGTGTTCGATACAAATCCTACCTGATCAAGAATATAACATATACTAATACCACCCCGTTGTTTGATAATGATGGCACCATAATGGCGTCCAAAGCAAAATATGGCTGATCTCTCTTACTGCAGGATATTTATTTTATGCAGAGGTAAGATTGCGTGTGTAGGAGAGGGGGGATCGGTGGGGGGCGAGGAAGGGAGGATTTGTGGGGGGCGAGGAAGGGAGGATTTGTGGGGGGGTGAGGGAGGGGGGGGGGGGGGCGAGGAAGGGAGGATCTGTGGGGGGTGGGGGAGGGGGGATCAATAGGGGGTGATGGAGGGAGTGTCATTGGGATAATGGTGATGGGACGGTGGGGGTACAGTTTATAGGGTTTATAATTTACTGGCAGCTATAATCGGTGTAATCATTGTCAGTAACCCCATGGCTCCGTGACCGAGTTCGCCTTGGTTTTATCTATATTAGGTAGCGGTGAGATTTGCATAGGCTTACACGGATACACTGACCACAAAGGCATTACAATCCAAGCGAGGTAGTCAGGAATTGATTCTAGTATATACAGGGTGTTCCAGAAATATGTGCCGAAAATCAGGGGATGTATTCCTGGCACATAATTGAATGTAAATTACGAAATGACCATATTGGCAATTCTCAATAGTTTTCGAGTTACAGCACCTCCGAGGTCTGCCAGGAATGTGTTTAAATCCAGGGATTGTACAAAATGTCTGAGACAGATGCGAAATTACTTAACGACCGTAAAGTAATACAGCACACAGCAAAGATGACATGTTTGTCAGGAATGTGCCGAAATCTGTAGAATGTACAGTATGTGATAACCTGTACCTAAGTTAGTAATAAGAATCGTAATGATACGTTCGTGTGTGCAGTATCAGATACTGGAGAGAGAGAGAGAGAGATAGTGTTATCACCCTGTACGCGGTAACATACCATAAACGACCAAGGTTTTGCTTAGGTATTTTGTTAATAAATCACGTTGTCCTTGGTAAATGTTTCATTTACACGGAATTTTGAACATTTACTGTAAATGTTATTGTCATACTGGAAATACTGTTTTATTTTGTTAATACATCACGTTGTCCTTGGTAAATGTTTCATTTACAAGGAATTTTGAACATTTACTGTAATTTTATTGTCATACTGGAAATACTGTTTTATTATGATAATAAATCACGTTGTCCTTGGTAAATGTTTCATTTACAAGCAATTCCCGGAGTAAAACACATTCAAGCAGACCTGTTAGGTGTTGTAACTTGACAACTATTGATATTTGCTTATATGGTCATTTAGTGATTTACATTCAATTATGTGTCAGGAATACATCCCCTGATTTTCGGCACATATTTCTGGAACACCCTGTATAGTAGGGCCCAAAATATAAAGAGAGTATGCGAACAGGATAATACAGAAGAGAGAAAGAGAGAGAGAGAGAGAGAGAAATTGTTATTTATTCCAAGTAGACACTTTCCAAATTATGTATATAAATCCTGTATTTTTAATATAACTGGTTAATGCAAAGACACAGTTGAAATTGTGTAAAAACCTTGTCTACCCTTTTTTCTAATTACTTTTAATGTTAGACTATTTACAACTGCGGAAAGTATGAAATAATGTACTCACATTTAGCCTACTCCATTTAGACCTACTCCAACTTTATGTTTATATTTTGTTCTCATAGTCCATACTGATAAACTTATTATCCCTTTCATGCACTGTTTAGTATTCAGAAATAGGTTTATCATAATTTCCTCTTCAAAATTAGTTTTCAGCCCACTGCTCGCTCAAAGACAACTGTAGAGGTTTAAGTAACTATTCTAAAGGTTTCTAAACATTACTGATGGTCACAAAGGCTTTTAAGTATTTCAGAAAGAGCGCAAATTGCATACTGGTGCACGAAAATGTTATATATATTTCTGTCTCCAATGTGTTGACTTCACAGAGTAGTCACAGGTTTAAGTAAATCAAGATTAAGATTTTTGTTTAGATAATGTTGGTAGTTCTACATCGTGGCATGGTTGTGTGAATGTACAGTAGGACAATGTGACCCTGTGTTTGGCATTGGCATCTAATTTTAAATCAGTGAGGTAAATATCAAGTGGATTGATACCAGGTGAGCAAACACAGCATTATCACCACCCTAGAACACACATCAGCAGACACAGCATTATCACCACCCTAGAACACAGAGCAGAAAACACAGCATTGTCACCACCCTAGAACACACAGCAACAGACACAGCATTATCACCACCCTAGAACACACAGCAACAGACACAGCATTATCACCACCCTAGAACACACAGCAACAGACACAGCATTATCACCACCTTACAACACACAGTAACAGACACAGCATTATCACCACCCTAGAACACACAGCAACAGACACAGCATTATCACCACCCTAGAACACACAGCAGCAGACACAGCATTATCACCACCCTACAACACACAGCAGCAGACACAGCATTATCACCACCTTACAACACACAGCAGCAGACACAGCATTATCACCACCCTAGAACACACAGCAGCAGACACAGCATTATCACCACCCTACAACACACAGCATTATCACCACCCTACAACACACAGCAGCAGACACAGCATTATCACCACCTTACAACACACAGCAACAGACACAGCATTATCACCACCCTGGATGACACTGATCGCCAGCCTGAAAAATATACGTATATCAGTATAATCGTCATTAATGCAAGATCAACATTAATGTTTAATAGTATATCTTTGCTAAACTTTACAACCTAAAGATAATTGTTCTTGTTTGTCAGTACTCCCCACAAAATGTGTTTATATATATATATACCGTATATATATATATATATATATATATATATATATATATATATATATATCATATATATATATATATATATATATATATATATATATATATATATATATATATATGTGTATGTATGTATGTATGTATGTATGTACATGGCATAACATTGAGTAATGAACAGACAAGTTATGAGTAGATAGATTAATGGTGAGTGATAATTATAGACAGACGAAATTAATTTGCGTGTTGGTTGGAAAAGAAGCATATTTAAACATATTATCCTCTAGTTAAAATTCACTTTCAAAAACTTACCCGAGTTTCCAGATAGTTTGGAGACGGTGTTAGGGCGACGTTTAGGCGGAAAAGATAGGAGCGTCCAAGTAGAGGTCTCGTACTTGATACCTGACACTTGAGCCACACAAGTCAGGTTGATCCTCCGAGTGCCAGCTGAAGAGAACCGCATTCTTGGTTTTCTGGCAACTACGATATCTGTTTGAGTTTCCGCGATGGCCCTTGATGACTGGTTCTTCTGTTCAATACTGTTGCTTTCTTGGCTTTGGTTCCTCTGTTTGCTAGGCGATGAAACAGACGCCATTCCTAGATTCCTGAAATTTCTCGACGATTGCTGGTTTAGTCGTGGATTCGGTAGGACTTCATATCTGGGAGAGTCAATTCCCTCCGCGAGAAAGGATTTGATGTCGTACAATGGGAATAACTTCTTGATGTTTGTGTTGGTGAGAGGGATGGTTAAGGTGGCTGAGGAGTTCCATATTGAGTGTTTTGGGTCTTCCGTGGGTGTGGTCTTTATAATCCACTCGTGATCCTCCTGTACACCAACATCAAATATAGTTCAATATATTTATACTTATATGTTAATTGTAATATAATGTTAATATCAGTAGTAATAATTATGCGATATTTTATTGTAAAAAGATATAACTACATATATATACTGTACTGTATATTAGCGTATACAAATATATTATTAAATGGGTTATAGGCTTCATACATTAGTGCCGACACTATTGATGAATGGGGAATTTGATAATGAGGGTGAAGTTCTGTATGGACTGGAAATCTGGAATAAAATATGCAAGGATGACAATATGCGCTTGTGTGAAAGTAATTACTGTATATGAATATATATAAGTATCCACTAAATCTATAAATTGTGTAATGCAGATTAGGAATGATATACGTATAGTTAAGATGTGCACTTTCACAATATAAATTTAAATGGTAAGATCAGAATGTAAATTATTAAGATATTGGTTTTCACTTAATTCAATACGGAATGGTAATAGAGAATGGGAAGATAAACAGTAAAGAACAAAACTTTCAATGTCATGACACCTCTTTTTTCGTAATATTCTATCTTTAGAAGAAGGTCAACGGGTTTAATTAAATAGTATTTATTCCCTTCCACTTCTAGAGGTTCTCCCAGAGCTAAATAATATTGTATAATGTTATCCATAATACGGTATAATGTTATCCATAATACGGTATAATGTTAGCCATAATACGGTATAATGTTAGCCATAATACGGTATAATGTTATCCATAATACGGTATAATGTTAGCCATAATACGGTATATTGAAAACTACTATTGACATTGAAGGGTTATGAGGTTATATTTTATGCAAGGTAAAGGAAACAAAATTGAACGTAGATAATTTTGGTAACTCAATTTGTACTCAAGTTTAATTTAGAAATTGTCATACCAGATAATTGTCGAGGAAAGATGCTGGAAAGAACACTTTTCTGATACTGGCATCATGAGAGGGCATTGCCGCAGCCTCTACATTCGCGCGGAATTACGATTCTATTATATGTTATTATGTCTATGTATTTTGACTTATTTGTATTGCATTAGGATAGATTATGTTATGTTAGGTTAATATGGTTAGTTAATGGAATGAAAATAAGTAAGAAAACATCTAAATAAAATCGTGATTCCGCGCGAATGTAGGACACAGCTAGTAGAGGTATAAAGACTGTGACCCTGGCCTCCCCTTTTAACACTGACCTGAATGATGATATTGAACGAGAAGAGAATGAATGAGGAGTGAGATTGTGTGTGGGAGTAAGAGTAATAGTGGGTGAGTGAGGACGATGAATGAGGAGAGAGTTAGAGTGAGTGAGAACAATGAATGAAGAGAGAGAGAAAGTGTGTGAGAGTAAGTGAATGTGGGTGAAGAATATGAAGGGAGAGAACGTAAACAATATACATAAATGCCTAACCCACTGACCTGGATGATAATGTTATTGACGATAAAGGAGAATATGGGTGGTGGTCGTGAGCCTACCACTACACAGGGGGCAGTCATTGGTTGGCCGAGGGGGTATACGCTTCCCACCAGGCTCCATTGGGGGCCCGCTACTGGCAACACTGTAATATTAAAATAATAATAATAAAAAAGGTCACTCCCTAAGACATAACGTTATAAACATTTACTAAAAAATATAATGTGCGAGTGTGTGTGTGTGTGTGTGGTGGTACCAGGTGTGGGGGGGGGGGGGGGGGTTATGTATTAGTGTTAAGGGGTGTGCTTATATATTTCAACAGGTCATATTTTGCTGATCATCGACTAACTTACATACCAAGGACTCGCTACGTATTATTTACCCTTTAACTCTGCGGCTTGAGATTACTTGTTCTTAAACTATATATATATATATATATATATATATATATATATATATATATATATATATATATATATATATATATATATATTGAATAGTTATAAGATATGCACCAAAGTATATGTAGAATTGACTTATCGAAGTTTAATCCTGATGTGCGTTTGAGTCTGGAATAAAGTATTATAATTATTATTATTATTATCATTATTATTGTCATTAATATTATTATTATTTTTATTTTTATTACCTGTGACGGTGAGGTTGAGTGAGAGGGCTGAGGATAGGAAGGTGGGGCTATCACTCATGGCCTCACATGTATATACCCCTGCTGTGAGTCCTGAGACATTACTCAAGCTCACACCGTACTCGTCTGATGTACTCAACTGGGGGAGAGAGAGAGTGAGTGTAGGAATAAGAGAGAGAGAGAGAGTATGAGTGAGATATAAGGGATGTTGAGAGAGAGAGAGGTTGATTGAACAAGATTGAGAGCTCACTCTACTCATCTGATCGATGTACTGTACTCAACTTGGGGGAGAGAGAGTGAGTTTATGAGTAAGTGAGAGAGAAGGGTTGTTGAGAGAGAGAGAGAGATTAAGGGCTCACACTGTACTCATCTGATGAACTCAACTGGGGTAGAGAGATAATTATATGAACTAAAGCCATAAATCTTAACATCTAGTGACTCAAGGTAATATATTTTCGAAGATATTAAAACATTAATCTCTGTTTTATCTTTGCTGTATCGCAGTGGCCTATTTTCATTAACTAATGGATATAGTACCACAACCAAAATGTATTAGCATATTATTAAAGATAAAGTCAATACATATTCATTGTAGACATTCAAAAGATTCCGTGAAGTAAACATTATATAAAACACAAATATTATGTTACCTCCACCAACCGACTTTACTCCTAAACTCAATTAATGAAATCAACAAATACATGTGGCAGTCCAGGGATTCGAACCTAGGATGCTCACACCGAAATTCAGTGCATTTATCCATTGCGCAACTAAGACAGTTAAAGAATGGTGGACAAGCCTACGATTTATTATGCAGTTGTATAAGACAAATTATTTCGTCATCAAGAGAGAGAAGTAGATAGGGATGACAGGTCAGTGTAGGCAGTGTTTATGACCCAAAGAGAGACGTCACGAGGGCTGCGCGTGTCAATACCTTATAGTCTATAATTATACCTTGACTACACCTGGGACAATTAAGTAAAGTCCCATAGATACCAGGCAAGGGAATATTGACCTGAAAGTAGTCATGGTTAATTTTTTTTTTTTGTTTTTTTTTTTTTTAGTACGGTAGTTAAGGGATGAGGTCACGAGGAACCTATTTACCCTGGCATAGATATATTTTACTGTTAGGCGATCAGAACAGAGGCAAAGGGGTGTGAGGAGATTTTAATGTTGTTTATATTATTGAAAGCTCTCTCGGGCTGTACTACTGTAGTGAGTCTCATTATTTCTTGACCTGAGATTTGCATTTCGGAGGTTCGTGTAATCAGTTTGAGGGTTCGAGGTGTATGAGAATTTATAAGCCCGACTGTACCCGACCAAGGCTATCCACATCCCTCCACGGGTTTGTCCCACCTTGAGCTTAACCATTAACCTTTATTAGGAACTAGTAACCTATTCAATACACCTAATACGAATATAGTAAAACAAATATATGTTGACATTGTTGTTGAGTTATATAATTCCTACTTTATAATTCACGAGTCAGAACCCGATACTGTATGTTCACGAATCGTTACCATCCACTCACTTTCCTATCACTCCCACTCCCTTTCCTCCCACTCCCACTAACTTTCCTCCCACCCCCACTCATTTTCATCTCACTCCCATTCACTTGCCTCTCACTCCCACTCACTTTGCGATTTTGATTTGCGAATCAAAGTAAAACAAACCCGAAAGAATTCTACAGTTATATCAGAAAGAAAAAAGTAGTTACTTCAACTGTTGGACCGTTAGTCGATGAAAATGGAGAATACACCAAAGACGAAGTACAAATGAGTAATGCCCTCAATACCTTCTTTGCATCAGTTTTTACAACAGAAGACCTCAGTGATATCCCTACACCATCGCCGATTCAGATTGATAATTCAGATGTTCTAAGCAATATCACCGTTACAGAGAGAGAAGTATTGAATTGTTTAGATAAACTCAAGGTAAATAAAACGCCTGGACCTGATACAATCTCGCCTAGAGTTCTAAAGGAAGCTAAGGATGAGCTCTCCAAACCACTGACATTACTATTCAATAAATCCTTGCAGTCTGGAACTATGCCTGATCAGTGGAAGATAGCCAACGTAACACCGATATTCAAAAAAGGCAGCAAATCCCTACCCAGTAACTATCGTCCAATTAGCTTAACCTCAGTTGTATGTAAAATGCTAGAAACGGTCATAAGAGACAGACTCGTAAATCACTTAGAGGAAAACATAATTAAAGATACTCAACACGGCTTTCGTAAAAAACGTTCCTGTTTAACAAACCTCTTAGACTTCTTCCACGATATCCTCAACCTCTACGATGAGAGTAAAGCTGTAGATATTATATACCTTGATTTTCAAAAGGCCTTTGACAAAGTTCCCCACAAACGTTTACTGCTAAAACTAAAAGTGCATGGAATACAAGACAGTGTGTTGAAATGGATAGAAAATTGGCTCAGCGACAGAAAGCAAAGAGTAGTCATAAACGGTAAGGCATCTAAATGGACCAATGTAAGTAGCGGGGTACCCCAGGGATCGGTACTAGGACCAATTCTCTTTCTAATTTACATCAACGACATAGATGAGGGTCTCACCTGTACAATCTCAAAATTTGCTGACGATACAAAAATTGCAAATAGCGTACTCTCAAAAGATCAAGTTGACGATATGCAACACAATCTAGATAAATTGTCACATTGGGCCCAAATTTGGCAAATGAGTTTCAATGCGGATAAATGTAAAGTACTACATATCGGATACCTAAATGAGAAAGCAAACTATTCGATGAATGGCATTCAGCTTAAGAATGTAAACAGAGAAACCGATCTGGAGTAACAATATCGAGTAACCTAAAACCGAGTCAACAATGTTCAGAAGTTGTTAAGAAGGCAAACAAAATAATTGGCTTTATAGGCAGGTCATTTGAGCATAAATCCAAAGACGTTATCCTAACCCTTTACAATTCCTAAGTCCGCCCTCTTCTGGAATACTGCGTTCAATGCTGGTGCCCTTATTACCAAAAAGACATAAACAAGCTAGAACGAGTTCAACGTAGAGTTACCAAAATGATACCTAGCCTAAAGAACAAACCATACGAAGAGCGTCTTAGAGAATTAAATATATTTCCTTTAACCCAGCGCAGATTAAGAGGTGACTTAATTCAAGTGTTCAAAATCATCAAAGGCATCGACAATATGAACTGTAGTAAGTACTTCACTATCGACCAATCTAATTACACGCGGGGAAACGGTTGCAAAATTATTGGTAAATCTTTTAACTCACTCGAATCTAAGAATTTCTTCTTCAATCGAGTTGTCAACTTGTGGAATGGGCTTCCCCGAGACGTTATAGACTGCAGCACCGTTGATTCATTTAAACTCCGCTAGACAAATATCTCGCATCAAACCCGCGACTGACTGCGTTTGTAAATGAATAACTTTATTTTATCCTCCCCTCAGTTACTAACCCATATTATGTCCCCTACTAACTTCCTAGTCCTGCCACGGACATTAGTTCCAGGGCAGTAGTTCCCTTTCCAATGTTCCCTTACCCACTCTAAACCACTGTTTGGACACTTGATCCTCAGTGTTTTGGAGGACAAGCAGCCTAGAAGGGTCACTAGACCTGTTGTTGCTTGATTTCCTTTGTACTCCTTTGTACTTTCCATCCACTCCCACTCACTTTCCACCCACTCCCACTCACTTTCCTCCCACTCCCACTCACTTTCCTCTCACTCCCACTCACTTGCCACCCACTCCCACTCACTTTCCTCCTCATTCATCCAAAAAGTAAAAAATATATTTATAAGGTTTGACTCTACGATATTTTCACGCCATGGTTCATAATGTATTGGTATAATAACCCCTTATGGACCATGACGCGTTTTGACAGTTTATTCTAGTTATTATTAGACGATCTATTAAGATTAGGAAGGGTATATGGAAGTTAGAGGGTTAATGGAGATTAATATTGCTGTTTAAGTTCCTACAGATCCTTCCTAAGCTGTATACAAATTGTCAAATGATAGCCGGAATTAACTGTCAAACGAGTCATGATTATCAAGGGGTTAACAAAGCTATTACTGTAGTTATTGAAGCTTAAGTTGATATATAATAATATTAATAATGTTTATTCAGTTAGCACTCCCATTCGCTTTCCTCCCACTCCCACCCACTTTCACCCCACTCGTTTTATTCCCACTCCCACTCACTTTCCTCCCACTCCCACTCACTTTCCTCCCACTCCCACTCACTTTCCTCCCACTCCCACTCACTTTCCTCCCACTCCCACTCACTTTCCTCCCATTCCCACTCACTTTCACCCCACTCACATTATTCCCACTCCCACTCCCATTAACTTTCCTCCCACTCCCGTCCTGGTGGTGTAATGGTTAAGGTGGCAAAAATAAATCTGTGATAACCCAGGTTCGAATCCCGGTGGATCATATATACTTTAATTCATTTCATTGGGGGTGTTTGGTGTTGTGGTGAAATTAATAAAATAAAGAATACAGTATAATATTAGTTAGTAGTGATTTTGTTTTATAGTTCTCATATTACCATTATTGTTTGGGTGATCGTGCTTGGCATAGTATTAACCCCTTCTATACCGTCGACATCCTTTTTAGTTTACTCTGGCTACTACCAATCGCTGTTATTCAGTCTAGGAAGGATCTCTGGCAATTATGCTTTGAACTAAAAAAAAAAACTACCACCACAGATCCTTACTAAGCTGCATACA
Source organism: Paralithodes platypus (assembly GCA_032716605.1). NCBI lineage: Eukaryota > Metazoa > Arthropoda > Malacostraca > Decapoda > Lithodidae > Paralithodes > Paralithodes platypus. The sequence continues at coordinate 42,466,895 of CM064507.1, forward strand.
ATCTTCTAAATATAGCTAGAAAGAATATAACAGACGTCGCTGATGCAGAAAGGGTTAAGACTATATTAATTTCTGGCACATCCATGACGTCATAATTGTGTTGCCATACCAACAAATTATATACAGTATATGTTTATGTATGGTCAGCTGTAAGAGGAATTATATACAGTATATGTTTATGTATGGTCAGCTGTAAGAGGAATTATATACAGTATATGTTTATGTATGGTCAGCTGTAAGAGGAATTATATACAGTATATGTTTATGTATGGTCAGCTGTAAGAGGAATTATATACAGTATATGTATATGTATGGTCAGCTGTAAGAGGAATTATATACAGTATATGTTTATGTTTATGTCTCTAATTTCCTTTCCGGCCGTTCCATAACCGCGGTTGTGGACGGCCATTGTTCACTTCCTCACTCTATAAACTCCGGTGTTCCTCAGGGCTCTGTCCTATCTCCTATTCTCTTTCTAATTTTTATAAATGATCTCCTTAACTGTACCTTAATTCCCATCCATTCATACGCAGACGACTCAACCTTACACTACTCCATTAGTTTTTCAGAACGCCCCAGCCAGCAATCCCTCAACGACAAACGTAATGAAGCCATAGAACTCTTAAATTCTGATCTAAATACTATTTCCAATTGGGGCAGAGAAAACCTTGTTAACTTTAATGCTTCCAAAACCCAATTTCTCCATCTATCTACCCGTCAGGATCTCCCAGCGGACTATCCCTTATTCTTCAACAATACAAAAATCAACCCTTCATCTTCTCTCAATATTCTTGGTGTCTCTTTTTCTTCTGCTCTCATTTGGAAGGACCATATTACCAGTCTTGCTAAGGCAGCCTCCCAGAAGCTGGGTGTGCTCAACCGCCTTAGGGGGTTCTTTTCCCCTGTACAGCTTCTTGCTCTGTACAGGGGCATAGTGCGCCCTTGTATTGAGTATTGTTCACATGTGTGGGGAGGTCCCTCTCACACTGCTCTCCTAGACAAAGTTGAAAGGAAGGCCTTTCGTATCATTAACTCCCGTCCACTCACCAACTCTCTGCAATCTCTCTCTCTCCGCCGCAATGTTGCATCTCTCTCGCTATTCTATCGCTACTATAATAATCAGTGTTCCTCAGAGCTATCCCAGTGCATACCACCTCCTTTACGTAGGGCACGTGGTACCCGTCTTGCAACTCAATCCCACCCCTACTCTGTGCAACTCTCCAACCCAAGAGTGAAACGTTACTCTCAAACTTTCTTCTACTCAACAGCTGAGCTCTGGAACTCTCTCCCAGAATCAGTCTTTCCCTCTTCCTATGACTTAAATTGCTTCAAACTCCGTGTGTCCAGGCATTTTGGCTCGAACGTCCCTTGATTTTGGCCCTGTCACTCTTTCAACTATGGGGGAGGCACTCGCTATAGGCAGTTATGCCTTTTGCCTCCCTCAATCACATAGAAAAAAAAAAAAAAAAACATGTATGGTCAGCTGTAAGAGGAATTATATACAGTATATGTTTATGTATGGTCAGCTGTAAGAGGAATTATATACAGTATATGTTTATGTATGGTCAGCTGTAAGAGGAATTATATACAGTATATGTTTATGTATGGTCAGCTGTAAGAGGAATTATATACAGTATATGTTTATGTATGGTCAGCTGTAAGAGGAATTATATACAGTATATGTTTATGTATGGTCAGCTGTAAGAGGAATTTATTATACGTATTTATAATTAATTAATGTGGATTTCACAAGTCAGTATAGAAATTGTCGATGGGCCTTCAAGGGGGGATTTTCATATAAGTTTTTTTTTCTGAGCCCCCATATCCTTCGTGTTTAGCCCCATTAGTTTTGAGATTTTAAGCCGTTCGCCCCATTATTTTGGATATTTTAAGACCTTTCGCCCCAATTATGTCTATTTTAAGATCTTTCGTGCCATTTAGGTGTCGATTTTTTCCTTGAGAGCGATAGTGAGCCTGAAATTTATGAGGAACCAAGGCTGGAACATTTTTCTACAAAAAAAAAAAAAAATATATATATATATACTGTATATATATACTGTATATATTATACATATATATCGAAGGGGGTCCTAGGGGTATTTTTGTAAGCTTGATGGAGGTCTAGGGAGCAAACCAAAAACCTCCCCTTTACTTAAAATGTATACGGTATAGTATAATTATATCCTGTTCCAAGTAGGTAGGCCAATCATCGTGAACCCTAACCTCTGTAACTCAAAAAGGGCTAGAGCAAATGGGCTATACATGTCCACACCTATTCCCTGGATGACCCTTCCCAAATGGTAGAAATATTAGCTTGATTACTTCAGTCGATTGTGAGTTATAGAGGTTAGTGGTCAAGAGGTTTAATCGTCTGTTTACCTTCATTCTGGCTACTATTAGACGATTTTATTCAGCTTAATAAGGGCCTCCAGTAATTACCAGGCTTGGAACCATCTCCTTACTCCTTTTGTTTACTAACACAGATCCTTTTTAAACTGCACACAATCGTCTAAATCGAACAGGGTATAGTCAATAATGTTTTTTTGTTTTTTTTACTTTACCCGTGTACAGTCGGCCTAATAAGTGATGTCTCGGCACCAATTATGTGTTGATCAATAATTGGTATCAGCAATATTTACACATGATTTCTTCTTTTTGAGTGAGATATACCAACATGTTCCTACACTTATCCTCCCTATTCAACATCTGACAGACATTAATACAGCCCAGAGCGAGCCAGACGTAATGACAGCTGGGACATGACTTATTAGCGCCACTGTACTTCCTACCTAAATCAATGTTTAACCCCTTCTGTACCGGCGACGTCGTTTTAATTTTATTCTAACTATATTTAGACGATTTTGTGCAGTTTAAGAAAGATCTGTGGTAGTAAAAAAATATTAAGTAAGATAGTTTAAAGCCTGTTCATTGCTGGACGCCCTTTATATGCGGATTAAAATCGTCTAATAGTAGCCAGAATAAAATGTAAAAAGACGTCGCCGGTACAGAATGGGTTAACTCAACTTGTATAGTATTTATTAAACGTAAAGCCAGTTTCAACTTTACCTGTCCACTAGTCACTTGAATATAAGATTGATTTTATATGTTAACCCTTTCAAGATCCGATTGCGCATTTCTTTTCTGTTTTCTGGCTATTATTAGACGATTTTATTCAGATTAGGATGGGTATAGGAAAGTCAGAGGGTTAATTGAGATAGTCTTTACCCTTATAATTCCCACAGATCCTTCTTAAATTGTATAAAATCGTCTAATGATAGCCAGCATATACTGTCAAAACGCGTCATAATCTTCAAAGGGATAATATACAAGCCCTGTGCCACCTAAATCCAGTTTTAAGGGGAGGTTTTTAGTTTGGTCCCTAGATATCCTTCAAGCTTTAGATTACACCCCCTTGAGCCCCTTTCAAGATAAATTTGTACATTTTTCGGTAGAAAAATGTCCCGGCTGAAAGCCGGTTCCTCTTAAATTACAGGCTCGCTATCGCTCGCCAGGATAAAATCGACACCAAAATGGCACGAAAGGTCTTAAAATTGACAGAAATGGGTTGAAAGTTCTTAACATCGTCAAAATAATGGGGCAAACGTCTTAAAATTAGAAAAACAATGGGGCTAAACATGAAGGAAAAGGAGCCAAGAAAAAATCCCTCAAGTGGAAATCTCCCCCTAACTTTGCTTATAATACACTATAGTCTATTTTGTCCAGCTGATGGAAAATTGAATCCTTTAGCATCTGAGTTATCGATTCTTCTTACAGGAACAATATGAAACTGCTATGCCTGTGTGTCCTATTGTTTGCCGAGTTTTCAGAATTAACAATGACTTATTTCGCTACAAAATCATGGTAATAGCCGAGTAATCAGGATGGCGAGATAGCAATTTATCCTCAGCTGGAATGAAACCGAGTCTAGTCACTTAAATCTAACACCGTTAACCCATTCAGCACTATAACGCCTTTTTACCCTTCATTCTGGCTCAAATTAGATGATTTTATGCAGTTTAAGAAGGACCCATGTTACTAAGAGGGTTTATTGACATCGTATACCCCTTTGAGTCGTTAGAGATAGATTGTATGCACACACAAAAAAACAAAAAAAACAAAAAAAAAAAAATCACACAAGAGCCCCTTCAAAGATAAACCGAAGACCGGTTTCTCCTAAATTACAGGCTCGCTATCGCTCGTCAGGAAATAATCGACACCTACAAAGCAGGAAAGCTCTTAATGTTGACGAAGCAATGGGGTTGCTACTATAAGATCTGTAGTGTGTGGCGTGTTGCAAGATAGGTGTGGAGTCAGCCTTAGGTGGTGTCTACTCAACCAGTATGGGTAATGTGGAGTATGTGGAGTCAGGGGTTAGTACATCCTGAGACATATACATCCGCTCTCCATTATGCTCTAGCCCTTTTTGAGTTACAGAGGTTAGGGTTTACGATTTTTGGCCTACCTACTTAGAACAAGATATAGTATATACCGTATAAATGTTAAGTTAAGGGGAGGTTTTTGGTTTGCTCCCTAGACCTCCATCAAGCTTACAAAAATACCCTCGAGACCCCCTTCGAGATAAATGTTATGTCCTATATCTTACCTATTTCAATAATATGGGAGGTTGAAAGACTTACTTGTAGTTGCTTCCATCTCTAGGTCGTTCTTGATTACGAATGTCACAACTCGTAATTTATAAAAAAAATCATAATTAGCTTACGATTACTTACTGATAACAATACATTTATCCAACATATACATACCTATTTCATGTATACATCAATCCTCTCTCCATTCTTCTAATCTCTACATCAATCCTCTCCATTCGTCCTATCTCTACATCAATCCTCTCCATTCGTCCTATCTCTACATCAATCCTCTCTCCAATCGTCCTATATCTACATCAATCCTATCTCCAATTGTCTTATCTACATCAATCCTCTTTCCATTCGTCCTATATCTCCATCAATCCTCTCTCCATTCGTCCTATCTCTACATCACTCCTCTCTCCATTCGTCCTATATCTCCATCAATCCTCTCTCCATTCGTCCTATATCTCCATCAGTCCTCTCTCCATTCGTCCTATCTCTACATCAATCCTCTCTCCATTCGTCCTATCTCTACATCACTCCTCTCTCCATTCGTCCTATCTCTACATCAATCCTCTCTCCATTGAGTCATCCTCTTTACAACCATTCTCTCTATTCATCCTCTCCACATTCGTCCTATCTCTACATCAATCCTCTCTCCATTCGTCCTATCTCGACATCAATCCTCTCTCCATTCGTCCTATCTCTACATCAATCCTCTCTCCATTCGTCCTATCTCTACATCAATCCTCTCTCCATTGAGTCATCCTCTTTACAACCATTCTCTCTATTCATCCTCTCCACATTCGTCCTATCTCTACATCAATCCTCTCTCCATTCGTCCTATCTCGACATCAATCCTCTCTCCATTCGTCCTATCTCGACATCAATCCTCTCTCCATTCGTCCTATCTCTACATCAATCCTCTCTCCATTGAGTCATCCTCTTTACAACCATTCTCTCTATTCATCCTCTCCACATTCGTCCTGTCTCTACATAAATCCTAACCCCATATCAACTCTCGATCAGCAAAACGAATATCCGAAATGCAATTATTAGCTAAGGAATTAATGAAAAGATTCGACTTTGTTCGGGATACCTTGGAAAACTTAGGCCCTAACTTATGTCGTGATTACATGATTACTGTGAAGATTCGATTAAGTTCAGGATTGCTTTAAAAAACTTAAGGCCATGGTTTATGTTTTAAAGTGTACGCATTTGGACAGTTTATTCTGGCTGTCATTATTTGATTTTGTACAACTTATACAGGATCTGTGGGTATCAAAAGGACAAATGCTATCTCAATTAACCCTCACACTTCTATATACCTTTCCTTTTCAACGGACGATACATTGCCTAGTTCTCTTCTTGATTACTCAATTAGTACCAAGATTTTGTAACGGATATAATATTTATGTTATTTGATCTAATTAATTCATTTCACTCCCAACACCAAACACCTCCCAATGAAATTAATGAAAGCATTTGCTCCTCCCGGGATTCGAACCTGGGATACCACATACAGATCTTAAACACTCTAGACATATATGAGGCCTAGACGCTTATATGATAAAAAACACACTAGCTTTATATTTTGGCATTAAGTATTGGTTAACCAGTTGCTAAGGGACTATATCTTCAACTAGGTGAATATATAGACTATAGTCCATGCATTATACTGTAGGTAGGCCAGAAATTGTAACCCCTAACCTCTGTTACTGAAAATGGTTCAAATGGGCAAGAGCAAATGGGCTGTAAATTTCCACACCTAATCCCTGGCTGACTCTTTCCAAATGATAGACATATTAGGTCGATTACTCTAGTCGTTTTTTTAGTTACAGAAGTTAGTGGTCAAATGTTTTCGCTTACCTATAATGAACAAGGTATAGTTGAGTAGCTATCTTTCCTCTTTCTCCAGTGTTGCCAATTTAGCTACTTTCCCGCTAGATCTAGAGGTATTTATTTACATCTAGAGGCAGATTTGTACATCTAGCGACGTGAATTCTAGCGATATTCTGGAAATTTGAGCCATTCTAGAGCGTTATTGTAAAGCTTGTGCCATTATTCTAGCGATTTTCGGCATTTATTTCCTATTTAGCGGACTTAATTTGGTAGCCCTGTCTTTCTCGCATTTCGTATTCGTTGATATTCCTCGATCACCCCTACCAAGGACCATTGACCCCTACCTCAGCATCACAAATCACCCTAATTCACTGCCAGTCTCCTTATTGTATTACCTTTAATTACCTTCAATTTACACCCACTCTTCAACCTTTCGCCTCACTCCAGATCTACACTTGTTTTATTTCTATTAATTAATTTGGTTTCTCTCTTAATTTCTCCTATCTCCATTCACTTATCCTCTTTATATTCATTCTCTCTATTCATCCTCTCTCCATTCGTTCTATATCAACATCAATCCTCTCTCCATTCGTCCTATCTCTACATCAATTTTCTCTCCATCCATCCTATCTTTACATTAATCCTCTATCCATTTGTCTCACCTTTTCGTCAATACTCTCTCCTTTCATGTATCCTCTCTTCATTCATTAATCCTCTCTCTATTCATTCGTCCTCTCTCCATTAATTTATCCTCTCTCCATTCTTCGTCCTATCTGTTCATCAATCCTCTCTCCACATCAATCCTCTTTCCATTCATCATCCTCTCTCTATTCATTTCCTCTCTTCATTCATTCATCCTCTCTCTATTAATTTCCTCTCCATTCTTTCATCCTCTCTCTATTAATTTTCTCTCTCCATTCATTCATCCTCTCTATTAATTTACTCTCTCCATTAATTTATCCTCTCTCCATTAATTGCCTCTCTCCATTAATTGCCTCTCTCCATTAATTAATTCCCATTCCATATATCCTCTCTCCATTTATTTATCCTTCCTCCATGTATACTCGTCCTCTCTCTCTCTCTCTCTCACTCCCAGTCACTTCCACTCCCCACTAACCACCTACCTTCCACTTCCCTCCCACTCACACCACCTCCCTTCCACTCCTCTCTCACTGCCTATCTTCCACTCTTGCTCTTTACCTTGCACTCTGCATGCACTCACTTCCACCCACTCGGGGGTTTCAGCTGACGATACATTGCCTAATTCTCTTCTTAATAATTACTATGTTATTAAGACAGTTTGTAACAGTTCTATATATTACCATTCACTCCCTCCCACTACCATACACTCCCATTCTCACTACCCACCACTACCATTCACTCCCTCCCTGCTTGTCTCCCCCTCCCCTCCCTGCCACTCCACTCCATCCCACTACCATTCACTTCCCTCCCATTCTTCCCCTCCTCTCCCTCCAACCCCACTCACCCTCCCTCCCACTACCATTAACTCCCTCCCTCCCATTCTTCCCCTCCCCTCCCTGACACCCCACTCACCACGACATTAACTCCCTCTCCCTCCCTCCCTTTCTTGCCCTCCCACTACCATTGACTCCCTCCCTCCCATTCTTCCCCTCCCCTCCCTGACACCCCACTCACCACGACATTAACTCCCTCTTCCTCCTACTATCGTTGACTCCCTCCCTCCATTTCTTACCCTCTCACTACCATTAACTCCCTCCCACTACCATTAACTCCCTCCCACCACCATTGACACCCTGCCACCACCATTGACACCCTTCCTCGCCTCCCCTTCACTCCCCACCCTGCCACCCTCAACTCACCACAACACTAACTCCCGGTATCGGCAGGGCAGTCTTCCTCGCCATGGGCCTCACAGTCACCATAAAGAACTGCTGGCCATCCTTACACCACCTGCAAACAACACATTATTAACACCTCTACTAGATTCTAAAACTTGTAGGCTATTATTAAAGGGGAAGATTTCCACTTGAGGGATTTTTTTTTCTGGACCCCTTTATATATATATATATATATATATATATATATATATATATATATATATATATATATAAGAAATTGATGACAGCTTTCAGAAGATCATTATTGGTATCATTGTAGATAGACAGATAGATAGATAGATAGAGATAGATAGATAGAGATATTTGTTTTCATACACAAAAAATAAAAACATCTATGAGCTGGCCTATTGTTGAGTGACTGACCTGAGGGAGTATAGAGGTGGACCACTTCCTTGGGACCATAGACACTGTAGCCTGGCTGACCCTCCCTCCACCACCACCACCCCCTCCCCCCTTGGCTCCTCCACCCTCACCCGCTGCACCACCACACCCACACCTGTAACAATTGGGGGGGGGGGGGGGAGGTTGTAGTTAAGGGAACATTGTTTTATTTATGTATTTATCTTTCATTATTATATAATATATATTTGTTTTAGCGAACCTGCCCATACCGGGACAGTTTTCTATCGAAAAATGTACAAATTTATCTTGAAGGAGGATCTTGGGCGGGTGTTTTTTAAGCTTAATGGAGGTCTAGGGAGGAAACTAATAAAATACTAAAAAATATTCTTAAATGAGTAAATAAATACGCCCATCCCCCCTTAAATCAAGCCTATTGGTTCACAAACCGGAAAACGTAAGTGCTATTTCTTGTCACCTGTTAACCCTTTCTGTACCAATGCTGTCCTTTTAACTCTATTCTAGATACTATTATACGATACGATTCAGTTTAAAAAGGGCCTCCAGCAATTAACAGGCTTCGGACTATCTCGCTTAACACTTTTTGTCACCACAGATCCTTCTTCAACTGCACAAAATCGTCTAAATATAGCTAGAATAAAATTGAAAAGACGTCGCTTGTACAGAAGGGGTTAAAGTTTCTGATAAAGACTATATTGTACTCACATGACTGATACATGACGTGAAGTATATAAAACCCCACTATTGTCTTCATCTTCACTGGAGGTATTGTAGGCTACACTTCATCAGGGTTCTTTGTGACGTACAGTGCTATTTTAATGCCTCATCACATCACGTTTGGTTTATCAGTATTTATTATTTTGTATAACATTGAGAACCGATTTATCGTGTTGATATACAACGGTTACTCATCTCAAAATTATTAATTTGTCTCATATTAATTAATTTCATTGGGGGTGTGATGGTGAGATTAATAAAAATAATAATATCACAAACAATCACACATTATTTAGTAAAGCTTATTAGTTTATTAGATTATTAGTCCATCGTTGCCCCTGTGTGTACTGTAGTACAATATAATTGTCCAATTAATTGAGGCCACAGCACCTTATGAAGTATTTCCACTTTTCCATTTTGATATACAGTATAGGCCTACTTTTGAAATCACGTGTTTTAATTTGTTTTCCAATCATTAAGAGTTTATATGCATTCAATTGTTATGCCCACTTAAAATTTATAATTGTTATGTCCACTGTTCAATAATTATTATGGGTGATTAAACTGATTATGTCCAATATTGAATTCATATGCGGTTTTTTTTATGACTGGTTTATTTTTTCAAACATAATTCGTATTCCCACTTGTCAATCATTAATAGTCCACATTACAATCAATGAGTTTTTGTTTCTACACGCTCAATACGTCTCTTTAAGTCCACTTTTCATTAAGTATGGGTGTTTAGGTCTACTCTGTTCAATAATTGTATATATTTCTAAAACAATACGAAATTTGACTGTTACTTTGCCATTACAGTGTCGATACAAGTGTTCCTGCCCAGTGTTCCGTTCCTTATAAGACCGTGTTTAAGCTAAGAGTAAGAAGTTGAGGACTGGATCACTGTTAAAAGTCTCCCAGACAACCCGTTTTACCCACCATGACAGGCTATACAGGGTATCAAATGGTTTCGGGGTTCTTTTTTATGTTATTATTATTATTGTTATTATTATTATTATTATTATTATTATTATTAGTAGTAGTAGTAGTAGTATTTGTATTATTATTATTATTATTATTATTATTAGTAGTAGTAGTAGTAGTAGTATATAGTTTTGTTAGACGAGCACCTTAGTTTATCGGATTGGTTTTGGATACTATCGATATCTCCATGATTATACAGTACAGTACGGTATATCCTTGTGCAATCACTCAAGGAGCTGCACAGGTTTGTGGATTTTTACATTTCAAAACTCTGTTCACAACTCAATTAAGTTGTCTGCATAACTTATATGCTCGAAGCAACTGTTCTCAAGTCTCAAAAAATATTTACAATCTGTATAATTCTCCTTACAGTAGTTCATATTTATGTTAACTTCATTCAAACTTTCAACAATAATTTCCGAAAACATAATTTTCACAACTCACTGCAATTCTTTCTACAACTCTTAGTAACTCTTCTAAACTTTCAACAACTGCCTTCTCAACTACCTTATGATTATCATCACAACTGTTTCGCATGTTTACAACTCTCTCCACAATTCTCTTATCAGCTTCCTCTAAAACTCAACTACGGTATTTTTCACAATTGTTCACAAAAGTTCTATTAATTTTGTATTAACAGTGCACCAATGTCCAAACCGACTGGCGGATCAAAAATATTGGATAGTGATTGTATTGGTGAGCACTTCAGAGCAAAATCTGAAGAATATTGTTTTTACAGGGCTAAGTTACTAAAACTGTGTTGTTGTATTTTCTATATTCCATTTTTTTTTTTTTTTTTTTGTCTATGTGAATGAGGGAGACAAGGCATAACTGCCTGCAGCGAGTGCCTCCCCCAGATTTCAAAGAGTGACAGGGCCGAAATCAAGGGATGTTCGAGCTAAAATGCCTGGACACACAGAGTTTGAAGCAATTTAAGTCATAGGAAGAGGGAAAGACTGATTCTGGGAGAGAGTTCCAGAGCTCAGCAGTTGAATAGAAGAAAGTCTGAGAATAGTGTTTCACTCTTGGGTTGGAGAGTTGCACAGAGTAGGGGTGGGATTGTGTTGCAAGGCGGGTACTACGTACCCTACGTAGAAGAGGTGGTATACACTGGGAAAGCTCCGAGAAACACTGATTATTGTAGTAGCGATAGAATAGTGAGAGAGATGCAACATTGCGGCAAAGAGAGAGATTGCAGAGAGTTGGTGAGTGGACGGGAGTTAATGATACGAAAGGCTTTCCTTTCTACTTTATCTAGGAGTGCGGTGTGAGAGGATCCTCCCCACACATGTGAACATTACTCAATACAAGGACGCACTGTGCCCCTGTACAGAGCAAGTAGCTGTGCAGGGGTAAAGAACCCCTTGAGGCGGTTGAGCACACCCAGCTTCTGGGAGGCTGCCTTAGCAAGACTGGTAATATGGTCTTTCCAAGTGAGAGCAGAAGAAAAAGAGACACCGAGAACATTGAGGGAAGATGAAGGGTTGATTTTTGTATTGTTGAAGAATAAGGGATGGTCCTCTGGAGGTTCCTGACGGGTAGTAAGATGGATAAATTGAGTTTTGGAAGCATTAAATGTAACAAGGTTTTCTCTACCCCAATTGGAAATAGTAGCTAGATCAGAAGATAAGCATGTTATGGCTTCATTACGTTTACTTTTGAGGGACTGCTGGCTGGGGCGTTCTGGAAAACTAATTGAGTGGTGTAAAGTAGAGTCGTCTGCTTATGAATGGATGGGACTAGATGTACAGTTGAGAAGATCATTTATGAAAATTAGAAAGAGAATAGGAGATAGGACAGAACCCTGAGGAACACCGGAGTTGATAGGATGAGGAAGTGAGCGATGGCCGTCCACAATCGCAGCTATGGAACGGCCGGAAAGGAAATTAGAGACAAAGGCACAGATGGAGGGACAGAAACCGAAGGAGGGCAGTTTGGAAATTAAAGATTTGTGCCAGACCCTATCGAAGGCCTTCGATATGTCTAGTGCAACAGAAAAAGTAGGCCTACTCCCCCTCGGACTGAAAGCCTGAACATTCAACCACTAAACGCTAAACACAGTGAAGTCTGTGAGGTCTTGTTCCAGTCGAGGGAGTGAGACATGTGAAGCTCTTAGATCATCCTGCCTTCTCAGACGTGTGGCGCTTGGTTGCGCACTCATGGCTCGAAACGGCCCCATCTCTGAGGCTGCTTCGCCTTTGTGCTTCACTGTCTCAACCCCAAGACTCGGACCCTTACTCACAGAACGCCACGTCGCCACCTATTGATCAATTAACTCACTTGGCATTGCCCCCCTATAGCATATTTTGAATATGGGAATATTCATACAGTGTTATTTAATCAGGGAACAATGAGGGTATTTTTTTGACGTTTCATATGTGGGCTTTGTGGTAATGCACTGATACTAGGTACAGCACAAATTCCATCCTAATAATATCTTCCCATTGACACATCGGGATTCGAACCCGGGACCATTGGATTACCAGTCCAGTGGCAATACCACTCCACCACACCTCCCCTCGCCTGTGTGTGTGTGTGTGTGTGTGTGTAATATGATACAAGTTCGCAAGCCACCCTAGTATAACGACTTTAAGACTTAGCCCTTCTGTGAAATCCTCTTTGCCCGTTGTGAAAAGTGTTATATGTATTTATTTACTAATTCTTCCTGTTGTTATGTAGTCCCAGTTCAGAGAGTGGCAGGGTCTAAAGCCGGTATCACATGCGCGTTGTTTCCCTCAACTTTGATCTTCAACACTGGTCTGACTGTTGTTGGGGTAAACTTTTAAACTATGTCACCAGAATTAGGTCAGGTCAGGTCAGGTCAGGTCAGGTGAAGGTATTGAGGGGTAAGCCTTTACAACGGCACCTCTTATCTACTTTCCGAAGAGTGTTGAGAGGGGAGAGAGAGGAAGCTGTTAGAGTGGCTTTGGTATGTATGTTATTAGTCTGTATACGTCATCGAGATGTCCCCTAACTCCGTGTGAACATGTGAAACACGCTAGGACGTACTACCACACCCACTAAATAGGCCTATGTCCGCCTTGGCAGGGATCGAACCCAGGTCAAGCAGAATCAATCTTAATTATATAGTTTCCGATGCCAGTGCAAATTAATTATCTCAGATATGATGCCGGAAAATGTTGACTGTAAAAAATGTATGTTATGTCTCTCAGTGTTACTACCGGATAAAGTGCAGACCATTCAGAGCCCGCGGGTATTCGAATCTAGGACATAATTGTGGCCATAAAGTTTCCAATCTAACCCAGACATAATTTAATCTTCTCATTAATTCTACACCAATACTAACATTTCGGAAATCGCTTATGCTGTTCGAAGGTTTATATTGAGCCACGATTTGCACCTTAGAGTGTAGGCCTACAGATACACATTTCAGTTGCATTAAAAAATTGTAGGGTCCCGATGTAAGATGAGTAACGTAAGACCCTGGGAACCCGGTCTTCCTTCCTTCCTCACCCTGAATATATTCTCCCCTTCACATTCCACACTCTCATATCCTCCCCTTCATATTCCACACCCATATTTCCTCCCTTGACAGAGGCTCTAAAAATAACAAAGGAGGCAAGATATGGTGAAACAGGACATCTAGCTGCCCATACACTACACCTAATTAAAGCTTTTCCCAGAAGTACTATCATGCACGATTAGTGCCTACAACCTCCTGCCACTAAGGGAAAGAGGACAAAGACAATTTTGGTCAGATATTGTGTTAAGGAATACTTTTGATGATTCCGCCCATTAACGATGCAGCTGAGGTTGGCATCCACTGTCTCCCAGCTGATCCTTCTCTTCTGCCTCTTTGGTGATTTGCGGGAAGGTGTTTTAGCTGGAGCTTGGGTGACCTGCATGGTATTGTTGGGCTGTCAGGTACGTATTTTGCTGCCGGTCAAGTTTCCTCTTGAGTATTGAAGGTGTCTGGCGTTATTCCAGTGATCGAGGTCTCTCAGGTCTTGCGGTATGCAGCTGATGAGTCGAGTTGTGTTGAACGTTAATGTTGCCATGTTCTAGAGTTTCCACTTTTTGGTTGCAGTGCTTTGAACACTCTTCATGTAGCACAGTTCCCTCTTCTTGGATGTTTGTTTTGTATCCCAACATTTGATACTTTTCCCTCTAGAAGATTCCAGATGTAACTGACTGTGTAGCCTACCTCTCTTCTCTGTAGGGAGTCGCCACAGTTTTATGTGTGTCGGGATGGTAGCCTATATGATGACCCCAACAGTTTGAGTCCAATTGGGTTATTTGAAGTTGGCGGAATTGTATAATAATTACGATTGTAGCTAATATCTTATTTACTGTAGTAGATTATTAATTGTAAGTTTATTATTAGCTTGAAGTCACAAAACCTTGCATAAAACTGTACATCAGCTCTGGATGTATAATGAAACTAGCTCATAGGTTCGAAATACTATCCGAACCGGCAGCCATTTGTAAGCTTACAGCTGAGCTCAGGGCCTGCCCTTAGTCTCTTAAAATCAGCTGTAACTTCAACACCTCTCTCCGGCCTTGACTCCACCTAGAGTTCACCGATCACTACTACTATTTATGTAAATCTTCAGTCCTACATCACCAGTCCTCAATAAGTTCATTGTGTATTGATATTGTATTGTGTCATTTGTATGAACTAGCTGCGTGAGAGAGGACAGGGATTCTACCCAACGAAATAATCATTTCATATTGGTAATGATCTTATTTAACTTATTGTTGGGATTAATTCATGTACCAGTGATTGAACAATGTGACTGAGCCTCTCCCAGTTTTTCAGGTGTTGTACTTTGCTGATCATATTGGTGAAGTTCATTGTTGTGCTTCCAGGGTGATTATGTCCTTATAATCTTGTGTGGGGACCACAGTTGGCAGCAACATTCTATTATGGTAAACACTAGGGATTTCCACAGGGTCAGCATGTACTCCTTTTCTCCGGTGTTGAAGGTTTGCAGTATCCATCCACTCATTTTGTTGTGCCGTTTCTAAATTATTTGCAAGGTCGTGTGTGAAGGATGCATCATAAAGATGCTGAGGTCTTTAACATTCTCCTGGACTTTCATTTGCTGTCCTTCACAGAGACAATTTATTGAAATTAGTATTTTTTCATTAATTTCATATTGCAAGAGCTCCTCTCAGGAGCAGGAATGTCTGGAAGAATATAAACGGGTAATGGAAAGGGTACTGCATGAACAGTACGAGTAGAGATCCTGCAAGACAGGATCCTTTAACCTAACAAGTGCGCATGGGGGTAATTAGACACCTCTCCCTGTGCGCATGTATTTGAGGTGTTTCCGTCACTAAAATATTCATTTTACCATAAATAACATTAATACTTATCCATACGCGCCTATTAAGGGTTGATTATAAAGGTATTAACCTGAAACAACAATAAAACTAGTGAAAACAGCGTTTGGATGGTCAAAATCGGAGATATAGCCCGCGAGTTGTATAATGTATGGGTGAGGCAAGCTGCTTTCCCGCCAATTTCCCCCAAGGCCACTGAGACACCATCGATCGATGCTCTCTCTCTCTCTCTCTTGCACTCGCTTGCTATCAGTGATGACAACGCCCTGCTTGCAACTCGCTAATGTTAGCACGAAAATATACCTCAGAATAAGGGCATAACAGGGAAAATAGGTGATAACTGAAGGAGAGGAGGGGAGGTAGAGGACTGAGATTTTGCATGGCCCAGGGCCCCCCCCCCCCAAAAAAAAAAAAAATTGTTTTCGATGTCAAAATTTGATTTTTTTTTCTCTGACTCTTAAGAGTCTTGCTGCAGTCCGCCGGGGGAACTCTTAAGAGTCTCCCTGCAGTTCCCGGGTTAAAGACAAGATCGATCGTCCTGGAGGTTGGAATGGAGAGAGTATCTGGTAGTGTTATTATGTTTGTATGCATCATATCCATTTAGTGGGTGTGGTAGTACGTCCTATTATAGCGTGTTTCAAATGCTCGCACCCAGTCGGGAGACACCTCGACGACGTATACAGACTAATAAAACAGTAAGACACACAATTAACAAAGTCATTCCAACAGCTTCCTCTATCTGTTATCTACACTCTCCCAGCCGTATGGTCCTAGACTCCTGTCTGTACTGTCTGATGGCATAATGAGTTTCCAAATGTAAGAGTTTAACTTAATACCCTCTCTACTTCATTAATACTCAGAGTTAGTGCCGTTATAAAGGCCAGTCGGCCAGTCCTAGTCAAATTCTCTAGAAGAAGCAAAAGAAGAAGTAAAGAACCCTCGACAAGATAGAGGCATCCGAGCGAGGGGAGGCGTTGTTTATTATATTAATTACGAGTAGATTTAACTATTATTCTGAGGAGAGTGTGGTGGGACGAGGTAACTATGAATGTGAAAGCGTAACCAAACTCAATATAATGTGTACATGGTCATGGTAAAATTGTGAAGTAGGCCTAAGGCCTATAGGCTAGCGCTAGCCTAGCCTAACCTGACAGTGACTGTGTGACAGACATCCACCCATTTCTTGCTGTCATTTACTAATCAAACATTATCAAAGAGACTGGAGGTAGCTTCCTAAAGATTCACGGCTCCGCTTTAGTTTGGCTAGACTATAAAAAGCCTAGGTAGGCCTAGGCCTATTGATTATTGATAACTAGGTAAAAATTTGAGAGACCTCGGACAGCCTTTTTACTAGCCTAGTTAGCCTAGGACTAATTATTATTATTTTGTTTTTGATAGGGCCTAGCCTAGGCCCTATATAGTGTTGTTTAATACCGAGGACCGTCGCATTTTAGTATTTTCAACATTAGGCCTAGGCCTAACCTAACCTAACCGAAAACTAACAGACGGTCTAAACCCAGCTCACGTCCCTGTTTATGGGTGCACGAGGGTCTAAACCCTCGTGTCCTTATTACAGAATGGACATAGATTCATTGGAGAGAGTACAGCGTAGAATGACAAAAATGATCCATAGGCCTAATATTAGAAATCTTCCGTATGAAGAAAGGTTGAAGAAATTAGGTTTACATTCGTTAGAGAGACGCAGAGTTAGAGGGGATATGATAAGAGGTGTTCAAGTGGGTTAGTGGGATTAACAAAGGGGACATGACAAATGTACTAAAGCTCAGTGATAGCGAAAGAACTCGTACCAATGGTTTCAAATTAGATAAATTTCGTTTCAGAAAAGATATAGGCAAATATTGGTTTGGTAACAGAGTTGTAGATGGGTGGAATGGACTACCAAGTGCTATAGTGGGATCTAAAACTGTAGGGAGCTTTAAGATAAAATTGGATAAGCATATGGACGAGAAGGGTTGGGTGTGAAGGGGGATCAGCCGGGTTGGGCCAATCAGCGCTCTGCAGACCCCCATAATCCTGCGTTAATCTCTAACCGTTTTGGTAAAATGATTAGATGATCCTCAGGGTATTAGAGTGTTGAGCCTATAATTGGGCTTTGTAATTGATTTGGGGTTGTGTGGGACAGGGATCTGCCTTGCTTAGGCCAATCGGCTTTCTGCAGACTCCCATTTTCTTATGTTCTTATGTTCTTAAACCCAGCTCACGTTCCCTGTTTATGGGTACGCGACGGTCTAAACCCAGCTCATGTTCCCTGTTTAGACTTTAGTTTTCGGTTAGGTTAGGTGGAAAAATGTTATTTTAATACCACAAATTTTCCGAGTGTTTTTTATAAACAAAATTGTTCATTTGCATCAATAGCCTATATAGAGTTTGTAATTACAGTACTGTAATTAGAAATCTCGGGAAAACCTATTTTCCCCATAAGGCCTATCGATCGATGTTGTTCCCCGATAGTGATTTGAAAAGACATTAGCCTAACCTAACAACCTTACCTAACCTAACCTAGTATTATGGGTGGGGGCTGCCGCCCCCACCCCCCTGCTGGTTGAGTACTAAACCCTTAGTAAATAAAAAAATAAAAAAATTGGCTGTCGATTATACGAAGGTGAAAGAAAAGTCGATGAAGTCTACGGTGTTTACTCTGCAATCTTCAGCTTTGATTGTACATTGATAACGGGAAAGTACCGTATGGACAACCTTGTTACGAAAATTAAATTTTAGTAGCATACTTTTATATTAGGTTTTTCCGAGGGTTTAACATATTTTCATATGATCTTTAGAGCTGTCGAAGTACCGTATTGACAACCTTGTTACGAAAAATAAATGTTAGTACCATACTTTTTTATTAGGTTTTGCCGAGGGTTAAAACAAATTTTCTTATGATCCTTAGAGCATATAGATTCAATATTTATCTTCAAATATATAAATAAAATTTGTGGTATTAAAATAACATTGAACCGGTTAGGTTAACCCTCTCAGGGCGGGTGCCCAACTCCGAAAGGAGTTGAAGTAGGGGAGCTATCCCCCCGCCAAAGGCGGCTTTCTAGGGCCTTTCCTAGCTGATGCTGAGAGGATTGGGTTCTAGTCATGTGGTGATGGGCTGGTCTATCAGAGTGAGAGCTGAGCGATCTCTGCCATACCCATAGCTTACTCTGTCTGTTCCTTTTACTTGTATATCTTCTAGATCTCAAGTGACGGCGTCTTTTCCGTGGATCGACCTCCATACTGCCAACCTAAAAGTTGGCAGATTGGGAGCCAAAGCGTCACATTTTTCCCTTGCCCCTCAACTTTCCCTTCATAATTGCTGAGGGGCACAGGGCCTTGGGTGGGGCTTTGGTTTCTCGGGCGTTTCCGCGCCCTCCTCAGCTCCCTGCCTTAGAGTGGCTTCGGTCACCTGGGTTTTGTTAGTGGTAAGCAGGGAGGGTTTTGTGGGGGTGCTCTGTGGCCTTAGCCTTGCTCGGGACCTTGGGGCTGTTCGGTCAGGCAGCCTGGGGAACAACAACAACAACAACAACAACCCTCTCACGTCCTTGACGCAATTTTGAGCCTATTAGGGATACTTTAAAGCCTTTGTTTCCATCAGGGGTATTTATAAACCTTTAGTTTATTTACTTGAACCTCTGCAGTTGTCTTTGAGTTAGCTGTGGGCAGAAAACTAATTTTAGAGAGGTAATTATAAGAATGAGAGTAATCTATTTTTCATTGCTAATCTGGCAACCTCTGCGTCGTAAGGATGTGAGAGGGTTAAGTTAGGTTAGGTTAGGCTAATGTTGAAAATACTAAAATGCGACAGTCCTCGGTATTAAACAACACTGTAAATCAAAGAAAAATAAACAAAAAAATTGAAAAAATACCCTTTTCACAGAAAAATACACCAAAAATCTGTCAAAGATGTCGAATAGCGGGGGTGTGGGGGCGGCAGCCCCCACCCATAATACTAGGATAGGTTAGATTAGGCTAATGTCCTTTCAAAGGGGTATAGGCTAGTAAACACTTGGATAGCTTATACCCAGTCAGAGGTAAGAAGAAGAAGAGTCCTGCTGTAGTCTCCTTGAATGCTACCGCCTAAACAAGCAGGTGAGGATAACTGGGTGTAGCCTAGGCCTAGACCGTCAAGGTGTCAAACTAAAGCAAAGTCCGGAAAAACTAAATAAGATGTCAACGAAGTTTCCCATAGATTTTTTTTATTTTTCCCTGTTAGTTTTCATCAATATACAGTCTGACCTGCCAATACGCGAGCTTTTAATACGCGATTCACCTTATACGCGAGGAGGGGGTCGAATCATACCCAAAACTTTCAAAACGCGTGATGTACCTTTAAAACGCGAATCCGGGGCCGATATAAGGGCAATTCCGGGGAGTTCAGCTAATACGCGAGGTCCCCCACCATTCCGCGCCAGTTACGTAGGCACGCAGGGCATTGTGGGATACGCCAGTCTACCCTCAGTCCACGCTCGCGCACCAGCTGTCCGACTCGTGTTGGACATTTACTGTTAATTTTAAGGTGAGTTTATTATTATTGTTATATTTTCTTATGATTTGGATGTTTATGTATACATATATGTACCTTTTGTGGCAATTGATGGAGATAAATAGGCCTAAAGTAGACAACTTGGAGTCAGTGCCGCCCATATAGATTTATTCCCATATAATACTCTATTGCTAATACGCGAATTTTCATTCCGCGCCCTCGCGTGTCGCCCATATTCTCGCGTATTGGCAGGCCAGACTGTATAGTGTTTGGAAATAATTACAACCCTCGGCGAAACTGTTTTCCCCATTATACAACGATCTTAAGACACGCCGCCCGATAGTGGGGAGGGCTATGAAGTACTGTACAGGGAAAATGAGGGTTTAAATGCGTAAAACGGCGATTAATTTTTTTTTTAGCAAAACTTGGCTCGGGTTTTAAGGTATTTCAAAGGCCTAAAACCCAATATTTCGAAAATCCGAGCAAAGTTTTGGCCAAAGCTGGCTCGGATTTTGAGAGTTTGTAGACAAAAAAATTACAGTAACCTCATTTAGAAAGTTGGCTCAGGTTTCCCGAAATTGCAAAGCCATAAAACCCAAATTTTGGAAAACCCGAGCCAAGTTTTGGCAAAACTTGGCTCGGATTTTGCGAGTTTTAAGAGTAAAAAATGACAGTAACCTAATTTAGAATTTTGGCTCATGTTTCCCTAAATTGCAAACCCCAAAAAGCATAATTTTGGAAAACCCGAGGCAATTTTTGGCAAAACTTGGATCGTATTTATAGAATCGAAAAATACTAACTCGGTAATCGGCTCATGATTTCCCAAATTGCAAAGCCATATAACCAGATTTATCGAAAACTTAGCACTTATTTAAATCATAAATATCCAGTAACATAGACCTAGTACATTGGAAACAAGCCTAATCCACACCTAACGCCTACAATATGTCCGTAGTACTGTACCTAGTAGGCCTACGTGGGATACAACACGAACCCTTACCGGTGCCATGGCGGTTGGGCCGCCGCCCATTTAGTATTCGGGCGTATCTGTAAATACTACCGCAACTACGAATCTTGTTTCCGAGACCTAGTATATTAACCTAACCAAACAACCCAACCTAACCTAACCTAGACCCAGTACGTGGGATACTAAACTAGCCCTTGCATGCCAGGTACAGCGGATTCATTGTACTCCGTACTTGAGATACTAAACTAGCCCTTGCATGCCAGGTACAGCGGATTCATATTACTCAGTATGTGGAATACTAAACTAGCCCTTGCATGCCAGGTACAGCGGATTCATAGTACTCAGTACGTGGTATTTATTAGGCCTACCCATTAATTTCCGGAAGTTTAAACCTATGCGAAAAAATCTTGCCTCTTGCACGTCACATCAGTAGGCAAGCACCCATGTTCTGTGAAAACTTTCAGGGCAGCAGTATTATTTAGTGTATTATTTCGTGTCTACAATAATAGTGTGGCAGAGGTGAACATCCTTTGCATTCGACCTCCATGACTCGACTGGCAATTTTCAGGTAAATCAAGGTGGGTATCTGTGATTGGCCGATTGCAATGACGTAATCAACATATTATACCGGAGTGATTGGCTGCCGAGGGTATGCGTGACCAGAGCGTGACTTAGCATATGCGTTATAATGACTTGTTCACAGAAAAACCAATAGGAACCCAGTAGTGTCTCGTGACGTGGTGCGCAAAGCTGTGGAAATGAACACCTGTAGTTTCGACAGAGATGGGCAGGTGGAGTTAGTGTTGACTAAAAAGCTGGTGGACAGACCTCGGGAGACGGGAGAAAATGGCGTGTGTACGAATCGGTGCCGTCTATAGGAAGGTATTGACAACCATGTTACGAAAAAATTCGGTAAATTGATACGGTGTGACAGTCACAAGTTTTAGCATGCGTGTTTTTTTTGTTTTTTTTTTTTAATTTTTTCTTTGCTATACAATGTTGTTTTATACCAAGGACTGTCGCAAATGAGTATTTACCCATTATCCAACAATCTAAAAACACGGCCCCCACTAGTGGGGAGGGCTATGAAGATCAGGGAAATTGTGGGGTAAAACGGGAAAAATAGGGGGCATTTTTCAAAGTAAAAAAACCCAGTAATTTAATTTTGAAAGTTGGCTAGAGTTTTCATGTCCATTAAACCCCAAAATTTGAAAACCTGAGCCAACATTTGCCAATACTTGGCTCGGGTTTAGCGATTTTTTTTAAGTAAAAATACACAGTAACCTAACTTAGAACGTTGGATACAAGAATAACCCTTACCTACCAGCTAGTATGTGTCCCTAGTTTATCCCATACCTACCAGCTGATCCCTTGTCATGAACCTAACTAAGAAACCTAACCTAACCTAACCTAACCTAACCTAACCTAAAAGTAATACGTGGATAGCGGGAAAAGTGTAATCCGGCAGAGAGAACATAAACAAAGTGACAGTGGCTTGTGCAGTGGGGACTCTGAAAATGTTATAGGGGAGGGAAAATAAAATGTACGCAATTACCAAAGCAGCACTGGATCGCGCAACTGTAAGGTCCCCCGAGTAAGGTAGGAGGGGAAAAAAAATCTATAAAGCAGAAATCCCGTACCGGTAACACAGGACTTGTCATTATGCAGACAAGACTGTGTTTTACCCTATATCTCCCTTATAATACATTTGCGAAGGGAAGGAAATATATAGGACTGAAGACTATTATATAACATACCTATAGGCTACACAAACATCGATGGGGCTTGTAACTGTCACACCGTAAAATCTTAACAAAAATTCCATTTTACTTCCATACAGTATACAGGTATTTTTATTATGTTTTGCCGAGGCTTAAAACACATTTTCATATGATATTTAGAGTACAGTATATAAAATCCATATTGTTTTTCAAATATTGCAAAATAATTGGTGACCAACTTATTTAGTTATACTCAAAGTCCATTATTTTTAGTCTATATTATTGTCTATATAGGCGGTAGGCCTAATGATCAAATTGTGGTTTTTAGTTCAAATTATGTCATAGGAAACTATAAAATAGGCAAAACAATGCTATCCCAAGATTATTTTGTTAGCCTATAGGCCTATTCCTTTTCATATATTCATTAAAGTCTTCAACAAAATTGCTCCGGTTTGACACTTTGCCTCCTAGACGGCTAGGCCTCATGCCAAATTGGCTAAGATGTAGTATGCGGGTGTACCGCTCGCCTTGTTTACACTACACGGACACTCGCGATCATGTTCCCGTAAATTTTGACTGCCGTGGCCCGTGGGATACAATAATAGGTTGAGGGGGGAGGGGGGGCTTTGCGCCTTTGCCCCCCCCCTGCCCCCCCCCCCCCCACCCATGACTTAGCCTATTATCATCATATATATAGCCTAAGCTAAGCCTAGGCCTATTGCCAGTAGGGGCAAATAACAGAAAAAATAGAGCTGTCAAAATAGCCTAGATAGGAACTTCGACCTATGTAAACATAACCGTATGCCTGGATACTACATACTTCCCGCCAAATTTGGTATCATTCAAGACAATTAGAGCAGCCCTATTTACCAAGTTTTCTTTATATATTTTTTCAAGGAATAGGTCTATAGGCTAGCCTAGTATTTTATTGTTTTTCATGGTTTGAGTGGAGGATTTGCCTTAACTCGCCCATTATTCATTAATCTGAAAATATATACTAGCTGAATCGCGCTTTTACAGTAGGTAAGGGAAATTGTGTGGTAGCCTAAAGTGGATACATGATAGGGTGAGCGGCGAGCCCTCCACTTCTCCTTGACTAAGGTACCGGTAAGAGGAAAACTAAATAATTACTGTACATAAGACAGGAATCCCGTAATCGAGGAGTTGTTGTTATGCAGATTACCCGGCAATATTCGGGAAGGATGTAGTGTCCGGGCGTACGGTTGTCAATCGTCATGTTTATATAGGTCGATCGCCGCGGTTAAGTTCCCGTCTATCTCTATCTATTGCCAGACGCCTTACTCCCCTTAATGGGGGTGGCCATACACAAAATGCCCCCAAGCAAACCTATCCCCTGTAAGAGGGACAACCTATGCCAGTTTACTGAAGGACTTACAGGATTCACCACTCAATTTAGGGTCTGTCTGACTCCGAGGCCTTTTATTTATTTTTTAGCACTATTTTTCTACAGTGGTGTGCGGCTAATCCATCCACTAACCTGCTTCACCCTAAGATAGCAGTACTGATTTGTATAAAGTTTACTCCCCTAGACAGGTTGCCGACCAAGGCTGACGAGTCCCATCCACCCGGTTAATTACCCCCTACTGGTAATATACTGTATATGATAATGACAATAAGTCAAAGCCCCCCTTCAACATATTATTGTATCAAACGGCTGTCAAAATAGATGAGAACATGATCGCAAGCGTCCGCCGCCGCTTTGCGTAGTGTAAACAAGGTGGGCGGTACGCCCGAACACTACATCCTTGCGACCTTGCCTAAGGTATTCGGTAATACAGTAGATAGATAGATCGGTAGGCCTATAAAAAGACCATATTACACCTATGAAAGTTGCTCTGAACTACTTGGATGAGACCATGGTAGCGAAAATTATGAAGAGTATGATTAGACCAAGATTGGATTATGCAGCAGTGGTGTGGTCCCCGCATCTAAAGAAGCATATTCACAAGTTAGAAAGAATCCAGAGAGCAGTTACTAGATTGGTTCAAAGTCTCAGAGAACTGCCATATGAAGGGAGGCTAGACAAATTAAATCTACCGAGTTTAAAAGAGAGGAGAGAGAGGGGAGACATGATAATGATGTACAAATGCACCCGGGGGCTGGAGAGGCTGGATAGGGAGGATATATTAATTATGGATACAGGAATAACTAGAGGCCACAGCTACAAAGTAAAAAGACCTACCTGCAAGAACGATATCAGGAAGTTTAGCTTCCCCTATAGATGTATTGACAAATGGAATGGGCTGGAGGAGGAGGTGGTAGGGGCAAGGAACATCCATATTTTCAAGAAAAAATTGGATAAAAAATAGACTGAGAGACGGGACAACACGAGCTTAGCTCAACTCCTGTAAACTACAATTAGGTAAATACCAAAAAGTGTTTGGGCTGTGACTGTCCTTGACTCTAATAATACCAAAATTACCGTGGAAAAGTAAAGAAAATATATAAATGCCTAAAATTGCACATCAACAGAAAACACAATGGAACAAAAAAACAAAAAAACAGGCTGGAGCAAGGTAGACTCGCATATTGAGAACTCAGTAGAAAGGGAAGGAAAGTAGCGATGGGTATTTCATATTTTTACAGATGGAAATGAATCAGTTACCCTATAAATAATATCTGTCCATACTTCATAAGACCAACATAATCCAAAATGAATTATGATTCTTATCTGGAAATTTATCAATATTTGTCCTGCCTGAAGGTTTGAAGAGAATGTAAACCCTAAAAAGACATCCTGGTAAAGATGGCTATTTTCATTACTCTCGCACATAGAAGCAAATTAATGTCAGTGGCAATGGTTTATCACCTACCTACTGTACAGTATGATATACATTATGTCCAAATTTTTCATATTTACCATAGTACCAGTAAAATCTTCTGTAAGTATAAGTGAAGTTCGTAGAATTTACCTCCCTCCTCGTCTATGTGTAGGTGTCGACAGTGTCAGATTTTGTTGATATTTATGGCCGTGGATGTCACGGTTATCTATTAGTTGCTAGGTTAGCATCGGTTTGCTCTTTTATGTTGCTTGTCCTGAGTAGGGGTGTGCCCCGAATTACGATACCAATACTAGGTTAAGTTAGGTTACGTTAAATTCATTTGGTTAGCTCTTCATGTAACATTATGTGCTAAGGTTAGCATTTTTTTTTTTTTTTAATATAGCATACATTTGTAACACTAAATTATTGGGTCAATATTTACGAGTCACACCACAGCTGGAATCTCATTTCTAAAGGTAGTTTTGGGTTCCTATCATTCTATGTTTCATTGCTATATACTTTTTATCCACCGGAAACAATTTTTTTTTTTTTTTTTTTTTTTTATTTTTTTTTTTATTTTTTTTTTTTAAAGCATTAATCTAACCTAAAAACCTAACCTAACCTAAATGTATTTGGGGGCTATTAGGTTAGGTTAGGTTAGGTTAGGTTTTTTGGTTAGGTTAATGCTAAAAAAAAAAAAATAAAAAAAAAAAAAAAAAAAAAAAATTCCGGTGGATAAAAAGTATATAGCAATGAAGCATAGAATGATAGGAACCCAAAACTACCGTTAAAAATGAGATCCCAGCTGTGGTGTGACTCGTAAATATTGACCAATTATTGTAAAATAGACTTGGGTAGCTTAACGGGTTTTGGGTGAGTTTGGGTCTCGCAACTGAGAATGGTGAGATGGATGTGTGGGGCCAGGCTACAGGATAGAATAACAAATGTTGAGCTGAGGAGACGTTTAGGTATAAAGAGTATTAGCGAGGTGATGCGTACAAGTAGACTGGGATGGTATGGACATGTGGAGAGAATGGATGAACAAAATTGGGTGAAAAAATGCAGGTCTGTGATTGTGGAGGGAGCTGCACCAAGGGGTGGACCAAGGAAGACCTGGGATCGGACTATACGCGCCGATCTCAAATCCAAGAACTTGACAAGTGAAGCAGCCCTTAACAGGGTTGCCTGGAATGCCGCCATTAGGACAAGAGACTGAAACTGCACTTATGTGTGGAACACTCAGTCTTAAAATTTTATGTATGTATGTATGTATGTAACTAGTCGCATTTATGAAAGCAAAAATTGCACAAAGTTTGTAATTTCCCATTCATCAACTTGTTAAGTTTGGGAAATAAGTATTTTGGCCACATTCACTTGTTTATGCTTGTTGTTGAACCTCTCAATATTAAAAAACTTCAAAAACCTTCCCATCCCACTTGTGGTTTTTATTGAAGGTAGGGACACCCATCATCCACATTTTGTGACCAGTGTGTTGATCAGAGATTGCATCTTTGCTGGAAAGTGTATTCTGGTCATTAACCAGTGCCTGGAGCTACTTTTCAACAACCCTGAATAAGCAAATGAGTCGGAATATCCCCAAAAGCACACCTAGGCACAACAAGCGACAACCCCAACCCCGAAAGGGGTTGAAATAGGGGAGCTATCCCCCCCCGCCAAAGGCGGCTTTCTAGGGCCTTTCCTAGCTGTTGCTGAGAGGATTGGGTTCTAGTCATGTGGTGATGGGCTGGTCTTTCAGAGTGAGAACTGAGCGATCTCTGCCATACCCATAGCTTACTCTGACTTTTCCTTTTGCTTGAATGTTTTCTGGATCTCGAGTGACAGCGTCTCTTCCGTGGATTGATCTCCCAATCTACCGAGATTGGAAGCCGAAGCGTCACATTTTCCTTTGTCCCTCAACTTTCTCTTCATAATTGCTGGGTGGGGCTTTGGTTTCCCGGGAGTTTCCGCACCCTCCTCAGCTCCCCGCCATGGAGTGGCTTCGGTCACCCAGGCTTTATTGTGGTCGGCAGGGAGGGTTCTGTGGGGGTGCTGCAGTTATGGCCTTGGCCTTGCTCGGGACCTTGGGGCTGTTCGGCCAGGCAGCTTGGGGAACAGCAACAACAACAAGCGACATAAAATATGGATGACGAGGGAGGCCATGACTAAGCACAAAAAGAAGCAGAAGGTATGGAAGAAATACAAACAAACTCAAGATCATATCGACTTCATTCGTGCAACCACAGAGAAAAATGAATTCACAGCCATGACAAGACGCCTATGTAAGAACTTCGAACAAAACCTTGCCAAGAACCTCAAGAAAAGCCCTAAGGACTTTTGGAGATCTTGCAACTCTAAGCTGAATATGGTGTCTTTGGGGATTGTTTTATACCTTACCCAGATGTGATGGCTCCGTCTGGGTCAACCTGTTTATATCCATCTTTATGTATTTGTATATGGATTGCTTTCAACTTTTTCTGTTTTTGTTTCTACTTTTGTCCGGTGATATAGAAGTTAATCCCGGTCCTCACAGACAACCTGTTACAAGTTGCCGTGTATTTTATTCCAGTATTCGTGGTCTCTATAAGAACATCAAGGATCTTACATTGGCATCTGTTGATTATGATATTGTCTTTTGTTCTGAAACCCTTGTCTCTGGTTATAGAGATTATTCTGAACTTCTTATACCTAACTTCGGTAAACCAGTTCTTATTCGGCATGATTCTATTCCTCGTGCTCGTGGAATGAGCTTGTATATTAGATCTGGGTATAATGCTCAGCACTTAACCCTCTCACGTCCTGACGCAATTTTTGAGCCTATTAGGGATACTTTAAAGCCATTGTTACCGTCTGGGCTATTTGTAAACCTTTAGTTTATTTACTTCAACCTCTGCAGTTGTCTTTGAGTTAGCTGTGGGCAGAAAACTAATTTTGGAGAGGTAATTATAAGAGTGAGCGTAATCTATTTCTTATTGCTAACCTGGCAACCTCTGCGTCATAAGGATGTGAGAGGCTTAACTAAGCATATTTGTAAATGCCATGAGATGCAGTTAGTTAAAGTTTCCAGCAAGTATCATAATCATTACATTTTTAGCCTGTACAGAAATCCTGATGTTAACAATGACACGTATGACTGCCTCTTAACAGCCATGGCTTCAATACAGTCTGTAGATGCCAAATCATCCTTTATTTTTGTTGATGTCAATGCGCATCATCAAGAGTGGCTGAACTCGGTCTCTCCAACTAATAGAAATGGTCTTGCTGCATTGGATTTTGCAAACTTATCTGGTTGTGAACAGCTAATCCAAGGACCTACTCATTTGTCTGGAAATTGTCTTGATCTATTACTAACAGATATTCCTGGCATTGTAGAAACCTCCGTTCTTGTACCTGTTGGCACTTCCGACCACAATGCCATGTGTAAAATTAATCTTGATTTTTCTGTTCCTGATATTACTCTCTCACGTAAAGTCTACCTTAAATCCCGGGTTAACTGGGACAACGTTTGTAATGATGTTTGTAATATTGAGTGGAGTCACATACTAAGATCTCAAGACCCGGTTTCAGCTCTCAACAATTCCCTTCTTGGCATCCTTCGCAAAAGAGTTCCATCAAAAACAATTAAGTCTCGTATCAGGGATAAAACATGGTTTAATGATGACTGCAAGCGTGCATTTGATGACAAACAGGCTGCATATCGTCTATGGAGGTGTAATCAAACCTCCTTGCATTGGGAAAATTATGTTTTTAAAAGGGCAGCTGCGCAGAGAGTTTATGATGGTGCTGAGAGGGATTATAACTCCCATCTTCAGGATGTTCTGGCAGGAGCTACACAGCCTCATAAATGGTGGTCCGCTTTGAAATCCTCTTTATTTGGAATAGATTCCTCCATGCCTCCTCTTTGTGATTCTGATGGCTCCATCTCTTTTGATCCATTATCGAAGGCCAATATTCTATCTAATATTTTTATTAACCCTTTGGCGCACGATGACTCGTTCAGAGTCATTAGGTATTTTTTTCCTAGGCGCACGATGACTCGTTAAGAGTCATTAATTAAACATAAAAATATTTGCCAAAAATTAAGTTTTCGTCTGACGCGCGTCATATTTGGCATAGATATTAAGTATTAAGTCTAGTTCAATGGGTACAATTGGCAACCCCCTCAGTTTAACGGTTTACTCACGGCTGGCTGGGAAGGGAGCAGAGTACACCTCAGTCTGTGTTTCGATACTTTCACGTTTCTTCGTGTATCTCGGTAACTATTTAGTTTATAGTAATTCTGAAGTTACCAGTGGAATCCTCATTAAATTCCGCTTCCATATATGTATGCAAATAAAAAAATTTGTTGGCAAAATTTTGAGCTAGCGCAAGTTGGAGATAAGGTATTTAATTTTTTTGTTACAATTCTTATTTCGGAGTGCCCCAATGTGGTTGTTTTGTATTTATTCTATGTTTTTATTCGCTTATCTTCAAGTTCAATCAATAACGAAGCCGATGGTACCTCATTAATCCAAATACAAGGATTTTTTGGTGGATAAAAACGTCACAGAAACAAATTATCGCCGGGCACAAAACTGGCTCTGAGTGAGCTGAGATATACTTAGGGAGTGGGAAAAAACTTTGATTGGAAACTATAGGTGCGCCAAAGGGTTAATAAGCAGAGTAATCAGGAATTGTCTTTGCCATTGACATGTTTCCCTAGACCCAACCTCAATTCAATGGCATTCAAATCAGCTGAACTGAAAAGGTACTTGCTTGATCTTGATACCTATGGTGGCACAGACCCGGATGGGTTTTTCCCTCTCTTTTTTAAAAAGGTTGCAGTGGTCTTGGCACCTAAATTGGCCGTGGTGTTTAGGTTGCTTTTGAAATCAGGTAGTTTTCCTCTTTGCTGGCGTAAGGCTATTATCACTCCTATTCCAAAGGGAAATACTGCCTCATCATCTCCTAATGACTATCGCCCTATCTCCATTACACCTATCCTATCCAAGCTCTATGAGAGGCTTTTGTCCAGACGCCTTTCCTCTTATTGTAATAGTCATAATTTGATACCAACATCACAGTTTGGTTTTCGTAAGGGACTGGGTACATGTGATGCGCTTCTGACACTCACCCATGACTTGCAATCTTCATTGGACCAGGGACATGAGTCTCGTGTTGTGGCTATTGACTTTAGTTCTGCTTTTGATTTAGTCAACCATAAAGCACTTCTGTATAAGTTACAGCTCATCGGTATTGGTGGCAATTTTTTAAGGATCTTTGAAGATTTTTTGACGAAAAGATCTCAGTCTGTGGTCATTGATGGGTGTCATTCCCCTTCTGCTACTGTTGTTTCTGGTGTTCCACAAGGCAGTGTCCTTGGGCCTTTGCTTTTTATTCTTTTTACTGCTGACCTGTGTTCCGAGCTTGAAAATAAACTAATCTCCTATGCTGATGATAAACTTTATATGCGTCAATTCCATCACCAATAGATCGACACGTAATTGCTACTGCTCTGAATAGGGATTTAGCCAAAATTACATCATGGTGTGAACTTTGGGGCATGAAACTTAATGCTAGTAAAACACACTCCATTATCATCAGCAGATCTCGTACCTTGGATCCTCCCCATCCTTATCTACAAGTTTCTGGCGAGCAAATTGAGAATGTGGATACTCTGTGTTTGTTAGGAGTTACTCTTGATCCCAAACTTACTTTTGAAAAGCATATTCGTTCTTTCTCCTCTTCCATTTCCCAAAAAATTGGTCTGCTTCGCAAGGTTTATAAAACATTTGCTTGTGACGCCACAGTTATCAAGTCTTTTTATGCTTTTATTTTGCCACATTTCGAGTACTGCTCACCTGTCTGGTTGTCAGCAGCTGACTGCCATCTCAAGTTGCTTGACAGGTCGCTAAATTCCATCAGTTTTATTCTACCTCATTTGTCTCTTGATCTGTGTCATCGACGTAAAGGTAGTGCCCTTAGTCTTTTATTTAAAGTTTTTAACAACCCTTACATGGGGTTCTGCCTGGGCCCTATGTCCGGGCTCGTGCAACTAGATTCACAAGCAATCTTAATGATCTTGCCATGAGCCGTGTTAATTTTTCTACTACACAGTTTTCACGGTGTTTTGTGCCGGCCATGGTTGACTTGTGGAATAAGTTGCCAAATGAGCTAGTCAATTCAGCTCATATCTCCATTTTTAAGTCTAGAGTTAATGCTTTTTTGCAGCATTAATTCTAATTTTTAAACTTATTTTAATCTATTTTGTTGTATTAATTTATACAGTACTTGATATCCTCCACTGCATAATATGTTATCTGTGTTTAATATGTGTATATGTACAGTATACAGTATATGTTTTATTTTTTCCTAAGTTGCCATAGTCTCTCTCCAGTGCCTCCGGGTGTTTTGTGTGGATTCATCTTGATGGTGTTTCTGCACCCTGGTTGGAGACTTCGGCATCTCATAAAATAATAATAATAATAGGAGACTTACAGACTGCAAATAGCACAACAAGTGATGACCAACTCAAAGCAGAACTTTTAAATTGGCGGGTGCCCAACCCCGAAAGGGGTTGAAATAGGGGAGCTATCCCCCCGCCAAAGGCGGCTTTCTAGGGCCTTTCCTAGCTGATGCTGAGAGGATAGGGTTCTAGTCATGTGGTGATGGGCTGGTCTATCAGATTGAGAGCTGAGCAATCTCTGCCATACCCATAGCTTACTCTGACTGTTCCTTTAACTTATATATTTTCTAGATCTCAAGTGACGGCGTCTCTTCCATGGATTGACCTCACAATCTACCAAGATTGAAAGCCACAGCGTCACATTTCTCCCTTGCCCCTCAACTTTCTCTTCATAATTGCTGAGGGGCACAGGGCCCTGGGTGGGGCTTTGGTTTCCCGGGCGTTTCTACCCCCTCCTCAGCTCCCCGCCATGGAGTG
The DNA here is from genome assembly GCA_032716605.1 of Paralithodes platypus. Lineage (NCBI taxonomy): Eukaryota > Metazoa > Arthropoda > Malacostraca > Decapoda > Lithodidae > Paralithodes > Paralithodes platypus. Next base: position 42,499,450 of record CM064507.1, read on the forward strand.
GCTTCGGTCACCCAGGCTTTATTGTGGTCGGCAGGGAGGGTTCTGTGGGGGCGCTTGGTTATGGCCTTGGAATTGCTCGGGGCCTTGGGGCTGTTCGGCCAGGCAGCTTGAGGAACAACAACAACAACAGAACTTTTAAATGACTACTTTGCAAGCATCTTCACTCAAGAGGATTTGGACACTATCCCAGGCATGCCAAATAGATGTGTAAATCAAGAATGGAAAGAAGCTATATTCAATCCTGACATTGTGGAAAATGAGCTGAAGAGACTTAAAACAAAAAATTTGCTGGCCCTGATGGTTTCCATCCCAGGATACTTCAAGAGCTCTCTGTCAATAAAGTTGCCATTAAGCATTCTCTTTGAGAAATCTTATGAGGGCAAGCTGCCAAGTGATTGGAAGGATGCTCACATTACCCCCATCCACAAGAAAGGAGCCAAATCAAATCCCGAGCACTATAGACCAGTTAGCCTAACAGATGTCGTAGGCAAAATAATTGAGTCGATTATAAGAAGCAACCTGGTGAACCACATGATGCAAAATGATTTGTATTGTGATGCCCAACACGGATTTGTACCAGGGAGATCTTGTATGACACAGTTGTTGGTCTCCCTGGAGCTGTGGTCAAACCAGATGGACAACGGAGATCCCATCGACGTGGTTTACTTAGATTTTCGCAAGGCATTCGACACTGTACCACATCAGAGGCTGCTGAAAAAACTTGAAGCGTATGGGGTATCGAAAAAACAAGTCGGCTGGATCAGGAACTTCCTGTTTGGACGAAGGCAGAGAGTTGTGGTTAACGGCAAGATGTCTACTTGGGCTGAAATCCTAAGTGGTATTCCCCAAGGAAGTGTTTTGGGTCGTGTTTTGTTTGTCATATTTATAAATTATCTGCCTGATGCTTTAAGGAGCTCTGTAAAGATATTTGCTGACGGCACAAAGCTATTCCAAGCAATTAAGTCTCCTGAGGACCGGGTCCAGATGCAAGAGGACTTAGACCATTTGGCAGAATGGTCTCACAAGTGGCAGCTGGGCTTCAATGCAGCAAAGTGTAAGATATGCCACATAGGACATTCAAACACAAAGCAGACATATGAAATGAACTCCACAATACTGGAAGATACCAAGAAGGAAAAGGACCTAGGAGTCATCATTGATGAGGAGCTAAAATTTCATAATCACATAAATCAAGCGGTTAGCAAAGCCTCAAGGATGCTAGGACTTGTCAGGGCCACCTTTGCTTGTCTAGACCAATCTACAATCCCCAGACTGTTCACCACCATTGTACAACCCTCACTTGGAGTATGGAAACATCATCTGGCATCCAAGATTTAGAAGAGACAAGCTAGAAATAGAAAAGGTACAAAGAAGATCCACCAAACTGGTCCCATGTTTAAGAGATCTACCATATGAAAAACGGCTTGAGACCCTGAACGTGCCATCGCTGGAGTATCGTAGGAAGAGAGGGGACATGCTCCAGGTTTACAAGATACTAAATGGTATGGACAGGCTTGATCCAGGGAAATTCTTCACCATCATTCAAGATGCATCCACCCGAGGGAACGGCCAGAAAATCTATAAGGAGAATTCAAGACTTTGTGTCTTGACAAAATTAATTCAGCCAGCGTATAGTCAATGACTGGAATTCCCTACCAGCTTCTGTTGTTGACAGCCCCACTCTCAACATTTTCAAGACCAACCTGGACAAGCACTGGCAGAGGATAAGATATATGCTTCCATAATAGGCCAATAAAGTATAACTCCTAAAATTTGTGTTTGTTACCTACATATACAGTACTTGTGTAAACTTGTAAGATAGGCTACCTCGTAATGAGGAAGCAGTAAGGAAAGTATAAGATGACCATAAAATTTAGACCAGAATTATAAACAGGCATTATGCCTCATCTATTCTGTATATTTAGTATCTTGGTATCTTAGTAGTAATAAGTGTGGCGAACACATGGGGTCATAGACATAGACATGATACAGAATTGTAGATAGTTACACTTTCCAGTATCACGCCAAGATGGTTGAGAATATAGCCTGGGGTGCCAGTTAGGATGTATGCCCTTGTAGTTGGGATCAGTTTGTTGGCCCCAGCAGTTTCACATGATCCCATGAGGGGAAAATTTGATGCTAGATCCAGGGACTCCCACATAACTGCTGGTTTCTGTTTCCACAACCACATTTGGGTGACCAGGGCTTACATGTGCATGCATTTCTGTTTTTCGTGTGTGTATTTATGTATTTTAAAATAGATTGTTGATTTTTCATAGTGGATTTTGAGCAGATCCAATGTACAGTACAGTACAGTACAGTACAGTATATGAATCCTCACGGCATTAGTGGAGTCTTGCCTTCTAATTGCTGCTACTAAATTATTCACTCATATTTACCAAGAACGAATTAAGAAATCTGTGCTGGATGCTAAGGTATTGGAGGGGGTCTGTCTGACCATTATGTAGTAGTAGCTAAAATTAGGATACAAAAGAAGTTGGTGAGGAGAGCTGGAGGGAGGCGAGAGGAAGGTGGAATGGCGAGGAGGGTGGAGAGGTTGCAGGAGGAGGAAATAGAGGAAGAGTTTAGGAGAGCAGTAGAAAGACGACTAGGTAGGTTTGACCTGGAAGGTGTGGAGGAGGTGAGCAAAGTGTAAAAGGAAGAGATCTGTGCAGCATGTGAGGTGGTGTGTGGAGTAAGGAGAAGAGGGAGGAGAGTGTAGGGTACAGCATGGTGGACAGAAGAGTTAAAAATAGCTGTGGAAGACCAGAAGAAAGCATATTGAGAGTGGTTGGGTAGTAGAGGGAATGAAGATTTGGAGAGACAGAAAAGAGCAAGGTACTTGGAGAAAAAGAGAGTAGTGAAGGAAAGTAAGAGAAGAGTAGGCTACTTAAGGAATTTGGAAGGAACCTGAGTGTAAAATGGAGGGAGCGTAAGAAACGGTTCTGGAAAGAAGTTAAGAAAGGTAGCAAGGGAAACAGTAAGGGTGTGAAAGATAAGAATGGGAGAGTGCTAGCCGAAAAGCAAGAGAGAGTCTAAAGATGGAGGGAGTACTTCAACGAATTGCTAAATGAAAGGAATGAAGCGCCAGCAAACATAGTTGGATGGGGTATGGGAGGGAGAAGTGGAGGAGGAGGTGGGGATCAGGATGTCAGAAGTGTGTGAAGCCATGAAAAGAGTGAAGTTGGGGAAATCACCAGGAATAGATGGAGTGTGTGGGGAAATGCTGAGGTATGGTGGTGAGATAGTGATGGAATGGGTATGGAAAATGTGCAAACTAGCATGGGAGAAGGTGAGTGCACCTGATGACTGGAAGACAGGCATAAGTCCCCCTAAGGGGAAAGAGGAGTGTGTGGTAACCACCAAGAAATATGTCTTCTAAACATAGTAGGGAAGGTGTACAGTAGCTTAGTGATTGAGAGAATGAGAGCGAGAACGGAGAAATAGATAGGTGACGAGCAGGGTGGGTTTAGGAAGGGAAGAGGATGTGTAGATCAGATTTTTACCCTGAAATGTGTTGTGGAGAAATATCTGGAGAAGCAACAAAAGCTGTATGTTGCCTTTATGGACTCGGAGAAGGGCTATGACAGAGTGGATAGAGAAGGTATGTGGAAAGTACGGTTGTTGTTTCCCAGGCTGTCTGGCCGAGCAGCCCCAAGGTCCCGAGCAAGGCCAAGACCATAACCGAGCGCCGAGGGCCTTGAGAAAGTACGGTACCGGTAGTACCGGTACTTAGAATATTTGGAGTATATGGCAAGTTGCTGAAAGCAATGAAGAGCATGTATGAGGGTGCAAAGGCATAGAAGATGGTGATGTAATAGACGTGGTATATTGCGATTTTATGAAGGTGTTCGATAAGGTCCCACATAAAAGGTTAATAGAGAAAGTTAGAAGCTATAATATAGGGGAGAAATGTGTGAAATGGATAGAAGCCTTCCTGAAAGATCGAAGACAGAGGGTACTGGTGAATGGAATAGGCTCGGGGTGGAGGGAAATTACAAGTGGGGTACCTCAGGGATCTGTGTTGGGACCACTGCTGTTCGTTATATTTATCAATGACTTGCCTGAAGTTATAACTAATGGAAGTGAGGTATACCTGTATGCGGATGACACTAAGCTGTATAGAAGAGTGAGGAGTAAGGAAGATATGGGTTTGCTTCAAGGAGATGTGGAGGGCATGAAGGGATGGTCTGAACATTGGTTAATGCCTTTTCATCCAAAAAAATGCAAGTACATGCGGATTGGGACCAGCAAGATAGACAAGGTAGGATACAGTATGTATGAAGCGATGGAGGAAGTGAATGCAGAAAAGGATATACAGTAGGAGTAGTGATAGACAATAAGTTCAATTTCTCAGAACATTTAGCGGAAAAGATAAACAAAGCCAATAGAATTGTAGGGCTGATAAGGAGGACATTTGTGTCACTTGACGAAGAAATCTTCAGGAATCTTTATACAGTGCTGGTTAGGCCGCACCTGGAATATGCGAACCAGGTGTGGGCTCCATATATGGTAAAGGATATAGAAGCAGTGGAGAAAGTGCAGAGGAGAGCTAGCAAGCTGGTACCAACGTTGAAGAACGCGGGCTATGAGCAGAGGTTGAGGACACTGGGGCTTCCGACACTGGCATATAGGAGAAAGAGAGGGGATATGATAGAGACTTTTAAGATAGTGTCAGGAAAGTACGATGAGGATGTGTGTGAAGGTATCTCTTGATGCGGGAAGAACGAGAGGACACTCTAAGAAAATTTACAAAGAAAGAAATAGGCTTGAGAAGGCAAAGAACTCATTTTGTGATAGAGTAGTAAATGAGTGGAACGCACTGCCCCAGTATGTAGTCGATTCCGAATCAATAAGGGAGTTTGAAAGTAATCTTGATAAAGCATGGGGAAGACAAGATTTGAAGTTTGATTATAAAACAAAAATACAGAATAGTAAAAATGTTGCGTCTGCTACCGCCGCCGCCAACACCGTGAACGACCGCAGCAAGAACGAGACAAGACAAGAACGAGAGGACACTCTAAGAAAATTTACAAAGAAAGAAATAGGCTTGAGAAGGCAAAGAACTCATTTTGTGATAGAGTAGTAAATGAGTGGAACGCACTGCCCCAGTATGTAGTCGATTCCGAATCAATAAGGGAGTTTGAAAGTAATCTTGATAAAGCATGGGGAAGACAAGATTTGAAGTTTGATTATAAAACAAAAATACAGAATAGTAAAAATGTTGCGTCTGCTACCGCCGCCGCCAACACCGTGAACGACCGCAGCAGTGCAAGTACTGGTACTGAGCTGGATACACAGGCCTAGTTTGCCTTTTTCCAGAGGATCTACTGTAAGAAACTGTAAGAAAGGCGTCAGTAAGTGTGGATAATGAGCAGAGCGAGTTCTTTGATCCGAATGTTGGGTTGAAACAGGGGTGTGTGTGATGTCCCCGTGGTTGTTTACTGTATACTGTACTGTATATGGATGGAGTCATGAAGAAAATACAAGGAAGAGCAGTTGATGTTGGTGTATCGCTGATAAGGGAGGGAAACGATTGGAAGCTACCTGTACTGCTGTTTGCTGATGATACAGTTCTGATGAGCGATAATGAATGGGAGTTGCAGAGTCTGGTAAATATGTTTGGAACAGTGTGCGAAAAATGGAATACATACATACATAACATTTTGAGAGCGAGTGTTCCACACACATACGTGCAGTTTCAGTCTCTTGTCCTAATGGCGGAATTACAAGCAACCCTGTTAAGGGCTGCTTCACTTGTCAAGTTTTTGGATTAGAGATCGGCATGTATAGTCCGATCCCAGGTCTTCCTCGGTCCATCACTTGGTGCAGCTCCCTCCACAATCACAGACCTGAATCTTTTCACCCAATTTTGTTCATCCATTCGCTCCACATGCCCATACCATCCCAGTCTACTTGTACGCATCTCCTCACTAATACTCTTTATACCTAAGCGTCTCCTCAGTTCATCATTTGTTATTCTATCCTGCAGTTTGGTCCCACACATCCCTCTCACCATTCTCATCTCATTACGTTCCATTCTGTTGACATTCTCTACTTTAACGGCCCATGTTTCTGAGGCATAAATCATTGCACTTCTAACACATGAGGCATACACCTTTCCCTTCAGGGGGAGAGGCATTCTTTTCATGGTCAGAATTGCCAGCAGTTCTCTTAACTTCCCCCAGCCACATTCAATTCTAGCAACAGTGGCAGCCTCGGCCCCACCACCGGCAGAGATGGTATCTCCTAGGTAACAAAACTTGTCCACCAGCTCCAATGACTCTTTTCCAAAATTCACAGCCACAGGATTATCATTTAACACAAGCTCGCCCTTGCACACTACGCACTCAAATTTCTCGATTTCTGAATTATCCTTCGGCAGGGGTCTTTTATTCTACTACAGCGCTTACTCCCATGGTGCACCCAACATCGACGCCAGACCGATACACATCGAGTTAGCGCCCACACCCTTTCCACACACTGCACATTGGTATGCACCGCTCTTTTCCCACATTGTCTTGTCTCAATCAATCTACAATGCATAACCTTGATTTTGTTAATATTTACTCTTAAACCCATGCTTGCCATGCCCTCTCTCCATCTCCTGAATTTGGCCTCAGCATCTTGCACATTGTCAGCTATTAGGATTAAATCATCTGCATAAAACAGTTCCCACGGGAGTCTGGATCTAAAATCTCTAGACAGTGTCTCCAGGACCATAATAAAGAGGAGGGGGCTTAACACTGAACCCTGATTAACTCCAACACGGACTGTGAACTCCTCACTCAGTACACCTTTCACCTTACCTTTTGATACCTTTTGATACCTTTTGATGTGTTCGCCACTCTTCTAGCGACACCAAGGAGCGCGACGCCCCTCGTTATGGGTGGTGATTTGGTGCAGTAGACTGTTTGAAGCGACAGCTCGCTCCCTTGCGAGGATGGGCTCGTCTGGCACTTTTTGCAGTTCGACATCTAGGGCTCTCTTGAAGTTGTCTAACGAGATGTCCCTCATGTCTCTTACTCGCCGTGGGAGTTTGTTGAAGAGACGTGGGCCTCTGTGTGATAACCAGCCCTCTCGCAGAGAGCCCATAGCACCCCTGTTATTCATCCAGGGGATTTCACATTCCCAGCCTCTCCTATCACTGAATTTCATGACTATCGGAGTATGTAGGTTTGGTACTAAACCCTCTGCAATTTTCCACGTGTATATTATTAAGTAACGTTCTCTTTTACGTTCCAGTGAGTACAGATTCAGTGCTCTTAAACGCTCCCAATAGTGTAGATGTTTTATCGAACTTATATGCGAAGTGAAATTTCTTTGTACACTCTCTCCCTCACCACTGTTCGCGAATCCTCATACATCTTTATTATCACACGCACCAGCCACTCTTCCACACCAAGTTTCCTCATAGCCCACTGCACAACATCTCTAGGCACCCTGTCAAAGGCTTTCTCCAGGTCTACAAACACAAAGTAAAGAGCCCTGCATTTTAGTAAGTATCTTTCCTGTATCTGCCTGACTATGAAGATAGCATCGGTTATACCACGTCCTGGCATAAAACCAAATTCCATATCATCAATGGAGATGTTTTGCCTGATCAAACCCTCAAAGACTCTCTCACAGACCTTCATGATTAGGTCAAGCATTTTCAGGCCCCTATAATTACAGTGGAGCCCCCATCTTAGCTCCTAATTGGTTCCGCAGAAATCGAGCTAAGATTGAAACAGCCAAGATCGGGGCACTGTTCTTATGGGGAAAATTCTAATCAGTTCCGTGCTCATTCTAAAAGTTGCACTTTTTCTTAGTTTTAGCCTATGAAAACATGTTTTTTGTCTACATAAAGTAGGCCTACCGCCTAAATCTTATGCATGGTAAATAATAATGTAGACATGGCTAAATAACAGTCCTAACCATAAAACTTAGGTGCATTATAAATACTGTAGTTTGGGGCATTGTTTAGGCCTAGGTTCTAAATTCATCCAGTCACCCCTCAAGTACCCCTTTCGCCCCAAATACATCCAATAAATACATATGAGGAAAATACGTATAAATACATATTATGAGAAGATTACTTACCACACAGACAGTAATTTAAATAATTGTCATATTTAGCCTAGCCTAACATCGTCTAGGCATTTCCACTGCTTTCGTCCATGGACTGGCCTTTGCTGTGTGTTTTGAGCATGAATTTCCTTCATTGCTACCACCAGGCCCACCATCCCTATTGCCATATTTACCTAATTGTATTTACCTAATTGTAGTTTACAGGAGTTGAGCTAAGCTCGTGTTGTCCCGTCTCTCAGTCTACTTTTTATCCAATTTTTTCTTGAAAATATGGATATTCCTTGCCCCTACCACCTCCTCCTCCAGCCCATTCCATTTGTCAATACATCTATAGGGGAAGCTAAACTTCCTGATATCGTTCTTGCAGGTAGGTCTTTTTACTTTGTAGCTGTGGCCTCTAGTTATTCCTGTATCCATAATTAATATATCCTCCCTCTATCCAGCCTCTCCAGCCCCCGGGTGCATTTGTACATCATTATCATGTCTCCCCTCTCTCTCCTCTCTTTTAGACTCGGTAGATTTAATTTGTCTAGCCTCCCTTCATATGGCAGTTCTCTGAGACTTTGAACCAATCTAGTAACTGCTCTCTGGATTCTTTCTAACTTGTGAATATGCTTCTTTAGATGCGGGGACCACACCACTGCTGCATACTCCAATCTTGGTCTAATCATACTCTTCATAATTTTCGCTACCATGGTCTCATCCAAGTAGTTCAGAGCAACTTTCATATTCCCGGCCATTGCATACATTCCGCTAAAGAGCTTGTTAATATGTTTCTCTGGCGACAAATTATCTTGTATAATCAACCCTAAATTTTCTTTTTCGGCCTTGCTAATTATATTATCTCCCATCCTGTACTCCCAATTTGGTCTATTCACACTTCTTCCCATATTTAACACATGGCATTTACTTATATTAAATTTCATTTTCCACTTGGTGCTCCATTCGTATATTTTATCTAAATCCCCTTGCAGCTCCTCACAACTACTTTTATTTGTTAGTTGTCTCATAATTTTTAAGTCATCTGCAAACATTGACATGTAGGAGTTTATGCCTATCGGCAGGTCATTCACGTACATAAAGAACATGAGAGGTGCCAACACAGATCCCTGCGGCACACCACACTCAACTTTCCAACTTTCCGCATATTTCTTACAGTTTCTTACAGTAGATCCTCTGGAAAAAGGCAAACTATGCCTGTGTATCCAGCTCAGTACCAGTACTTGCACTGCTGCGGTCGTTCACGGTGTTGGCGGCGGCGGTAGCAGACGCAACATTTTTACTATTCTGTATTTTTGTTTTATAATCAAACTTCAAATCTTGTCTTCCCCATGCTTTATCAAGATTACTTTCAAACTCCCTTATTGATTCGGAATCGACTACATACTGGGGCAGTGCGTTCCACTCATTTACTACTCTATCACAAAATGAGTTCTTTGCCTTCTCAAGCCTATTTCTTTCTTTGTAAATTTTCTTAGAGTGTCCTCTCGTTCTTGTTCCCTCCCGCATCAAGAAGATACCTTCACACACATCCTCATCGTACTTTCCTGACACTATCTTAAAAGTCTCTATCATATCCCCTCTCTTTCTCCTATATGCCAGTGTTGGAAGTCCCAGTGTCCTCAACCTCTGCTCATAGCCCGCGTTCTTCAACGTTGGTACCAGCTTGCTAGCTCTTCTCTGCACTTTCTCCACTGCTTCTATATCCTTTACCATATATGGAGCCCACACCTGGTTTGCATATTCCAGGTGTGGCCTAACCAGCGCTGTATATAGATTCCTGAAGATTTCTTCGTCAAGTGACACAAATGTCCTCCTTATCAGCCCTACAATTCTATTGGCTTTGTTTATCTTTTCCGCTAAATGTTCTGAGAAATTTAACTTATTATCTATCACTACTCCTATATCCTTTTCTGCACTCACTTCCTCCATCGCTTCATACATACTGTATCCTACCTTGTCTATCTTGCTGGTCCCAATCCGCATGTACTGTACTTGCATTTTTTTGGATGAAAAGGCATTAACCAATGCTCAGACCATCCCTTCATGCCCTCCACATCTCCTTGAAGCAAACCCATATCTTCCTTACTCCTCACTCTTCTATACAGTTTAGTGTCATCCGCATACAGGTATACCTCACTTCCATTAGTTATAACTTCAGGCAAGTCGTTGATAAATATAACGAACAGCAGTGGTCCCAACACAGATCCCTGAGGTACCCCACTTGTAATTTCCCTCCACCCCGAGCCTATTCCATTCACCAATACCCTCTGTCTCCGATCTTTCAGGAAGGCTTCTATCCATTTCACACATTTCTCCCCTATATTATAGCTTCTAACTTTCTCTATTAACCTTTTATGTGGGACCTTATCGAAGGCCTTCATAAAATCGCAATATACCACGTCTATTACATCACCATCTTCTAGAATTTGCATCCAATCATCTACCACCTTAATTAGCTGTAGTACCGTCGACATGTAGTACATATGGGTAGCATTCAAGGAGACTACAGCAAGACTTGCCTCTGACCGGGTATAGGCTATCCTAGTGTTTACTATACCCCTTTGAAAGGACATTAGCCTAACCTAACAACCTTACCTAACCTATCCTAGTATTATGGGTGGGGGCTGCCGCCCCCACCCCTCCGCTGTTTTACATCTTCGACTTAGATTTTTGGTGTATTTGTCTGTGAAGTGGGTATTTTTTCAATTTGTCGATAACAAAAATCCTCCATGCGGAATATATGGAGAAAAATATGGCGAATCTATTGGTGCCTATTTTCCCTAATAAATGTTTTCTCATAATGCTGCAGTAGTGTCGTTTAAAATAACCACCAGATGTACTAGAGGTTACCGTATAATAAACGCGAGAGATAAGGGGTTCAGGCACAAAAAAGTTAGCAAACCGTTGTTTTTTCAACACAAATAAAAGTGGAGTGGACTGTAAGTGCCTGCCTAGTATTTACCTAATTGTAGTTTACAGGAGTTGAGCTAAGCTCGTGTTGTCCCGTCTCTGTCTACTTTTTATCCAATTTTTTCTTGAAAATATGGATGAAAATATGACTTCATACAAAGATGGCGGCATCTTGCGCATTTGACGATCGGATTTAGTCTCTAAGCGGCAAACACCTGGCAGATTCTTTTAGTTATGTTAAACTTGTTTGTTTTTGTTTTCATTACTTTTGCTCTTTTTTTCGGGTTTCGACTGGGATTTTTGTGCGAAGATTGAAGCTTTTTGAGCAAAAATTGAAATTAGGAATATTTGGTGTGTACCGCGAAAATTGAAACAGCGAAGACTGCTGTGGCGAAAATGGGGGCTCCACTGTACCTCTATCTAGCGCATCCCCTTATCCTTTGTATATATTTACTATTACACTTTTGTGCCAATCCTCAGGGATTTTCTCTTTTTTAATAATGGTGTTTATCATCTCTGTGACTAAGCTGACACCAGTCTCCCCAGAGGCTTTTATCATTTCAGCGACAATGTCCGAGCACCCAGGAGCTTTACCGTCTTTCATTTTATTGATTGCGTCGCTCACTACGGCTGGTGCTATCAAAGGAGGGGGTTCAGATATTGATTTTTCGATACTAAGCTGTTCCTTATCCCATTCAAACTCTACATTTAGCAATCGTTCATAGTGTGCCTTCCATGCTTCTCTGATTTCATCTTCTGCATACACAATCGTCCCATTATCGTTTCTAAAATACTGTTTACCTATAATATCCCTACTGTAATTTTTAACTCGCCTAGCTAGGTTGAAGATCCCATTGGGGAATTAAACCCACATGTTAGTATAATGTGTTTATTATGACACAACAAGTTTCGACTCTTCTCTGGAGTCCTCTTCAGAAGGAGAGTCGAAAATTGCTGTGTCATAATAAACACATTGTACTACCATGTGGGTTTAATTCTCCATCCAGGTTTTACAGCATTGTGAATACTGTATATCTCTCATCCCATTGGGATTGTCCGTGTTACACACTTACTCGAGGAGCAGATCCTTCTATCTATCTATCTATTGCCGGACGCCTTACTCCCCTTACGAGGGTGGCCATACACAGAATGCCCCCAAGCGGACCTATTCCCTGTGAGAGGGACAACCCGAGCCAGTTTAGTAAAGGACTTACAGGATTTACCACTCAATTTAGGATCCGTCAGAGTCCGAGGCCCTCTGTGTATCTTGTTAGCACTATTTTTCTACAGTGGTGTTCGGCTAATCCATCCACTGACCTGCCTTACCCTTAGGCAAGCAGTACGGATTTGTATCAGGTTTACTCCCCTAGACAGGTTGCCAACCAAGGCTGACAAGTCCCATCCACCCAGATTTGTATAAGGTTGTCTCCCCTAGATGAGTTGCCGACCAAGGCTAACGAGTCCCATCCACCCATCCTTAATGCCTTTTTTTAGCATTGTAAATAACTTCTGGCAGTTCGTTTAGCTGCCTGGTATTCCTTCTTACTGCCTCCCTTCTTCCATGCTTTGAAGCATCTCCTTTTCTCTTTCATAGCATGTTCTACCTCATCGTTCTACCACCAGGAGGTCTTATTCCTGGGGTGACTCTTTGTTTTCCCACAGACATTGTCAGTGGCAGCGAGAAGGCTATGCTAAAGGAAATTCCATTGACTATTTACATCGCTAGGCCTAGTTTCCTTATTTCTATTAATTTCATCCACTTCACTATGAAACCTATCCCTAACTTCCTTGTTCTTCAGCAGCTACACTCTCCTTTTGGGCATGTATACCTTCTTGCGCTCAGGATCTATGTATAAGCTCATGTCGCATGGGAATACAAAATAGGAGATAAAATCATTAGTAAAGCCAGGAAAGAAAAAGACCTAGGGGTAGTTATGGCAGATAGCTTGTCACCTGAACAGCATATAAATAAAATAACTTGTGAAACCTATGTAGTGTTGACTAACATGAGAATAGCTCTGAATTATTTAGATGAAGACATGCTAGCTAAAATAATAGGGACCATAATACGACCAAGACTGGGGTATGCAGCAGTGGTGTGGTCTCCACACCTTATAAAACACACTGTAAAACTGGAAAGAGTTCAGAGAGTTGCCACTAAGATGATAGCTAGCCTTAGAGACCTGCCATATCAGGAAAGATTGGAGAGACTGAAGTTGCCAACATTGAGGGAGAGGAGAGAGAGAGAGGGGACATGATCATGATGTTTAAGTGTGTGAAAGGTTTTGAGAAGATAGATAAAGAAGATTTTGTGGTGAGGGACGAGGGTAGAACCAGGGGTCATGAATGTAAGTTGAGGAAAGTTGTATGCAAGTCTAATGTAAGAAAGTACAGCTTCCCATATACAAGCATTAATTGTTGGAATAAGTTGGAGGGGGAGGTGGTGGGAGCAAGAAATATCCAAACTTTTAAAATAAAATTGGATAAATGTAGAGAGACAGACAGGACAACACGAGCTTAGGCTCAAATCCTGTATACTACAATTAAGTGAGTACAAGTAGCTTATACTGGGGGATACATTCTTCGCTCGGGATGACCTTTACATCCCGAACCAGTTTCCGTCTTTCCTGTTAACCAAGAAGTAATCTATCGGGCTACTGGAGACCCCAGAGTTATATGTGACCAGATGGCTCTGTCTTTTCTTGAACTTAGTGTTACACACAACCATGTTGAGTGCAACGCAGGATTCCAGTATATATTCGCCTTAAAGATTCCTCCTTCCGTAACCATATCCTCCATGTACTCCCTCGTATCCATCTGCAAATGCTCCCACATGACCATTCAGGTCCCCTCCCAGGATTGTTATTTCATTCTCCAAGAGGCCTGAAATGACACTGACGGTGTCATTCCAGAAGTCTCTTAGCCTGTGAGGCATATGCAGATATCACATTCATAATTCTTTCACCAACTTTCAACTTCAAAACAATTGGCCTTTCACTAACTCTCATAATCTGAAGCACACTTTCCACCCACTCTTCAGCCACCAGAACACCCACTCCTTTCGCTTTATCAGTCTCAACCCCCTTCCAGTATCTGAAGGTAAATGCGGGGAAGAGCAAGGTTATGGTCTTCAAAAGGGGTGAAGCCACAGAGTGTGAGGTGAAGTTGAACGGTCAGGCTATGGAGATTGTCAGCTCATTTAACCCATAACTGTCGGGGCGCAACATAAGTCGAGTATAATAAATCTGGACTATCTGGCGGCGCTCGACATAGGTCGTGTGGCAATTTCAGCACGTAATGTTGCTGAGAGAGAGAGACAAGTGGTGGCAGGAGAGTAGCGAGCGTATGACTGCTCCAGACCACCGCGGCGAACCTACTGACACCTCCTCCCTCCCTCTCTCACTCGCTATATACGGAATTGTATGAGGAAAGTGCCGAATTACATGCTTTTTGCACTCGCGTTGCACGGTTGTTGCAAGAAAACTAGCCATCATAAAAGGATCGTTATGGTGTCATTGGAAAGCTCTGTTTATGCCCTTTCAGGGATAGATACTTGTTTTACGCTCTGGGTCTTATTTAGGCATGAAAATGATCACGTAAACAGCCCTATTTTGGGTAAAAACACCCCGCTGGGTGGTACATATAAATAAACCGCCTAGGCCGCTCGTAAGGTGTTAAGTATCTGGGCAGTGTGCTGAGTAAAGATGGGAGTACTGTATGGAAGAATAAGTGCGAGAGAGGGTTCAACAGGGGAAGAAGGTTGTAGGAACGCTGAAAGCAGTAACAAGAAATAGGGTGGTCAGCATAGAACTGAAGACGTCCTTGCATGACAGTGTGGTAATCCCGACACTGACTTAAGGAAGCGAAGCATGGACGTTGGTGGAGAGACTCAGACCAAGAGTGAGAGGGGTGGAAATTAGTTACTTGAGAAGTGCGTGCGGAGTTACATGGAGAGATACAGACGAATGAGGAAGTAAGAGGGAGGTGTGTTGTGGAGGTAGATGTGCTGGAAAGTGTGAAAAGGAATACCTTGAGATGGTTCGGCCATATGGAACGTATGGGAAGCGAGAGAATGACTAAGAGGGTGTACGAGGGCGAGGTGGAAGGATGGAGTGAAGCAGTATATGGATGAAGGCGGTGCTGGTTGGGAGGATGAGCGTCAACTGACTGGGGACAGAGGTGCATGGGGGCGTTTCGTTCGTGGCCACCCCTTCGGGGATCACGGCATCAAGCAATAGATAGATAGATTTACCAAGATAATTGAATATGAGGTTCCTATCTTTTATGTACATACTCATCATTTTGTAACTAATCAATTCACAAAAGAAAATAAGAGCTGAAATTTGATGTCGGTGGTGTTTAACCCTTTCGTTGCGGGTGACGTTCTGGAACGTCCTGGCAAGTTACAGCAATTTCCAGGCTTTAAAAGCCTGTAAAAAAACGTAAAAATCGAGTGTCAGTGGGCGGGAGCATGAGGGGCCCACCTCCAACTCTCGGAGCACCGAGCGGCTCACTGAGGTTGACTGTGTTTTGCACGGGTCTCTCTCTCTGTCTCACAACAGTGTAGCCAAGCTAGTGCTACCAAAGAGCGGGTTTCCCGCGTTTCACTGGCACCACTGCGGGTGAACCAGACCACGTACGGGGCCCGTTCTGGTCTCATTTTGGAGCTATTTTCGCCTAGTTTTCGGCAGAATACACTTCATTTAATGCAGATACTTGATTTATCATTCAGGAGTGCCTGAATATGCCCTAAATAGCCCAAACATAGCCGCAGCCAATGGGTTAAGAAGCAGACGTCTGTTAAAACATTCAGGAAGCAACTGAAATCATTATTATTTCTTTGGAGTTTACATAATGAAGGTTATGAACATTACAATCTTTGAATAGTTGCCTAATGTGAGTGCTACTAAAGTTGGTGATGTGGAGAACTAGAGCTTATGACATAAAAATAGCTTTTGTTAAAAAGTGTTATTATTATTTCAGTATGGCGTGTGGTGGTTGTGAAGGCAGTGTGGACTCAGGTCAGCTGGAGGCCAGACTGAGGGCGGGCTTGGAGGCTGATCGTCGCTACACCACTGAGAATGCCGCCAAGCTGAGAGCCATCCATTCCACCCCTACCTATGACGAGTTCCGTCAACTTGTTCTAGGTGAGAAGTGGGTTCTTGGTAGTAGTCGTTCCCTAGGCTGCCTGTGTCATATCACCAGACCCCTGCATTAGTTCCTACCATTTTCTTAGTCATGAGTGACATTTGGTGGGCCAGATACACACACACCTTCAGTGTGGTTCAGGCCACACATGTCTGAGGCTGTCTGTGACATTTCCTCTTGCTTCTCACCCTCGCTATGCCTATACCTCCTTGGATATTTTTGAGTGCCGAGAATATCATAAATTCATCTTGTAACCACCGGAAAATGAAGAAAGCCACAGAAGAGTTCTTTATCATAAGCTGTATGTATGTATATGTTCAGGCACATACCCCATAGCTGGGAGTTGCCAACTCGAGACAGAGCCTGAACAGCGACAACACAACATAAGCTACATACACTGTAGGCCTATTTTGTAACCACACTGTCTTGAGTTACGTTGAAGAAGCAAGGTGGTGCTGAAGTCGGGAGCTTCCAAATAATTGCTGTGTTGGAGTTCCACTGCCTAGATAACTGCTTTTGAGTGATCAAGGCTTGCAAGCAGATGTATACATATACATATCATAATATTTTAAAATCAAATATGCAGTCTACATAATTATATACTGTACTGTATGTATATATATATATATATATATATATATATATATATATATATATATATATATATATATATATGTATAAAGTATATATATACAGTACTGTACCTGGGGCGGTATTTATAAAGCACTTTTAGGCTTAAAAGTAGCTTTTAAAGATGGCGGCCACTTTTAAAAGGTAAAAGTTGGGTAAAAAAACTTTTAGCAGCTAAAAGTAGCTTTTAAACCCGGCGAAAACTAAAAGCCCTCCTGGGGACTTTTAGCGCTTAAAAGTTACTTTTAGAGGACGATGAAGATGGTTGAATAACAAATCCGCCACCCCCTGCCAAGGAATTTTCATGTTAGAAAGACCAATTGGATTAATAGGCCTATCATACTACTCAAAGGTGATCCACTGTGTTTTCTCCAACGAATAAGCTATATTAGAAAGTAACCTACCACCATATATATCAACCTACTTTAAACATTTCGATTCATACTGTATATATTATGTCCGACTACATTTTTTGCCGCGGTCGGTCTCTCTATTTTTAGATGGGTAAATCCAAGGTTAAGAGATAAAAACAAAATTCTTATGTTCTTAAATCTCTTAACCTTGGATAAATCCCCTCCTCCGCCCACAACCGGTATAGTTCCAGCGTCCTCGTTGACAAACGCCTACTGTATACTGTACTTGTTGGAAGAACACTAACAAATAGACCAAATTAAAGGAGTGTAGAAGGACTAACATATAATATTAGATTGTTGTTGTTTTTGGCGCACTCTCCCATCCAGGAGTTCGTTCTATGAACGATGGCTGTTTCCTTATTGTTATTTGTATTTGTTAAACATTTTCATATTACTTATATATTTCTTTTCTCAAATTAACGATAGTCTCCCTCCCTTTTAGAACTGTTCTTATAATCTCTGCTACCCTTTTTAATTCATTTTGTTCAAATATTTCCCTCAAGTTGTCCCTACCTCTCAGATCTTTGTATAGGTCTTCGTATGATTCATAGTTGAACAGGTGCATTTGATTTTCATTTTCATTTTGACAAATATCGCACAATAGGTTAGATTCATATTTGTTTTTGAAGTTTTCTTTTACTTCTATCATTCTTGTCCTTGTCATAAAAATTGTTCTGGCATTTTCAAAGCTTAAGTCTTCAATATAATTACTTGATATGTCTTGTTCAACAGCTTCTCTAGTTTTACTTTTACTTTCGATTGTCACATGATATGCCTATTTCATAACATCCGAGACCAATTTAAGTAGCCTATTTGCACCCTATTTTTTCGCAAATTACTGTAAACTGGGGTGATTTCGGACTGCGGCCATAACTTCGGACTTTGGCGATAATATGTAATTAGCCATTGTCATTATACAATGGAAACGCTTTTACCATACTTTTCAAGAATACTTCGGACATTATTTAGGAAAAGGATAAGGATATTATGGGAGATAATTTTAGGAGGATTACGGCGCACGGCGCATTATCACTACACATCACTTGACCTAGTTAAATCTCTACAATATGTTTACAGTCAGGAGAAATTGTAAAAAACAAACTAGGAAAATTTCCGAAATTACCCCACTTTACGAATTGTGTAAACTCGCGAATTTGGCAACTATCTCAGATGCTGCCACACCGAAGTATGCAATTGTTTTGGTATGGTAAATATATTACCCTTTCAATTTAGCAATATATAATTGATTTCACAATAACAAAATATTGCATAATTACCCTAATGTTTTATAGTAATTAGTATATGCAATTAGAAGCCTATACTTACCTATTAATAGCGGTTGTGGCAGCTTTCTTAACGCTTCCACTAAAAGCTGCTTTTAAATGTTTTATGAATAACTTTTAAGGATTTTCTTTTAGTTAAAATTACTTTTAGGGACATTTTTAAATTCTTTTATAAATACCGGCCCTGTACTGTATATTTGATTTTAAAATAGGCCTACTATGTTATACATATGCCGTACATGTACTGGCAAGCCTTGATCACCCAAAAACAGTTATCTAGGCAGTGAAACTCCAACACTGCAATTACTGTACTGTATTTGGAAGCTCCCGGCTCCAGCACCACCTTACCTCTTTTATGTGTGGTTACAAAACTCAGTGTATGTATCTTATGATATAGAACTCTTCTGTGGATTTTTCATTTTCCTGTGGTTAACCTAACAAGTGCGCATGGGGGTAATTGGAAACGTCCCCCTGTGCTGACGTATTTGAGGTGTTTCCGTCACTAAAATATTCATTGTACCATTAATAGCATTAATACTTATCCATATGCACCTATTATGGGTTGATTATAAAGGTATTAACCTGAAACAACAATAAAACGAGTGAAAACAGCGTTTGGATGGTCAAAATCGGAGATATAGCCCGCGAGTTGTATAATGTATGGGTGAGGCAAGCTGCTTTCCCGCCAATTTCCCCCAAGGCCACTGAGACACAATCGATCGATACTCTCTCTCTCGCCATCAGTGATGACAACACCCTGCTTGCAACTCGCTAATGTTAGCACGAAAATATACCTCAGAATAAGGGAATAACAGGGAAAATAGATGATAACTGAAGGAGAGGAGGAAAGTGGGGAAGGAGGGGAGGTAGAGGACTGAGATTTTGCATGGCCCAGGGGCCCAATTTTTTTTTTTGTTTTTTTTTTCCCAGATGTCAAAAGTTGATTTTTTTTTCACTCACTCTTAAGAGTCTCCCCGCAGTTCCCGGGTTAAGAGTTGAATTTATGATATCCTCGGCACTATACAGTACAGTCCATCCTCCAAATTTGCGAGACTATGGGCGACATGCGACCTCGCAAATTTCAAATTCGCATATTTCAAACAACGTAGCTTATGGGAATAATTACTTATGGGTGGCACCCAAATTTCCTTATTAGTACGGTTGTGGGACACATTTATACATACAGGCATACAGTCATTAAAGCAGGGGTTGCTGGTGGAGAAGTGGAGCGATGTGGAGAGCTGTAGGCAGCGAGGGGTGTATCATTTTCGCTACTGCTCACAATTTCAGCAATTGCTTTAATTTATTTTTGTTTGTTAGCTTCCTTCCTCATCTTGTCATGGACGAATTTATAGTACAACAACTTGGCTTTGCTATAACTTCTTGATCAAGTGGCTGAATTTTGGAGGTTGTATTTGGTGGTAAAAATACAACTTCAACTCAGGGTCATCAATATGGCGGGAAACCAAACGCTCTCCAAGATGCGCCTGGTTATTTCCCGCGAAATAACCGTTATTTACATGAATCCAAACTTTATTTTAGAAAGTGAGTAACTGTTCTGACTTGCCGAAAATGTTATTTTATAAGCCGTTATTGGCGGAGTGTTTGTTGGCTTGGGCCTATTAATTGGCTTGACGCTTGGGTTCCGACTTCCGAGGCGAGGCAAGGCACCCCTGCTAGGCCTCACTGCCTCTCTCTCCCCCACCCCGCTCGTCCTCCTCAGCCAACACAGCTGCCTAGCCTATCATCCGCCGCTTCTTCCGAGGAAATGGCGGATTTCCCTTATAATTCTACGGGCTAGTTCGCACATGTGAAATCGACCTCGCAAATGTGGAATATTACATTTTTTTCCAATTTTGACCCCCCCTCGCAAATTTCAAGGATCGCATATTTCAAACTCGCATATTTGGAGGATGGACTGTATAAAAAAAAATATATATTATTATTTTTGTTATCATCTGGTATTATATTTATGGCAAGTATTATATTAAAATTGACAGATACTAACTTATTTAAATAAACTATAACAGAGAGAGAGGATTATCTGTACAGTTTTGTAACTCCACCCATATTGTATTTCAACTGTTGTCAGTCAATATTAGATCATGCAATGTCCGAAGATAATCTAATTCAATTTGATCTAAACTCTAAAGGAATACTGATACAGTATGTCTTATTTACTGTTATTAAAATTAAATTTGCAATACCGTACTATAGTGAATTCTATTTTCAGGAGCACATCTGAAACCTCTGGATAAGAATGATAAAAATAAAGTTAGACCTTCAATTTGGAATTCTCTGGCTTCATCAGCAAACAAGACACGAACTAAGCCTCCCCCCCAGGACACCGAGAACTCTGTTTATCCTTCTGACTGCCATTATGTAAGTGCAGTACTGGTCCTGTCAAAGGTCAGTCTTACTTTCTTGCATGAAGCTACATGTACTATATACCCTACCATTTTGTTTACTTTCTTCAAATCTTCTGGAGCGTGGGGCTGGAATGCTTTACCTCCAGTAGAATTTTCAACAAAAACACAGAAGAAAATTGTGATTCTGCATGGAGGAGGGCTAGTGTACTAAACTTGGACGCAGGAGGCCCAGGATCAAGCCCTCGCTCAAAGAGTGCTTAGTTTACACTCAGTCATATGCTAGTGTAGTCTATCTATATCTAACGTACCTTATAAATATCATACTGTAGATATAAAAGTGAATTATTAATAATACGTATAATGAATGCAAATGCATGAGCATTCAATAGGCGCGTTCACAAAAGCCGCATGCCCAAAATTTTCTGTCCAATTTGTTTGAATGATTTTCTATATTTCTGGGGAATGATGTAGTATCCGGGCGTACTGTCATCATGTTTACATAGGTCGATCGCTCGCGGAAGCTCCCGTCTATTTTGACGGATATTTTATCTGTTATTTGCCCCCTGTTGGCAATATACAGTAAACCCTCGCTATCTCGGACTAATTGGGGGAAGACCCAGTCCGATTTTCCGAGATGTCCGAAGTCCGACTTATGTCCGACTTAAGAGGGAAAATTCCGAATTAGAAGAGGAAAGTCCGCGTCACCAGAGAAATAGATTTTTTTTTTTTTTTTTATCTATCTATCTATTTAATGCATCTATCTCCCTTATACATATATATAACTATGTCTTATTTGGTCTTTTTTTAATCTATGAATAATTTCTAATGCGATGGAATTGAAAACAATATTATCCTTCTAGCACACAAATAATAACATGAAAAAGAGAGTAAATAAAAATGTCTCTTTTGTCTTTCAGAAACATAAGTCCGTCTCGTATATGTTAGTATTTTATCGCTCGCTCGCCCCTAGCCACTCTCTCTCTATCTATTTATCTCTCTAATGCATCTAACTAACTCCCTTATACATTAACATAACTATGTCTTATTTGGACTTTTTGTAATCTATAAATAATTTCTAATGCGATGGAATTGAAAACAATATTATCCTTCTAGCACACAAATAATAACATGAAAAAGAGTCAATATAAAAATCTCCTTTGTCTTTTCAGAACCAATTAAGTCCATCTCATAATAGTTTGTGTGTTTATCGCTCACTCCCCCTCTGTAACTCTCTCTTTCTATCTATCTATCTATCTCTCTAATGCATCTACGTAACTCCGTTATACATTAACATAACTACAGTATGTCTTATTATTAGGACTTTTTGTAATCTTTGAATCATTTCTAATGCAATGGAATTGAAAACAATATTATCCTTCTAGCACACAAATAATAACATGAAAAAGTCAATATAAAAGTCTCCTTTGTCTTTTCAGAACCAATTACGTCGTCTCATAATAGTTCGTGTTTATCGCTCACTCCCCCTCTGTAACTCTCTCTTTCTATCTATCTATCTCTCTAATGCATCTACGTAACTCCCTTATACATTAACATTTAGACTTTTTGTAATCTTTGAATCATTTCTAATGCAATGGAATTGAAAAATATAATATCGGACATTTTCCGAATACTTATATAAAGTCCGACAAAGTCAGAGACTGTCGGAACGATGACAGAAATGTCCGAAATACTGAAGTGCATGTCCGAGAGGCCGTAGCCAGTCCGACTAGTACGGGTTTCCGACTTCTAGAGGTCCGAGATGGCGAGGGTTTACTGTATATGATGATGACAATAAGTCATGGGGGGGGGGGGATGAGGGCTCTCGACCTATTATTGTATCCCACGGCAGTCAAAATAAACTGGAAAATTATCGCGAGCGTCCGCATAGTGTATACAAGACGGGTGCTACGCCCGAATACTACATCCTTGCCGATTTTGGCAAACAGTCCGAAAATTTTGCCTGGGCCTATCGGTATAATTTATAATCTTTGCTATTTATTCTGGTTGATATTAGATGGCATTTTTGAATAAATTTAAACTTTAGAATGAGCTCAACAAGCATATATGCCTCATTTCAAGCCACTTATCACGTAACTTGAATAAATTATTGCATATGTGAACATGTTTATCTGGCTGTATTCTTTACAAAAACATTCTCTATGCCTACAATCTGGTTCCTAATTCTTCACATGTGCCTTGAATTTCAAAGCTAGGTATATGTGCCACAATAATATTGCTTTATATGGGAGTTATAAGGGATATTACGAAAATCCTCCTCTCGTCTCTCTCCCGCTTCACCCTCGTTGTTTGCCTACGCTAGTTCAATTTCTGACCATAACCACATGATTTTTTGAGAAATAATATAATTTTCTTCAGATGCAGGATGCGCTTCCAATACGTTTATGTACTTTTTTATATGTTTTGCAAGTTGTATTTGGAGCGGTATTTTAGGTCTATTAAAAAAAAAAAATTTGCACCTTGGGTTAAGGGTTACTTGTACAGGCCGAAGCGCGGTTGGTAGAGCACTCGCCAGAAAACCGAAAGGTCGAGGGTTCGAGGTTAAGGCCAACTGTGGTAACTGTCCACTGAAGTCCTTGGAACATCAGGGCACCCAACCTAGCCCAACTCTTGATCAGGGAGTGCATGGTGGTAAAAAAAATGCCTCTGTAAGCCAAGATTTAATTAAACTCAGGAGGTATATTAGGATACCGGTACTTGACTCTGGAGATAGTCTTTAACCTTCTAAATACGAGAGGTCCTTCTTAACCCTCGGAATCCGGGAGGCCTCATAAGAGGCAAAATGCGCTGCTAAAAATCGCCGCTATAATCATCAGAACTCGGCAACCACGCGTTGTAGCGACATCATCTCTACGGGATTCTACAGACAACAAAAAGTTCTACAGTTTGCAAAACCATTGACTGCTCTAGGTAGTCTCAATCAGTAGCTACTGAATTATGAAGTTGATTTTACCAAAATCCATATGAGCCCCCATATAAATCTTCTGGCAGTACAGTATTAATACAGGAAGAAATCATAGTTTGATTGAACAGATACAATATAATTCTGTTTCCCACTACAGGATATCAATAATCCTCCCACCACAATGGAAGGGCTAGTACAGTTATGGGAGCGGCTGGACCTGGCGGAGCGGCTGGACTTGCTGCGGAATGTGCCGGCAGAGGGGACAGATCTCCTTGCCGGGGGTCTAGTAGCAGGGGGACTGCTGGGGGACGCTATCACCACACTGCTAGCCTTCACTCCTGCACCCAGTGATGTTGTTATGGTCGTCAACATGCTGCATGCACTCACGCTGGCTAAAAGGTAAACAGGGATGCGGTATTATAGATACTGGGCATCACATTAATACGCTATCGCAACACTACTGGCTCTCACTCCCGTACCCAGTGATATAATAATAAAATTTACTAATATGTATCACATCGCACTATTGGCTATCAAGATGCATCCCCACAAACTGGCTAAATGGTAAATGCAGGATTATAGGCAGAAAATTGTGAATATGCTACCAAATTACAACATTGCACACAATGTTGTCACATTGTCATCAACACACTGCACAACCTTACCCTGACTAAAAGGTCTATTGAAATGGAGTATTTTGAGCAGCATACTAATTTTGCTTTATTCATTTGGACAGTGTAATTGCTTGGTTACCACTGTACCATACGGGGGTTTTGGACTAAAAGTGACTTTCATTCCCTGCACATTTACATGTACGTGTACAGTATAAACAATAGTTAGAACGTATTTCAATTATATATTCCTGACAGTAGAGGAATAGACCTTTCCAATGACACCTACATCATGTCTGTACGACCACTGGTTCCCGTGCAACGATATTGCACAGGTGAAGCTAAATCTGTAAAAATTAGCGGGTTTGAGAGGTTTTTGCTATCCCCAAGACTGTAAGAGAGCTGGAGATATCTACCCCCGGACACTACTGCGCGCCCACCCAGACACGGCTGGCGATGCATGGGACGGACCCGCGCTGCTAAGACTCGCTTGCCTGCCTTCCAGGCCTTGTACTATGCATATTTTTGGCAATGTCATATGACAATTGCCGCAGTGATGGCCGTATTTTTTTTACATAGGACAGAATGCCAAAAATATACTCAATCGCGACAGTGCCAACACGGGACCCAGGATCCATCTCAATGTGAACAAAATGGTACATCTTAACCAATGTGATGAAGCAGGCATATATGAAACTGCAGGTCATCTGAAGAAAGAGGAGCATCAGAAGGAACAAACTATATTAGTTAAGTCTTAGGGCCTAAGATGAAGGAAAGGGAATGAGGAGTAAGAAACTGGTAGGAACCACTGTAGCTTTATTTTATGTACAGTATATGCTAAATGTGTGTAGCCTGTTCTATATTTTTATTTTTCCTCTCCATTTGCTTTGCCTCGCTACTGACTGACTGCCATTCCAGGTTCAGCCTGAGTGTGAGTCTGGTGTGCAGTGAGGAGAGGTGGGCGTGGGGGAGGCTGCTAGAGAAGCTTCAGTTGGCAATATCAGAGCGACCACAGGACCTGGCAGAGCTCAACGTTACAGAATGGACTCTTGCACAGCTCAAGCTCAAGTTCAACCTCTAGACAACAGCATTCTTTAAATATTCACAACACTTCATGATAGGCTGTCACTGATAATTATATATTATGATCAGTTGAGGCTGGTGATATTTAAATATAATTATTGAATTTTAAATTTGTCTCCATAATGGCAACTATGAATTAAACCTGCCATGCACTGTGCATAACTTATCTCCCATATCACATGCTCACAAATTCTCGTCCTAAAGTGTCCTACTCTTTTTGTTCTATCTTGATTGTTTTGAGAGCTTACCTTACATATAATTATCTTGCTAACAGTCATGATTATATTATATACCTATAAAAGCAATTTTAAATTTGGATACTCATCCTATCAAGGCAGCAGTGAGTGTGTCATGAAATGAGAATTGGAAACAAGTGCTTGTCTCGCCTTTTATTATTTGGACGGAGGCGAATCAATCGTATTGGTGTAAATTATGGTTTAAAATTAAGTCTCTTTACATTGAATGCAACTTTTTGATGTAGATTAACCCTTTAACTTAAATATAATCTTTATAAGCCGATTAAAATTATTTGACATGAGCTAGAAAGCATCGGAGTACCCATTGAATTGACATTCATATCTCCTTCAGTCAGATAGCTATTCAATTTAGGAAGGACCATTATTAAACAAAGGATAAAGATCAACTCGACTAACCTTTACATCGACAAGGACTTCCTAAGCTAAAAAAAATTGTTTACTTACATACATAAAATGTTAAGACTGAGTGCTCCACACATACGTGCAGTTTCAGTCTCTTGTCCTCATGGCAGCGTTCCCTGTTAAGGGCTGCTTCACTTGAAGCTAGTATATAATAAATTTCATCTAATTGAAAAGGTTAAAACTATGGATCGTTCCTAAACCAAATGAATCCTGTACTATAGCTAAAATAAAGTAAAGCTCCACATCAGATTTGATAAGTAAATTTGTATACAGTACTAGTCACATTTTTTCTTCGAGATTAAAATAATGACCTTATATGAAAATATAGTGCTGTATCAATTACCGATACAATACAGAATTATTTTTGCAAAACTAACCAATTTTAGCTATGGATGACAAAGCTTATCAAGAGAGTTGTGTGCATTTATAACAGATTAGCCTATCATGAAAGTTATTTGTAAACCTATATTTTTGTTTAACTATTTCATACCAGATTTTTGCAGATAAAACTGGAACTGCTACACAATTAAATAATTATCAGTTACCAATCCATCCTAAAGTGGGAAATATCTGTACTTTGAATACAATTTTTCGTATGTGTAACTTTCATATATTGTAAATTTAAGCAATATTATATATTTATAGGTTTCTTACTGTCTTTTTTATGTATGAGATGTAACTATTCAGTACCCTTTTCCCCATGAATCTATGTCAGATAAAGTGCTCAGTATATTGGCCATATTCTTAAACATGTGAATGTATCAAATATATATGAAGTAGCTGATTGTTCATTAATGGAAGAAAAGTACTTCTCCAGTTTTGTAGAGATGAAATTTGCTTGCAAATGATTAAATTTGTTAGTGTGAAAAGTTTCACTAATTTAAAAAAATGGCCTTGAATGTTATGACCTAAGTGTTAGTACAGAGATGACAGTGGTTGGTAGTGTACACTATTGCCCCTATAGTTAACAGACTGTCCATACCATTATTAACCCTTTCCCTACCTGAGAAAGACTTTTCATCCCCATGCCACCCAAGGAAGTTTTTCAGTCATACTACTTCTGTCTTATAGGCTAATGTCAAAGAAATACTTTGTCTAACTTAGTAACAAATATCAGCCAACCTCCACCATATTGATGCCACTGGTGTCATAAGCCGCTCTTTACACTAAAATATTATCGTATCTATAATAAAAATTCATTAATAGTAGTACAGGAGTTATAGTTTTTTTAACTATAAATTCTATCATATAGTGTACACTCCTAAAGCATTATAGACACCAACAGCAGGGAGGAAAGGGTTATTAGTCACAATTCTATCCAATGTAAATTAATGTTTTACCTTGAATTAAGGCATAAATATGGCATCCAAACCAGAAGATATCTATCTCGTATACTGTAGGATATTTTAGTGTGCACCATTCAGTCCTCTCCCAGCTTACTAATGGAATTATGGAATAGAGTATTGGTAAGTAATTTAATAGAGTAAATATATAATTTTTTGATTATCTGCATCAAATATTAAATACATAAACACCACAATGGATTCTCCTATATGACGTGATTTATATAGCATGATGAAGGGACTTGAATGAAGACACCGCCTCCAATGGCACTGCCTAATACACTTGAAAAACACCCATTATTTATATTATCAGACACATCACAAGGGATGGCTGACAATAACTGGCTATAAAATATTTATATGCTCATATCAGTATTAATGAAAACGGCAGGAGTCAACTGAACTTGAATGAAATTCTAGAGATTTTTTTTTTTACAGAAACTTTTGACCCATAGTGTACCAGCATTGGCCCTATTCTGTCGGTACAAAATGGTAATACTAGTACCAGCGACGGCTGACATTCGTCACTAATACGCAACCCTTGTTCCTGCTAATATCTACCAGCGACGGCTGACATTCGTCACTAATACGCAACCCTTGTTCCTGCTAATATCGAGTGGGAGCCGCTAACATGACTTCAAGGCAATGATGCTAGGTGTTGGCAATACTGCTCATGCCTCCCCCTAGCCATTCAAGGCCAGAGACACTTGGTCACCGCTCAGCTGTCGTGGTGGGAGGGTGCTGTCTTGTCGCGGATGAGTGAAGTTGGCAAGAATGGTTGGTACCGAGGGATACATAAATTGCAAAATGCTCTGGTACAGTATGGGTTAATTTATCTTCTGTCGGTTTGAATTTATTTTTTTCAAAACTGATTTGTCCAGAGTTGAAAAGATGTTTCTCATTTATTTTCATGTATCAACACAAAATGTTTATTCATAAATGCCAGCTGTGATTTTCCGGTCCCGTCCGTCGCAAATCAGGTTCAAATCTTCACTTACGATGGCAAGACAATTTCAGAGTTGGGTTGATGACAAGCTGAATCGTCTCACCAAACAGATTTTTTCTTAATTTCAGTTTATTTTGTTTATCCAAACAGAATCTTACGATATACTGTACTTGCCTATTACTGTATTACGGAGTAGAGTAACGAGAGCCTATGAACATGAATATTTAACTGTAAATAATAGATTTATGTCAGACAGTTCATTTTGGCCCGGAAATCACAACAAACCCTAGCTGTATATGATGACACTTTACTCGTCAGAATTTCATTTATACAATCCTTATTATATTTTAATTGGTGGTGAATGTTATTTTCTGGAAATAGAAGAGATATATAAGTTTTAAACGTGACCTGCTAGCTTGGAGCAAGCTGTCTGTGTTTTTCCCGTCCTGTAATGATCTTGTGACGGCTCGGTTGCGATTGGACCGGGAAAACAGCTAAAATGAGTCATGTCTGCATGAGAAACTTCTATCAATTCTCTAGATTGTTGATATTGGTTTTGGAAATGTCATTTTGGCTTGGTAAGATATAATACATTTATTTTCACTAACGTAAAAGCAATTCTTGCCAGAAAAATACTCAATGACATTTAGAAATGGAAATCTCATTAATTTTAAGCCTAATACTGTACAGTATTTAATTAATAGTTACAGAACAACTAAATACTAGCTCATAATTAAATCGCTCATAATCACAAGCAAAGTAAATTGTGGAATTTTTGCCTCCAGTTTTGATATGCTTAACACAGCACCATGAAGCATTATTGTTCTCACTAATCACATTAACTGTATATTTCACTGCACTTGCAAATTTATATATACTTCGTATTTGGTTATCGCCATTCGAGGGACTACTATACATCCATGATAGTGTGGCTCTGCCTGTGTGAACCATAGGAGTCAGATCACTGCTCTAAAAGGCTGAGTAAGCTCACTGAGGGCCTGGAGTTGCCATGGTTAACAGTAGTATGCCAATACTTGCACCAGGTCCCCACAAGCCAGGGGAATAATTCAAATAAATATATATACTGTATTGTAAATTACGACAATCATTTCACACGCGCATACAAACATTAGCCAATAAGTACTGTACATGCACTATTTCATACAAAGAATTATCATAATATATATATTTGTTCATGGATTTTAGATCTGTTTTTTAATAGGGGGACGATCATGTAGCTGGGGTATCTTTTATTGTCTATATCTTTTATTCTATTTCGTATAATTATTAGCCATCGAGTCGCCCACCCCCAGCTATGGGGTATGTGCCTGAGTATTTACATACATACATTTGCCATGTTACTTAATATCTCAATAGTTTCTATACAAGATCTCATGACGGAGCTGTTCAAGTGTGACGGATGTTTGGAGATAAATTCAATAATATAGTAGTAATAACTAATAAGTAGTAGGAGGTCAAAGATCTCAAATATTATAATGTTGAGGTGTTACAGAAGTTATCAGCTGAAGTGCCATATCCAGTCCACCATGTGATGCATAGACTAATGGGCATTGATCTGTTTGGAAGCATAGTGCTAAAGTCTGAGCTACAGCATGGGTCCAGGCTAATCAATACGGCAAGTGGTCAAGTAAAATATTAAAGCTCTTTGCATACCCCACGGCAGAAATGGTAATTTCATTTCCCACTATATAATCAGTTTTCAAGCAAGTGTGTCACCAGGCTTTGACATTTTTTGTCCAGCTGTGAGACATACTTTGTTTGAAGGTCTGGTTTAGTACTTTGTTCAAAGGTCTGGTTTAGTAAAGTACAGTAAAACCTCGCCCATCCAGACTAATTGGGGGAGAACCCTGTATGGATCTGCCAAAAGTCCGGATATTTGTTCAGCCATCCAGACAAATCCGGATGGTTGAAACATGAGTCTGGATATCTAACTTAAACAGCCAGACTTAGGTTTCAGCCATCCAGACAAATCCGGATGGCTGAAACATGAGTCCAGATATATAACTTAAACAACCAGACTTAGGAAACCAAAGCGTCACATTTTCCCTTTGCCCCTCAACTTTCTCTTCATAATTGCTGAGGGGCACAGGGCCCTGGGTGGGTCTTTGGTTTCCCGGGCGTTTCCGCACCCTCCTCGGTTCCCCGCCATGGAGTGGCTTCGGTCACCCAGGCTTTATTGTGGTCGGCAGGGAGGGTTCTGTGGGGGCGCTCGGTTATGGCCTTGGCCTTGCTCGGGGCCTTGGGGCTGTTCGGCCACGGCAGCTCGGGGAACAAAAACAACAACCAGACTTAGGTTTCAGCCATCCAGAAGGCTGACATACAAGTCTGGATATATAACGCTGAAACTTGAGTCTGAATCAAAATGCCTGTCTGGATCTCTTGGGTTTCCGGATCTGAGAGCACCGGATGGGTGGGGTTCTACTGTAGTATTATACTGGTACTAGGAATTTATTTGTAGAGCAACTAGACCCCTTTAATATGATGGTCTGGTAAATATGTTGGGAACAGTGCAAAAAACAAAATCTGAAGGTAAATGCGGGGAAGAGCAAGGTTATGGTCTTTGAAAGGGGTGAAGCCACAGAGTGAGAGGTGAAGTTGAACGGTCAGGCTATGGAGATTGTCAGCTCATTTAAGCATCTGGGCAGTGTGCTGAGTAAAGATGGGAGTATGGATGAAGAAGTGCAGGAGAGGGTGCAACAGGGGAAGAGGGTTGTGGGAACGCTGAAAGCAGTAACAAGAAATAGGGTGGTCAGCATGGAAGTGAAGAAGTCCTTGCATGACAGTGTGGTAATACCGACACTGACTTACGGAAGCGAAGCATGGACGTTGGTGAAGAGACTCGGACCAAGAGTGAGAGCGGTGGAAATGAGTTACTTGAGAAGTGCGTGCAGAGTTACATGGAGGGATAGACAGACAAATGAGGAAGTAAGAGGGAGGTGTGGTGTGGAGGTAGATATGCTGGAAAGTTTAAAAAAGAACACCTTGAGATGGTTCGGCCATATGGAACGTATAGGAAGCGAGAGAATGACTAAGAGGGTGTACGAGAGCGAGGTGGAAGGACAGAGAGGGAGATGTAAACCGAATGAGAGGTGGAAGGATGGAGTGAAGAAGTATATGGATGAAGGTTGGGAGGAGGGGCATTTCGTTTGTGGCCACCCCTTCTGGGCTCACGGTGTCAGGCAATAGATAGAAATTTCAATTTAGTTTGCTAACACTAGATAATTTTGCTCAACTTAGGGAAGAGATTGGAATGAAAATGATAAACAGTATCTTAATTAACCCATTGAGCCCCATCCTAAAAGTAACTTGATCTAACACCCAGGCATTATTCAATTGTATTTTTAAATTTTGTTTTTTAATATTAAACAAAAAGGTGTGACCCAGGGTGGTCTTTGTTGCCAACTACAGTATTGTTTATTTGCCCCACATCCTAAGCTACCATGTGTACAAATTCAAGACCCCTACGAGTATTTTGGGAGGCATCAAATTATTTAAATAAGTGAGTAACCAACGTACAATGGATGCCGCTGGTGCAGTGTGTAACAAAAGTAGGCATCGGCCAACGGATGTCTCAGGGGTACGAGGTGTTAACCCTCTGACTCC
This sequence comes from Paralithodes platypus, assembly GCA_032716605.1. Taxonomy (NCBI): domain Eukaryota; kingdom Metazoa; phylum Arthropoda; class Malacostraca; order Decapoda; family Lithodidae; genus Paralithodes; species Paralithodes platypus. The sequence goes on from CM064507.1 coordinate 42,531,465, forward strand.
CACAACTACTATTCCCAGTAGAATAAAATTGTCTACTGATAGCTAGAATTAAGGGTGAAAGATGTGATCAAACTGAAATGGTGAAGTACAGAATATGATGGCAAAATACATATGTAAAAAGTAGATATGTGGTGCATTGATATCACAAAATATATTGGAGCCAAAAGGGCATGTGTACTTACTATTATTCTAATAATTACTTATGTTTTTAACTGAATGGGTTAGGTTATTGTAACTAATGAATATTCTGATAAATTTGGTATTTTAGTTTAAGAAAGTGATAATAAAGCTTTAGTAAATATTCTGATAACTTTGGTATTTTAGTTTAAGAAAGTGATAATAAAACCTTAAGTAACACTTTTAACACAACAAGGCTTTTCACCTGTTTTTTTTCTTCATTACATGTACTGTATATTTTACAATAATACAGTACTGTACTTTAACCCTCGGAATCCGGGAGGCCTCTTATAAGGGAAAACAAATTTTGTTTGGCAGGAATCCGGGAGGCCTCATAAGAGTCTCGAATGAGGTGCTAAAAATCGCCGCAAAAATCATCATAACTCTGCACCCACGCATCGTAGCGATTCAAATTAAAACAACTTCAAATTAACTGAACTTGAAATTAAGACCCCGCCAACTTAAGAACGCGCGAACTTAAAAACCCGCAAAATGAAGACAGCGCGAAATTAAGAACCCGCAAAATGAAGACTGCGCTATATTAAGACAGAGCGAAATTAATACACCGCGAAACTAAGAGAATGTGAAATTAACTGAACTTGAAATTAACTGAAATTCAAATTATAAATTAATTTAAAATGAAAACTGAATTTCAAATGAAGATAAATGAATTTCAAATTAAAATAAATTAATCCAAATTAAAATAAATTAATTTGAATTAAAACAATTATTTCAAGTGGTTTTAATTTAAAGTTGTTTTAATTTCAAGTTGTTTTAACTTGAATCGCTACGATGCAGAATTATAATGATTTTAGCGGCGATTTTTAGCACCTCATTCGAGACTCTTATGAGGCCTCCCGGATTCCTGCCAATTTTTTTGTTTTTTTTTGCCTCATATGAGGCCTCCCGGATTCCGAGAGTTAAGAGAGCTAAATGACATACACTAGTTTGAAAACAAAAAGCTTGAAGGTGCTTGTATGAGAATGAAGGAAAATACTGACTGGAGAGATATTTTGTAAATAAAGTCCAAGCTAGTCCCTTCATGTTATTGAATGCCTCAGTTAATCACATCCTGTCCAGGTTTCTCTTTGGTCTGGTTCTGTGTTGGCAGTAACCCGGCACACCAAGAAAACACAATATATTTACTGTACTCACACATGGGGGAATATACATTACTGTATTTTACATTAGCACTCCCTGAAGAAGACTAGCACTAGTCAATATGTGGGTATATTATCCATATTCAGCTATTCCTGGCATAGTCAGTAAAGCGTCGGCGGATTGAGGCCGTACTATCAAAATGTTATTGGTAGATGTCAAGCCCAGGCAACTTGACCTAGCGATTTGTGACTAACACCTAATGTTCATGTTCTCGGGAATTACGGCATCTAGGAAAAAAAATAAAAAAAATACTGGCAATGTGAATGTACTGTATAACCCACGATTTCCATTGAGGTATGAGTACACAAGGAAATACTGGTGTTGCACAAGCTTTTTTTTTTTTTTTTTTTTCTCCAATATTTATCAGCATAGATAATTTTTATTTGGCAGCTTCAATATTTAGGATTTACAGTATTCATATTCAGTGAAGTAGAATTTTATTAATCCTTTCTAGTTTCCGATACCAATGCAAAAGTACCCTGAAATGTTGCCAGGTAAATATTATTTATTGAAAATTACAAAAAAAAAAAAAAAAAGTGACACAGCATTACTGCAAGGAAAATGTGATCACCTGGTTTACTATCTTAATGAAAATTATTTGTATTTTTTAAATCGTTCTTAACACCAATAACCCCCAAATTAAATTAATGAAAGCATGGGATTCTCCCAGGATTCGAACCTAGGATATCTCATACAGACCTTACACCTTGGGCAGCTCTACTTAACCCCTTCAGACTCATATGATGCAGAGGTTGCCAGATTAGCAATAAGAAATAGAGTTCTCTCACTCTTATACTGTAATTACCTCTCCAAAATTAGTTTTCTGCCCACAGCTAACTCAAAGACAACTGCAGAGGTTGAAGTAACTAAACTAAAGGTTTCTAAATACCCCTGATGGTAACAAAGGCTTTAAAGTACAGTATCCCTAATCGGCTCAAAATCGCATCATATGTCGGAGAGGGTTAAAGAGGGAGTGCCCTATCTCTTGCTTCACAAACATTGAATATATAATACAATAAAATACAAATATAAACAGACACTGTATACAATTCCAGTAACATGCATGATTTGCCTGTGGATGTATCTGTACCAATGCTTCAAAAAGTTTAGAGTTTAAGATTCTCACCAAAGATCTAACCCTATCATTTTCAGTAGGCTACTGTATAAATGTAATTTTTCTTTCATTTTACTGCACTATGAATTATTTTGTGTAAATATAACACATTGTTTACTATCATCATAATGGCTGTACAATTTAATGTCATGTATTTCTTAAGTCTGTCTGTCTCTCTTGTTCTACTAAATACTCTTACAATTTTATTCTCAGGTCTATAATTTTGTCTTAATATGAAACTAAAGACTAATTAAATTAATAAAAATACTATTCGGAATATATATCCATCCCTTAACTATACAATGAATTGTTTAATATAGAGAATGAAATACCTATGCAAACATAACTGGATGGGGAATAGGAGAGATAAAAAGAGAACAGTTAGGGAGGAGGGGATCAGGCCAGAAGTGTGCGAGGCATCGATTTAATGGATCTGGAATAATTTGTACACTAGCATGGAAGAAAGGAAGAGTGCCAGAACCCGAGGGGGATATGTCTCCTAAGCATGGTAGGGAAGATGTACTATAGGATAGTGATTGAGAGAGCGAGAGGGCTAACTGATATACACGTACTAGTAGAAAAGGAGCAGGGTGAGTTTTGGAAGAGAAAGGCTGTGTAAATCAGATCTTCTTGAGATACATTGTGGAGAAGGGAAGTAATTTGTATGCTGCTTTCATGGACATTAGAGAAAAATTCTATGACTGCAGAATCAGTAGATAGACAAGGTATGTGGAGAGTATTGAGAGTATACAGAGTAGATGATAAGTTGCTGTACGAGAGTGCAAGGGAGGCAGTGCGTGTAGAGGATGAACAGAACAAGTTCTTTGATCTGAATGTTGGGTTACAGCAAGGGTGCATGACTTCCCCATGGTTGTTTAGTATACAGTACAGTAATCTAATTAATATATTTCACACCAAACACCTCCCAATGATATTAGTGAAAGTATGTGAGCCTCCCGGGATTCGACCCTGGGATACCACATACAGATCTTATACACTAACCATTAAACCATCAAGACAGTTAAAGGTTAAAGCCTAGTTCACACATTAAGGAGTGTGAGGCCTTGTTTGCCCGAATGCCCAATCGCGGGTAATCGGCCAACAAAGAGGCCGATAGTGAAAAATACCACGAGTGTACCGGAGTGTCCATGAGTTATGTCGAGTAGCCACGAGTACATTCGTGGACACTCGGAATAATTACCGAGTCATGACGAGTGTGCTGCGAGTGTGTGGAAATTTAAATTTTAACGGTCATTTTCGGATCGCGAGTATGTAAGAGTAACCACGAGTGATCCCGAATGCAACACGATTATTGCCGAGTTTTGACGAGTGTTCATGAGTATGCCTACGAGTTCGTTGAGAGTATGCCCCGACTGCCTGCCATTGTTCCCCTGGCATATATAAAGGGCCTCCCATGACAACCCATGCCACACCCACAGTCACCACCACACAGCACACAACACCTGACCCAGGCACTATGTCCCGCAGGAGGCTCCAGAACCTAGCGAAGGTGCAACTTGAGCTTCTACAGCTCGAGTTGGATGCCCTAGAGGAAGAGGAGTTGCAACATGAAGACAGGTGTCAACGGCAGAGGAGACCAAAGAGTGTGTGGGCTAGGAAGTGGCTACTCAGACGGCCACAGTATGGGGTTTACGAGCAGCTGATGAGGTAGTTCAAGGCCAAGGATTTCAAGAATTTCGTCCTTGTTGACAGTGCCATGTTTAGGGAGTGGTGGTTCGTGTTGGTCCCAGGATACAGAAGCAGGAACCTTTTGGCGGGAGGCGTTGACACCTGGCATACGGGTAGCCATAACACTCCGATACCTAGCCACGGGAGACTCAAATGCCAGCCTTCAGTATGGCTTCCGTGTGGCACGCAAAACAATCTCCCTCATTGTTCCTGAAACCTGCAAAGCCACCACTCGGGCTTGACTCGTCGATTCTAGAACGTTCGGGTTACACTCGAGTTGCATTCGGGATCACTCCGGACATTTTGGGAACGCTCGGCATAACTCTTCAAGAATCAGGACTATTCGGGTTCCAAAATTTTAAATTACGGTTACTATCGGGGACAATCGGGCACATTAGTGTTACAGTCGTTATCATTCGGGTTACACTCAGCATCACTCTTGGTACACTCGTTAGAATTCGGACACATTTGCTTGTGCATTGCATTGGAAGCCCGAGTTATCCTGAGTCACTGCCGGACACTCCTAAGGATTCGGGCATACTCGTCATCAATCGGGCATGTTTCGACCACGTGCTTTTGTCCGTGAGTGTTCCCGATTAAAACCGTACTTCCGAGTACTAAAGAGTTGTTAAGAGTTAATTTGAGTACTTAAGAGTTATTTTGAACGTTCAAGAGTGATCACGAGTGTCTTGACGTTGAGCTGACTCGGGGCCAGAATTTCACGCATATTTAAAATTTGGGCTGCCCGAGCCGACTTCCCAGGAGTATAAGGGAGTAACCCAGAGAGCCCAAGTGTTCCTCCGATATTGCAAGAGTCATTACCTGAGTATACGCGACCGAATACTCGCACTCCTGAATGTGTGAACCATGCTTAAGTACATGACAGCGATTTTATATCCATTTATCGAATACTGGATATCAATCTAATCATGTACTCAGACCCAACTTCACACTGATTTTTTTTTTTTTTCTTGTGGATGAGGATGACAAAAGGCAAAACTGCCTGTGACGAGTGCCTCTCCCAGAGTTGAAAGAGTGACAGGGCCAAAATCAAGGAATGTTTGAGCCAAATGTCTGGACACACAGAGTTTGAAGCAATCTAAATCATAGGATGAGGGAAATGTTGATTCAGGAGAGAGTTCCAGAGCTCAGCTGTGGAATAGAAGAAAGATTGGAAGTATCGTTTCACTAGGGTTTGAGAGCTGCACAGAGTAGGGGTTGGATTGTGTTACAAGAAGGGTACTACGTATCCTACCCTACGTAGAGGAGGTGGTATACACTGAGAGAGCTCTGAGGAATACTGATTATTGTAATAGTGAGAGAGATGCAACATTGCAGCGAAGAGAGAGAGATTGCAGAGAATCGGTGCGTGGACGGGAGTTGATGAGACGACAGGCTTTCTTTTCTAGTTTGTCTAGAAGTACAGGTACTGTGTGAGAGGATCCTCCCCCACACATGCGAACAATACTCAATACAAGGACGCACTGTGTTCCAGAACAGAGCAAGAAGCTGTGCAGGGGTAAAGAACCCCTTGAGGCGGTTGAGCACATCCAGCTGCTGGGAAGTCGTTTTAGAAAGAGTAGTAATATGGTTTTTCCAAGAGAGATCAGAAGAAAAAGGAACACTGAGAGAAGATGAAGGGTTGATTTTTGTATTGCTGAAGTACGGTATAAGGAATAGTCCTCTGGGAGTTCTTGGCGGGTAGATAAATGGAGAAATTGGGTTTTGGAGGCATTGAAAGCAACAAGGTTATCTCTGCCCCAATTGGAAATGATAGTTAGATCAGAAAATAAGTGTTCTATGGCTTCATTAAGTTTGTTTTTTGAGATATTGCTTGCTGGGGGCGTTCTGGAAAACTATAGGCCTACTGTACTTTGTTTCTTTTCAACCGTCGGTAAATTGCAAAGTTCCCATCAAGATTCCTCAGATATTATACAGATTTTGTAGTGAAATATGGTGCAAATTATATAAACTTGGTCTTAACCCTCTCACGACCATATGACGCAGAGGTTGCCAGATTAGCAATACTAAATAGAGTTCTCTCACTCTTCTAATTACCTCTCCAAAATTAGTTTTCTGCCCACAGCTAACTCAAAGACAACTGCAGAGGTTGAAGTAACTAAACTAAAGGTTTCTAAATACCCCTGATGGTAACAATGGCTTTAAAGTATCCCTAATAGGCTCAAAAATGTGTCAAGAACGTGAGAGGGTTAATATGATGCAGAGACAATAGTACAGTAGTTTAATATTTGTCCACTAAATCACGAGGAATTAGCTGCTAAGGGATTCAATTTATCGTCAGATGAAAAGAAATAGAGTATAGTTGAATAATGTAAGGTAGAATCATCAGCATATGAGTGGATAGGACTGGAGGTTCAGTTGAGAAAATCATTTATAAATATTAGAAAGAGAATTGGAGATGGGACAGAACCCTGAAGAACACCGGAGTTGATAGGATGAGAAAGTGAACGATGGCCGTTCACAACTGCAGCTATGGAACGGCCAGAAAGGAAATTAGAGATAAAGGCACAGATGGAGGGATAGAAACTGAAGGAGGGTAGTTTAGAAATTAGAGATTTGTGCCAGACTCTATCGAAGGCCTTCAATATGTCTAGTGCGATACAAAAGGTTTCACCGAAGTCTCAAAAGGAGGATGTCCAAGAGTTAGTAAGATATGAAAGAAGATCAACAGTAGAGCGACCCCTAAGGAAGCCATACAGTACTGGCAATCTTAGAGTAGATCATGAGAAGAGAAATTATTAAGAAATTTTGAAGTAAGAATAGTTTCAAAAACATTAGAGATGCAAGAAATAAGAGCCATTGGACGATAGTTGGAGGGTTGAGAGCGGTCACCCTTCTTTGGGACAGGTTGAATGAGAGCAAACTTCCAGTAAGAAGGGAAGACGTTAGAGGAGAGACAGAGACGGAAGAATTTGCCTAGCAGCACGGAAGCACAGTTTTTTAGTACAGCAGGAGGAACACCATCCGGACCGTACGCCTTCTTAGTATTAAGCCCAGAGAGGGTAGAAAGTACATCTTTAGAAGAGATTAGGATATTAGGCATAAGTAGGAGAGGGAGAATTTTTTTTTATGGGGCACAGATATCTTAGGCAGATCTTTCACATCTGGTTTTCACACTTTTAATGTGATATAGACCCTGCATGTAAGATGTCGATTGGTGGTTAACACTTTCTCCGTCTTTGCATGTCCTTACGGTGCTTCGCATGCAGGTTTATTCTTCCTCATGCTCTTTGCTGGTTGGGGGGAGGGGCGTCGACTGACTGGGGACAGAGGTGCATGGGGGCGGTTCGTTCGTGGCCACCCCTTCGGGGATCGCGGCGTCAGGCAATAGATAGATAGATGCTTTTTGACTGGTATACTTGGGCAATATCTACTCTTTCTCCATCGACGTGCTGCTTATGGTGTCTTACCACACATACAGTACTTTACTTTAAATCATTGTCATATTTAGCCTAGCCTAACATCATCTATGCATTTCCACCGCTTTCGTCCATTGACTGGCCTTTGCTCTGTGTTTTGAGCATGAATTTCCTTCATTGCTACCACCAGGCCCACCATCCCTATCACCAGATGTACTAGAGGTTATAATAAATGTGAGAGATAAGGGGTTCAGGCACAAAAAAGCTTGCAAACAGTTGTTTTTTCAACACAAATACGGGTGGACTGTAAGCGTCTGCCTAGTGATGATGTCATACATAGATGGCGACATCTTGCGCATTTGACGATCGGATTCACTCGGATTTCGTCTCTAAGCGGCAAACACCTGGCAGATTATTTTAGTTATGTTAAACTTTTTATTGTTTTTGTTTGTTTTCTAGTTTAATGTCGAGTTTTTCATTATTTTTGCTCTTTTATCGGGTTTCGACTGGGATTTTTGTGCGAAGATTGAAGCTTTTTGAGCGAAAATGGAAATTGGGAATATTTAGTGTTACCGCGAAAATAGAAACAGCGAAGACTGCTGTGGCGAAAATGGGGGCTCCACTGTATAAACTTAAAATCTGAAGTCAATCCTTGTACTGTAGTTATTTGCATTTTTTATTTTTAACACTTACGGAGCGGGCATATTTCCGTTATATCAGGGCTCCTTCAGGCAATCCTGAATAAATTAAGCAAGTGTCTGAATTAAATTAAATGTATTCAGCCAAAAACTAGAAGAAAATAGCTTCAAAATGACACTAGAATGAGCTTCGTAGGCCGCGTGGGTTCATACACAATGCTACCATAGACATTGGCAAATATTCGTTAATAATGAGCAATGGTGCGCTACATTTGCCTTTGGCAGTGCTGCATATGTATAGCGAGACATACCTTTGGATACCTTTTGATGTGTTCGCCACTCTTCTAGCGGCACCAAGGAGCGCGACGCCCCTCGTTATGGGTGGTGATTTGGTGCAGTAGACTGTTTGAAGCGACAGCTCGCTCCCTTGCGAGGATGGGCTCGTCTGGCACTTTTTGCAGTTCGACATCTAGGGCTCTCTTGAAGTTGTCTAACGAGATGTCCCTCATGTCTCTTACTCGCCGTGGGAGTTTGTTGAAGAGACGTGGGCCTCTGTGTGATAACCAGCCCTCTCGCAGAGAGCCCATAGTACCCCTGTTATTCATCCGGGGGATTTCGCATTCCCAGCCTCTCCTATCACTGAATTTCATGACTATCGGAGTATGTAGGTTTGGTACTAAACCCTCTGCGATTTTCCACGTGTATATTATTAGGTAACGTTCTCTTCTACGTTCCAGTGAGTTGGCTGATATCCCGCAGTGCCACGGCCGCCAGGCTGGAGAGTGGACGGGGGCCTGCCGCGCTCCCGCTCACTCGCACTCGTCTCCACAGGCTTTAAGAGCCTGTAAATTGCTATAAAATGCCATGGCATTCCAGAACGTTCCCTATACTACAGCCAATGGGTTAAGCTAGTTTAGTACTGTACATGACAAGAGGACTTACTTGCAAGTGTTGGTGCCAAAGATCCTTGATCTCTGAGAGTGAGAGCTGTGGTGTGATGATGTGGTGAGAACAGCCTTGATGAGGTAGCCAGCAGGGTACATTGATACGCTTTACATCACCGGCCAGAGCCGACACCCACACACTTACACTCACGTCCTCACCTCCATACACTGACACCTGGCCTGCACCCTCACCTACTCTCTTAGCAAGCAAACCTGATAAAAGGGGAAACAAAATTAATATTGACTCTAAAGTTTACTTAACTACCGTAATTTGTTGATAAAACGAACACACTCGGACTAGCTTTACCCTTTCCTGCTGTTGGTGTCTATTTATGCTCTAGAGGCCAATGCTGGGGGCTTCAATAGGGATGCTCACAGAAGCTAAATGTTCAACATTTATTGTCTAATTCAGGGGTGTCAAACATGCGGCCCCCCTCCCTCTAGCATGCGGCCCGCAAACCAGGTTGGCCAAGTAGTGTAAAATATTGTATTTTTATACTAGACATAATTATTATTTCTTAAATATATTATATGTTGGTACTATATTAACTTAAGTTCTAATTCTAGGAAGTATTTGTGAGAGTAAGAAGCTTAATTAAAGGAGATTAAATACTCTTTCACCCTTAGACATTCTTCTTAAGCTGAATACATTCGTCAACGGGTTTATGATATGCTCAATTCGGAGCCAGTGAGACGGTTCTTGCAATCATGGTCAGTATGAGGCCCAAGGCTACGGAGATAATACACAACTAACTATAACTAACTAACTAACTAACTCTCTTTCTCTCTCTCTCTTTTCACAGCGATTTTATTCAGTTTCAAAAGGGCCTCCAGCAATTGATAGGCTTCGAACAATCTCACTTATTAATTTTTACTACCACAGATCCTTCTTAAATTGCACAAAATCCTCTAAACATAGCTACAATAAAATATAAAAGACGTCACCAGTACAGAAGGGGTTAATGCGGCCCTACAATATTGTACCGTGTAAAATTTGGCCCGCCAGAGCAAATGAGTTTGACACCCCTGGTCTAATTCATATTATTGTCATTTATTGATGGACAGATATGGGCCATAGTTATCATCCAGTTCAAATGTCAAAAAAAGCATTATATGACACAGATAAAATATGAATATGAATTAATAATATCATGACTGCCATTTTATGGTATTTTAGTTTACATACTATTGTTCACCAGTCCCCATTCTTTCTGATGGTATAAGTAACACCCCGTTCTTCAACATTAATATCAAATGCAAACTCCAATGTACAGCTCGGTCCCGCATGGTGCGAGAAATGGGTCGATACAGTGCGTCGCATTATGTGAATTCGCACTGTGTGAACAACGTATCCTATGGGAAAAAACTTAATTGGTCGATCGGTCCTCCATATAGCACACATATCTTTCCTTATATCGTTATTTATACTGACACAAACATACCAAGAACAAATGTTAATGATAAATATAGTATATTAATGGTAAATTAGACCTTTCCTTGCCTTAAATTGTACACTTGATATGATCACAAACCCGAGACTGCGAGATAGCGTTACACAGTATGGGGTAAAAAAATGTCTGACTGACCAGCCTCCCTCCATGCCCAAGCTGCTCAAACACCAGTGATGCCACGAGTCAGGCAGGAAATTTATCGTACAAATTTTGGCCGCACTAATAGAAATCTCCCCGGATTTAACCCATATTGCCACCCGACTCACAATAAAAGACCGCATTCGCATTGGTTGATCATTTTGTGTTTAATATTTTCATTGCTCGCACTAATCAAAATCACACTGTTTGAACTCGCTTTATATGGGACCGAGCTGTACTTGAATAAACTAAACGCTATGCTTACAGGTACCTACCCGATAGCACTATCGTTAGTGACTGCTGTACAGTATATATTTTTACTATTGTTAATATGTTGTCAACTTGCAAATTTGATATAAATATAAAATTTTGATATATATTGTAGTTTCTTTATTAATACAGAATTTAGTAAAATTTACCAGAACGTCCCAGACTTCCCAAATTGACTAATTCCTTGAATGTGACGATAGTGCGTTGTTATATGTGCGATTAGTTTGCTTCGGAAACAGATTAATTTGCTCATGTACACCCTATGTGGTGGATTGTGTTCTTTTATTTACAGTATAAAGAATTATTATTTTGCTTAAGCGTTGTTAAGTTGTTTTGTCTTTTTACTGTTTTGGTTTGTTTATTTTGCAAGTTTTACATTATAATTAAAACAACAAAAGCGGACACCAGTGAAAACTATTGTTTCAAACCTTGTCATTACTACAGTGACTCGCTGGTGTAGTGACTAGCATCTTGGACTTCCACCCAAAAGGCCCAGGATCGCGCCCACGCTCGGCGCATTAAAGATTTTTCACAAGCACCGAGTCATTACCGTCCCTCATGAGCAAGGGGATGGGGTAGTAGTACAGGACCCCAATGGAAATACGCCTAATCGGCCTTATTGGGCTATCCTTAGCTGGCTTAGCATGCGCTAGCTTTAAGAACTATTATTATTATTATTATATACAGTATATACAGTACTGATAGGCTGGCTCTTAGAACATGCACACATTAACCTCTCTTCATACACACTTTCAATCTTCAGGCGCCTGTGGGTGAGTTGACTAAGTTGCGAGTGGTGAGGGAAATGTTTAACGATGGGGAGTTATTGTCCAAGTACAGTATACCATTATGATGAGGAATTTATAAAAATTATGAAGTTTCTCAAAATATATTTTTTTTTTTTTTTTTCGAATGCATAAGGCTAACATACTCAAGTCACACCAGTTAAAACAAATGGAATCTTAACCCTTTCCATCAGATGACGTCAATTTATGTTCTATTCTAGCTACCGCCAAGCAATATTATTCACCTTAGGACCCAACTTAGAAGTCCAAGGGTTAAAAAGGATCTAATCTACTTTCACCCTACAAAAACATACAGAAGTTGAGTAAAATGGTCTGAGGTTACTTAAATACAACTGAAAAAGGCATCATCCGTACTGAAAGGGTTAAACATACTTATACCAACATACCAACTAAATCTATTGTATCACTAACCTGTCATGAGGTAGCCTGCCCCCGCTGGGAAGGCCGGATAAGACAGTGCAGGGTAGTCCACATCCGACCATTTACCCCACAGTGGTACCGCACGATGGTGGTGAAACACTGACCACCACGTTAACCCTTCACTAGCACCGCCACCATCCTCCATCAGTCTTACCAACACCTCTATGTTTATAAAGGTGTCATCATCGGTCTTCAGGATGTAAGTGGCATCGTAGGCAGTGCTCACCCTGTTCACAAGGAGAGATTTTTTGTTTTTTTTATGTAACAGAATGAAGGAAGGAGAACGAAATTCAATGAAAACAAAATCCATGCACCCGAAGGTGTCCTTCATTCAAAACAATTCTATAGTGTTATGTAATATGTGGTGTTTGCAACACTTGCAAACTCACCACGCAACCACCAACCAAAATCCCCGACCAATACTCTCAGAACACACCAAGATGCCAACATAGTGCACAGAATACTGCAGGAGGATTTTTATATGTACCCGTACATGTACAAATTGACTAATTCCTTGAACATGACGAGGTGCATTGTTATGTGTGTGATCAGTTTACTTAGGAAACAAATTGACTTGCTCATGTAGTTGTGTACATCCTATGTGGTGGATTTTTTTTTTTTTTTTTCAAAATTTTATTGTATTAAGCATTGTTTCCACATAGCGATTTTGATCTGTTCTTTTGCATTTATCTTGTGTCGTCCCAGTTTTAGTTTATTTATTTTGCAAGTTTTACATTATAATGAAACCAATGCAATCATTGAAGTTAGCCAAGGTTAGTGCAAACTTGAACACCTGAACAACTGCATCACAATAATGGGGGCAGAAAGTAATGAATGACACTTTGGTATCAGAGATATGGGCACCAGAATATTTGGTAAAGAGTTTTGGACACCAGAAACTTGGACATTCAAGTATTGGGCACCATGAAATATATTTACATACATACATACATACATACCGTACATAAAATGTTAAGACTGAGTGCTCCACGCATACGTGCAGTTTCAGTCTCTTGTCCTAATGGCAGCGTTCCAGGCAACCCTGTTAACCTAACAAGTGCGCATGGGGGTAATTGGAAACGTCCCCCTGTGCTGACGTATTTGAGGTGTTTCCGTCACTAAAATATTCATTGTACCATTAATAGCATTAATACTTATCCATATGTGCCTATTATGGGTTGATTATAAAGGTATTAACCTGAAATAACAATAAAACGAGTTAAAACAGCGTTTGGATGGTCAAAATCGGAGATATAGCCCGCGAGTTGTATAATGTATGGGTGAGGCAAGCTGCTTTCCCGCCAATTTCCCCCAAGGCCACTGAGACACAGTCGATCGATACTCTCTCTCTCTCTTGCATTCGCTTGCTATCAGTGATGACCACACCCTGCAACCGGATTTCTAATGTTAGCACGAAAATATACCTCAGAATAAGGGAATAACAGGGAAGATAGGTGATAACTGAAGGAGAGGAGGAAAGTGGGGAAGGAGGGGAGGTAGAGGACTGAGATTTTGCATGGCCCAGGGGCCAAAAAAAAAAAAAAAAATTATGTCAAAAGTTGATTTTTTTTTCTCTGACTCTTAAGAGTCTCCCCGCAGTCCGCCGGGGGAACTCTTAAGAGTCTCCCCGCAGTTCCCGGGTTAAGGGCTGATTCACTTGTCAAGTTTCTGGATTAGAGATCGGCACGTATAGTCCGATCCCATGTCTTCCGCGGTCCACCCCTTGGTGCAGCTCCCTCCTCAATCACAGACTGCATCTTTTCACCCAATTTTGTTCATCCATTCTCTCCACATGCCCATACCATCCCAGTCTACTTGTACGCATCTCATCGCTAATACTCTTTACAGTGGAATCTCGCATCTAACGCATTTTGATCTAACGAATTTGCATCTAACGACCCTATTGGAGCTCTACCCGATCTCAATCTAACGAACCAAAATCCATATCTAACGACAATTATTCTGGGTGCCCGGTATCGAATTTACAAATTTCCCGCCAAATAGGCCTACCGTACTGAGCTAAGTGGCGTCCCTCCCTCCTCCCTCCCTCCCCGTCACTGTCGTCAGTCCAGTCCGCGCCTTAGGCCTACATTACTCAACCCAACTCAATCTTTTGTTGTGTTACTCGCCCCAACCTTAAGCTTTTGTTGTGTTACGCCTTTTGTGATGTCGACCCAATCCTCAGGTACTGGAGAGGGGAGTGGTGAGAATGGAAATATGCATGAAAGAAAGACAAAAGTACCAGTGAAGAGGGTTACGCGTGTTGGAAAAAAATGAATAAATATACGGCAGAGGATAAAGCGAAAGTGATTGAACTAATTGAAAAAGGCCTCAAGAACTGCGAGAAAGTGAAAATAACTGGGTTTCCCGAGGGGACAGTGCGTAACTTTAAGAGTCAGTAAACTAAAATTAAAGCCAGCCTATCTGTTGCAAAGACGTGTTTTAGTGGCAATGTTAAGAGAGGGAGGCAGTGGTGGAGGTGAGAAGGTGCGCGGCGCATCCCAGTTAGCCTAGCCTCCCTGCTCGGATATCTTCGACATCGTCTAACCTACACACTTCATTATTCACTCACAGGTTGGTTTATTATTAATTCTTCTTATAATTAATATATTACATGATTTTAATATACCGTATTTGATGTCACAAAATAGCACTCGGAAGGGCAAAAATAGGTAAAAATGGGGACTCTGTCTAAATTTTGGCACCAATTACCATTTTTCCCATTAGTTTATGTATTAATCGATTTTAGGAGTATAGTTGGTTGTTGGAAGGAACATAATAATTCATATCTAACGAATCTGGATCTAACGCGATTTTTTCGGCACCTATTATTCGTTAGATACGAGATTCCACTGTATATCTAAACGTCTCCTCAACTCATCAATTGTTATTCTATCCTGCAGTTTGGCCCCACACATCCATCTCAGCATTCTCATCTCCTTATGTTCCATTCTGTTGACATCCTATATTTTAATGGCCCATGTTTCTGAGGCATACGTCGTTGCACTTCTAACAAATGAGGCATATACCTTTCCCTTCAGGGGGAGAGGCATTCTTTTCATGGTCAGAATTGGCAGCAGTTCTCTGAACTTTACATTTTTCGGTAGAAAAATGTCATATCTAATTCTAGCGACAGTGGCAGCCTCGGCCCCACCACCGGCAGAAACGGTACCTCCTACGTAACAAAATTTGTCCACCAGCTCCAATGACTCATTTCCAAAATTCACAGCCACAGGATCATCACTTAACACAAGGTCGCCTTTGCACACTACGCACTCAAATTTCTCGATTTCTGACTTATCCATCGGCAGGGGTCCTTTTATTCTACTACAGCGCTTACTCCCATGGTGCACCCAACATCGACAGATGCTACACCGAATCGAGTTAGCGCCCACACCCATACCACACACTGCACATGGGTATGCATCGCTCTTTTCCACATTGCCTCGTCTCAATCTACAATGCATAACCTTGGATTTGTTAATATTGACTCTTAAACCCATGCTCGCCATGCCCTCTCTCCATCTTCTGAATTTGGCCTCAGCATCTTGCAAATTGTCAGCTATTAGGACTAAATTGTCTGCATAAAACAGTTCCCACGGGAGTCCGGATCTAAAATCTCTAGACAGTGCCTCCAGGACCATAATAAAGAGGAGGGGGCTTAACACTGAACCCTGATTAACTCCAACTCGGACTGTGAACTCCTCACTCAGTACTGTACACCTTTCACCCTCACCGCAGTTCGCGAATCCTCATACATCTTCATTATCACACGCACCAGCCACTCTTCCACACCAAGTTTCCTCATAGCCCACTGCACATCTCTAGCCACCCTGTCAAAGGCCTTCTCCAGGTCTACAAACACAAAGTAAAGATCCCTGCCTTTTAGTAAGCATCTTTCCTGTATCTGCCTGACTATGAAGATAGCATCGGTTGTACCACGTCCTGGCATAAAACCAAACTGCATATCATCAATTGAGATGCTTTGCCTGATCAAACCCTCAAAAACTCTCTCACAGACCTTCATGATTTGGTCAATCATTTTCAGGCCCCTATATTTAATGAATGGAGAATGCTTGTGAATACAGTAGATGAGTGAACACGTGGTCAATTGGGGGAAGGGGTCAGGTGCAAGTTGGACTAGATAATAGTCAATCAGGTGCCTGGCCCGGGCAGACGATTTATATGAAGGGTGCGCCTGGAAGTGTGGTGGGCGGCTTGTGGCTTCGGCTCCGCTGCATGTCTGCCTGCCGAGATCGGAACCTCTCCGGGTGGTCAGGGGCCAGGGGAGTGCTGGAGGGACCTTGGTCACCCTGGTCTCTGGGTCTTCTCCTGGATGACCTAGATGTGTGAGAATTTGTATTTTGTTTTTGTGTGTTCATTGTTTTCTGTTGTGTTTTGTGTTTTCCCTATTCTTGCTCTGTCTTGAGTCCCCCCCCCCAAAAATAAAAACAACAACAAAGGAAAAGTGGGGATTGGGCCTGAGTAACTAGATAGATATATAGATAATTACCTCTATCTATCGCATCTCCCTTTCCTTTGTATATATTTACTATTATACTTTTGTGCCAATCCTCGGGGATTTTCTTATCTTTAACCCGGCAGCTGCAAGAAGACTTATAAGAGATTTTACTGGGCGGCTGCGGGAAGACTCTTAAGATTCTAGGCCTAAAAAAAAAAACATTCAAAACACCCCAGTGGCACTAAAAAAAAAAAAAAAGCCACTTGTGTTTAGGTGAGATAATTTCCCTCCATTACTTTCTACCACTCCTACACATGTGTCTCCCCCCCTTTTCCCCCTCCTCAATTATCAGGTATTTTCTCTATTATTCCCGATATATAGTGCGTTGTTATATGTGAGATTGGTTTGCTTGGGAAACAGATTAACTTGCTCATGTAGTGATGTACACCCTATGTGGTGGATTGTGTTCTTTTATTTAATAATTTTCATTTTAGTAAGCGTTGTTTCCACATAGCGATTTTGATAATTTAATTTGACTTTATATTGTCCTTGTCCCAATTTTGGTTTGTTTAGTTTGCAAGTTTTACATTTTAATTTATCGAGTATTTTCGTGGGAGGATGGGAGGACGGGTGGAAGAGAGGGAGGAGGGTGGAGGAGTGTAAATCCTACCCTCCAAGCCAGTCTGAAAGCTCCCCTGGTCTCTCAGTGCCATGCGAGACACGAGAGAGGGAGGGTGTTTCTCTCTCGCCGGTCTGGGCCAGATTACGACCGCGGGTCTAAAATATCAAATTTTCACCAGCCAATTGCTGTTACCACTTGTTTTATTGCTTTCCCATGTTCATATGTTCATATTAACCCGTGGAGCCCCGGCTAGTTTTGTAATGTTTGCGCACCAGAACCCGGCCGGTTTTCAAAAAATGGTTTTATTCCAGAAACAATAGCGAATGGGTTAGGAATGAAGGAAAAACCACAAAAAACCGCTCAAAAAGCTTAAAAAATGGTCCTACAGAGCCCCCGAAAATGGATTTTACAAGAGTAAAAAATTGAAGGCAATTATCCCAAAAACCAGGTTATTGCGCGCTCGCGCGCACGCACGTGGACTTTGAGAGTTTTCAACCATCGGCACGGTTGCGTGGGATACGTACACAGTTCCCATACAAATCTGAGCCCTCTTGAGTGGCTACACCTGAGGTCACGGTCGGCGCAATTAGGGTGACGCGCCAGGCGCGTCTCTGGGGCTGTGCGTTACATACATCGCCGACGCGTCAGGCGCGTCGCTGGGGCTGT
Source organism: Paralithodes platypus (assembly GCA_032716605.1). NCBI lineage: Eukaryota > Metazoa > Arthropoda > Malacostraca > Decapoda > Lithodidae > Paralithodes > Paralithodes platypus. The sequence goes on from CM064507.1 coordinate 42,549,403, forward strand.
ACGGGTTAATAGTAAAATAGGCGCATATGGATAAGTATTAATTATATACTGTATATGGCAAATTAACAATTTTAGTGAGGAATGAATCATAATATATTCGCACCGCGGGCACTTTCAAATACCATACCTGCACAGCTGCCGAGTTAATAATGGTCTTTATCATCTCAGTGACTAAGCTGACACCAGTCTCCCCCGAGGCTTTTATCATCTCAGCGACATTGTCAGAGCACCCTGGAGCTTTACCGTCCTTCATTTTATTGATTGCATCGCTCACTACAGCTAGTGCTATCAAAGGAGGGGGTCCAGATATTGGTTTTTCGATACTAAGCTGTTCCCTAACACATTCAAACTCTACATTTAGAAATAATTCATAGTGTGCCTTCCATGCTTCTCTGATTCCATCTTCTGCATACACAATCTTCCCATTATCGTTTCTAACACTGTTCACCTATAATATCCCTACTGTCATTTTTAACTCGCCTAGCTAGGATGAAGATCCCATTGTTATTGTTCGTGTTACACACTTGTTCCAGGACCAGATCCTTAATACCTTTTTTAGCATTGTAAATAACTCTTCTGGCAGTTCGCTTAGTTGACTGGTATTCCTCCTTACTGCCACCCTTCTTCCATGCTTTGAAGCATCTCCTATTCTCTTTCACAGCATGTTCTACCTCATCGTTCCACCACCAGGTCTTATTCCTGGGGTGACCCTTTGTTTTCACACACACTTTGTCAGTGGCAGCGAGAAGGCTATGCTTAACCCTCCAGCCCCGGCTATGTATTCCATACCGAAACCCGGGTGTTTTGGCCGAAAAACGTCTACACCTAGGCTACCGTATCTTTGTTATTCTGACTGCTTCCGCATTCCCGCGCATCCCCAAGCGTAGATGTGTTTCGTACCTGTAGAATGGCGTTAAGTAGAGCTCTCTAAGTCAACTGGTTCAGTAGTGATGATGATTTCATTGGAGATAACTTTATGGCAAAAACAGCCACTTTACACTACTTTTCGATACTTAACAATAACATACAGGCACACACTAACAAGCGACGCACTCCTTCTTGTGGCCGGAGATGCGGGGCGTCGGTCCAGCCGGCTGTTGTTTACATGCGTCGGACCGACGCCTCGCACACCAAGCTTACAGGCTTTGAGCTCATGGGTCTTTAAGAGCCCTTCCGGGTAGCTTGGGTGTGTTTTTTATGGGCGTTCAAGAGCCCTTCCGGGGCTGAAGGGTTAAGGAAAATCCATTGACCACTTACATCGCTAGGCCTAGCTTCCTTATTTCTATTAATTTCCTCCAGTTCACTATAAAACCTATCCCTAACTTCCTTGTTCTTCAGCAGCCCACTCTCCTTTTGGGCCTGTACCGGTATACCTTCTTGCGCTCAGAATCTCTGTATAAGCTCATGTCGCACACAAGTAGCTTATGCTGGGGGATATATTCTTCGCTCGGGATGACCTTTACATCCCGAACCAGTTTCTAGTCTTTCCTGTTAACCAAGAAGTAATCTATCTGGCTACTGGAGTCTTTTCTTGAACTTCGTCTTACGCACAACCATGTTGAGTGCAACGCAGGACTCCAGTATATATTCGCCTTCCAGATTTCTCGTTCCGTAACCATTTCCTCTATGTACTCCCTCGTATCCATCTGCAGATGCTCCCACATGACCATTCAGGTCCCCTCCCAGGATTGTTATTTTGTTCTCCGAGAGGCCTGAAATTACACTGACGGTGTCATTCCAGAAGTCCTCTTTTATCTCATTCTGTAAGCCAGCCTGTGGGGCATATGCAGATATCACATTCAGAATTATTTCACATATGCAGATATCACATTCAGAATTCTTTCACCAAGTTTCAACTTCAAAACAATCAACCTTTCACTAACTCTCGTAATCTGAAGCACACTTTCCACCCACTCTTCAGCCACCAGAACACTGTATATGTGGGCACTAATTAACATAGGTTTCAATGGGAAATCGACTTAGGTCGTACCAGGCTCACCTATCTTGGACCCTCATTTCCCCCCAAATACTGTACATCCAATAAATACATATTATTTGAGGAGAATACTTATAAATACATATTATGAGGAGATTACTTACCACACAGGCTTTCTTTGAAATCAGTCATATATAGCCTAGCCTAAATCATCGGCATAATTTTGCCACTTTTGTCCAACACAGCGTCGGTAGGCTTGACCGGCCTTAGCTTTCTGCTTTGATGGTCCCGGGCATTTAATTCCTTCATTATTAGCACCAGGACCATTGTCCCTATCACTGAATGCCCTAAAGGCCCTAATAAACGCGGGAGATACGAGGTTCGTGCAGAAAAAAATCTTGTAAATAGGTATTTTTCCAACACAATGGTGGCTGTGGTGGGTGGGCTGTGAGCTGCAAGATGGCCGACCAAAACAAGAATCGGGATGAGATAGATAGATAGATCATTACCACCAGGCTAACTGTCCCTATCACTGAATACACTAAAGGCCCTAATAAACGCGGGAGATAAGACGTTCGAGAAGAATAAAAGCTTGTAAACAGGTAGTTTTCCAACACAATGGTGGTGATGGGCTGGTCTATCAGAGTGAGAACTGAGCGATCTCTGCCATACCCATAGCTTGCTCTGACTGTTCCTTTTACTTATATATTTTCTAGATCTCAAGTGACGGCGTCTCTTCCATGGATTGACCTCCCAATCTACCAAGATTGGAAGCCAAAGCGTCACATTTTTCCTTTGCCCCTGAACTTTCTCTTCATAATTGCTGAGGGGCACAGGACCCTGGGTGGGGCTTTGGTTTCCCGGGCGTTTCCGCACCCTCCTCGGCTCCCCGCCATGGAGTGGCTTCGGTCACCGAGGCTTTATTGTGGTAGGCAGGGAGGGTTCTGTGGGGGCGTTCGGTTGTGGCCTTGGCCTTGTTCGGGGCTTTGGGGCTGTTCGGCCAGGCAGTCTGGGGAACAACAACAAAATGGTGGCTTTGGGTCTCCGCAGATAACGAGTTTCACGAATGCTTGGAGCGCTGATAACGGGAGTGCACTGTACCCAACTTCCTGGTAACCAAAATTATAATGTAAAACTTGCAAAATAAACAAACCAAAACTTGTACGAACACAGTAAAAAGACAAAACAAATAATCAAAATCGCTATGTGGAAACAACACTTAAGTAAAATAATAATTTATAAATAAAAGAACACAATCCACCACATAGGGTGTACATTACTACATGAGCAAGTTAATCTGGTTCATAAACCAGCAGAAAGAAGGCCAGGAGGTTTACAGTCCTTCAGGCGTTCAAGATTTATATAGCCTTGGTATTGACTTCACTTAGAGTAAAGGTGGGAGGGAACTTCGGCTTTCAGCTGTACAGTTTAAGTAATGAGCTCTACAAATACATAAGGTATTATCATCTGTCTCCAGAAAACATTCCGAATCCTGACCATTTTTTTCTCTGGTCTGTCAGATGCTAGTCTATTCCATCCACCCCTAACAAGCTTTCAGCAACTTACCAATTTAAAAATGCCATAACTTTTTTAGGTAAATGGGCATATACATCGATCCCAGGAAATTTCAGGATGTCCCCAAAGCGATCTTGTTCTTGGTTTATCTGGCGTTCTACATTCTCACGGATAAGTTGCCACTCCCGACTCCTAACGTGTTCCGCTTTCACATGTTCATTTAGGGATACCACATCTGAAAAAAGAAATGACAAAGATATAAAAAACATGAATGGGACAACCTCCAATATAAAACCTATACAGTAATAATTAATTATTATGAGGAGCATGAGATCGTACAACACCAGGTGGCCATCAGCAACAAAGCACACCAGAACTCATACAAAACATGGAACTGCCTTTACTCTACAAACAATAGATAGGGAAGCAAGCAAAATACATGTGCAATATTTAAAGTAAGAAATTCTTTATGTAAATTTTCCTTTAACACCATTATACAGTATTCAAAGTTACTGAAACTATTGCAGAGATCTGAAAAAGAAAAAGAAAATCATGAGTAAACAGTGGCCAGCTACTGACTAATAGGGCATTCCGGTGGATCACTTTCCACTGCAAACACCAATGATAGCTTCATCAGTGTCCTTCTACTGCTAGTTGTCCTCAGCTGGGCTGCCTTAGGGCCAGGTAAACTGTAATGCAGGTTGACCTAAGGAGTGAAGGTGAAGGGTCCACTGTCCAGAAGGTTTCTCTATCTGGGAGGCCAAAGGTGACCCCTGTTACGGTACTATAACCTTCACCATATTCCTGGACCTTCACCATATTCCTGGAAGTTTTGTGGTAGTCTAGCGGAGAGCGTTTCGGTCTTCCATCTGGAAGACCCCGAATTGTTGTTGTTGTCGTTCCCTAAGCTGCCTGGCCAAACAGCCCCGTGACCCCAAGTTCAATCCCCCACGTAGGCATGAAGATTATCACATACACTGGTAGCCGGTACCATTTCCATTGAGCAAGAAAATGGGTAAAAGTCTTTCAGTAGTAAAGTCTACTATATGTCAGTATGTCGAGCGCTATTGAATCTCGGAGCGAGGGCTACAGAGAAATGTAATTTAACAAAAGACCTGAAGATAATTATTATTATGGTCCTAGCTGGAAGAGCTGCCATGACATGCTGTGCCTGACTGGCATTATGGTAGGGAGTTACAGAGGTGGGAAGATTTTGAATAGTTATTGTTGACATGGGAAGGTTATTTGATTTGTAACTGTCTTACATCCTCACATACCGGTACCTCTATTTATAATTTGCTAGGCACCTTAATCCACGAGAGGGGCTACAAATGAATCTCCCCCATGCACTTCTGTCCTGTCATTTGGCGTCCCTTCTGCCATCCAACACCACTTTCACTCAAATATCTCTATAACTCTATCCACCTCACTCTCAGTCTGCCTCTACCTCTCTGCCCTTCCACCTCTCTCTCATACACTATTTTAGTAATTCTGTCATTTGCCATACACTCCACATGACTGAACCACCGCAAGGTGTTCTTCTTCACACTTTCCAGCACATCCACACCACATGCACTTTTCAAGCAACTTATTTCCAACCCTCTCACTTTTGATTTGTGTCTTCATTCACGAATGTCAATGTCGGGTAATATTACCCCACTATCTTGTGGGGTAATCCCGACATTGACATTCGTGAGTGAGGGAGGTGGAAATGAGTGTGACTTCTTTACTTCAATGCTCACCACCCTATTCCTACTCATTTCTTTCAGGTTACTATAACCTTTCCCCGTTGTACCTCTTTCGCACTTCATCCTTTATACTCCAATTTTTACTCATCACATAATTCGTAATTTGTTGGAAGCAGTTAAGAGTTTTTATGAAGGGAGCAGAGCATGTGTTAGAGTAGGAAATGGTGAGTTGAGTGAATGGTTTGAGGTAAAGGTAGGTTTGCGACAGGGTTGTGTATTGTCACCTTGGCTGTTTAATATGTTTATGGATGGTGTGGTGAGGGAGGTGAAAATGAGAACTATGGGAAGAGGATTGGGTTTAGTAGGAAAGAATGGTAGAGATTGGGAGTTGAATCAGTTGCTGTTCGCTGATGACACAGCGTTGGTGGCGGATTCTGAGGAGAAATTGCAGTGGGTAGTCAAAGAGTTTGGAGTGGTTTGTGGGAGAAGGAAACTGAAGGTGAACGTCAATAAAAGTAAAGTAATGGTGTGTAATAGGGGTGATCGTAGGGTGAATCTAGATGTGAGGCTGGATGGGGAAATATTGGAACAAGTAGAGTGTTTTAAGTACCTAGGAGGAACGATAAGCAGGAGTGGAGGTATAGAAATGGAGGTAAAACAGAGTGTGTGAAGGAAGGAAGGTTTTCGGAGCAATGGGAAGTATGTGGAAGACGTGAAATCTCGGAATGAAAGTAAAAAGTGCAATGTATCAAGGAATTGTGGTGCCAACAGTGATGTATGGGCTGAGACATGGGCTCTGAAGAAAAAGGAGAGAAGAAAGCTGGATGTGATGGAGATGAGCTGCTTGAGGAGTATGTGTGGAGTTACTCGTAGAGACGGATTGAGAAATGAAGAGATACGTAGGAGAGTGGGGCAGCAGGAACATTTGTCAGCCAGAGTGGACAGAAGGGTGCTGAGCTGGTATGGTCATGTTGAACGAATGGGAGATGAAAGGTTTACAAAGAGAATATGTGAGTTAGATAGAAGGGCAGGAAGACTGAGATGGAGAGACTGTGTAAGACAAGCTTTGGATGATAGAGGAATGACTATAGATCAGGCAAAGGAAGTGGTAATAAACAGGAATGAATGGAGAATGCTTGTGAATAGTTGAGTGAACACGTGGTCATTAGGGGGAAGGGGTCGGGCGCAAGTTGGACTAAATAATAGTCCATCAGGCGCCTGGCCCGGGGAGACGATTAATATGAAGGGTGCGCCTGGAATTGTGGTGGGCGGGCTTGTGGCTTCGGCTCCGCTGCGTGTCTGCCTGCCGAGATCGGAACCTCTCCGGGTGGTCGGGGGCCGGGGGAGTGCTGGAGCGACCTTGGTGACCCTGGTCTCTGGGTCTTTTCCTGGGTGACCTAGATGTGTGTGAATTTGTGTTTTGTCAGTGTTTGTTCGTTGTTTTATGTTGTGTTTTGTGTTTTCCCTGTTCTTGCTCTGTCTTGAGGCGGCCACCCCCAAGAAAAGAAAAAAAAATAATAAAATAGAATTAAATAGAAAATAAAAAAAAATAGGAAAAGTGGGGATTGGGCCTGAGCATATAGATAGATAGATAGATAAACATAGTTCAAATACATTAAGGAGCTGACTTTCTCCATCGCCTGACTATTCAACCTATTCACACTCTGTGAATGCATCCCTCTCAAAGACTATAACCTTACTTTTAACCACATTAAACTTCAGTTTTTGTTTCTCACACACTTCTCCAAACATACTATTTACCAAACCTTACAACTCCCACTCATTATCACTCATCATAACTGTATCATCAGCAAACAGAAGCACATACCTGACACAGTGAATTCAGCTGATACCAAAGGGCAATAGTTTCCACTCCATCTGATAACATAGTTCTCATTCGAACGGAGAAACTTGTACTCGATAAGTGAATGATTCATCCACTCACACACCTGGAAAGGAAAGGAAGCACTGTAATCATCAGATATACCCACAAGCAACAGGGTATTTATATTTTTTAACATTTGCACAACATCCCTCAAATCAAAAGGTAGGAAACACTTGTTGTTCAGGTTCTCCATCAGTCATCAGAAAGAACTAAGAAAAACACAATATGAGAATGGGCCTTTATTATAACGTTTGGTTTTACAGCTTCTTCAGGTCAAACTGAAATCTGACCTGAAGATGCTGTAAAGCCAAATGTCATAATAAAGGCCCATCCTCAAATGGTGTTGGTGTAACTATATTCTGAATATCTAATCTACAATAAGGAATTTAACCCATCTAGTGTGAGGCAGGTCTTTTTGGGCGCTCTCTGTTTTGTTTCTTTAGTTTGGAGATCTTAAGACGTTTCACCTCATCAGTTTGGTAATTATAAGACACTTCACCCCATTAGGGTGTCAATTTTTTCTGGTGAAAAACAGTGAGCTTGCAACTTAGGAAAAACCGGCATTTGTCTGGGAAATTATTCTACCGAAAAATGTACATATGTATTTAGCTTGAAGGGGATCTGGGGGGCATTGTTCTATTTTTTTAGTCTGGGGGGGTCAAATAAACACTATATTGCTCGAAAATGGCTGTGTCGATAAAAACCCTCAACAATACTGTACATAAATTCAAATATAAAGACAGAGTGTTCCACACAAAATGTGATTCCGGTCCGGTTGTGTTCTTTTATTTAATAGTTTTCATTTTAGTAAGCGTTGTTTCCACATAGCGATTTTGATCATTTAATTTGACTTTATATTGTCCTTGTCCCAATTTTGGTTTGTTTAGTTTGCAAGTTTTACATTTTAATCCTAATAGCAGCGCTCCTGGCAGCCCTGTTCAGAGGTACCTCACTTGCCAGGTTTATTATTTCAAGATCAGACCATATGGGCTGATCTCAAGTCTTCCTTGATCATATGATCCATTCTCTCCACATGGCCAAACTACTTCAGTCTGCAATTATGCATCACTTCAAAGATACACTCTACACCAAGTCGCTTTTTCAACCTCGATAACAATCCTTTTGAAACACACCTTCAAACCCTCAGCAACATTCCTTAAGATTAATTGGGGCCTCTAATGAATGGAAAATAGTACAGTATAAGATTTATAATATAAAGAGAAAGTACCAACACACTCACCCATTTCTGCTTATGGCCAAAATCAAAATTGTCCCCGATGCACAGCGTATCATTTTCCACTGGTTTGACAATCCTCAGCTCTCCTTCGAACCCAGCCGGCAGGAGTAATGGACTCTCCAGATGGAAATTACAGTACCCATTTCTCTCTGAATAATTTTCAGTCACTAGTATTCTCTCCACCTCTTCCTCCGGGTCCCAGAACACTACAGAACCACCAACTGCATGTTCTATTAAGTCGCTCCGCACACTGAAGGTTCTTAAGACAACAGGATGCAGGATCCTAAAGCCAAATCCTGTGAAACAGGATAATTCATCAAGGTTTCCCAAGCTACTATGATAGGACACTCGATGGCTGGTGAAGAACGTCAGTGCTTTGTTTGTGTGCAAGTCTGAAATTGAGCAAAAACATAAAAAAAATTACCTGGTATAATACTACTAATCAATAAAAGGTAAAGCCATGCAAACTCTACGTCAGCTTGTGTATTCGGCACGACAGTTCTTCAAGAAGCAGTCATCAGCTGCTGAGATATGAGTGGGGGGAGGTGTAAATATAATGTATAGATTGATTACAGTACAGTATGTAAAATAAGTGAGATTTGGGCAGCAACTGATGGAGACCTCCTAAAACTACTGCACAGGCAGATATACAAGAAAGGAGGGTAAGGTATGGGGTGATTCTGGACCCCCCCCCCCCCCCGCCCTACTTTCATGTTGGTTTGTTTTTCTATAATTTGTGGTTTATTTTAATGAAGAGAATATCTTTAATACTGGTATTTAAAAACCTGGTCAAAATAATTTGCAATATAGAAGTTGGCTACTTCAGATTAGTATCCCATGCCTTAGTTCCGGTATCATGGGCAGCCAAGTAGTCTACATACATACAATGGTTTAGCGTCATTTTCCATTACATGCATTGTAACGGCTCAGAAGGGGTAGCCTTTCGGTAGTTGGAGTGTACAGTAGTACAATAAAGTCCCGTCACAGCACTGCCCCATCAAGTCATCACTGTCGCTGATGTTGGTATAGTGCTAACCGTGCCTCAGCAAGACTCAACAGTCCCCCTGCAGCACTTGCACCATCTGCAACCACACCAGCCTTAACAGTGTTACAAAAAGGCAGCACCATAACAAGACTCTACAGTAAACCCTTGCTATCTCGGACTAATTGGGGGGAGACCCAGTCCGAGATGACCGAAAATCCGAGATGTACGGAGTCCGGCTTGTGTCCGACCTAACAGAGGATAAAATCCGACCTAACCAATGTCCGTTCGAGACAACAATGAAATCGGAGACTACGGAAAAAATCCGACCTCAAGAGAGACGTCCGCGTCAACCTAGAAAACGAAGACAACCCTATAATCTGTAATACAAAACACAGTACAGTAAACTCCTGCACAACGAACACTCTTGCAACAAATTTTCACTTTACCGAAGGTTGCATAGTACTACCCCTTGCCCGCACAATAAACACTTTGGCTCGACTTTACAATTTTTTTTACCGAGATTTACCGATGGTTCGGAAGTTTTTTGCCAGGGTATTTTTTAGCTTTTTTCCACATAAAATTGCTCACTCCCCCTCTGCAACTCTATTTCTATCTATCTATCTCTCTAATGCATATCTACCTAACTCCCTTATACATTAACATAACTACTGTATGTCTTATTTGGACTTTTTGTAATCTTTGAATAATTTCTAATGCGATGGAATTGAAAAATATAATATCCTTCCAGCACATAGATAAATAATAAATAAGATAGTCAACAAAATATTTCAACCCTCCCCTCCGTGCGAGCAGAGACGGACGATTTACGTTTGATAGATTTTTTTTTTTCTTTTTTCCCTCGATATACACTCTCTTTCTATCTATCTATCTCTCTAATTCATCTACCTAACTCCCTTATACATTAACATAACTATGTCTTATTTGGACTTTTTGTAATCTTTGAATCATTTCTAATGTGATGGAATTGAAAAATATAATATCCTTCCAGCACATAGATAAATAATAAATAAGATAGGCTTATCAACATCGTCACAGTAATGGGGTCGGAGTTGAGGCTTGGGACAGGGAGGGGAGGGATTGGGCCTACAGCGCGGGGATATATATTTTTTTTTTCATGTGAAATTTATCATATTAATGACAAATACGACCCTTATAGTTAGGGGGGTTTACTGTATATCATTTATTAATTATAACAATTTATTATGACTTTTATTTGGTGTTTACGAACATTATAGGGGTATATGCCTGATGGTTCGGACCTAACCTAATTAATCCCATATAACTAATAGTTCATGCAACGAAAATTTGCCCCGGATGTAGATGGCGTCGGACGTCCCTTCTGTTTGTCGGATATTCACCCTTATTGCCCGGTGACGTGAGGGCATCATCCAACAACGTCGGACACTGTCGGAACGATGACGGAAATGTCCGAAATATGGAAGTACATGTCCGAGAGGCCGTAGCCAGTCCGGCTAGTACGGGTTTCCGACCTCTAGAGGTCCGAGATGGCGAGGGTTTACTGTACTGTATATTGGGCAATTTGGACTACAGAACAATAAAGTCCTGCCCCACCACTGCTCCAACATGCAAACACTGTTGCCGACACAGGTGTGGTGCCAAACAGCACCCAGGTAAGACTCAGTCCCCTGTGGCCTGTGGCACCTATCGTATTGAATTTCTCACTCCTTATGTCCCAGTAATAAAGTCTTATTTTTTTTTTCTAAAATTGTGTCTCCTTAACCCTTCCCGCCAGGGCTCGCCTTCCTAAGGACAGTACAGTATTGAGATCCGGGCGATCTGGCCGAAAAATGTCTTTAACCCTCGGAATCCGGGAGGCCTCATATGAGGCAAAATGCGCGGCTAAAAATCGCCGCTAAAATCATCGTAACTCGGCAACCACGCGTCGTAGCGATGTCATTTCAACGGCAGTCTACAAACAACAAAAAGTTCTACAATCTGCAACAAAATTGACTGCTCTAGGTGGTCTCAATCAGTAGCTACTGAATTATGAAGCTTGACTGTACGAAAATGGCCCCGGACACAGCGATCGGGATCATTTGAGGCCCCCGGATCCGATGGGCTATCCGATGGGCCTATTAATAGGCTACCTGTATCTTTGTTATTTTAACTGCTAGAGAATTCCCACGCATCTTTAAACGTAGGTGTGTTTCGTATCTGTAGACTGGCATTGAGTAGAGCTCTCTAGGTCAACTGGTTCAGTTGTGATGACGATTTCCGTGGAGAGAGTTTCGATGTACCGTAATGTTAGCAATATCAGACACTTTTCAACACTAAATCTATTCTAGCAGACAACACAATAACAAGCTCCGACTCTTCTTGTTTTCGGAGGTGCGGTGTCTAAAAGACAGGCTTTGTTTACATACGTCGGACGCACGGCTTTCAAAACACGCTTAATAGGCTTTCAAGCTTACGGATTTCAAGGGGACACCCGGCCTCCTGCCCTTCGCAAGGGGTGTCATTTTAAAATGCTGCCCGGGCGCCCCAGGAAGGGTTTTAATAAGCAGACATATATACCAATAGATATCAAGTCCTCTTTGTTATGTGATAACCTTTTAACATAACTTATTCTTGTATTATGTATATTTGTCATATACCAATAAAACTATTTGAATTTGAATTTTGAATTTGACTCTCTTAAGACATGCACGTTGTTGTACCTATTTGCTTCGGGATAGATCAAGCCTGTTTACCATACCAGGATGGCTCAATAAGGATTGTGAAGGTGGTGCATGTGGTAAAGAGTGCTTGTGGCACCTATTTGCAGTCTTCTGCTAATGGTAGCAATACAGTAGGACCTCTAAGAAGAGGTATCAAATCTCCCACACCTCAAAAATAGAAAACAGAATTATGAAAACTTCACATAGATCTAGAGAGAGAGAGAGAGAGAGAGAGAGAGATTCATTCAGTAAGCCACCTATTTAATACCTTGGTTAACATTCCATTTTTGGCATGTGTTGGGCGAGACTCGATCTTGCGGGTGTATATGACAGTCCTGCTCTCCCACCACAAAGACCAACTGGTCGTGAGGGGAGGCAGCGACCAGGGAGCCCCATGTCTCTCGTATTATTTGCCGTTGGCTCCGGTGATCTCGAGCTGATATCACACCAATCACAAGTCTCACGGATCCTGGCACATCTGTAGCAAAAGGAAGCCATGAAGAAAGCAAAATCACCATGTGTGGTGCCTAGACCCTCAAGGTGCTATCACTGATTATTTAAAACCCGAACTTTCTGAATACCTGTAGCCTACACTTACACCACCATACACTGTATATCAATACAATGCATAAGAATGCTTCTGGTAAGAGTTGTGTTAGCGGGCGTAGGCCTACCGTCCGCTTTGTTTACATAGTCGTACGCTCGTAGTTACATTAGCGTCTTATTTGACTGCTGTTATTTGCCCCTTTTGGTAATATATATGATAATGACAATAAATCATGGGGGGTGAGCCTCCCTCAACCCATTATTGTATCCCACGGCCAGGTATTGGGTAAATTGCTTTGTTACCGGCCGTGGGATACAATAATGGATTGAGGGGGCTATGCCCCCCTCACCCTCTGACTTATTGTCATCAACATATATATTACCAGCAGGGGCAAATAAAAGCAAATAACAGTAGTCAAATAAATTAGACGCGAATGTAATTGCGAGCGTGCGACTTCAGCGACTATGTAAACAAAGCAAACGATACGCCCGATAACACAACTCTTGCCCTTTATTTACGTTACTGTGTTTTTTTAAACTGAAAAATCGTTAAATCTGACTATCTGAGCCAACTTTTGATCAAAGTAGAGTAGTAGACGCATAGCAGCTTAACGGCCTTACTGAAGGGCTTGCGAATATCGCAAGAATGATATCAGGAAGTTTAGCTTCCCCTATAGATGTATTGACAAATGGAATAGGCTGGAGGAGGAGGTGGTAGGGGCAAGGAACATCCATATTTTCAAGATGAAATTCCTCCAATAGTACTTAAGAATTGCTCCTTGGTGCTCGCTCCTGTATTGGCAAAATTTTTCCGTCTATGTACTCATGCTTCCCAGTACCCTGGAAAGAAGCAAACATCCATCCAGTTCCTAAAAAAGGTGCCTCTTCAGATCCATCAAACTACAGACCAATAGCTATAACTTCCACTCTTGGTAAAGTCTTTGAAATTATATTAAATAATCACATAATTAAGCATCTTGAGAATAATAAATTAATCAGTGATAGGCAATATGGTTTTAGACGATGTCGATCAACTGTAGACATTCTTTGCCTTCTTATGCATCAAATCAACCAAGCTACAGACCAACATGGTGAAACACATACAATAGCACTGGATATATCAAAGGCATTTGATAGAGTCTGGCATCAATCCTTATTGTCGAAGATGTCACACTACGGCCTTGCATCATTAGTTCCACTAATTTCTTCTTATCTTCATAACAGAAAAATATGTGTAATGGTAGATGGCCTTTATTCTCAATTTCACTCAATAAATGCTGGTGTTCCCCAGGGATCAGTTTTGGCCCCAATTCTGTTCCTCATTCATATCAATGATCTCATATCTACCACTCATAATCCAATACATTCCTACGCAGATGACAACACTCCACAGTTCCTTCACATTTACCAATTCTTTCACCCAACCCGATCTTATAAATTCAAAAATAAGCACTGCAATTTCTCTGAACCAGGACCTTTCTAGAATTGAAGAATGGGGACAAAACAATCTAGTTTCCTTTAATGCACAGAAAACCAAGTACATTCAATTTTCTAACCGACAGAATCTCACTGACTCCCATATATTTTTTAATGATGTAAATATTCCCACTTCCCATAGTATTGACATTCTCGGTGTAACATTAACTACTAACTTGAGCTGGACACATTATGTTAGAAGCATTGCTAAGAGTGCCTCTAAAAAACTGGGACTCCTGTACAGAGTTCGAGAATTCTTCACTGACGAGCAGTTGGCCGTAATATATAAAAGTCATGTGCGTTCTCAGATGGATTACTGTTCACCTCTGTGGAGTGGTTGCATTGAGGCAGTTGGACAAAATTCAAAATAAAGCTATTAGATTAATCAATAACCCTGCAATCACACAGGACCTTCCTACATTATCCATACGAAGAAATGTTGCATCCCTTGCATTATTCTACAGATATTTTCACAGCAATTGTTCCGAGGAACTTGCTTCAATTGTGCCGCCTCTCCACATCTTTCCCCGTAGAACTAGGGCAGCTGAGAGCGCCCATGAATTTACACTTTCTCCTCCACAATGCAGAACTTCTGCTTATCAAAATTCATTTATCCCTAGAACTACTACTCTTTGGAATTCACTTCCCTCGAATTGCTTTCCACAAACTTACAATCTACAAATGTTTAAATCCAGTTGTTACAAACATTTTATGAATGGAGGATGCCTTTAGGCACATGGACCTTTTTGTTTTATCTGTGTTTTTCCTTCCTCCGTTCATTGTCTCTTATAAAAAAAAAATAAAAAAAAAAAATGGATGAAAGTAGACTGAGAGACGGGACAACACGAGCTTAGCTCAACTCCTGTAAACTACAATTAGGTAAATACAATTAGGTAAATACTAAACTGACGAAAGTCTCCTTCAATATTATTCAATTCTCAAATAGGCATAGCCGAACACTAATCAAATAAATGAGACTGCTAGAATTTTACTGAAGGGGCGCGTATTTGACTAGTACCACCACGTACTTACTAGAGATTTAATTTAGGTTTCCATGCATCCATCAACAAGCTACACCCTTTTCTAGTCTGATACTAGGCCTAGTATTAGAAACAATTTAATAACATTGGCAAGAATGTTAAGTGCGGGAGTACCACCAGCCTTGTTTACACTATGCGTAGTGGCGTCGGACCTTTGCCATCATGTTCCTGTCTATTTTCACTGCCTTTGGATACAATATTATGTTGAGGGGGGCTTTGCCCCCTCACCCCCCCCATGACATATTGTCATCATCATATATATTGCCAGCAGGTGGCAAATTACCGAAAAAATCGCTGTCAAAATAGACGCGAACTTAACCACGGCGATCGACAAATGTAAACATGACGGCTGACGGCAGCGGCGGCGGGCGAGACGTCGGACCTTTGCGATCATGCTCCCGTCTATTTTGAATGCTATTGGATACATTAATATGTTGAGGGGGGGCTCACACACCCCCCCCCCCCCCCCCCCCTCCATGATATATTGTCATCATCATATATAGGCCCATTGAATGCTGGCTGATTCGGACCATAGCGGTAGCATTCAAGGAGACTACTGCAGGACTCTTCTTCTTCTTTTTCTTACCTCTGACCGGGTATAGGCTATCCTAGTGTTTACTAGCCTATACCCCTTTGAAAGGACATTAGCCTAACCTAACAACCTTACCTAACCTAACCTAGTATTATAGGTGGGGGCTGCCGCCCCCACACCCCCGCTTTGACTTAGATTTTTGGTGTATTTGTCTGTGAAATGGGTATTTTTCAATTTGTTGATAACGAAAATCCTCCATGCGGACTATATGGAGAAAAGTATGGCGAATTTATTGGTGCCTATTTTCCCTAATCAATTGTTTCTCATAACGTCACACTAGTGTCCTTGAATATTATCAATAAAACTCGCATTGACGATTTATTTTCGATTCAGACTATGTGGTGTACAGTTGAGGACAGGAAATTCTGACACTGACGGTGACTGACGAACCAGACTGGTTCAAATATCAATCCATCAAGCCATCGTTCATAGAACGAACTCCTGGATGGGATAGTGCGCCAAAACAACAACAACAATCTTGTTTTCTATATAAAGGGTTGATGACAAAGTGTCACTGTCAGTACAACTTATTATTTAAGAAGTTTTATGTGGTGCAAGACGGCATTTCATCTTTGCCACGGGACAGCAGTTGTTATTATTAGGAAAAGCCAAGACTTGGTTTATTGACGGGACTTTTAAAGTAATCAAGTCTCCCATTTACCAACTCTTGTCTATACACTCTTTTATCAAATCAGGGGATGAAATGAAACAACTCCCATTGTGTTTTTGTGTGATGTCCGGGAAAGGAAGTAAAGATTACAAAACTGTTTTTAGGGCGATACTAGATATGCTTCCAGTGGATTATGCAGTGACTTCATTTGTAGTAGACTACGAAAAAGGGCAACTATAAGCATTAATCACAATCATAGTGTACAGTATAGTATATGTATCTAAGCATTCCAGTTAGGTTTTATTGACAACTATATGTATTTAGGCTATAAGCAATTATTAATCAAAATCATACACAAAAATAATGTTTATTTATATCTACCGGTACTTATATCTACTCCTTCGATAAATGTATATATTATATAAACAGCATTATAGCCTACTATGTACGAAACCTAATAACAAGATTAATAAAACTACATTAAGTCAAAATAATCATAATAATTTCATATGATAATGATCATGGTCCGAATGGGCCGAGTAAGCCTAGGACGAATATATTGTGGTCCGAATAAGCCTGGTCCGAGTATGCCTGGGACGAAATACTAATTAATGTGGTCCGAATGAGCCTGGGCCGAATCAGCCGGCTACCAGGCCCATTGCCAGCAGGGGGCATTGGGGCAAATAACCGAAAAAATCGCCGTCAAAATAGACGCGAAGTTAACCGCGGCGATCGCCCTATGTAAACATGACGACGGTACGCCCAGAATCTACATCCATCCCCAATGTACAGTAAACAAACGATCGACGTTACTCCCGCGAACGAAACTTTTCCACAGAGTTATCTTTATATTTTGTCTAGGCCTAATATTATTAATGTACCGGTAGGCTATATGCCTTAGTGGGGATGGATGTAGTGTCCGGGCATACCCTATGGTCGTGACAGACTGACAGTTATGTTCACATAGGTCGATCGCCATGGTAACTTAAGTTTGAGTCTATTTTGACAACGATTTTTTTCAGTTATTTGCCCCCTGCTGGCAATAGCCTAGGCCTAGCCTATATAGGCTATGATGATGACAATATATCATTGGGGGGGGGGGGGGGGGGGTGAAAGGGGCAAAGGCCCCCCTCAACATATTATTGTATCCAATGGCTGTCAACATAGGCGGGAACATGTTTAGGCTATATAGGTCGATCGCCGCATTTAAGTTCGCGTCTTAGCGTCTAGGCCTATTTTGATTGCGATTTTTTCGGTTATTTGCCCCCTGCTGGCAATAGGCGTATATATGATGATGACAATATGTCATGGGGGGGTGAAGGGCCCCTCAAGTTTCAACATATTAGGCCTAGGCTATGTAATACTCATATTATTGTATCCAACGGCAGTCAAAATAGACGGGAACATGATGGCAAGGTCCGCCGCTGCTCCGCGTAGTGTGAACAAGGCAAGCGGTACGCCCGAACTCTAGCCTACATTCTTGCCCCTAAGTGTCCCCATTGTTTTTTTAGTGTTTCATACCCCAGAAAAGGGTGTAGGTTAGCCTAGCTTGGTGTTAAGAGTTGGACAGTTGGATTCATGGAAATAAAATAGCCTAGGCTAGGCCTATCTATTAAATCCTTAGTGGTACCTGTCAAATGCGCGCCCCTATAGGCCTAGGCTCATAAAATTGCACCATGAGACTGAACTAGGCCTATGGTGTACCTTGGCATTTCTCCAAACTAATGAAGAGGATAACCGAGACAGCTACAGCAAATGTGGAACACAGAATCCAGAACCCAGATCCAGTTATTGTGACATGTTTCTCGGCTTCCATGTGGAAACTGTAATCACTCTTTAATACAATCAAAGAGGGTAATTCTACTGAACAATTGAACACAGAAACAACATGAGGGAAACCATCTCAAGTAGTAGATTTCGAAATTCCAATAAACCCTGGCAAGATGATGACAGCCTTCTTCTTCTTCTCTTGAACCCGCCCGCAGACCGCGCAGGTCCACAGGGCTGACCTTTGTATCGGTGCTAGCTCAGACACGTTAGTAAGGGGGAAAGTTTAGCTTAGAAGGATATAGTATTAGGGACAGTTTTTTAGACCTACCTATCACGTCCTCCCCCCCTCCCCCCTCCTATTCATTTCTCTTCCCCCATATCTTTTCTAGTGTTTTCTTCATCATCTCCATGTCTTCACGTGTTTCCATATCCTGTGTTAGTCCCAGCAGTGCCCCTACCCCTCCATCTTCTTCCTGCTTTAATTCCTCCCACCTAAGTTCCCCAACTCTGTTTCTCATGTATCTCTCCAGCTCTATTCTCTCCTCCTCATATTTTGAACTATGTGTTCTATGTCCTCAACTATTGGGTCTCCTCCTAGTTCGCATTGAGTACAGTGCGGTCCTAGCCCGTTCCATCTCCTTGTTCTTTCATTTGTCTCTAAGGACCTTGTCCTTGCTTTAACACAATAAGAGCGGGTGGTGGAGTATATTTCACCGTGCCGCCCAGCGGTAGTTTTTTACCATAAATGGCCTTGTTTCCGTGCTCTTTTTCATGCATAAACAAGAGCCAGCACGTAATACAATTATGTATCCCTGAAAGGGCGTAAATTAAGCTTTCCAATGACACCAGAACCATCCTTCTACGATCACTGGTTGCCTTGCAACGATCGTGCAACCGAATGGCAAAATCGCTAAAATACGGTCATTTCGTTACATAATTACGTGTGTAGCGAGGGAGGGAGGGTGGAGTAGTGTGGAGTACATGTCAGTAGGCCCACGGCGGCTGTGGCGAGCAGTCATGAGGTAACCTACGCTCCTCCTGTCGCTCGTTTCTCTCTCAGAGCCAATATTGCGCCAAAATTGCACACAGACTTAAGTCAGGCCCCGCCACATAGTCCAGATTTTTTAGAGACGGACTTAAGTCCGGTCCCGCTGAAGAGGGGTTAAACAGCAATTTAGATCCCCATTCCCCATCATAGAAGAGTTCTCTAGCTGGTTTTTCTTTCCCTCTGTAGTACGACAGCGTGGCTTTGTTTTCTACCCCTTCCCTCCATTTCTTTCTTCCCTCCTTGGTCTGCAGCACGCCGTTATACACGAAGTGTGCATGTGCGTATTGGCAGAGCCGCAGAGGTATTGGGTCCAACTGGAGGTAAACAAATAAAAACATGAAAATTAAAAAAAAAAAAAAAGAGGGAGAGGGGGCTGTACGATAGGCATATAATTTGAAGAAAACAGAGTAGGTTAATTGGTAAAAAAAAAAAAAAAAAAACACACATCTAGATCGCCCAGGATAAAACCCAGAGACCAAGGATCACTAAGGGGCCCTCTAACACACTCCGGTCCCAGACCTGGAGACGTTCCGGTCTCAGCAGGCAGACACACAGCTGACCCATACCACAATTATGCATGCCCACCTCACATCCAAACTTTGTAGTGCAGAGGATACGCTGGAGTTGGATGCAAGTCAAGAGAACGAGCCTCTCTGACCACAACTTATTGTTTCATAAGTTGTTGTTGTGCTACCTGGCCGAACAGCCCCGAGTCCCTAAGGAAGGCCATGGCAACGGTCGGGCTTTCCCACAGAGCTCTCAAGTCTCTGCCATGGTGTCATTTTGAAGTTATTTTCTTCTATTTTTTTGCTAAATACATTTAATTTCATTAAGATACTTGCTCAATTATTCAAGAGTGCCTGAATGAGCCCTAATATAGCGGAAATATGCCCACAGCGTAAGTGTTAATTCTTAGGTTCCACATTCTCACACAATTTCTTCAGGTGGCAACTCCAGGCAATCCTTGGTGGGGAGAATTGCAAAAAGGCCAACACTGCAAATTTGGTTGAGCGAAATAAGGATAGTTTAGAAATTATAAATGTTGGGTTCAATCAATCAATCAAATGGCACCACTTCGGTGTGTATGCACTCACCTTTCTCCTCCAGCATGGCAGTCTCTCTGGGTAAAGGTTGAGTCCATGACACTTCCAATTCCAAGTAGACTTTTACATTATTTATCAACGTGTTTCAGCTATGAGAAACGTATTTCCAGAGGTCTCCTCCACTCAAAGCAATTACCAACCAAAACCAGCAGTAAGCAGGGTCAACTTCAGGAACACGAGCAGCACGTCTGTCTCGAATCCCCCCCCAAAAAAAATAAATAAAAGGAAAAGTTGGGATTGGGCCTGAGTATACAGTATACTGTACATACATACATACAAAACAAATTATTAGGCTTCCCAAGTTATTACTCACCGTTTTTTTTTTTTTTTTTTTTATCGTTAGGTGTTAATTTTCTTCATGACCACATCTGTAGGCTACCTTAGTGACTGGCAGGAGATATATTGTGGATAGGATAAATGAAACACCCAGGTTTACAAAAAATGAACATGTTCGGCATAATACAAATTATTCTTGCAATATTGTCGTACATGCACCTGTCAATCAATCTGTGAGAACTGAGTGCAGGGAATGCGACGTGATTGTAGCTCTGCACTGCTGGCTCAGCTGGGTTAACCCTATCTGGTGCATGGCAGGGATTTTTGGGCTCTCCCTACTCTACTCCATTAGTTCGCAGAATTTAAGAAGTTTTACCTATTTGTTTGGCGATTATAAGACGCTTCACCCCATCCAGGTGTCAACTTTCATGAGCCTACATTTTAGGAGAAACTGGCCTTCAGCTGGTGACATTTTTCTACCAAAATTTTACATATTTAGCTTGAAAAGAATCAGGGTGGCATTTTTATAATTTGAAGGGGATTTGGAGAGACATTTTTCTTAGTATAAGGGGGCAAACTAAAAATACACTGCTCGAAAATTGCAAAAGCAAACAAAACCCTCAATAATAATTATACAAAATACCATAATAACCCCCCCAAGGCGTTGCACCAGACAGTGTTAAGGGGGTATCACACCAGAGCAATTTTAGTCAATTTCCCAGCAATATTTCTGGGATCTGTTTGCATTGGTATCGGAAATGACTAAGCATAACTTTAATTTAGGCCACAGAATTATTATAAATGTAAAAGGGAGGTTTTTGTTTTTTGTGGACCTTCTTCTCCCTAAAGTTTAGCCTCATTAGTTTTGAGATTTTAAGATGTTCACCCCATTAGTTTGGCGATTTACAGACCTTTCGTCCCATTTCTTAGCCAATATTAAGATCTTTCGTGCCATTTAGGTGTCGATTTTTTCTTGGCGAGCGACAGCGAGCCTGTAATTTAGGAAGAAATTGCCTTTGGCCAGGACATTTTCTACCAAAAATATTACAAATTTATCTCGAAAGTGGGTATTCTTTTAAGATTGATTAGGTCTAGGGAGCAAAATAACCCCCAGGGGCCCTCTAAACGGATAACCTGCCATACCAGGGTTGCCGTTATAAAGACTTGAACCCCATCCCTCAGTATCCCAGCCACACACACTAGCCTACCACTGGGAATCAGAACACCTTCAGTAACGGGACACTTAACTTGTTATGGCTAAAATTAGATGATTTTATTTACCAAAGGAAGGTTCTGTGGAAATCAAAAAGCTAATTGTGGATGGTATATAGCCTACCCCTTTAATTTCTAGAGATCATTCCTAAGTTGAATGAAATCAAATTTTAGCCAGAACAAAATCGAATTAGTGTCCCAGTGCTGAAGGGGTTAAAGATGAGGGAAACGCACTGGAGCGATACCAGCTAACTTTAGTCTTGGTATAAAGCAAGACATGAAACCAGTCGATCAGATGAGGAACTATTATATTCTTACTACCTCCATAGAATTGTAGGCCTATTCATCTTAGAAAGGATCTTTCAGAGATAAAGGGTTGAGATATTGCTTTAGCGCTTTGAATCTTACATGTCCTTCCTAATATAGTGGTAGCAAGAATACAATATAAAGATTCATCTGATGGAAAGAGATAACTTTGATATCTTTGACCTGTCAGTGATTTCCTAGTTTATATACAAAGTGACAAACGACAGAAGTGGAATGTACTACTGTAAATGAGAAAACATTTATCAACCATGTTAATAAACCTGATACTTGAAAATGACATTAAATTAAAGATAAATTGTACTCAATCAAACCACATCTGTTCGATAAGCTACAAACTGTTGAACAAAAATGTATATACAGAACACACAAATCTGCTACTGGAAAAGTCTTATTTGTGTATTTCAGCACACTTAAGAGCGTATCACACCAGAGCTTTTACTGGCAACATTCCCGGAATCTTTTGCACTGGCATCGGAAACTACATTTGAACATAGAGTAATTTAGTTGATGGCATTATTTAAAAACTTTAGCTCATAAGCTACAAGACCAGTATTGACAATAAAAGTTGAGGGAAAAAGCGTTTGCGTGATACCGGCATTAATTGCCACTATGGTCAGGAATTTGCCCTAACAAACTGCAGCACACTCTATTGGCCATTTTTACAGTCAATGTTTCTTATTACAAAATATAATTTAATGCCAAGTAGTTTCCTAAGTTACACATTTCATAAAGAGTCCTGATATTTGTAATAAATACTGTACTGCAATCAATATATGAATAATTTTGTGCTCTGTAGGACCTACATAAAAAATTACCGACTAAATAAATAAGCAAGTAAAACAAAAACTGATGTCAGGGGAGCCTCACTACAATCTGAGCTGTACAGTCACTTATATAATATCAAGGACCGTTAGCTTCTTCATTATGCAACTGTACTCATCGGGACTGATTTATGGAAAAAATTATCATATATCATATAATAAACATTATTAATTAACTAATGTATATATAATTATATTCACGAATCAGTCTCTTTAAATTTTATTTCTACAATGAAAAACATTACAGGTCCCTCCAGGACATAACTTGGAAAAAAATACAAAAATGAAGATAATTTAAATACACCAAGTTTTCTCTATTAGCCATGAATTGTTTTCCCTTGAAGGTTTAGCGTGTCAGAATTTGTTGACAATGTACAACTTGAAGCGGAGTATTTTGTAATCGATTCTAAAATTAATAATGCAACAATGAAGTACTGTACTGTACACACAATCCTCTCCCAGCGTGTGGAGCCAATTACAGTCTACCAGCACCCGACCCTTATACAACCAATGGAAAAACTGGCGGATACTCACTTCACAAATACCAAGGGAAGATGTACAGGCAAAATCAATGGGTTTGCCAAAATTGTGATGATACTATGTCTGAAACTTGGGACATTTAACGCGACACTTCTACAACATGAAACAAAAAGTAATTGTCACAAGCCATTACAAAAACACGAGTCAAGGGAAAGTCATAGTGAAATAAAAGTGTATAAGGAAGGCTGTCGGCAAACTATTGATTTTGGCTACACTATGAAGCAGAATTTGTTTTTATCTGTGTTTGTTCGTTGTTTTATGTTGTTTTTTGTGTTTTCCCTGTTCTTGCTCGTCTTGAGTCGGCCATCCCCAAGAAAAAAGGAAAACAAAAATAATAAAATAGAATGAAATAGAAAATAAAAATATAAATAGGAAAAATGGGGATTGGGCCTGAGCACATACTGTATATAGATAGAATAGATGAAGCAGAAATATTGACACTAGCAACCATACTATTAGACATTCAGAATTATTATGAGGATTTATGAATGATCAAGTAGCAGCATTAAATTTAAGCTGTAATAAAAGAATAGATCAAGATTGCATTATACACATCCCCCAAATTAATTTCATTGAACCAATCCCAATAATATTTGACTGATATAAGACCTATAGACCAGCTTGTAATCTCGGTGTCATATTGGTGACAAATATTTAAAGTCCGTAATACAGCCCCTGATATTTTGGGGAGCTCAGTGGTCTGGATAAACTTCTCAAAAAAAAAAAAAAAAAAAAAAAAAAAAATATATATATATATATATATATATATATATATATATATATATATATATATATATATATATATATATATAATCTAGAAAATACAAGTCTGGAATATGCCAAGTATCTAGTGTCATGTCCCACCTTTTATTTTGGGGTAAACAGATTAATAATGACCAAATTAAATATAGACTCATTGGCTGGTATAATTGTTTTGTTTCCTCCCGCCTATTATTTTTTCTTTCTCTTCCTATTATAATTGCTGGTCCCTTCTTACCTTACTTAAGGATTTCCAGATTGGTTGGTGACTGATCATTTGGACAGCAGCCATCAGTTTAATAAGGAAGTATGTTCTAGTTCATATTCCAACCGCACTATGGTAGCCTAATGTTTAAGTTCAATCTTTCAATCTCGCCTCATATCACACTCAGAATAATCCTATCAGCTTTGCTCTGGTTAACCTATCTTAGATCATAAATTTAGACTTTCAATCTTAATGCACATTCCCTATCTTCCACTACAAGCTAGAGAAGAAATGGTGTCTGATCTCCACAAAGATAGAAAGAAGAAATATAATAGATCCAGACTGTTTAAGCTATGGGAGGCAAGAAAGGGTCTTAACCTATTTAATCAGATGACGTCAATATGTTTTGTTTGTGCTACCTGGACGTTTTTATTTAGCTTAGAAAAAAACCTTTAGGTATCAAAAGGTTAAAGACTTGCTCAGCCCTCTAACTATGAAACGTCCTTCCCTAATAGAGTAATATTGTGAGGAGGTAGCTAGAGAGAGATACTGGTGTGATCTGATTGAAATGGTTTACCCCATTCTGATACAACATTTATCTAAGGACATTAAGGCTGAGCACCAAACTTGAGGAAGATTAAATCTTAAATATAAGTACACTTTAACATTTGGGTGTGAATGCTATTTACTTTTAAAATACAATTTAATTGCAATTCTTAAGTAAATATATTTATTGTTTATGTAAAAACACTGACTGGTGAAGCTACTAACAATAATGAATAAATATACTGTATCATAATTCTCAGTTTTAAATTAACTGAGAGGTGAATCAGTACAATATTAGAAGAATTGGAAAAACATTTACATACAACAGTTTTACACTACAGTAAATGAAAGACTTACAGTCTAGTAAAAATTAGTCAATTTATATTAAACCTTGAGAGAATGTACTGTAGAGTGAGAGTAATGATCTTTGTAACAGTCAATCTCAGTCTTAACCCCTTCTGTACCGGTGACGTATTTTAACTTTATTCTGGCTACTATAACACGATTTGATTCAGTTTAAAAAGACCTTCATCAATCAACAGACTTTGAACGATCTCATTTAACCCTTTTTACTACCACAGATCCTTCTTAAACTGCACAAAATCGTCTAAATACAGCTAGAGAAAAATACAAAAGACGTCGCCGGTACAGAAGGGGTTAAGGCCACGTCACACAAACAAACAGAAGCAGAATTTATACTAGTCTGTTTTTTTCAGCTCATGGTAATTGTCATGGCCTCAACTTTATTACTCAACTACTATAATGATTTCATAGCAAAATTGGTTGTTTATTACGAGGACTTGGCATTAATATGGCATAGATAGTATGTACTGTAGTAGTTTCATATTCCATTAAGTATTGAGGAATCAGTTGCTAAGGGATTCAATATACCGTCAGCTGAATAAAACCAACAATAGTGAGCTCATTTCATACCAGTCTTCAAAG
Organism: Paralithodes platypus; assembly: GCA_032716605.1. Classification (NCBI taxonomy): domain Eukaryota; kingdom Metazoa; phylum Arthropoda; class Malacostraca; order Decapoda; family Lithodidae; genus Paralithodes; species Paralithodes platypus. The sequence continues at coordinate 42,575,164 of CM064507.1, forward strand.
CATTTGGATAATTTAGCTTCATGGTTTAATTTATGTCTATGGGATTGTTGATCGAGTAGTCAAAATCAAAAGTTCACCAAAAACCTTGACGATAATTTGTGTGACATCTAGAGACAAGGACATCAACTCGACACTTCTACTATATGAGACAAATAGTACTATAGTATATAAACCCTATTCCAAGTAAGTAAGCCAAAACTAGAACATTAACCTCTACAGCTCCCAATCAAGCTAATATTTCTACAATTTGGGAAGGGTCAGCTAGGGGATAGGTGTGGTAATTTACAGTCCATTTGCTCAAGCCCTTTTTGAGATACAGAGGTTAGGGTTCACAATAACTGTCCTACCTATTTGGAACAGGGTATAGTCACTGATGAATAGAAACACATGGGGACTGTCAAGGAAAAGTGTATTGCAACTTTCATATCAAGGAAAAGTGTATTGGAACTTTAATATCAAGAAAAAGTGTATTGCAACTTTAATATCAAGGAAAAGTGTATTGGAACTTTAATATCAAGAAAAAGTGTATTGCAACTTTAATATCAAGGAAAAGTGTATTGGAACTTTAATATCAAGAAAAAGTGTATTGCAACTTTCATATCAAGGAAAAGTGTATTGTAACTTTAACCCTTTCAGGTCCGGGGGTTGCCGTTTAGTATTCACAAATAGAATTATCTTAACCTCATAATTACCTTTCCAAAATTAGTTTTCTGCCCACAACTCGCTCAAAGACAACTGCAGAGGTTGAAGTAATTAAACTAAAGGTTTCTAAACACCCCTGATGGTCACAAAGGTTTAAAGTATCCCTGTAAGGACGCAATCGCGTCCTGCAGTGCGCGAAAGGGTTAATGTCAAGGAAAAGTGTATTGCAACTTTAATGTCAAGGAAAAGTATATTGTAACTTTAATGTCATAGAAAAGTATATTGTAACTTTAATGTCATAGAAAAGTATATTGTAACTTTAATGTCATAGAAAAGTATATTGTAACTTTAAGTTAATTTGTCTTTATATTGTGCCGTTCCTGGTTTGCTTTGTTTATTTTGCAAGTTTTACATTATAATAGCAGCTTATGAGCAAAATTGTCGGCAACTAATGAACTTGACTGTACAAGATTAATAATTCCGTCACGCAGGTGAATAACATTGGCCACCAGACACCATTGCTCAGATACTCAAAGGCGCCATCAGTTAACCCTTTGAGGTTCATGACGCATTTTGGCAGTTCATTCTGGCTATCATTAGATGATTTTAGACTACTAAGGAAAGATCTGTGGAAATTTAGATGGTAAAGACTATCTCAATCAACCCTCTGACTTCCATACACCCTTCCTAATCTGAATATCGTGTAATGACAGCCAGGGAACAGAAAATATGTGCGTCATTGATCCTCAGAGGGTTAAGACGTGATGAGGGCCATAACAAACCTTGCTTATGACATTATAATTATCCATAATCAGAATAATTAGGCCGTCATAATTTACTACAACCAGTTATGGTCTGTTTTGGGTATCATTCAGACGAAAATTACAATGTCGGCTTTTTAGGATGAGATGATCCGAGGGAGATAAAACATTGTAAATATCTTGAGTATCTGGGCCCAGGACAGCATATGACTCAAATTGTGACTTCAATAAACTCTGTTGTCAATATTGTGTAACATGCCTTTATTCTTATACCGGTTAAGGCACAACACATGAAGAAAAACTGAAGGTAATTGATAGAAGTTTTGTTAATCTTTAGTACATTTAATTCATCTATAGTACATTTTAGCAATAAAAAATGAGGTTGCATCAGAGAAGCATAGTACTGTACTATACTTCACAAAGTGCTCGGCACATAAAAACTACATTAAAATTTGTCAACTATGCTAAATTAAACATCAGCTTTCCTTCAATCAATACAGATATCAAAATAAAATTTAACAAGCCCTGCCTATGTTAGTGTACCTGTATGTGTGCGTGTGTCTGGGTGTGAGTGAGTGTGTGTGTATGTGTCTGGGTGTGAGTGAGTGAGTGTGTGTGTATGTGTCTGGGTGTGAGTGAGTGAGTGTGTGTGTGTCTGGGTGTGAGTGAGTGAGTGTATGGGTGTGTGTGTGTGTGTGTGTGTGTGTGGGTGTGTGTGTGATCATAGGCAGCAGGGGGAGGCGCTTCCTCCCTGAATGTAGAGTTGCCCACATAAGTTCTACTTCCCTCCCTGATTGTAAGACAGGAAGTACAAGTAGTAAGATTGAACTACAAGCATAGTTTCTTAGAAATCAGTTCACTTATCAGATAAATTAACTAATGCGTAACTCACCATTCAATCAGACCCATTTACTTCCACACATGACACTCCCAGGAAGGAGTAGAACTTGTGAGGGAAACAGAACAATCACACAATAAAAGCTTGTGGACTTCTGAAGGTTTCCCTTATGCAAATATATCCAATAACATTCATTTATGGCTGTACAGTACTTGTTATACACATACGTATCATATACAGTATTGAATAATGTATAAATAATGACTGCACGGATGAATTCCAGTGGTTATAAATATTTGCATAATGAAGAAACACGAGGTCCCCAAATGTTTGAGTGACTGCACATTTATAACTTATTACCAAATTACATTCCAAAATTGGTGACAATGTATGGGCATGTGATACAATACCTGGTGCCCACATCAACAACTATAGTTCTCTTTGACTAAGTATCATTTACATTAAGAACAAACTTGGTCTGTACTTATTGTACCAAAATATGCTATTATGCATAAGACTTGCATCGTTCAAGTACTATTGTGATATACTGTACTTAACCACTCTATTCTTAAACTCTCCCTTTGTATAGGGTCAAGGCACCATATGCTAATGGAAGATGTATGAAATAGAGACCCCGTAGTAACAGAGATCGCCCAACCTCTGCCATATTGGTGCCACTGGTATCATTAGCTTCTCTTTATACATAAAATATATCCTTACCCATATTAAACATTCGGCAATACAGGTAAAGGATATAAAGTTTGGTCTCTGGATCTAAATTCTACATGATCAAAAATAAAATATCACCCCGATGTTTGATAATTAGCGCACCAAAATGGCGTCCGAGGAAAACCCTGGCCGCTGTCTCTTAATACGGGGTCACTAGTATGAAGTAATGAATGTGGTGCAGGTTTATCATCCCACCAGGTTAACCCCTTCCTTCACTGCCAGCACAACATTTATTGATTAATCGGGCTAATGTTACAGTTTTTTTCAGCTTAGGAAGGACCTCTTGTAGTTGCGGGCTAATGATAACCGCTTTATAATCTTTCAACCCCCGACGGATCCTTTCTAAGCTGAATAATATCATCCGGCAGCTGCTGGAAAAAATCAAAGAAGTGGTGACCGGATCAAGGGGTTTATAATTCTTACTTCCTTTAATCTTTCAACCCCCAACAGATCCTTCCTAAGCTGAATAATATCACCCGGCAGCTGCTGGAGTAAATCTAAAAAGTGGTGACCGGATCAAAGGGGTTTATAATTCTTACTTCCTTTACCCGATCAGCAGGAACTGAACCCACGATTGTTTGGGAAAGGTCACAGTGGGGTCATCTCTGGGGTCAAGGGGAGGTACTTGTTTTTTCTGGACCCCTTTCTCCCTCATGCTTCGTCCCATTATTCATGACATTTTAAGACGTTCACCCCATTAGTTTGGAGATTTTAAGAACTTTCGACCCCATTTCTTTGTCAATATTAAGACCTTTCGTGCCATTTAGGCGAGCAATAGCAAGCCTATATTTTAGTAGGCACCGGCCACATTTTTCTACTGAAAAATGTACAAATTTATCTTAGAGGGTGGTCTTGGGGGTGTCTTTTTTTTGTTTAGCCTTGATAGAGGTCTAGGGAGCAAACTAGAAGAAAATATAAGATAATAAGAAAATAGAATAACCTCCCCTTAACCCTTTCACTCCTATCACGACAACTTGTGATTTCATTATACCTAACTACAGACCATAATATTATAATTATACAGTACTCTATTGTTTTCCAGCTGATGGTAAATTGAATCCCTTAGTAGCTGATTTCTCGATACTTAATGGCAATATATGAAACTACTATGGCTGTGTGTTGTATTAATGCCAAGTTTTCATAATTACCAACTTATTTCGCTACAAAATCTACCTTATAGCTGAGTGACAAAGATAGAAACATGGCAAATTATCCTCAGCTGGAAAAAAATTGACTATAGTTCATTCAACTTTGGCAGAACCTGGTTAAGTTAGAGGTTAAGGGGAGATTTCCACTTGAGGGATTTTTTTCTCGACCCCTTTCTCTATCATGTTTAGCCCCAGTGCTTTTGAGATTTTAAGACGTTTGCCCGATTAGTTTGGCTATTTTAAAACATTTAGCCCCATTTCTGTCAATTTTAAGACCTTTCGTGCCATTTAGGTATCGATTTTTTCCTGGCGAGCGATAGCGAGCCTGTAATTTAAGAGGAATCGGCCTTCGGCCGGGACATTTTTCTACCGAAAAATGTACAAATTTATTTTGAAAGGAGGTCAAGGGGGTGTAATTCTAAGCTTGATGGAAGTCTAGGGAACACACTAAATACCTCCCCTTAAAAAAGATACAGGTCTCCCTCACTATCCGATGCCACAATTTATGATATTATTATCGGTTTTAGGAGTTTGTGTTTGGGTTTTGGCTGGTCCCAGAACGCATCCCCACTTACCCGATTAATTTTAGAGTTCGTCATTGATTTTTCTATTTAAGATCAGGTTTTCAGGAATGTAACCTAATCGTATATCGAGGAAGACCTGTATCCTTTATCCTTCAGTTCCTAGAGGCCCTTCCTAAGCTGAGTACAATCATCTGGAAGCAGCATTAATAAAGTACAGAAATTGCCATCCAATTAAAAGGGGTAACTATGAAAATTGTGAAACTGTAAATTCCCTTAAGAGATCCACACAGAGAATCCTGAGTTAACACTCCTCTGGTAAGCAAAGAGTTTGTTTTGTTATTCTAAACATGTTACTATGCTTTTGTGAAAACTAAATCTTGGTTGCTTATATAACCCATGCAGCCCCAGCGACGTTCTTTTCATCATATTTTTGCAACTATTAGAACATTTTATTCAGCTTAGGAAGGATCTCTAGCAATAATAAGGATGCAAACTATCTCCACCTACCCTTTTAACCACCACAGATCTTTCCTAAGCTGCATGATGTCGTCTAAATATAGCTCGCATCAAATAGAACACACGTCGCTGGTACTCAAAGGGTTAATGTCATGACTATCTGAAGAGTGTAGTGAATATACAGTATAGGGTTGGCGCTGACTTCAATTACCCAGTTGACTCAAATTTTGTATTATTTGTATATTTATTTGCTCCCTAGACCGCTATCCAGATTGAAAAAGTAAAAACGCCCCCAAGACCCCTGTTGAGATAAATTTGTAAATTTTTTGGTAGAAAAATATCCCGGCCCAAGGCTGGTTCCTCCCAAATTACAGGCTCGCTATCGCTCGCCAGGGAAAAATCAACACCTAAATGGCACGAGAGATCTTAAAATTGACAGAAATGGGACGAAAAGTCTTAAAATTTACTAACTAATGGGACAAACGTCTTAAAATCATGTAACTAATGGGGCAAACTTCTAAAAATTTCAAAACTAATGGGGCTAAACGTGAGGGAAAAGGGGGTCTACGAAAAAACTCCAACAAAAACATAAAATGGAGGCCCAGACTGGATAACCGCATGCTACACCCCCATATACTGTACACAACAACATCTTCCCTGGGCTGCTAAGCAACCGCGGAGTAGAGTTGCGGAAAATAGCGGTTGTGGTACTCCGCTATTTTCAGCAACTGAATTCTGGTATAATTTCTTGACTATTTTGCACTGGTGACGGCAACCAGACTGAAGGTCTGGTCAATTATGTGACAGAATATCTCATGAAAGTTTAAGGGGAGGATTTTAGCTTGCTCCCTAGACTTTCATTAAGCTTTGAATAATACTCCCAAGACTCCCTCTTTGAGATAAATGTGTACATTTTTTGGTTGAAAAATGTTCCGGCCAAAGGCCGGTTCCTCCTAAATTACAGGCTCATTATCGCTTGCCAGGAAAAAATCAACACCTAAATGGCAGGAAAGGTTTTAAAATTGACAAAAATGGGGTGCAAAGTCTTAAAATCGCCAAACAAATGGAGCCGAACGTCTTCAAATTTAAAAACTAACTGGTCTAAACATGAGGGACAAGGGGGTCCAGAAATAAAACCCTTAAGTGAAAACCTCCCCATAATTGAGAAGCTGCCATACCATACAGTAGTTTCTAACAGGAGTGGTGGTTGACATTGGCCACTATGTACAGACCCTTCAGAAGACAGAGACCAGGCAACCCTTCACCAACCCACCAATTGGGGGGACTAACAAATGTACGCACCATCACACCTCACACACCTTTACTGACAACCACATTACTTATAGTTTATTTTTTATTTTGCAAGTTTTACATTATAATACCAGTAATAGTGTAAAAGATGTGATAACAATATGGGCTATCTGAATAAGACTCCATTTGTTTTTAATAAAATTAGTTAACCAGACCACTGAGTTCCACAAAAGAACTCTCATAGGGCTAGCCTGAAGAATTAGATCAAGATGGACAACTAATCAAGTCAAGATAGATAGGGAAGGGCAGGAGGTGAACAAAACTAGGAAGGTGAAGACACGCAGACATTTCTCGCCATTTCACCAGTTCAGCCAGACCACATGAGCTCCACAGCAGAGCTCTTATAGGGCAGGGCCAAAGGATGAGGCTAGAACTGCTACACTGCAGCACCGACCAAGAAGTGATCAAGGGCGAAGAATGAGAGATCAGAACTGAGGTAGAAAAATAATCACAGCGAGATGCAAACAAAAATGCACAACTGAGGGGAATCAAGTCAGCCCGGCCGCATCAGCGGCCGAAGAGACAAATCAGGTCAGGAGCCTAAAACCTAGCCAGGCCAGGGAGGCATGTGATATAGGCTGCCCGAAGGACAACCGAATGAGACATAATAAGAACAGCAGGGGAAAAAAATAGACAGAGGAATGAAAAACTACGCAAAATTAGTCAAGCCGACGACAAAAGCTCGAGGGAGAGCGAGGGAAAAATTCCAAACCCTCCCCCATCAAGCCTCAGTCACCGGCTCCGCAACCGCGTCAAGGGGCGTAGTAGTAGGGGGGTGAAAACGACTCCTATTGTCCTATTATTTTGCTAAATTGTTATTTCCACATAGTGATTTTGGTAAGTTCTTTTGTCTCTTAAAATGATGTCGTCCCTGTTTTTGTTTGTTTATATTGCAAGTTTTAATTTATAATTATCAGTAAACACAGAGTGGTTTTACTGTACACATATTACAATATCTAATAAAAACATCAACTTGTGAGATGAAGTTCAAGATATGATGTGCTTGGGGAGTGAATGAAGGATGGCTTACTTTACTGGCAGTCTGTACTATTGTTAATATCTTGTCAAATTGCAAATTTGTTTGAATAGAATATTTAGACTTTAATTGTAGTTTCTTTATTCAAACAGAATTTAGCAGAATTTACCAAACGTCCTGAACTCCCAAAACTGACTAATTCCTTGAGTATAACAAGAGTGTTAATAGACGTGCAATTAATTTGCTTGGGAAACAGATTCACTTGTTCATGTAGTGCTGAACATCCTATGGAGTGGTTTTGTGTTCTTTTATTTCATAATTTTATTTTACTAGAGCGTTATTTGCACATAGCGATTTTGATAATTTCTTTTGTCCTTATATTGTGTCGTCCCAGTTTTGGTTTGTTTATTTTGCAAGTTTTACTTTATAATTACATCATAATTGTGTCTAGCTCCTCTCCTTTACTTTACTGTACAGTCTGATACTATGTTCGTCCAAGTTTTAGTTTGTTTATTTTGCAAGTTTTACATTATAATTTGTGTGTAGTTACCAACATTTGTGTGTAGTTACCAACATTTGTGTGTAGTTACCAACATTTCCAGTAATTTGTGTGTAGTTACCAACATTTCCAGTAACCAAAAACATAAAACAGGTAAATTTGTGTGTGAAAATAAGAGTCTAGTAGTTGTACCCGGGGAGTCTGTAATCTGACTCGCCCTAGCCTCCCCAAGCTGCGTGTTAGGTGATATACGAGATTTACCACTAAGATGACAAAAGGCACAATTTTCTGGTGTGGTCCCATCTCTGTGTACCAATGAAGGGTCTCTGTGCTACACTATATACTACTGTACTATCATTATGTAGTACACTATATACTACTGTACTATCATTATGTAGTACACTATATACTACTGTACTATCATTATGTAGTACACTATATACTACTGTACTATCATTATGTAGTACACTATATACTACTGTACTATCATTATGTAGTACACTATATACTACTGTACTATCATTATGTAGTACACTATATACTACTGTACTATCATTATGTAGTACACTATATACTACTGTACTATCATTATGTAGTACACTATAGGCAGCACCATCGAACTTGACAAAAATCTCGATCCCTGACCTCTTCTTAACTCAAAAGGGCCTAGAGCAAACTGACTGTAAATGTGTACATCTATTTCCTGGTGAACTATTCCCAAAATGAGAGTAATTTCAGCCAGATTGCTTTCATACATTTCAGCCCGATTGCTTTCATACATTTTGAGTTATAAGAAGTTAAGGGGTCAAGAATATTGTCAAGTTCGTTGGCACTACCTATATCATTATGTAGTACACTAAACTACTATCATTACCTCTTAGTTATGCCCGGGAGTTGTGTTGCTCACCTCAGTCTATAAGGAGAGTTACACCACCTCCAATTTTATACCTACTACGTTACACTCAAAACAAACACATATAATGTTTTGATAATCTGAAAATATCTCTACATCATACAAGTTGATCAAAATATTTGATAACTTGCAAATAACTATAGATTACATTCAGGATGACAATAAGTGTTTTTGATAACCCATAAAGGACTTTACATGATGACAATAATATCATATTTTTAATAAGTGGATAATGGCTAAATTGCATACAAGCAGATAGATTAATATCTTTAATAATCTGAAAAGTCCTTGTACAGTTCATTTCAGCAGAATACAAAAATTATGTTACACAATTTAATATGGTACAGTATTTATAATAACAAAAGATGGATACCTAACACTGCATTCCATCCACCTTCCTGAGTAGCAATATGTGTCCTGTGGCATCATTCATGAACATCAACAGATCATATGAATGAGACCCAGACAACATATTTTGCTGGGAGTACTTGTGCCTAAGATGTGAAACCAGTGATGTGGGGGTTCAATGACATGATGAAAGGTGAATCTTACTATGCTGGGTGTTCTAGGGGACTTAATGATGATATGATAAAAGGTGGGACCTACTCTGCTGGATGTTCTTTCGCTCTACTCAGGGTTGGCTACTCGACGATGATATGGGGGATTAATGACGATATGATGAATAGTGGGGGCCTACTGTGTTTACAGCTTTACTCAGGGTTGGCTACTCGACGATGATATTCGAGACTAATGATGATACGATGAAAGCTGGGGGCCTACTGTGCATACAACTTTACTCCGGGTTGGCTACACGACCGATGATGCGAGGGCTTAATGATGATATAATGAAAGGTAGGGCTACTCTGCTGGGTGTTATTAGCTCTACTCAGGGTTGGCTACATGATGGCTCACAGTGGAAGGTATAGTCAAAATCAACAGTTCGCCGAAAACTTAATAATAATTAGCACAAAATAAAGAGAAGGCTATTAACTCGACACTTATACTACATAAAACAAATAATACTAGTCACAGGCTAATACAAACACATGAGAACTGTGAAAGAGACAAAAGTGATAGTAACTTAAAGGGGAGGTTTTTAGTTTGTTCCCTAGACCTCCATAAAGCTTAAAATTACACCCCTTTGACCCCCTTTCAAGATAAATTTGTACATTTTTTGGTAGAAAAATGTCCCGGCCGAAGGCCAGTTCCTCATAAATTACAGACTCGCTATGGTTTGCCAGGAAAAATCGACACCTACTGTATATGGCACGAACAATCTTAAAATTGACAAAAATGGGGCAAAATTTCTTAAAATCTTTAAACTAATGGGGCGAACATCTTAAAATCTCCAAAAGCAATGGGGCTAAACATGAGGGAGAAAGGGGTCCAGAAATCTCCCCTTAAAACTCTAAAGCGTATGAGCATGTTTTATTTACCAAACTATTGATTTTGACTGAAACGCAAAATAATGGCAGGTAATGTAAAAGAGGCTACTGTGTAACTCTCCCCAAAGACAACATTAACCCACTCAATCAGATGACGACTTAAGAGGCTATTGTATAACTCTCCCTAAAGACATCATTAACCCGATCAATCAGATGACGGCTTTCTATGCTTTGTTAATGCTATGGCCAGATTATTTTACTCGGCTTACGATCTCCAGGAATTAAAAGAATAAAAGACTATCTCGACTGACCTCTAACTCTGACACACTCTTCCGAGGTTGAATAAAATGGTCTGGAGGTATCTAGACAAAAACTATCACTAGCGCCATCTGATTGAAAGGGTTTATTATGGTGAGTGAAGGCAAGACTGGCGATGAGCTGTCAATTGCTAATCCCTTTAAACCCTTTCAAGCACTACACCTATTTTCTTTTTTATTCTACCTACTTCCTCACAATTTTATTTAGCTTAGGAAGGTACCAGAGGGTTAAAGACTAGCTCAATAACCGTCTAACTCTGACACGTTTTTCCCAAGTTGAATAAAATTACCTGAAGGTAGTATAAATATAACACAAACTGGTGTTGCCTGATTGAAAGGATTATACTAATGACGTCTCTACTTGCTGCCGCCAGATCTCATTAAGCTTTGTAAGGATCTCTCACAATCAAGGAGTAATAAGGCTTTTCAATCCGATGACTTTTTTTCATTCATTCCAGCCACTGCCAGCATATTTTATTCAGCTTGGGAAGAACTTCTCGCATTTAAGGAGGAATAATCTGGCGACAAAAGTTTTATTTAACTTAATTCTAGCCACTGCCAGAAGATGTTATTCAAGACGTCTCAGAGCTAAGGGGATAAAGCATGATTTTCAACATAATATTTTTGCCCAGGAATGCACAATCAAATATGGTCGCTACTAATGTTTATCGTGTACACCATTATTCAATACATTTAGTGGATTTCTTAATTTGTGAATATTGAATAATTTTACATCTAAGTGTCAATTTAATCAACAGGAATTTGTGCTAACATTAAAATGTTATCCTTTTGCAATTTTGTTATTAATTACATACATGAATTCTACTTGTACTCAAACAATCTGCCTCAAAACAAGTTTCCTATTATTTGGTAAAACAAAAGGTCCATATTGTAAAGAAAATAGCATTGTAATATCAAATTGATATAGAAAACATGAGGATACTAAAATATATACACATTAAAAAAAAAATGGGATAAAAGAATTTAACCACGATACAATAAATCAAACTTCAGTATACACTTTCCAATTAATTATGGAGAAAATCAAACCAATATTGCCCTCCTAATTCCTGAAGAGTAGAGGGTATGATGAGACAGTGACATTGTTGTATGGGCAGTGTAGTGGTGGTGGTGGTGATGGTGATGCAAGTGTTGGTTGTTATATCGGGCAGTATAGTGATGATAATGGGAACTAGTGATCACTTAGAATACCGAGCTACACCCAATTTCCACCCTAACACCATTCTTGGGACATGAACTTGTACATAAAATTTAACATTATATGTTTGATAACTTGGAAATTACAGCTATAATTTGTATCATCAGTAATAACTACCAAATTGTCTACTTGCTATATTATTAGACAACTATCTTGGTTTAATACAACAGTACTTGATACTATGAAAGGCACAGGATGTGATCATTGTTTTAGCCTCTGTTTACCTGCTACATGACTATCACATATTACACTTGTTCATCCTAGCTATTTACTAACCTTTCCTCCTCTTTTCCTATTCTTGCCTCTTTTCACATACCGTTTTACTCGTCTTTCCGTATCTTTTCCTCTCGTTTCTTGTTTTGTTTTGTAAACATAGACTGGAAAACCATAGAAATGTGCCAGTATCATTATAAAATATAAACTACTATTAACACTGAAATGATGGCCCAATATTTTAAATTGAGACAATGCAATGCCTATTACAGATGATGTAACCAACAGGAGTAATTTCATGTCATCAAAAAATTTCTCGACTATAGTCTATTCACTATGATGAGTCTGAAAATCCTGGATCCCATTCCTTCATAATTCAAAAAGGATTTGAGCGATCAAGCTGATATTTCTACAGGTTGTAAAGAATGTTCCAGTACATACAGCCTGTTTGCTCCAGCCCTCCCTGAGTTATAAGAGACTAACGTTCACAAATGCTACTCATCACAATGATTTAAAAAGAGTATGTTCGCTGTTCGCTGAGTCCCCTAAGTGGCATCATGGAGAAAAGCAACTGGAGCTCGGTATTCTAAGGAATCTCAAACCAGCCTGGGCCCTGTGATAAATAGTTAGACACTGCTGTGTTACTTAAAACTGATTCAAGGTTTATGAGGTATTATATCAACACTCCATTCAGTCCATTGCAGAATCTACATTCATACACACTAGCCGTCGCATCCTTGCTGTTACTGATGACTCCGAGACGTGGTGAATGTGGCCGTTTGATTCTTGATTGTTGATGCTGCCGTTGGCATGACCATTTGCATGACCGTTACTGTAGCCATTTGCAACACCATTTGCAACGCCGTTTGCCTTACCATTAGCTTTTCCATTTGCATGTCCATTTGCATGGCCGTTTGCATGGCCATTGGCATGCCCGTTTGCGTGGCCATTGGTCAGCTTGGTATAGCCATTACGGATACTTCCGTTTGCAAATCCGTTTGTTTTTCCTAACGCTTCACTAGCAAATGCCTGAAAAAAAAATGAGATTGGGTTAAAGGTAACAAATAACTTGAAAAATACCCGCTCTTTAGGGATTAATAAATCTTGCTACTTTTAGTAACATATCTTCCATGACAAAGATAACTACTATATCTGCCTAGTTACTTCTTTATACAATAGGAGCGAGTCTAAAAGTCAATGGGCCAGATCCCAAAATCACATGAATCGGTACCATACAAGCTTTAAGCATAACCTCCAAGAAACAGCTATGATGTGATATGGGAACTCAATGACCAAGGTTATCATATAGAAATAACATCTACACAACAATAAGATTGGGGGGGGGGGGGGGGGATTTATCTTTGGTTGTCCCAGTTTTGGCTTGCTTATTTTAAGTTTTACAACTTAATATTATAATTACAGCTCAAAGCCCTCTATGATGGTACTGATCTTGGCCCATGGTGTATTTTGCCCTAGGCCTGTTGATAATAAAGTTGTGGGTTAGGTGAACTAGCAGTAATTTGTGAGTGTCAATGAATCTCAACTCCTTGCCAGAAGTATTACTTTTTTACTACTGTACAATGAAATGCAGTAAGACTTACTTTGACCTTGGCAGCACCCTTGATGTAGGCATTGATGTAGAACTCAGAGAACAGGAAGAAGAACATGACGGCATGGCCACCGATCCACCACATGAACGCTCGGGGGTAGTTGCACTCGGTGAAGCATAGCTGCAAAATATATTCATAATTAAAAACCCTCCTTTAGAAGATACAGTAACAAAGTACATTTTTCTCAAAAAAGTCTTAACATGAATAAATAATTAAAAATTGGTAATACAAGAGCAAGCAGAAGATACCCAAAGTATTAGCACAGAAAAAGCCTGGAGTGGCTCCCTAGTGCTGTGGGTCTTTGAGTCGAGCCTAAATTGCGTTGTTATATGTGCGATTAGTTTGCTTGGGAAACAGATTAACTTGCTCATGTAGTAATGTACACCCTATGTGGTGGATTGTGTTCTTTTATTTAATAATTTTCATTTTAGTAAACGTTGTTTCCACATAGCGATTTTGATAATTTAATTTGACTTTATATTGTCCTTGTCCCAATTTTGGTTTGTTTAGTTTGCAAGTTTTACATTTTAATTAAGAGGCTGTAGTGTGGTTGATAGAGCACTAGCCTGCAAACCTTGAGGTAGAGGGTTCGAGTCTCAAGTCAGCCAGTGTGCTATTTGGCAGACACCAATTCACCTACCAATGTGGAGTTCACCACTCTGCTAGTGGCACCGAGGAGCGCGCCACCCTTCGTTGTTGTTTGAAAATTGGTGCAGCAGACTGTTCGAAGGGGGCGGAGCACTACCCTGCAAAGACGGGCTCGTCTGGTACTTTTTGCAGTTCGACATTGAGGGCTCTCTTGAAGCTGTCTAACGAGACGCCCCTCATGTCTCTTACTCACCACGGGAGTTTGTTGAAGAGACATGGTCCTCTATGTGATGACCAACCCTCTCGCAGCACGCCCATAGCACCCCGATTTTTCATCTTGGGGATATCGCATTCCCAGCCTCTCCTATCACTGAACTTCATGACTATCGGGGTATGTAGATTCGGTACAAAACCCTCTGCGATTTTCCATGTGTATACTGTATTATTAAGTAATGTTCCCTTCTACACTCCAGCGAATACAGCTTTAGTGATTTTAGTGCTGTGGTGGACGGCGCGAACTAGCAATCTGTGGCAACTGTTCCTGAAGTCTTGATTCAGAGCACCCACCCTAGCCCAGCTCTTGAACAGGGAGTGCATGGTGGTAATAAAATGCATCATCCCTTGAGCAAGGGGATTGGGTTTGGGACGACCTATAGGTCTTCTTGCTGATGCAGTCAAAGTCTGGCCATTCCAAAGCCTTGACCTGGGTGACTATCCACTTGGGGATCTTCGGGGCTATAGTTCATTAGCACTCTCCTTTATGGTCACCACTCAGTAAGGACCCTTAAAAGTCATCCATTAATTGAGCACTTCCCAGGGTAGGCAAGGCATTAAATATGAATATGATAAAACAAAAGGCTATGTAATAATAAAATTAAAATATAATAATAATGCTGTAATATTAATCATCAAAATCAAAACCACACATGTGGAAACAAGAATAAATTAAAGTAATAAGTGGACTGACCTGGAAGGCATGACCAAAGATCATAATGAACTGGATCATCTGGAAGTTGGTGAGGTACTTCTTCCACCAGATGAAGCGCTTGTATTGGGGACCCATGGCAGACAACATGTAGTAAAAGTACATCACTATGTGCACAAAGGTGTTGATGAACCCAAAGAAGGTACTGTGGCCACCTGCAAGTAGTACAGTACTAGATTACAATATTTGTCACCTTAGCTCATTCTTTAGTTAAGGGGAGACAGACCGTTTTTCTGGTCCCCCTTCTTCCTCGTGTCTAGCCCCATTTGTTTTCAGATTTTATGACGTTCGGCCCATTAGTTTGGCGATTTTAATACCTTTCACCCCATTTTATTGTCAATTTTAAGGCCTTTCGTGCCATTTAGGTGTCAATTTTTTTCCTGGCGAGCGATAGCGAGCCTGAAATTTTAAGAGGAAGCGGCCTTTGGCCGCGACATTTTTCTACCGAAAAATGTACAAATTTATCTTAAATTTATCTAGGGGTGTTTCTAAGCTTGATGGAGGTCTAGCAAGGAAACTAAGAAATATATACATACATTAATTAATAGACCAAACAAAAAAAGGCCAGTCTCCCCTTAAGCTGTCTAAAAGGTGCTTTGATAGCCAGAATAAAATGAAAAATAGCATCTTCATACAGAAAGGGTTAAATTGATGCTGTAATAATAAAGGATTGTAAGGGACCATATGCAAGTATAAACTGTTCTTAATAATTAGGATACAAATGTATTGTTTTTATGTTTTCCCTGTTCTTGCTCTGTCTTGAGTCGGCCACCCCCAAGAAAAAAGGAAAAAACAAAAATAATAAAATAGAATAAAATAGAAAATAAGAAATCAAAATAGGAAAAATGGGGATTGAGCCTGAGCATATAGATAGATAGGATAAAAATCTTGACCACTTACCTCTATACCTGAAAAATAGCTATAGCAATCAAGCTAATATTTCTATCATTTTGGAAGATTCGGCCAGCAAATAGGTGTGGAAATGTACAGCCCATTTGCTCTAGCCCTTTTTGAGTTACAGAGGTTAAGGATAAACATTGTTGGCCTATCTATCTATCTATCTATCTATATATCTATATACACAGGCCCAATCCTCACCTTCTTTTTTTATTTTTTCCCTCCTAACAAATGGACCACAATAACTAACCTGGGGTGAATTTGACACCAAACCAGACGCTGAGGGGCATACATCCGTGGTGGATCACATGAAGAGTTGACACATGCTCAAACTTTTTGTGCAGCACAAAAAAGAACTGAAACAAGTATCAGAGAATAAGAATATTATTATATTTGTGTAGCCTACATTTGCAGCCAGTAGTCAAACAGTTCAGATATAGCAAATTTCAGTTCGGAAAATTATTTATTGCTCCACAAAATTGAGTCAGTGTGGTAGAGCCAAAATTAATACAGTAGTTTGCAAAAAAAAAAAAAAAAAAAAAAAAAATTGAAATTTATAGATATAGATATTAACTTGACACTTTTAGTATGTAACTAAATTGAGCCAATTGCAATTGAATACACAATAAATGATGTAATGAAAATAGTATTATGTAACATTTTAAGTTGTTTTGCAAGAGCTAACACAATAATTGATGCCTAAATAAGTGACCCTGTAGAATAGGTTATAAAACTAAGCATACTAAGGTCAAATTCAGATGTGTCAATAATTTTACATGCTACTGTACGTAATTATCTGGCCGCAAGCTTACCGTATCAAAGAATTCCGTAAACTTTGAGAAGTAATACCACCAAGATGCATGTGTCATCTGTCAGGGGAAGGCACAGGATTAATTCAGTAATTTCATTATCTGACAATCAGTATCTACTATTTCATTATCTGACAATCAGTATCTACTATTTCATTATCTGACAATCAGTATCTACTATTTCATTATCTGACAGATTATATATTAAAATGGACTAAATTCAGATATTATTCCAACAAACAATCAAGTCTTAAGCCGGAGTCACACGAGCCCTTTTTTGAGCAATTTTGATGGGCAATTATGGTCTGGAAGCTTCCAAAATTACGCTTTATCAGAATTCAGCTGTCTAACATAACCTACCTTCAGTTTAGTTGCCGATACAAGTGTGAAAAAGTCTCTAAATAATACGAGAAAAAACTTGCTCATGGAAAATTGACGGAAAAAACGCTCGTGTGACAGCGGCTTTAGTACTGTAAACAAAAAATATTAGAACTGTAGAGAATAATATTTTTGATAATGGTGAAATTATATTGTCGTGAATTTTTGTTATCCTTCCAAATTGATGATGAGACAAATATAAAGAGTATTTCATTACAGAAGGAAGGTAACCTCAAAGTTGTTTCTTAAGGGAGGTCACTGTTTTTTTTTTTATCTTTCTCTCCTTTTCTCTCTTCCTGGCTTGTATCCATTCGGCCCCATTTAGCCAACTGTTTTAAGACGTTTATCCCCATCCAGGTGTCTATTTCTTCCTGGCAAGTGATAGCGAGCCAGCAATGTATGGAGAAATCCGACTTCGTCGGAGACATTTTTCTATCGAAAAATGTACAAATTTAGCTTGCTGTCAAAACAAAAATATATATACAGTATATGCTGGCTCGCTACCGCTCGCCAGGAAAATATTGACACCTGGATGGGGAAAAACGTCTTAAAATAGTAGGCTTAATGGGGCCGAATGGATACAAGCCAAAGAGAGAGGGAGAGAAAGAGAAAAAAGCGAGGTGGGCTCCTTTAAAGAGGAAAGACAACACTTACCTGACTGCCGGCTCTGACTTGTCTGTTCTCACCTACCTAAACCTTCCCTAAGCTCTTCAATCAGATCAACATTTCTTGACTTTGTTGATGCTATAGACAGATGATTTTACTTGGCTTGGGAAGGACCTCTTATAATATAGGAGTTTCAAACTACAGTATCTCGATGAACTCTTTTAACTCTGACAAGCTCATTGCAAGTTGAAGAACATGATAGGGAGGTAGTAAGATTAAAACATACATTGGTGTCATATGATTGACAAGATTAACAATATCAATAAGATGACTTCCTTTGTTCTTGACCTGCCTCCATATGATTTTCTTCAACTTGTAAATGACCTTTCAGGGTCACAGTGTTATCGGAGATACAAACATTAACCCTTATAATACCAAGTGGTCATTCTTGAGCCAACTAAAATAATCTGAAGGAAGCAAAAATATAGATACAGAAATTGCAATCTGATTGAAGACTGCTAGACAAGCCTATACCCCAGAGAGAGCCATCTGTATGGAGAATCACACCAATTTCCTTACAGAAGCCACCATGTTGTAAACCTAGCACTGTCAACCATCAGGTACTACTGTACTTAGTAAATCTTATCTCTTGTGTTATTTTAATTATGTAAAATATAGTACACCATACGAGATGACAAAGTACAAAAATGGAAAGCAGACAGAACACAGCGCCAAGTATGCATCATGGTACAGCCATAAGCCATAATAGGTATACACTCATATCAATCTTTGAACATTTAAAGCCAAACTCTGAAGAACTTGGGTTACTTTATAGCCCTGTCTTATTTGCCTTGGGTTCAATAAAAATACAAATAAGTGTACAGTACACTTATTATGGCTTATGGTCATACCTATAGAAGTCAAATTGCTATGATTCTCCATAAAGAAGGCTATGACTCGTCCCGGAGCTCAATCATCAGAGCTCTATACTGTAACTAACCCTGCTCTAAACATACGGTGGGCCTACATGAACCTCTGGCTAGTGTCAGTGGGGAGAAATGTAGAAGAGTTCCTGTACAAACTACGATCCTGCCGCCTCCTTCTGAATCTTATATTTCTAGTCAGTATATAGTATGATTAGGAGGCTAAGGATTATGTTAATAATGTAGGAGTCTAGGAATTACCTATGGTACAATACACCAAACCTATTTTATCTCTTAAAACCGAGGACTTCAAAATTTATTTGTGGCAACTGTCAGACAGCTTTATTTAGTTTTGAACGAGTCTCCGAGATGCAAAGGGCTATAAATTTGATATCATATAACCCTTTATATTCAAGGAAGGTGTTTTTTAATATCTTACTCTAAATGCAAGCAAATAATTTAGTTGAAAGTGTCTCTCGGAATCAAAAGAACAAACATCTAACTAAAGACCGTATTGTACACATCATGCCACTGAAGCATCACACAGTACAGAGAACCAAGTCTAATACAGTCCATGGGCCACATCCACAAATGTCAAGAATCAGTACCATCCAAAAGGGAAACATTTTAACATAAAATTCAATATACTGCTACTAAGTGATTTAGATATTTATTGACTAACTCAAAATATCATTACAATATAATGACTACCGGTAGTTAAGATAAAGAAGCTGGCAAGGAGCAATATAATGAATATCCCGTAGAATAAAAAAAAGTAAAATGATAATTACTTCTCTTGGATGGTCTAGATGTTGAGAACCCGTGGACTAGTAAGCAGGCCAGACAGAGATAGTAAGAGGCACAAGACAGTATACAAGCGGTGGCGGACAGAAGCGTGAGAACCCAAGCAACAACACACTAATTTAGTAAACTGTAAAAAGTGGGCTCATTGGTACAAGTCAACACACAGCAATGCAACAAGGATTTCAATTAACTACTTGCGAGTTTCAGGCCAAAAGGAAGTTGGAGCTGTAAACATTGATTTTAAACAGAAATGCAATAATAATGTAGGTTTCTGATGGATATAATATATGTTAAATTGGGTTTTACGTATTCATAAATGTACACCAACCATATTTTAGCTGGTAATTATGCTAAATATCTATGTCTACAGCTACAACTTCCTCATAGCTGGAATCTGGCAAGTGATCAATTGGTCACAGGGCATTGGGGAATAGTCTATATAAATACTGTAGTTACCAACCACTTCAGTACAATGACATCATTATTGTTCTATTTTAGCTAACATTAGATGATTGCATAAAGCTTAGGAAGGACCTCTAGCAATCAAAGGGATATAATATATCTAAATTATCACTTTGACTCCCACAGACTCTTTTTAAGCTTATAATAATAGTCTAATAATAGCCTAAATAAACTTAATGAATGCACCATAGGATACGGATAGGTTAACAATTTCCCAATGATCTTTGTTATATAGTACTCACAAATGGGAAAACTGCTATGGTTGATAGTGTATAAATAAACATACACACAGTAAGTCCACAAATAAAATTCAAACAAACAAATTATATACCGTACATTATATCAAAGGCAAAATGTCATAATCTTAATAATAAATATGCATGCTTATCTCAATGGCCTCACTCTACAGACGATAACGTAGTGTTCAGCCTTCCATCCTCAATATGACAAATTAATCAAAATAAGAGGGAAAGGAAAGGTGGCCAAGAAATAGTAACGGTGAATTATAGTCAAAATTAACCCAAGCATTGTATATTACAAAATATAACATACTAGAGTAGTACAAGGGTTAGTCTAAACAGTTTTCTTATCTTAGTAAAGTTGCTAACTATATTACTTTGGCATGAAGTTGAAGATTATATTTTATTATTTTAAAATACTTCAGACAAACTACTGCTTCCTCTGCATGTGACATTTTTAAAACACCTTAACATGACTCTACTATTCATAAAAAAAACAATATATGTGAAGTTCTAAAGAAATGGTGCAAGGGGTACAAAATGTTGAACTTGTAACATAGTAATACAATTATGAGAAGGGAAAGAAGAGAGAATTGACCGATATTCCATGCTGTGCTCCAGCGCTACCAGAAGCTATACACAGTTTATACACATACTGTAGGTCTATAATGTTCAGACCTTTTCAAATTTAGCTATGTCGAAGATTAACAGAACTTGAGAATACTGTACATAAACACTTTGCTTCTTCCTGCCAAGTCTCCAATAACCGTAATGGACATAATAGAGGCAAAGATTCCATTGATGGAGTGTGGCTACCATAAATAATAATCTACATGCACAGTTGCTGACAAGTAGCCTCCCCCACCTGACGATATTAACGAAACAGTAAATGATGATTTGCGAAGTATGGGTCAACAGTATAAGTCAATTGCAATGTGTTTCGTCAGTAGGGTTCCATACAAACTTTATTACTCTGTTGACTATGGGTGACTATACACTTGAGGTATGGGTCTGGCATGTATTCAGCATTCACACTGACTATTTCTTTTGGCAAAATCACACTTCATATCTTATTTCCGTAGTTACACAAGCACAATTCTTGTGTCCTACAGAGTCTTATGGCTTATTTCAAATATGATGGACTAATTGGCAATCAGTTGTTTGTAATTGAAATGAACAATAAGAATTTGTGGGATACGAGAGTAGCTGAAGAAGTAATGTTTGTGGCGCGATTCAGCCTTGTGAATGAAAATGTGCTATAGTACACCCACTAAGTAAATAACATACAATACATACAAGTTTAAAGACTGTTTTGTCCACAGAGAATGTGGTTAGTCTCCCGTCCTAAATGGCGACTTTCCAGGCGACCCTGTCAAGGGCTGCCTCTGTTGTCAAGTTCTATTTATTGAGATCAGACCGGAGTACTGTACCTGATTCCACGTCATTCTAGGTCTACCCCTACGCGCAGCTCTCCCCAAGTTCACAGTCCGGCATTTCTTCACCCAACACTGATCATCCATTCTCTCCACGTGTCCAAACCAATACTTGCATTATACTGTATATACGGTATACTGTATGTGATAAGGGAAGCAAAATTATGTAATACAGTAGTTAAAATTATAATCGGTGCCGACACTCTACATACACTCATTGACACACAGAAAAAACCACACACATATGTATACAACATCCATGCACAGTTGCACACCCATTGTGACACATAAATACATACATACAGGCACACACACAGCCATTTATTGTCATGATTTCAATAGCAATACAAATCATTGTATATTTTTCTTTTTCACTAGAATTATCTAATTATTCAGTAGTACTGTAGTGATTTATCAAACATTATAAACAAAAAAGGAATAATTGTATAATGCAAACAAGCATCCATTACATTGCAGAAGCTATAAAATGACTTCAGAGAAAGGGAGATTTTATTCATTTTTCTATACTACTGGATATGAAAACAAATGTTCATCATATAATAAATCAGACAGGCAAACACAGCACCTATCTGCACTTAAGTGAATAGTGGTAAGATATTTCAGTCAGTCAGTACGTCTGGAGTTAACTTATCCAATCATCTGTTACTGTGCATTCTTCACTCCAAAAAGGACTATCCAAAGTTAAGGGAGTAAGCTTGGCGGGGCATTGCTGCAGTATTCATCTCAAAGAATTTGCCCATTGGAGTTCGTAGTGGGTGAGTTACCCAACCTGGTACACAGGAGCTACTGTATATTAACCAGGTTAGAACTAAAAAACCCATAGGGAGATTTTCATTCTTGATTGGCAAGTGGATTCCTCTGGCTCAATCACCAGGTAGAAGGAATCAAATCTAATACAAAAGACAAAGAGATAGATCCTTGGGAAGTGAGGAATGCTCAACGCCCATTATGATAACCTAACTCAAATAACGAGGAAGGGGAACCACAAACCCATAAAAACCACCACACACGCTCAGTTCCGCATGCCAGACCCAACTTTGTCTTGGTCAATTTGAGCATGTGGGAGGTGGTTTGATAGTTTAAGCAAGCCTGTGAGGCCTGCAAAAACTGTCAAACTACCTCCACACACTCAAACTGGTCTGTGGACCTGGCAGACTGTACTGAACATGTATGCCAGCCTTAAGAAAGAATGAGACTGCATCAAGAGTATATTCACTAATTATTTAATGTTTCTAGTTATTTTGATCATAACCACTAGATTAGAAGTTGGTATTTAAAAGCCTGCGATATTCTCTCACAACCCAGTTCAGTGACATACGACAAAACTACATGACCTTATCACTCAGTTCTATACAATTAAATTTCCAGCTTGAGACCATATTACACAGTCAAAACCTTCCACAAATGTCCATCCATAATGCTTAGCCAGTTCAATCTGATGACAAGATTCAATTTCCTTCTACCGAAACATGCCATGGCTTAGGACACAAATAGCGATAAAAACATAATCTTCCCAACTGCCACTGATGGAAATAAGAACCACATTCAAGCTAACTGCTCTTATATCTAATTTCAACCATTGCCAGATGTTCTTTTTTAATTTAAGTGATTCTTAAGAGTCACAAGATTAACACTATGAATAATTAAGCAAATGAAAGCATAATGATAATGAAACTTTACTGTAGTTACGTACATAAGCCCTTTTAAAAAGCTATTGACAGTTTAAAGATGAACAACAACAAAGCTTCTTTTGCATTTTTCATGCATATTAAATTTATACCAGTCTGATCACAATAATGGTTCTGCATGTCACGATGAGGATAAAAGGCTCAACAAGCTTTTAACCCTTTCAGTACGGAGGATGTTTTATATTGTAATCTGGTTATCATTAGACAGACAATTCTGTGTTACATGAAAGACCCTGGGAAACAAAGGGGAAATATTATCTCGATCAACCCTCGGACTCCCATAGGTCCTTCCTAAGCTAAATAAAATAGTCTAATTGGTAGTCAGAATAAAATTAAGAAAGAAGTCACCGTACTGATAGGGTTATGTGCATTACTGTATATGAATTTCTTTTTAGAAGGCATAGTTAAAATTTAATGAGAAAGAGGACAGGGTGTATAAGAAGAGGAAAATAATACATTCAATACTTGAAGTTAGAAATATTGGAAACTCCGTACAGAATATGTTAGTCCAAGATAAATTAACTTCATACAAAATTAGTCATACCAATTGTTCAGAGAAGTTGACAAAACGAATATAAAACATTTGAGGAGGAGGAACACTTTATTCATAACGTTTTCCTTAGAGCTTTATCAGGTCTAAGTGAAACGATGTCGGAAAAGTTCTCCTCCTCAAATGACACTTATATTCGTATCAATAATTCTCTGAAAGTCAACATAATATATTCTACAACTACCTTCTCAGTTTAATATTAGCCTACCTGATAAAATAAATAAGATTACCGGTACCTAAAACTGTGAAACCAACAAGTCTATCATCAGCCTAATTAACCCATTTAGTAACAAGACACCTTTTTTCCATTAAAGTCTTGCCAATCATAGACTTAGCTTAGAAAGAACCTCCAGCAATCAAAGGGGTGAACTCAATCTTGATTAACCCTTTCACTCCCACAGGTCCTCTCTAAACTTAATAGAAATTGTCTACTAATAGCCAGAATAAAATGAAGGAATGCATCACAGAGAGGATTAATATGTAAATGTTTATCTCTCATTACCTGTTCCTGCTACAAATGACTTCCGCTAGCAATAAACAACAAGTTATTCCAAGTAGAAATTTATCCCTTACCATCTGTTCCTTCGGTTACAAATTACTTCTGCTAGCAAAAATAAGCAAGCTATTCAGCTATTGTACTGTACAGTAATGCTAAAGAATAGCAGAACCTTACAATAACAAAACACTTGAAATCTGCATCGATAATCTTCACATGTGCACTAACATTCACAACTGCTTTATCATTAGACACCAAGTGTACAAATATATTTGTAATACCAGATTAAATCAACTGAACTTTAATACTGTAATAGGAAAAACTTTTAAAATGTTTGGTAATACAGATCAATTATATAACTGTGATATGTTCAAAAATATATAGTGCATAGTAAATATATTACTGTAACTGCATATCATTTTTGTATGATATTCTACAGTTGCATGTTCGATATACAGTACAGTACACTGCATAGTGAATAATGGATTTACAGATATATCACAGAACAATCCAGTACTCAGTAAATAGGTACTGTAATAACAACAGACATGTACACACACAGTGCTTGTCAAAACTACCGTAGCCTCACGGTTTCTTTATTTACTTTAATATCTAATATTGTATATACAATTATAACAATGTGCAGAATTTTCAAATGTCGTGCTAGAATGACAATACATGTGGTAAACAGGAACAAATATGTCCAATAAAGCTAACTCGTAAAGAGACTGGCTATAATGTAACTTAATTACGGTACTCTGTTTTTGCAAGTTTCTGCCCTCTTCTCTAACACTTCATTACAAGTACATCCCATGTATAAGCCGCCTCCTATTATATGAAACCAACAAGAATATGGTTCAAGTTTGCTTTTCTCATACATTAAACAGGAGCTAAGCTACGTTGTCCGACATTCCGCCCGAATCTTGTAATTACTAGCTAGAAACAGAGCAGTGTGTCCATACAAAATCTTGCCATGGCCTTCCCAAAATCCTTGCTCCTTTGCTCCTCTAACTGTTGCTCTTGGATGGCCTTGATGGACTAATGTTAGGTTTTGAATGTCCTCAATGAGGACCTGCGAGTTGTTTCCAGCAATTATTCTCGTGATTAGGACATATGTCCACAACAGGTGGCATGCCTACTGTACCACATATGTATTTATTGGTATGCTAGTACAGTATTATTAGTACGGTATTAACAAATTAAAAATTTACAAACAATCTGACACTAAACGGCACGGAGAATAGAATTCCTTCCTTAACTCTTTGATTAAGTTTTATTATTTATTTTGAATAACGTTAGATAATTCTGTTCAGTTAAGACCTGACACAATGAAGAAAATACAAAAATAACTTTTAACCTTTCAAAGTGATCATTTCCATTCATTGTAATCTGGTTATCTGAAGGCGATTGTATTCATCCATGGCACGACCTATCATGGGTGTGGAACACCTACAATGTCATCCTGGGCTCAGATGTACTAACCAATACAAAACAAGATAAAAAAAAAAAAAAAAAAAAAAAAAAAATTGACCTCAGGTGCGAATGACTTTGGCCTCAGGTATTAATCCTCCTTAGCTCCACCTTAATGTCATCTTTGATCGTACCTTAGCTTGTATTGGTTTGTACAACTAGGTCATGATCTATCATGACTAACGTAGAGGGAAAGAGAGAGAGTGGTGGGTGGGGAAAGAGCCGCACCTACCATGACCAATGTGTACATTGGCCTGGCTGATGGGTGGGGTTAAAGTGCAAAGTGAATTAGAGTCCTGTCAGGACTGCCAGGGTTTATGGGATTGGATTCTCGCATGATAATAATCTTAGTCCAGAGCAAAAAGTACAAACTAAATTATACCACTGTCCTCCATCTCTATACTGCATAGTGTTCTGTTCCACCTCCTGTACCTTATCTCTGACCAAATCCTGAGGCAGATCCAACTAACCTTCAATACTTTCTTCTTCTTACTACCATACCCTACATAACCTTACCCTGATGGCCATAGGATTATGCGAGTAGTCGACTGGCTGGCAACGGTAGGAGTACCCGCGGAGCCACCCGCCCATACCAAACTGTAACCAAACAACACGATGCATCCACTAAGGGCTCACACTCCACTACTGTATGTACCTCCTTAACTCATCTCACCCACCGTATAACACAGCCGTCCGGCTATAGGAGAGTTACGCTGACTTAAATAAAGATATTGCAAGTTGTATATATTGTGTTGAAAACAACTTTTAATTTTAAGCAGTAGATAACTGTCAAAATCTTCCTTAAGTGTGTGATCTGTTGCACTTAGTAGTAAGAATAACATTTAGATGCAGACAAAACTGAGTGGAGGTAAACAGTATAGCATCCACAAGACAGAGGGCAGCATAGCTCTCCATATAGAAGATGCTGGTGTTTACTACCTGGTTGTCTGAGTACTTGGAGAGGTACCTAGTGCCAGGCATATGACCAGGTGTAACGTGATGTGACGCATACACACAAACACAACACAACAGTCAAGTCACACTCACGCAGTAGCTCTCAGGTTGATACTTATATATATATATATATATATATATCAATATACAGTATCATGGTTAGTGGGAGTATAAAGAATCATAAGTGCTATCATCTACTGTAAACTATATATATTAATGATGGTAAGGAGTGTAAAATCATTCATAGTAGCAGAATAGCCAAGTCTCTTGTACAAACATTTTGAAGACATTTATCAGGTTTACAGTACATTTAGCAATACTGCTGCATAATAATAAAAACAAATAATGTTAAATGTGATTATGTTTGAACAAATAAGACGGATATTGAAGACACTAACTTTTATAGGTTACTAATAGATACAGTAATAAATACAGTACAGTCAACATTATAATAGATTTATTATTTCCACCCTTATGCCTATCTTCCTGTTCCCGAATGCAGAAAAATGTCGCTGGGCAATTCAACTTTGTAAAGAGAAGGGGTTTGATCACTGCTCAAACTGTCTCTTCCTCTCATGCCATTATAATAGGGCCTGTATACTCAATGATGCCATAAGTTACGGTAAGGTGAGAGGCATAACAAACTAATTAATCAACAGTTTATTCCTTCCCCAAGGCATAACTTACTCGTACTCAGAACAACTAACCTATCGCAAGTTATAGAACCCACTATGACTTGTTTTGAGTATTACTAGTGCTAGAATTAATATGTTGGCATTTAGGATATGATGATCAGAGGGACAAAAGATCTCTTCAATGTATTGAGTATCCAGCCTCAGGTTTCTATTCATCAAGCGCTATGGTACAGAGAGCACTAGTCTGCCTTAGCCTTCCCTGGATAACAAATACAAACATTTCCATTCTATTAATGTTTGACTAACGGATTGTTCTTATCGGCCGCGTCACCAGCAATTCAAATGAAAGGAAGCTCAACCACCAGTAGTGATAGCCAATACAGTATAATGTTTAGTGAATAATTTCTACGAGCTGATAAAACATTTTGAACGATTTCATCGTACCACATTATCATTATTATTATACTTTTTTCTTTTTTTTTTAATCACTCAATTCCTCAAGCTTTTTAAAAGGAGTATACCAGCTACATGTGTTGGCGACAGTATGCAGTTGGTGCGGATTCGAGTCCCCTTACGGGTTACTGAGTTTATGAATAATGAAATCCTAAGGAGAGGAAGACTAGCCCAGGACCTCTACTACTCTCAGGAACAGGAAACCAAGTGGGTGGTTGGTGGGGTGGACAATAAGGGAACAACCTGAATGCTTCTGTTAGTGACTATGACTAATATGGTTTGTGTCCTGGTCTTGTGTGGTTGTGGGGCATTGGGATCACCACGTTCAGGCGATTGATGGCCATTTTTTCAGTAATTCTTTTTCATAGAAGTTATCATAAAACTTAATTATTCTATGGTATTTCCTTTGAATAGGTTATATTTGTTTATAAAAGAATACCGGTAATAATGTAAAATGATTAAATATAATATAAAATGTACACCAATAGAAATAATATAGGTGATATATTATTGTGCTTTGCATGGCCCAACCTGATAGCAAACTGAAAAAAATACCCTGGGAGTGGCAATAACGAGTCGGATTTTCTTCCAAGTGACCACCCTACAGTAATAAATTTTATTACTATGTAAACATAAACGTAGATTAACAATGACTGCAAAGTAAAGTCATATCAGGCTTTACAGTACAGTAGTGTATATATTAAGAGGTGACGGGTGAGGAAACAAATACTGTACTCGAACAACTCCTACACAAGTACACCATGTCTTTCAACCATTCATCTATTTTACTACTACTACTACTTCACCCATGAAAGCAGTAGTTAAATCATATTAACAAAGTTACATTGAAACCATACTTTTTTGTGAATCATTGCCTTTACATTCTATTTAAAAAAAAATACAATTAAGGCATTAATTAATCATTGAACGAGAAATACATTGCTGCGAGGAAAATCTTGTTGTTGTATAGCACCCAGCTGACCAATGAGTGGTAGCAAGCCCTTCATAACACCTTGTTATGATGCCAGTGATATTTGGATCTGATGAACTTTTGCAATGTACAGCTGGGGCCAGAATTTTGTGGTACACTTTTGTCCAATAGTTCATCAAGCATGAAGATATCTATGAAAGTATTTGTTAGGTCACAAAGAGCCAGTCAGTGCACTTCAATAGTCAATACTGTATATTTACCGTTGGGTGCTAGGTATTGTACTAATAACATCTGGTTGCATTGCACTCTCCTTAGGTCATTAATTCACCTGTTCTTATAAGAATGACTGGTACAAGAAGGACATATTGTACTCGTGTAGGATCTGGTGGTTTAGTAATTTCTCCACTGAACACCTCGTCAATATAAAAATCTTGTGTCTAATAGATATGACAAACTGAAAAGAAACATTAGTAACTCTTTACATGATAAATATACCACATAGATCACAGCACAACCTGAATAAAAATATATATTTTAATCATAACGTGAAAAAATGGCTTGATCACATAGTGTTAGTAGAAAAATATATATATTATCACAGCTGCTGGTTCGTAGTCAGCAGATATGAAGATAAAGTGTTGGGATAATTGGAATAAATATAAAAAATGTAGAGCTAATATTTCAACTTGTTTTGGAAGTTATTAAAATTCGTATTTGCCTACTTTTTTTTTATCCAATTTAAGACATTTAAAACCAACTTTGCCTATAATTTTCTGTAGTGAATTATCAAATTTTCCGAGTTGTTGTTAGAGCTTAAGTTTCTCGTAAGCAATGTTAGTTGGCACACAGCAGCTGGAGACACACAAAGCAATGCATTTCAGGTTGACTGAGAGAGAGAGGGTGTGAGAGTAAACCATCATGCTGTTTACTCCCGCCCCGCCCTGCCATTTGTAGCACATGTAGGGAGAATACACCACACTACAGTACAGGACAGAAGGCAGTGTCACAACCACAATATTAACAACAGATTCATATTTATCGGGGTCTGCCAGTTCCAAAAATTTTAAAGGTGTGTGAGGATCAATCTTAGTGCAAATTTACTAAAGTTTTCAAAATAAGTGAAAGGTCGGCTCGGTAATCAGGCCATAAAAACTATTAATATTATAAAGAGATAAAATAAATTTTAACATCCTAGGGTTCTGAATCTATTAAAATAATCATTACCATGACTACGAACAATTGAGACTAATAAAGAAAGACCTAGGGCCCCCTCACAGGCAGCTAGGGTTAAAAAGAATAAAACAAAATACTGTAAACCTGGTTTGACGAGGACACTCACTTCAGTATCAAGATTCAAATTTTGTCTCCAGTCATAAAAAAATGGGTTTGCAAGTTTTACATTATTATTTGTGACTGGGACCATATCTTGAACCTTTACACTCTGCTTAAAGAAGTGACCATAGCAAATGGCTGGACAAAATCATTCAAATAAACACCGTGAACGACCGCAGCAGTGCAAGTACTGGTACTGAGCTGGATACACAGGCCTAGTTTGCCTTTTTCCAGAGAATCTACTGTAAGAAACTGTAAGAAAATGATTATGATGGAAGTGAAATTTCTTGGATAAATGACTGCTACAGTATATTTTGAACTGTGATTCTGCAAACACGATATATTCTGTTGCCAAAACTGTTGGTATGACATCACCTACTGTATCACTAACTTATGAATGCTCCACAAAATGCCTTTCACATGGCTGGTAGGAATATAAAGACTAAATACTGTACAACCCCTCCTACGACTCTACTCTATATGCCATAACGCCACATGAAAAAGAGGCATGTGAAGCATCCTCAAGTCTAAAATCAGAAAATGTCACACACAATGAAAGCCCTCAGGGAAAATGAGTGAAGGCCCTAATAGGAAATATCTGAAAGAGGAAGTGAAGGAGAGGTCAGATCATGTTTGGGGTCAAGCCGGGTCTCACTACCACACAACAGAACAGCTTCACGGAGAGAGAGGGTATCAAGTTTATGCAGAGATTATTATGGTCATGCTGCAAACCAACAGATGTTTTATGGTTGGTTGTGGATGAGATTTATGTGTCATGAATAATCTTTTAACCAATTCAATCAGATAATTTCTTTACTTCACTTAGGCTACTGCCAAGTGATTTTATTCTATTGAAGGAAGGACCTCTAGGATTTAAAGGTCTTTACAGATTTAACCCTCTAACTCCAAAAGGCCCTTCCTAAGTTGAATAAAATAGTCTGCAGAGCTAGAATAAAACAAGACTGAAAGGGTTAACTGATCATTCCACACAAAAGCCTATAACATTGAAGGAGGGAGGGCGAGGGGAAGGGAGGGAGGGGGAGACTTACATATGACCAGGGGGGAGGGAGAGGGGAGGGGGGGAGGAGACTTACATATGACCAGGGGGGAGGGCAAGGGGGAGGGAGGGAGGGGGAGACTTACATATGATCAGGGGGGTGGGAGAGGGGAGGGGACTTACATATGACCAGGGGGGAGGGAGAGGGGAGGGGGGGAGGAGACTTACATATGACCAGTCTAACACCAATGACAAAAAATAATAATAATAATAATAATAATAATAATAATAATAATAAAAAATGAATCCACTTCTCTGATTACTATCCGTGTGTCAGTAGTGAGTGACTGGGCCCCTTTTGTATCCGCAGGTTAACACACCCAGACGTACAGTTGTCGTCAATACCTCCCAAACACTTGCTGAATCTCATTTATATTCCATACATTATTAAGGGGGGTCACTGTTTTTTTTTTTATCTTTCTCTCTTTCCCTGGCTTGTATCCATTCGGCTCCATGCAGCCAACTGTTTTACGACGTATATCCCCATCCAGGCGTTGATTTCATCCTGGCGAGCGATAGCGAGCCAGCATTGTATGGAGAAATCCGGCTTTGTCGGAGACATTTTTGTATCGAAAAATGTACAAATTTAGCTTGCTGTCAAAACAAAAATATATATATGCTGGCTCGCTACTGCTCGCCAGGAAAATATTGACACCTGGATGGGGGTAAACGTCTTAAAACAGTAGACTGAATGGGGCCGAATGGATACAAGCCAAAGAGAGAGGGAGAGGGAGAGAAAGAGAAAAAAAAAAGCGAGGTGGGCTCCCTTAAAAGCGCTCGGTGAGAATTGAAGGCAACTGTACAAATATTCACAAGACATATACAGTCAGGCTCAACAGACATGCTACACTTCCTTCAATTTACCTTTTTAGTATATTTATCTTGACAAAAATCTTCTTAAAACACAGAATTTAAAGAGTCAATGTTAAAACTTTGTTTCTGTGTGTTAAGAAGTAATTTCTTGGTACAACTAGAGTACATAATAGTGTACAGTACAGTCATAAGGTTTTGTTTTCTGTCTATGAATGAGACATGACTTTTGCTCCTGACTGTGCATTCAAGTCAAGGTCTATGGTACAGATAATACAGAGAGACAGACTGGGAAAGAAGAAATTTTCACTACAACTCCAGAATCTCACCCAAACAGTGTGCACTTTGTATCATGTTACAATTACTTACACAGATGGTGCACATATCATGACATTCCTAGTGATGGAGTGCGTGGTCATAATCATGATGTTGTAAATAAATATATATAAATAGAGAACTTATACCGTACTCACATTAATTAATTTAATAAAAAAAAAAAAATCTTTGCAAAAACAGTTTTTTCTTTTCCATGAGGGTATAAATTCTCAACATACATGTGCTATAGGACACTTGTGTGTTTTAGTGAGAATCAGAATCTGAAAATAGATGATGGCAATATACAGGATAAATACAGTACAAGAAGCATATCAAATAAAGTTCAGTATATATACATTGTATGTACAGTACAGAATAGTAGAAGAAGCAAGTGGAACAAGAAGTAAACACCAAACACATCTACAAACAGTCAAGCACGTGAGATCTTGAATAATATCGTGTCCTCGTCTCGTTCTTCCCGATTATGGATATATATCGGGCATGACTCATCTTAGTATATTTTACAATTGAGAAATGAGCACTAACCGAATTAGCTTTTCGATCAACAGAATATAATATGCCTACATACCTATACAGTCAAAGAAAAGTCCAAGAAAACAAAAATCTAACTTACCTATCTAAATTAGGTCCGTAGTAAAAGATTTTATTGTAAGAGAGCTTCTCTTACAATCTTTGATCTTGTCGTGCGTAAAATGGGTCACTGGTAGAAACAGCTGTTACCTGTCATCATTGTCATGAGGTTATTTCCTACACACATTATCAGAGGTCAGTCCAAGGTGGGTGGGAAAGAAAAATAAGTTACTTTACAGTACAGTGTATGTCATGGTACTTTACACTGTCATGTTACTTTACATTGCCACATTGTTATATATAAGGAAACGTTACTTTAAATTATGTAACGTAACTTTACATTGTCATGTTACTTTAAATTATTTAACATTACAAAATGTCATGATACTTTACAATATGTAATGTTGCTTTATGCTGAGCTGTCTAGACAATCAGGCAATATATTTGTTAACCTTTTCAATCAGAAAAAGTGTCTATATTTTTACCTCCCAGGGGTTAAGGGAGCCTTCATCTCATGGTGGAGGTATATAAAGAATATGCCCCTCGCATCCTACTATGTATTATGCAAGGCGACTAACGGGGGATGGCGGTAGACTTATGGACCAACAGCCATTACTATACAATAAAGCCTTGGTTTGGGACTGCCAAGCCTGGTGGGGTGTGGATAGGTGCCACAGGGGACTCTACTAGTCTCACCTGGGCGCTGTTTGGTGTCACGCCAGAGTCGGCCACAATGTTTGCATGGTGGGGCAGTGTTGTGGCAGGATTTTGTTGAAATAAAGTCCAAGTTGTCTAATGTACAGTAGAGTCTTGGTATGGTACTGTCTTGTTATAGCACTGTTGAGGCTGGTGTGGTTTGCAGATACTGCAGGTGCAGATGCTGTAGTTGGACATAAGGGAGTCTTGCTGCGGAAAGGATAGCGCTATGCCAACATCAGCCACAGTGATGACATGATGGGGCGGTGCTGTGACGGGAGTCTATTGTATCATATTCCAACTGAGGAAAGACAACCACATCTGAGCCATTACAACGTATGTATGGAAAACAACGTTAAACCATTGTATGTATTGTATGTATAAGAAGGACCTCTATGTCAAAAGTTCAAGATCTGTGTGCAATGAGTCCAATGGGGCATTCTAAACCGGAATACAATGGTCTGTAGTAAAGTAATAAGAAAACAATACAACTTTGTCTGATTGAAAGATTTACAGCTACAGGGACAGGGACATTTATTCAGTCAAATCTTTTGCAGTTGTTATTGAAACTAATTTAATATCAATAATTTTCTTCTTTTCATGGTAATAAATTCTTAGAGAACTACATAATCAAGTAAAGGAATTTGCAACTGATTACAGTGAACAATAGAATATTGTATTTTGTAGATACAAAACCGGAAAACAAGTGACTGAAATACTGGTCCAGCAAGAGAAAGTCTGTGCAGTCATGTTCCCAAGAGGGCAATAAGTCACCTAAGGCACTCTGTATGGTCTCTTCAGTTTTATATTTATTATAACAAACTCCTACACCACAGCAAAATTATTGTTATCACTTTAAACTACATGATGAATTTTTAATTTTATTCTAGATACTTACAATCAATTTAATTTAACTTAGGAAAACAATTGTGCAGTCAGAGGGTTAAAACACCATCACTTCCTCTTGCATGTTACTTCCTAAGCTGAATAAATTGATCTGCAGGTTGCTGAAATAAAATTTTAAAAATCATTGGCATAAAAGGGTTAACTATTTGTCTGAAGCTATGACCAACTAAATTATGGGCAAGAAAGGCTATACTTTTATATAAACTATTGAATATAGTGGTGGTACTCTGTAGACAGTATATAGTACTATATTATTTTGAGCTTTATGTTTACCAAAAGTGATGATAATTAAAACTATTCTAAGATTAACAGTGATGTATGACATAGTGTTTACTAATGTGCAGGACTGCAATGACATTAACATTAATACAGTATATCTATAGTATATACAGTATATATATATCTTATTTATATTTACACTCGGGGAAAAAGAAAAAAAGAAAAGAAAAAAAGATTACATCTAAATACTAAAAGGTAAAGCATATTCTGTTAGCAAAAATGCCCAGGACAGTGAAATTCTTTCAATAATCATTTTAAAATATCACACAAAATGCATAAAACTTCTTACGTATATTGTAAAGTTATTCTTCTAATATCTTTATGACTATGATGTGCAGTACAGTATAATATTTTCAAGTGTGCTCCGGTACTTTGTCAAGCTACTCAGAGCTTGTACGACCATGCTAGCAACATTTCTCTACACTTACACCTTTCAATATCATCACAAATTTCTGATTTAGTATCTTTTCACCATACATTTTATTTAGCTTTGGAGAGACCTCTCCAAGTCATAGAGTTAAAACAGAAATAGTATTATTAACCCTTATTATAGGAGAGATTGTTTCTAAGCTGAATTAAATTGTGTGGCATTAACCAGAAATAATGTCATGACACTGAAGGGGTCCAAGTGACTAAACAATCATGCAGTCGTGCACATGTTTGACGACCCTAGGCGTACAAAGAGCCATAGTCACGAACCTTCGTAGGGCATCCCAAGGTTTCATCGTGCCTTCAGGTACTAATGATTACAGGAATATAACATTATACAAAGTGACTATAAGATCACATAGTCATTAAGAATATTGGTTTAATGGAACATATGACATCATAATTTACTTCATGCAACATTATTATCCTCTAATCATCTATACCCAATAGTAGTGGATCCTTCACACACCCGACGAGTATTACGGACTATGGCCCTAGGAGGGAGCAATCACCTTTCTTACCCAAAGTTTGGTGTCGTGTGAACAATGATGTGAGAGCACCTACCTAGTAAGAGCACCCTCTTAGTGAGAGTACCCACCTAGTGAGAGAACCTACCTAGTGAGAGCGCACCTACCTACGGCTGCCTCACCACGGGCCTCAGAGTAACATCACGGTCAACTGGTATATAGTACAACACAGCCAGACATATACCACTTACACTAATAGCAGAAGGATTGTCCGAATAGTCAACTGGTTGACAGCGGAATGAATAATGTGTGAACCATCCACTCATTCCAATCTGTAACCAATTGTAGTAAAAAAATGGTGCATGCAGGACAATATTAGAAAAGTTTGGTAGGATTTGTAGGAGCAAACTAAGCCACATTAATGCTAACATAAAAGGGATGATCATGACTAACATTCAATCTTATAAGACAAAAGAATTCTCATTAGCACATAGCTATATAACGAGAGATCTGACTGCCTATAATCTGTTCCTTGCCTTACAATTACTACTGAATGTAAACTTTTCCATAATTCCACATAATAGAAACATACGTATTAGTAATTACAACAGTTCTAATAGGCCTACAGTATATTAAGAATAATACCATAATCCATAACTTAATCATCTATTGCTTCATTATTTAGTCATTAAACTTTATTTATTTATATTAACTTTACAGCTAGTCGTCACAGAGCTACACAAATATTAAAGTTTGTTATAACTGTTGGTCTCCACTGATGACACTCTGATACACTCCTACATTACACGTTGATTCATTTAAACTCTGCCTAGACAAATATCTCGCATCAAACCTGCGACTGACTGCGTTTGTAAATTAATAACTTTATTTTATCCTCCCCTCAGTTACTAACCCATATGTCCCCTACTAACTTCCTAGTCCTGCCACGGACATTAGTTCCAGGGCAGTAGTTCCCTTTCCAATGTTCCCTTACCCACTCTAAACCACTGTTTGGACACTTGATCCTCAGTGTTTTGGAGGACAAGCAGCCTAGAAGGGTCACTAGATCTGTTGTTGCTTGATTTCCTTTGTACTACAACAAGCTTAGGAGTGCTCCACAATGTTGTCCGGTGCCTGAGCAGTTTATTTTATTACCTAATTGTATGCTAAATTTGAGAGGAAGTTAACTATTGCATAAATCTTGTGTAAGTAACTATGAGTTTCTATTTTTTCACTAAAACCAAAGTAAAGTCATGTTAGAGGGCTTACGCTAGACTAATCTTTGCTGTGGCACTCATCTCCATGTTTTAGCCCCTTGGAGCCTGTGGTGCAGAATTTTGGTGTGAGTATCCTAGGTTCGAGTCCTTGGAGTGCCACATGTATTTGTTGATTTCATTAATTGAGTTTAGAAGTAAAGTTGGTTGGTGAAATAATATGAATACAAGTACTACTGTACATATCCAAAGTGCCTCTCTCTGATCCACGCGTCTGACTTTCTCCTATGATATTGACGGGAGCGCTTGGGTCGGTAGAGACCATTTCTATGATAGTAGTAGAGGTGCTCTTCACAGAGCTTTGCACTGGCCAGGTGGTAGTCCAAGTTCCAAAAAAAGTTTGTTTTACATAATTTTATTTTTGTGATGAATGAATTGTAATTTTTCACATAATGCGTTTCTGTTTTGCCATTGTTCGTGTTGAGACTTTATCAAATGTTTGGCTAGCTGTGTTCGTCATGCACATCAGTTGAGTTGCTAAGTGAACAGAGGCATCGGGTGTGAGGAGACTGGCTATCCATATCAGACTTTCACCCTAGCCGCTTCTTTAAGTCCTAAATTTTTTATTCCTATCGTATATAAAACTGCTGACTTAAAAAATGGAAAGTCACTGTATAATCTGAATTGGTCTCTAGAGTGCCATCACAAACACGGAGCCAAATATGGTCAATATACAGGAGGCGCTACAATATAGGTAGCAAAATTATAATGGTAGTTTTGGGTTCCTATCATCATATGCTCCATTTCTATATACGTTTTATCCCCGGGAAAAAACAAACAAAATCTTGGATTTTTTTTTTTTTTCTTGTATTTTTTTTTTTTTTATTAACCTAACCAAAAAACCTAACCTAACCTAACCTAAATGTATTTGGGGGCTATTAGGTTAGGTTAGGTTAGGTTTTTTGGTTAGGTTAATGACCAAAACAAAAAATCCCAAGAAAATAAATGAAAAATCCCAAGATTTTTTTTTTTTTTTTCCCGGGGATAAAAAGTATATAGAAATGAAGCATATGATGATAGGAACCCAAAACTACCATTATAATTTTGCTACCTATATTGTAGCGCCTCCTGTATATTGACCCCAAATATTGATTCACTCTCATTTCATATGCTATTACAGCCTCAACCATTTTCATATATCAAGCCCTCTTAGCCAAAAGGAATAGCTTCTCATTTTGGGGGACTTCACTTGCTATATGTAAGATAATTAACCCCTTTAATCAGACAATACTTCTACTTTGTTAAGGGGAGATATCCACTTGAGGGATTTTTTTCTTGACTTGTTTCTCCCTCATGTTTAGCCCCATTGCTTTTGATATTATAAAATGTTTGCCCCATTAGTTTAGCGATTTTAAGAACTTTTACCCCATATTAAGACCTTTCGTGCCATTTAGGTGTCGATTTTATCCTGGCGAGCGATAGCGAGCCTGTAATTTAAGAGGAATCGGCCTTCGGCCGAGACATTTTTCTACCGAAAAATGTAAAAATTTATATTAAAAGGGACTCAAGGGACTCAAGGGACTCAAGGGAGTGTCATTTTAAGGTTGATGGAGGTCTAGGGAACAAACTAAATACCTCCCCTTAATGCTACTGCCAGATGATTATACTCAGCCTAAGAAGAATCTCTAGGAAACAGGGATAAAGATGACCTCATCTAATTCATAGAAGCCTTTCCTAAGATGAATAAAATTATCTGGATGTAGCTGAACTAAAGCATAAATGACCTTATCTGATTGAAAGGGTTAATGACAGAATAACATAGGAGAGAATAGAGTGATAGAAAATAATTGTGTAGTACTGTGATTCCTAGTTTAATTAAGTTTAATTAAGGGGGGGTCACTGGCTTTTTTTATCTCTTTCTCTCTTTTTCTCTCTTTCCCTGGCTTGTATCCATTCGGCCCCATTCAGCCAACTGTTTAAAGACGTTTATCCCCATCCAGGTGTCGATTTCTTCCTGGCGAACGATAGCGAGCCAGCATTATTTGGAGAAATCTGGCTTCGCCGGAGAAATTTTTCTATCAAAAAATGTACAAATTTAGCTTGCTGTCAAAACATAAAATATATATATGCTGGCTCGCTAACGCTCGCCAGGAAAATATTGACACCTGGATGGGGGTAAAAGTCTTAAAACAGTAGGCTGAATGGGGCCAAATAGATACAGGCCAAAGAGAGAGGGAGAGAAAGATAAGATTAGCGATGTTGGCTCCCTTAAGAGACTTAGTACCCTTCAGTTACTACTAAGGGTCAAATACATGTGTTGTGGTGAGGTCGCTGACTTCCATACTCTAAAATTGAAGTAAAACAAATAAAAATAAATAAAATAATAATAATAATAATAATAATAATAATAAATAAATGAACAAAACATTAAATCTATTCACTTTCATTGGCTTTTCTTTCTATTAACATTTAGTGGGTAACTATGGTAGTATGGTCATAAGACGCGGATGGGTGTAAACAACTGAATAACTATAATGTAAAACTTGCAAAATAAACGAACCAAAACAGGGACGACACAATATAAAGACAAAAGAACTTATCAAAAATCACTGTGTAGAAATCAAAATCAAAAAAAGAACTTAACAAAATCGCTGTGTAGAAATCAAAATCAAGAGAAGAACTTATCAAAAATTGCTGTGTAGAAATCAAAATCAAGAAAAGAACTTATCAAAAATCGCTGTGTGGAAATAAAAGGCAAAAAAATAACTTATCAAAAATCGCTGTGTGGAAATAAAAAGCAAAAAAGAACTTATATAAATCGCTGTGTGGAAATAAAAAGCAAAAAAAGAAATTATATAGATCGCTGTGTGAAAATAAAAATCCAAACAGAGCCTGAGTGCGCCTGTGGTTCGTGTGGGGGCATATAAGGGTACACCATAGAAGACATGGGAAGAGGTCTTTAAGGGGACCCCACCTCGTTTTTTTCGCTCTCTCACCCTCTTTCTCTGGGTTGTATCCATTCGGCCCCATTCAGCCTGCTGTTTTAAGACGTTTATCCCAATCCAGGTGTTGATTTTTTCCTGGCAAGCGGTAGCGAGCCAACATACTGGTTTTTTTTTGTTTTTTTTTTTGACAGCAGGCTAAATTTGTAAATTTTTCGATAGAAAAATTTCTCCGGCAAAGCCGGATTTTCTATACAATGCTGGCTCGCTATTGCTCGCCAGAAAAAAATTGACACCTGGATGGGGATAAACATCTTAAAACAGTAAACTGAATGGGGCCGAATGGATACAAGCCAGAGAAAGAGAGAAAACAAGCAAGTCACCCCCCTTAACCTCGGGGTAATGGGAGACTGTACTGTACCCTATTCCTAGGAAGTATTCCAAAACTCTTGAACATTCACCACTATAACTCACAAACCACTAGAGTAATCAAGCAAATATGTCTACCGTTTGGGAGCCAGGAAAGAGGTGTGCAAATATACAGCCCATTTGCTCTAGCCCTTTTTGAGTTATGTCTACCGTTTGGGAGCCAGGAAAGAGGTGTGCAAATATACAGCCCATTTACTCTAGCCCTTTTTGAGTTATGTCTACCGTTTGGGAGCCTGGAAAGAGGTGTGGAAATATACAGCCCATTTGCTCTAGCCCTTTTTGAGTTACAGAGGTTAGGAAATATACAGCCCATTTGCTCTAGCCCTTTTTTAGTTATGTCTACCGTTTGGGAGCCTGGAAAGAGGTGTGGAAATATACAGCCCATTTGCTCTAGCCCTTTTTGAGTTACAGAGGTTAGGAAATATACAGCCCATTTGCTCTAGCCCCTTTTGAGTTGCAGAGGTTAGGAAATATACAGCCCATTTGCTCTAGCCCTTTTTGAGTTACAGAGGTTAGGGTTCACGTTTTCTGGACTACCTACTTGAAACAGGGAATAGACCGTGACGCACTAAATGCTGCTAAATGATAAACAAGGCATTTTAAAATGATGATGATGAACTAGATTTTACTGTATTATATGCTTAACAAGACACAGTTTTTACTATAATAATTCCTGTAAAAGTAGCCCTGCATCGTCCCTAGCAAAGGTAGCATATATTATTTTGAACGTTCTTAACACCAATGACCACCCAAATGAAATTAATGAAAGTTTAGTCTTGATATTTCTCCATACAATTTGGGGTGTGTCTTATATGATAGAGATTCTTATAAGGCAGAAAATATGGTAAGCAACGCGTGAGTGACAACACAGCTACACCATCACAACACGTGTAAAACCACTTAATAATTTGTGGACTGGAGTTATTATTATTATTATATTATTATTATTTTCCTATAACCGACAGAATACATTTATGAATGCTATTACCGTACAGTACTTTATTATGCATAACTTGATAAATATGAATTATTATTTAATATACAGCATACAGTAATAGAATTGCATTCATAAATCAGTATCTATAGTTATATCAAGATAATAAAAATAATAAAGAGGTCCACAAATTTTTGGAGAGTGGGTAAGGCAAGTTGAATAATTTGTTGATGAACTGTACTGAGACAGGCTGGGTTGATACGTTCGTTCTCCTTCATGCACAACACGACTGATGCAGTTAGTAAATATTGTATATACAGTACAGTACATCTACTGCACCTTACTAATTATCTCCCTTACAACTCAACATTTTATCAATGGATCCATGTACAGTACAGTACAGTACCTGTATATACTTTCATTCCAAATTACACTGTAGCATAGCACAATACTACCAAGGAATGTTAGTAACAACTTGAAAAAAGTATTTTGAAACAATCTACTGGATATTAAATAAAGAAGGAACTTAAATAGTATAATTCCTTTCAACTGCCGGCCCTAAAATGATATTGGTAACCTACCAAAATACTGTAGTAAAATTAATGAAAAAATATTTACTAACACAGTACTTTTATGCATGTGTATTTCTTACTTGTGGATATGTACTGTAAGTTTGAGCTTCCTACATACATACATACAAGTTTAAAGACCGCTTCATCCACAGAGAATGTGGTTAGTCTCATGTCCAGGCAACCCTGTCATGGGCTGCCTGTTGTCAAGTTCTTTATTTTGAAATTGGACCGGAGTACCTGATCCCACGTCTTTCTTGGTCCCCTATGCGCAGTTCCCTCCACGTTCACAGTCCGGCATTTCTTCACCCAGATCTGATCATCCGTTCTTTCCACATGTCCAAATCAACCAAGTCGGCTCGTGCGCATCACTTCACTGATATCCTAATGCCCAGACGCCTTCTTAATTCCTCACTCGAGGAAAAAAGAATGAATAAATCTACAGTATATGTATTACTGCATAATTATATTTACATATTTTCTCATGATCATCTCTAAATTGTGAAACTATGATTTAGGAATGGTATGCATTCATCTCAATAGCTTCAAGGGCCGTATTCCTAGAAAAACCACACCATTTTTTATGATATTTACTATATTTTTGCCCTATTCCTTGCCAGTCAATAAGATAAGCTACTTGTTGTAATTGTAATGAGTAGTACCCGTATTGGAATACTTTTACAGTACTCTCATTGCAATTACAACAACTACCTTATATTGACTGACTAGGAATATGGCAAAATAATAGTACTTACCACTGACAATGATGGGCTTGTTTAGTTATACGGACCCAAATATAACACAAATATACGTGCCTGTTTTAGCCAGCTCCAGAACTGGCTAAGTCGCGTTACAAAACACATAATTAACTCAAATGGAACTCTTATAAAAGACCATGAGCTCTAACAGGGGTGACAATAAATCATATAACTAGAACAATTTATATTACACACTTTTCTATAGAACTGATGTTTGCATTTGTGTATTATACATGTGAAAAGTCTACGGTCTAAATATGCGATACGGAACATTATTGTCAACAGAGCAAGGGTATATTTTACAAGAGGTTTACACACCAAAAATATTATTGTACGCAGTATACTATGAGGAAGAAAACTAAAGAACAGTGAAAGTAATGTTGATATTATAAATGTAATTAACGTACGGATACAATTTTATAACATACTGACGACACACTGTCTCATAACAAAATTGGTGATAGTTAAATTTTACTTTTAAAATATATCCTTGTCGGTTACGT
Source organism: Paralithodes platypus (assembly GCA_032716605.1). Lineage (NCBI taxonomy): Eukaryota > Metazoa > Arthropoda > Malacostraca > Decapoda > Lithodidae > Paralithodes > Paralithodes platypus. The sequence continues at coordinate 42,618,258 of CM064507.1, forward strand.
CTGTAGGGTAATGTGACCATTATACAGTATATATATAAAAGTACTATACAGTATATAGTACAGAATAATATATAAATATATATATATAAAGCATATAGCAAGCATAATACTGTACTAATAACAGGTAATTCATGTTTGCTTGCAGCTAGATCATGCAAGTGATGACAGCACAAAATGAAATATGTATATAATTATATATTATACAGTACTTGTATATACAGTATATGTATAGGGCATACCTGCACTGCTATTACAAAAATCAACTGTACTATTCTGTTGTACAGAATAACAAGATTTGTTTCATCTTAATAAAGATTGAGGTTATTTCCAACAGCAACTCAGACGGTCTGTAGAGATAAACAATTAGCCTAATGTATCAATTGAATGTCATCACAACAAACATTACTCTAAAATTGTCTAGATAGATTTGGAACCATTCAGTATAATTAGCTATTACAATATGGTCCAAAATATCTTAAATTAATAACTGAAAGCTCCTTACTTTATTCTTGTCAATAGTCAGGCTATAATGGAATGTATGTTAAGTTCCTAAAGGATTATTTACAACAGGTAATGAAATTTTACCTATTCAAGATGCACTTGCAAAAAAAATTACTAGCAGGAAATACAAATGCATATAAATGACAAAGAAAGAAATATATCAAGTATATACGGTAATACGGTACTTAATTCCAAGCTTTGTGTACCTAATGACTAACATTCCATTAATTAGATACTATGTTTGTCACAGAGTACAATCTTACACAACAAACTCCCAAATAGAGAGACCGAAAGAAGACAATGTTTTAGGCACATCAGGTCCAGGGGTCATACTGTAGTTATAAAGGTTTCTATTTACTTTTTCCAAAAAATTATGTATCTTGTGAAATGTATACTGTATATTCCAGTCAATATAAATGGGTGATTGTGCATACTTTGGTATCGAGAGACTCTTATGTAAACTACCGGTACTCATAGACACAGCTTTACTCCTATATATAGTCATTAATGAAGAGGAAATTCATCTATTATAAAGACATTCCACAGTTATACCCAAACAAATACTTTAGAGTAGAATGTTTCCGATGACTGACACAGAATCACTACACTAAAGTTAAAAATCCTGTTGGAAAAGAACATACTTTGTTATACAATACAAATATCTGAAAGAGAGGTTATAACAATGGTTGAGAGTAGCAGAGTGTGCAGAAGGGGGATTCCCAAAGAACTGGAAGGCAAGTGATGTATACATGATAAGTCTACTCTGAAACATTAAAATAGCTAAACATTTACAAACATAATAAGCTGCAAAAAAACCAATGGTAATTATAAACTACAGTACCGGTATGTGTAAACACAACATACTGTAGTTAACTTCCTTTAACACAGATAATAGAATATAAAATACATTGAATATAATATAATATATAATATAATATACTGTATATATAGTATAAGGCAAGTCATTGTAAGCTCAGTAAGTCATTGCTGAACTTTAAAATCCCCACAAGTATTGTATGTTAAATTAAAGTGCATTGAACAAGCTCTAATGATAAAATACATAATTAACTTAATGGAATAAGAGCCAAGGAAAAGCTTTACTTCAATTATAAAATTAAGAACTGTAAGAGATCCAATCAGCAATAACCCACTTAGCCTTTCCAACGATAATGATAAATGTCACAGAACAATTCAGTCTAAAGCCCCAAGTTACAATGATGCATTTTTCATTTTATGCAGGCTATCATTAAAAGGTTATATTAAATTTATGAAGGATCAGTGGAGTCAAAAGGGCAAAAGATGGTATCGTTTAATAGTTTTCAGCCTTATAATCCTAAAGTTCCTTCTTAAAGCTGAATAACGTCATCTAATGTTAGCCAATATATAATGAAAATCACATAATAGTATACTGAAAGGCTTGAGACTTGGGAGTGAAAAGTCATTCTGGCCATGGACCAAAGCAGCCGCGCCCCAATGCTATTACGGTCCATTCCAACCGCAATATAATGGCTAACACGGTCGCTTTGGTTCCCGGCCGGAATGGTATTGAAAATGGACTACAAATACAAGACGCCGCGACTGAACGATTTAGCCCGGGGGGACAACTAACCTCGTAGAAGAGCCAGGAGGAGAAGATGACCTGCACAGCATTGTAGGCAACCATTACGTTCCGTAGCTGGAAGGGCGGGCGGTCCTTCATATACCAGGGCCCCAACACCTTCACGATCAACACATAGCTCAGGCAGATGGATAACGTTGGCCATGGCGAACTCATGAACAGCCACCCATCAACACGAGGATCTGGGGATAAAATATAGTCATTATTATAACCTAACAACAAATGTGTAATTGACTAAATATATATATATATATACTGTAAATGTGTGTAATTGACTAAAAATACATATACAAATATACAAAATCATAAAAAACATAAGTTAAACATCTTCGATATAATACACTCCTAAATGTACAGATACTACAGTCTATCTATCTATCTATTGCCTGACGCCGTGATCCCCGAAGGGGTGGCCACGAACGAACCGCCCCCATGCACCTCTGTCCCCAGTCAGTCGACGCCCCTCCCCCCAACCAGCACCGCCTTCGTTCATATACTTCCACCTCTCTTTCGGTCTACCTCTCCCTCTCTGTCCCTCCACCTCGCTCTCGTACACCCTCATAGTCATTCTCTCGCTTTCCATACGTTCCATATGGCCGAACCATCTCAAGTTGTTCCTTTTCACACTTTCCAGTACATCTACCTCCACACCACACCTACTTCCTCATTAGTCTGTCTATCCCTCCATGTAACTCCGCACGCACTTCTTAAGTAATTAATTTCCACTGCTCTCACTCTTGGTCCGAGTCTCAACCAACGTCCATGCTTCGCTTCCGTAATACTACAGTACATACATTAAAGACTATGATCTACTCGTGAGTAGGTCTCGGTCTCTTTGTTCACCTATAATTAAAGATTACACATTTTACACTAGAATAATGTAATCAGAGAACCAGAGTTATCCTTTTAAACTCTCAGATGTGAAATTTACTACAAAAGAGTTGGACAGATTGATTACAAACAATTATCAAGGTTTGCAATTGATAAAATATATGTTAATCAATACTATAGAAGAACAGGCTAGTGGTGTAAGGTAATGTGTCTGCTGTGATGGTGCAGGGTACACTATGGTACCTTTATTATAGTGGTGTTATGTAGTGTAGTGTTATGGTGCAGGCTGCTACTCTCTCTCTCTCTCTCTCTGTCTCTCTCTCTCTCTCTCTCTCTCTTTAATATAGTGGTGCAAGGTAATGTAGGGTAGTGTGGTATGGCGGTGCAAGCTAAACTATCCCCCCCCCCCCACCCCCCACACACACACACCTCTCTCGGTCTCGCTCTCTCTCTCTCTCTCTCTTTAATATAGTGGTGCAAGGTAATGTAGGGTAGTGTGGTATGGCGGTGCAAGCTAAACTATCCCCCCCCCCACCCCCCACACACACACACCTCTCTCTCGGTCTCGGTCTCGCTCTCTCTCTCTCTCTCTCTTTAATATAGTGGTGCAAGGTAATGTAGAGTAGTGTGGTATGGCGGTGCAAGCTAAACTATCCCCCCCCCCCCCACCCCCCACACACACACACCTCTCTCTCGGTCTCGCTCTCTCTCTCTCTCTCTCTTTAATATAGTGGTGCAAGGTAATGTAGGGTAGTGTGGTATGGCGGTGCAAGCTAAACTATCCCCCCTCCCCACACACACACACCTCTCTCACGCTCTCGCTCTCTCTCTCTCTCTCTCTCTCTTTAATATAGTGGTGCAAGGTAATGTAGGGTAGTGTGGTATGGCGGTGCAAGCTAAACTATCCCCCCCCCCCCCCCCCACACACACACACACACCTCTCTCTCGCTCTCTCTCTCTCTCTTTAATATAGTGGTGCAAGGTAATGTAGGGTAGTGTGGTATGGCGGTGCAAGCTAAACTATCCCCCCCCCCCCCCCCCCACACACACACACACACACCTCTCGCTCTCTCTCTCTCTCTCTCTCTTTAATATAGTGGTGCAAGGTAATGTAGGGTAGTGTGGTATGGCGGTGCAAGCTAAACTATCCCCCCCCCCCCCCACACACACCTCTCTCTCGCTCTCGCTCTCTCTCTCTCTCTCTCTTTAATATAGTGGTGCAAGGTAATGTAGGGTAGTGTGGTATGGCGGTGCAAGCTAAACTATCCCCCCCACCTCTCTCCCTCTCTCTGTCTGTCTGTCTCTCTCTCTCTCATATTCTCCCCACTATTTCCCTGAATTAATCAAGTAAATCCAATCCTTCTCTCAAATTTAATTACTACTCCACTTTTCATATTTTCTGAATCTCACTTTTTCTCACATATACAGTATATACCGTATATAATCTGTATACCGGGTATACTGTATATATATATATATATATTCCCCCACCCCCACCCTATATTCCAACTACTCCCTCTCGGGCATAGACTGTACATTCAACCGCTAATCACTGAACGGTGAAACCCGTGAGGTCTCGTTCCAGTCTAGGGGGTGAGACATGTGAAGCACTTTTAGCTGCAACCAGCCCCTGCCATTTTGCCTTCGCAGGATGCATGGGGCTTAGTTTCCCACTCACGACTCTAAGCAGCCCCATCTCTGAAGCTGCCTCACTCCAGTGCTTCACTGTCTCATCTCTTAGACTCGGACCCTCACTCTCAGAATGCCAATGAACTCACTAGGCATTGTCCCCCTGTATCATATATTTTGAATATTGGAATATTCATACAGTGCTATTTAATCAGGGAACAATGAGGGTATATATTTGGCATTTCGGTGGGCTTTGTGGTAATGCACTGATACTAGGTACAGCACAAATTCCATCCCAATAATATCTTCTTATTGACATATCGGGATTCGAACCCAGGTCCATTGGATTATCAGTCCAGTGGCAAGACCACTCCACCACACCTCCCCTATATATACAGTATACCGTATATAATATTGTATTGTATGAGTATTGTTCACATGTGTGGGGAGGATCCTCTCACACAGCACTTCAAGACAAAGTAAAAAGGAAAGCCTTTCGTATCATTAACTCCCGTCCACTCACCGACTCTCTGCAATCTCTTTCTCTTCGCCGCAATGTTGCATGTCTCTCGCTACTACAATAATCAAGTGTTCCTCAGAGCTATCCCAGAGTTTACCACCTCCTCTACGTAAGATACGTAGTACCCATCTTGCAACACAATCCCACCCCTACTCTGTGCAACTCTCCAACTCAGGAGTGAAAGGATACTCCAAATTTTTCTTCTATTCAACAGCTGAGCTCTGGAACTCTCTCCTTGAATCCATCTTGCCCTCATCCTATGACTTAAATTGCTTCAAACTCCGTGTGTCCAATCATTTTGGCTCGACTGTTCCTTGATTTTGGTTCCATCACTTTTTCAACTCTGGGGGAGGCACTCGTCACAGGCAGTTTTGCCTTTTGTCTGCCTCATTCACATACAAAAAATAAAAAATAAATACCGTATAGGCTATATATACCTTTAGATACCTGTATATACCTGTATATACTGTATACCGGTACTACATAATTATATATATACTGTATACCGGTACTACATAATTATACACCTACTCCAAAAGTCTATGGACGGCACCATCGTATTTCATTACCAATTCCGAAGTCACTGTCGTCACACGCACTTTTGCAACATTCAATAATATGCCAAACATTTGTGTGACGTCACCGTTGCCACACACAGTTCATTGACCAATAGAATATCAGCTTACAACACGACATTCGGCTAGGCTGGCTCTTGTGTTGCGTTTCTCGTAGTAACGGACTGTTTACGCGGTGATTGTGCTTTATATTCAATTTACTAAGTTATTGAAGGATTATATTAATTTCGTACCTGAACGAAAAAATCTTTAATTCCATAGAAGCTATAACTATTTACAGAGTACACGTATTGGTGCTCCCATTTATAAAGGTAACGTCATTTTGTAAGTAATTTCGTTCATTATGGCGTTGTGAAGGGAAACAATTGTTTAAGGGGAGGTTTTTAGTTGATTCCCTAGACTTCCATCAAGCTTAAAATTACTCCCCCTAAACCCCCTTTCAAGATAAATGTATACATTTTTCGGTAGAAAAATTTCCCGGCCGTAGGCCGGTTCCCCTTAAATTACAGGCTCGCTATCGCTCGCCAGGAAAAAAACGACACCTAAATGGCACGAATGGTCTTAAAATTGACTTAAATGGGGCGAGGGTTCTTAAAATCGTCAAACTAATGGGGCGAACGTCTTAAAATCTCAAAAGCAACGGTGCTAAACATGAGGGAGAAAGGGGTCCAGAAAAAAATCCTCCAGGTGGATATCTCCCCATGGTTCACTTTTTGGTCGATAACTTCATTTTATTTTATTTTATATTTCCAGTTTCCTCCTTAGACCTCCCATCAAACTTAAAACAAAAAACATCCATTAGATCACCCTTCTAGATTAATTTGTACATTTTTCGGTAGAAAAATGTCTCGGCTGAAGGCCGGTTCTTCCAAAATCACAGGCTCACAGGTTCGCCAGGGAAAAATTCGACACCTAAATAGCCTGAAGTCTAAATATTGACGCTTTGTGTTATTTTTATTCGTCTCAACCCCTTCTGTACCAGCGACGTCTTTTTAATTTAATCAAAATCTAGATTTTGTGCAGTTTAAGAAGGATCTGTGGTGGTAATGTGGGTTAAGTGAGATAGTTCGAAGCCCGTTTTTTTTAGCTGGAGGCCCACCATAACGTAATTTTCATCATATCCTGGTTACCATTAGACGATTGTCTTTAGTTTATAATCGACCTCTACGACTGAAATGGGTAAACATGATATCAATAAACCCTCTTAACCCTCTCAGGATCCGATGACGCATTTCATTTATGTTTTTCTGGCGGTTATGAGACGACTTTATTCAGATTAGGAAGGGTATATGGAAGTCAGAGGGTTGATTGAGAACGTCTTTACCATTTGAACTCCCACAGATCCTTCCTAAACTGTAGAAAATCGTCTCATCATAGCCAGAATAAACTGTCAAAATGCGTCATAAGCTTGAAAGGGTTAATAACTTAGGTTCGTCTACCCTTAAATTCCATAAAATCCTCTAATTTTAGCCAGAATCAAAGGTAAAAATACGTTGTGGTGCTGAAGGGGTTAATAACTTTTTGCGATGAGAGGAAAAAAAGGCGCAGAGCCCATTAGGCCGAGTATAAGGGAGCTCTGGAATGACGGGAAAGAGGCCGTGAGTGCAACAGGTGGTAGATGAGAGAGAGAGAGAGAGAGAGAGTAAGAGTAAGAGAGAGAGAGAGTAAGAGAGGAGAGAGAGAGTGTAAGAGAGGAGAGAGAGAGATAGTGGGGGGAAAGAAAGATAGAGTGAGAAAGTGAGTGAGAGTGAGAGATAAGTAATAAAGTACAGTATGTGTGTGAGTAAAAAGTATGTATTGTATGTACAGTATGCATGTATGTACAGTATGTATGTATGTGTATGTATGTATGTATGTATGTATATACTCTGGCACCTTCCCTAGTTTTCATTTTTTTTTTTTTTTTTTTTTTTATGGGGATGGCCGACTCGAGTTATATATATATATATATATATATAAACACACTGAAAAGGTAAGGTATGTTCCAGAATAGGACCACTATAATGAAGGGCGAACAATAGGTTGTTTATCTCCAATACCCTACCATAATAATTGTACACTCACGATCACAAGTAGGCCTACTGCCCTACCTTTACAACATCAACTATATTCTTCCTTAAGTTAAGGGGGGAGGGCTTATTTATTGGTCACTTTTTTCATTATTATTATTATTATTATTTTAGTTTCCTCCCTAGACCTCCATCAAGCTTAACAACACATCACCAAGACCTGTTACTACTATAACACAAGCTCGCTATCGCTTGCCAGGAAAATAAACGACACCTAAATTACACGAAAGGTCTTAATATTGACAAAGAAATGGAGCGAAAAGTCTTATAATCGTCAAACTAATGGGGCAAACATCTTAAAATCTCAAAATGAATGTGACAAAACATGAGTGAAAATGGGGGTCACAAAAAACAACCATCCCCCCTTAACAAAAACAAAATAAATAATAATAAACCCCCTCCTAAAAGGCTATACAGGTAAATCCCCAATATACCCAATTACCTTCCATACACTTTCTTTCATACCGTTGACCATTAAAGTGTAGCAAACCCCCCCACCCCCCAAGAAAACCCCCCAAAAATAATAAAATATCAAATAGAAAATAAAAATAAACATGGGAAAAGTGGGGATTGGACCTGAGCATATAGATAGATAGATAGATAGATAGATAGATAGATATATATATATATATATATATATATATATATATATATAGAGAGAGAGAGAGAGAGAGAGAGAAGATAGATAGATAGATAGATAGATAGATAGATAGATAGATAGATAGATAGATAGATAGATATAGATAGATATAATAGATATAATATATAGCAAAACGTTTGTGAATCAGTTCAGTTGTTGGTGTCTGGCAAGAAGATTGTATACGTCTGTGCATAACTTAGAAATGTGTGGAGGTGTAGGGCAGCTATCCTATTATACACAGAGAGGGTGGAGGTTAAAGTTGTATATTCACACACTCTCTCACTCTCTCCCTTCTTTACTTGCTCTCACTCTCCCTCCCTCTCTCTCTCTCACACACACAGACACACACACCTTCTCTCTCTCTCTCTCTCCCTTCTTCACTTGCTCGCTCTCACTCGCCCGCCCTCCCTCCTTCCCTCACACTCACACACACACACTCTCACACACACACACTCTCTCTCTCTCTCTTCTTCACTTGCTCTCACTCTCCCTCTCACACACACACACACTCTCTCTCTGGTGGGTGGCTGGGGTAGAACAACAGACAGAAACTGATCAATACGGTTTGTTTTGGTCCGCCAGGAAGAGACACAAGGTGGGGACAGAGGACAAAATAATTATACACTAACAGTAATATGGAGAAATATTAATAATACTAATACTAATACTAATAAAAGTAGTAATAAAAGTAGTAATAGCAATACAAATAATAACAATACTAAAAATAGTAATAATAATACTACTACTACTACTACTACTAATAATAATAATAATACAAATAATAATAATAATAATAATAATAATAAGAATAATAATCATAATGTGGATGATGAAGTATAATAAGCTTAATTAGGCATGGGAGGTGGTGATCAAGTTGTTGTTGGTGGTGGGTTAACAAAAATAATCGAGCAACAACAGATGTATTATACAAGAGCCTAATTTATACTGTTTAAAATATTCCCGTGTTGAAACTCATTCAGTACCGGTGACGTCCTGTTCAGCATATTCTGGACACCATTAGACGATTGTATCCAGTTTAAAAAGGACCTCCGGCAATTAAAAAGCTTCGAACTATCTCGCTTAAGGGGAGGTTTCTAGTTTGTTCCCTAGACCTCCATCAAGCTTAAAATTACACCCCCTTGAGTCCCTTTCAAGATAAATTTGTACATTTTTCGGTAGAAAAATTTCCCGGCCGAAAGCCGGTTCCTCTTAAAATACAAGGTCGCTATCGCTCGCCAAGATAAATTTGTACATTTTTCGGTGGAAAAATGCCACGGCCGAAAGCCGGTTCCTCTTAAAATTACAGGCTCGCTATCGCTTGCCAGGATAATAATCGACACCTAAATTGCACGAAAGGTCCAATAATTGACAACACAATTTGGGTTAAAGTTCTTAAAATCGCCAAACTACTGGAACGAACGTCTTAAAATCCCAAAACTAATGGGGCTAAACAAGGGGGGAAAAGGGTAGCCAGGAAAACGAACCATCCCCCCCCCCCCCCCTTAAGGGGAGGTTTCTAGTTTGTTTCCTACTCCTCCAGCAATCTTAAAATTTCACCCCCTTGACCCCCTTTCAAGATAAATTTGTACATTTTTCGGTAGAAAAATGTCCAGGCCGAAGGCCGATTACTCTTAAATTACAGGCTCGCTATCGCTCGCCAGGATAAAATGGACACCTAAATAGCACGAAAGGTCTTAAAATGGACAGAATGGGGCGGAAATTCTTAAAAATCACCAAACTGATGGGGCAAACGTCTTAAAATCTCAAAAGCAATGGGGCTAGACATGAGGGAGAAAGGGGTCAAGAAAAAAGTCCCTCAAGTGGAAATCTCCCCTTAATTGACAGCGTTTTCTCCCCTTTTTAATTTCTAGAAGGATTTACAAAGCGAAGTAAAATTGTTAAATGTTAGCCAGCATAAAATGGACACAATACGTTATATTACTGAAAGGGTTAATAGGTAGCTTACTGTAAGATGTAAACTATAGTCCATTGTGACCCCTAACTTCTGTAACACCTAAAAGGGCTGGAGAAAATGGGCTGTAAAATGGCCACACCTATTCCCTGGCTGACCCTTCCAAGATGGTAGAAATATTAGTTCGATTACCCTAGTCGTTTATAAGTTATAAGGCTGGTATCACACGAGAGCATTTATGGTCAACATTCGATGATCAACATTTTGCTGGCAACATTTCTGGAATATTTTGCCCTGGTAAATAGAAACTAGACTGCTGCTAGATGAATTTAGGTGACCAAAATATTCTAAATGTTGACCTCCTAAGCTGCACCAGACCAGTGTTAAGGATAAATGTTGAGTGAAAAAGCGCTCGTGTGATACCGGCTTTAGTGATCAAGGTGTTTGGCCTAGCTATATTGAACAAGGTGTAGTAGTTTACTCACCTCTCTGGTTGATAAAGAGATCATTGTAGCTGTCCACCACGGATTCCACTAGACCGGCCATCTTTCCTGCAATAAAAGAATACATAACGTTAATATAAACATACATAATTACACATAATACACATAGGTCATAAAGGATACATGTTATATAATTACACATACTACATATAGGTCATAAAGGATACATGTTATATTTATACAGTGGCTTTTTGGCTCGAACGTCCCTTGATTTTGGCCTTGTCACTCTTTCAACTATGGGGGAGGCACTCGCTATAGGCAGTTCTGCCTTTTGCCTCTCTCAATCACATAGACAAAAAAAAAAAATATGTCTCTCTCACACATACACACTAATACACTCACTCTCTCTCTCTCTCTCTCTCTCTCTCTTTCATATACCTATACCACATATTGATTCTTAACCCTTTCAGTACCGGTGACGTCGCTTTGTCTTCATTTCCGCTACATTTAAACGATTGTGAGCAGCTTAGACAAGACATTATAGCAGCTAACAGGATTAATCGAAGTAAGTCTGCAGCCTTTTAATTGGTAGACATCCTTCTTAAGCTGAATAAAATCGTCAAAAGGATACAACTCGCGCATGTTGGGTTAAGCCCCGACGCGTTCATATCTTCCTCCAGCTCCCTTCCTCAGCCCCCTACTAATGCATGTCCCCAATTCCTTGCTGCGAGGCATTAAGGGGAGATTTCCACTCGAAGGCTTTTTTTCTTGACCCCTTTCTCCCTCATGGTTAGCCCCATTGCTTTTGATATTATAAGACGTTCACCCCATTAGTTTGGCGATTTTAAGAACTTTCGACCCATTTCTGTCAATTTTAAGACTTTTCGTGCCATTTAAGTGTCGGTTTTTTCCTGGCGAGCGATAGCGAGCCTGTAATTTAAGAGGAACCGGCCTTCGGCCGGGAAATTTTTCTACCGAAAAATGTACAAATTTATCTTGAAAGGGGGTCTAGGGGCTGTAATGTTAAGCTTGATGGAGGTCTAGCGAACTAATTAAATACCTCCCCTTAAATACCTACCCTTACAGTAATCAACATATTAATTGGTAATCTCAACTTTCTTAAATTAATGTCAGGCTATTGATTATTAACCATTTCAGTATCGGTGAAGTCCTTTCCATTATATTCTGACAATTATTAGAAGATTTCATTTAGCTGAGGAAGGACGTCTACACATAAAAAGGCTACAGACTCTCTCAAATTAATCCTTTTTAGCTACCATATATCCTTCCCAAGCTTCATAAAAACGTCTAAATGTGCCGAACGTCTTAAAATCTGAATACTAATGGGGCTAAACATGAAAGAGAAGGGGGGCTGAGAAACCAACCATCCCCCCTTAACCCCTTTAGTACCGAGGTGTCCTTGTCATTATAATCTGGATATTATGAGACGATTTTATCCAGCTTAAGGAGGACGTGTAGCAATTAAAAGGCTTCACACTATCTCGATTATCCATTTCAACTATCTCGATTATCCATTTCAACTATCTCGATTATCCATTTCAACTATCTCGATTATCCATTTCAACTATCTCGATTATCCATTTCAACTATCTCGATTATCCATTTCAACTACCTCGATTATCCATTTCAATTATCTCGATTATCCATTTCAACTATCTCGATTATCCATTTCAACTATCTCGATTATCCATTTCAACTACCACGATATCCTCCTAAGCTGCATACAATCGTCTAAATATAGCTGGCATAACACAAAAAACATCCTCGGTAAGGAAGGGGTTAAACACACAATATGGGTACCATGTATTATGTGTTACATTCGGACACACAATGTTTAGTGTACGAGCGATCAGTAATAAACACCAAAAACTCATCTGAAGTCAAAAATAATAAAGATCAAAATAATAATAATAATAATAACAACAGCAACAACAATAATATAATAATAACAATAATAATAATAATAACAATAATAATAATTGATTGATTGATTGTTTATTTATACCCACACATGGGCTAAGAAATAATAATAATAATAATAATAATAATAATAATAATAATGTGGTTACAGTGAGGGAACAAGGGACCAAATTATAATCTAGCGTTACTTAAGTGAGGCAGGAGAGCCATTGATGATAGCACGAGGTAAGTTATGCCGTGAATAATATAGGTGGGGTCGATATTCATAGTGGGGATGAAAGGTAAACAGTGTGTGTGTGGGGGGGGGGGGAGAGGTAGGGGGGTGTAAGTGTGTGTGTGTGTGTGTGTGTGGGGGGGGGAGGGGGGTGGGAGAGGTAGGGTGGTGTAAGTGTGTGTGTGTGTGTGTGTTGGGGTGGGTGGGTATAATTTATGTAGGCAGGTGTGTAGGTGTGTATTCGTGTGTGTGACTGTATATTTGTGTTTGTGACTGTATGTATGCGTGAGTGTGTGTGACTGCGAGAAAGATAAGACCAGAGGAGGAGGAGCAGGAGGAGGAGGAGGAGGAGGAAAGGAAGGCAATTGATCACCACCAACAATAAAGGATAAACTACAGCCACCCATTTTGCGCGGGAGATTGTCACGGTGAATGCAACAATCTAAAGGGAGCGATTATGTTCGTACCTGTAATATATGACCCAGCTAATCTGAACATGCTATAGACTGTTCTTAACCAAGTGGAAATAACACCACCACCACCACCACCACCACCACTACTACTACTACTACTACTACTACTACTACTAATAATAATAATAATAATAATGATAATAATATAGTGTTTTTCCCCTACTGGTCTCTTAGCTTATGAGGCAAACTTTAAAAAAATATTTCATCACTTAAATTCACAAAACTACTGTCTAGTTTCCGATACCAGAGCCAAAAACCCAATGGCGAAGACAACCTTAGATGAAGCTATCTGCGAAACGTTGTCAATAAAGTGCTCTTCCTCAGATGGTGTCTGTTATCCATATTTGGCGGGAAACTGTTGAACATCGAACATTGACAACAAAAGCAGAACATTTGGCGGGAAACTGTTGAACATCGAACATTGACAACAAAAGCAGAACATTTGGCGGGAAACTGTTGAACATCGAACATTGATAACAAAAGCTCTTACGGGATACTCTCTTCAGACCTAACTTGATATGGTATAGGCAATAGCTATCGGTACTCATATATTAAGGAATAGGGTCGGTAATGTCATGGTATATTGATATAAGTGAGCATGTCTACATAGTACATACCGTAGATATTATTATAGATATGGGCTCTATACCATACCCCCCCCCCTCCTCCACACACACACACACACACTTTCACTCTCTTAATTTAAACATTATGATACATATGATAATGCTGGACAAAGTGAAATAATACATTACGCAATCTCTCTCTCTCTCTCTCTCTCTCTCTCTCTCTCTCTCTCTCTCTCTCATCTACCACCTGTTGCACTCACGGCCTCTTACTAAAAAAAAAAAAAAAAAAAACCCACATCCCCTAGATCCCCTTCAAGATAAATTTGTACATTTTTCGGTTGCAAAATTCGGCCGGATCCTCCTAGAATTACAGGCTCGCTATCGCTCGCCAGGAAAACATCGACACCTAAATAGCACGAAAGTCTTTACATAGTGACAAAGATACGGGGTGAAATGTCTTCAAATCACCACACTAATGGAATGAACGTCTTGACATTTCCAACCGAGTATGCTAAACATGAGGGAGAAGAGGGTCCCGAAACAGCCACTACTTCCCCCTTAAGGGGAGGTATTTAGTTTGGTCCCTAGACTTCCATCAAGCTTAAAATGACACCCCCTTGAGTCCCTTTCAAGATAAATTTGTACATTTTTCGGTAGAAAAATGTCCCGGCCAAAGGCCGGTTCCTCTTAAATTACAGGCTCGCTATCGCTCGCCAGGATAAAATCGACACCTGAATTGCACGAAAGGTCTTAATATGGGGTAAAAGTTCCTAAAATCGCTAAACTAATGGGGCAAACGTTTTATAATATCAAAAGCAATGGGGATAAACATGAGGGAGAAAGGGGTCAAGAAAAAAATCCCTCAAGTGGAGATCTCCCCTTAAAGCTGAGATCCCCGGTTCTATATTAAAGGGGGATGGCCCGGTTTTCTGGACCATTTTCTCCCTCGTGTTTAGCCCCACTAGTTATGAGATTATAAGACGTTCGGCCCATTAGTTTGGCGATTTTAACACCTTTCGCCCGATTTCGTTGTCAATTTTAAGACCTTTCGTGCCATTTAGGTGTCGATTTTTTCCTGGCGAGCGATAGCGAGCCTGCATTTTTAAGAGGAATCGGCCTTCGGCCGGGACATTTTTCTACCGAAAAATGTACAAATTTATCTTGAAGGGGGGTCTAAGGTGTGTTTTTCTAAGCTTGATGGAGGTCTATGGAGGAAACTACAAAAAATATATGAATAAATGAATTAATAGACCAAACAAACGGCCAGTCTCCCCTTAAAGGACATAGACCAGAAGGGGCCGTCTTCATTGTCTTGCAGCAAAACACTATCGCATGGCAGCTACCAACGGCACTCTTAGTATTTTGCAAACCCGTCATATATAATTGATTTCAGCCACATTTAGAAGATTTTATGAAGCTTAGGAAGGATATGGCATTTATTTTGTATTTCAGCCACATTTAGAAGATTTTATGAAGCTTAGGATGGACATATGGCAGCTAAAAGGATTAATGGAGGTCGTCTGTCATCTCTTAACGGGTAGACATCCTTCTTAAGCCGAATAAAATCGTCTAATGGTTGCCAGAATAGAATGAAAAGGCGTCACCGGTACTGCGTGGCTTAATAATTCATAAATACCCCGAATCTTAATAATACTTCACAGTCATCAAGGGGAGGTATTTAGTTTGTTCCCTACTTTTTCATCAAGCTTAAAATTACACCCCCTAGACCCCCTTTCAAGATAAATTTGTACATTTTTCGGTAGACAAATTTCCCGGCCGAAGGCCGGTTACTCTTAAAGTACAGGCTCGCTATCGCTCGCCACCTAAATGGCACGATAGGTCCTAAAATTGACAGAAACTTGGCGGAAATTCTTAAAATCACCAAACTAATGGGGCAAACGTCTTAAAACCTCTAAAGCAATGGGGCTACACATGAGGGAGAAAGGGGTCAAGAAAAAAGTCCCTCAAGTGGAAATCTCCCCTTAACACACTCATGCACTCTCCCCCTCTCTCTTTCTGAAATATACTCTCACCAGGTCTTACTGGGGTACGACAAATTACCATGGACTTTACTTTATACCTTTACATTAGATAATAGCAAAGAAAATAACCCCGGAACAAGTCGTTATTATCTACCAAAGGACAACAATGTAAACATGGCATCCTACTAACCCTTTCACGTTTTTATGACGCAGAGGTTGCCAGATTAGCAATAATAAATAGAGTTATCTCTCTCTTATAATTACCTCTCCAAAATTAGTTTTCTGCCCACAGCTAACTCAAAGACAACTGCAGAGGTTGAAGTAACTAAACTAAAGGTTTCTCAATACCCCTGATGGTAACAAAGGCTTTAAAGTATCCCTAATAGGCTCAAAATTGCGTCAATAACGTGAGAGGGTTAATATCTATCTAGTCTATATTTGTCCAGCTGATGGTAAATTGACCACTTGCGAATTTTAGGCTATAAGGAAGTTGGAGCCGTAAACATCGATATTAAACGGAAATACAATAATAATGTAGGTTTCTGATGGCTAAAGGGTATGTTGAATTGGGTTTTATGTATTTATGAATGTACTACGACCGTATTGTAGCTCGTAATTCTGCTAAATATCTATGTCTACAGCTCCAACTTCCTTATAGAACGAAACTCGCAAGTCGGCAATGGTCATGCTCCTGATGGTAAATTGTCATGCTCCTATTTATCTTACCCTCTTATTACGAAAAGTTTGTAGCTAATTATGTTGTTAACCCCTTCACCACCATGACGTCATCTCCATCATATTCTGGTTACCATTAGACGATTTTCTTTAGTTGATGATCTACCTCTAGGGCTCAAAGGGGTAAAATCGATCTCCAATAACCCTCCGAATAGCATAGGTTCTTCTTAAACTGCATAAAATCGTGTATTGTTAGCCAGATTTAAGGTTAAAATGACGTCATGGGGCTGAAGGGGTTAATGAAGAAAACTTGGCATTATTATGACACAGAGACACAGTAGTTTAATATGGTTTTCAGTATCGCGAAATCAGCTGCTAGGGGATTCAAGGTATCATCAGCTGGAATGAAACCGACTGTTCTTGTGTTGTATTTCACTGCAGTACACAGGACAATAACACCCCCCCCCCCCCCCTCTCTCTCTCTCTCTCTCTCTCTCTCTCTCTCTCTCTCTCTCTCTCTCTCTCTCTCTCTCTCTCTCTCTCTCTCTCTCTCTCTCTCTCTCTCTCTCTCTCTCTCTCTCTCTCTCTCTCTCTCTCTCTCTCTCTCTCTCTCTCTCTCTCTCTCTCTCTCTCTCTCCGACACTTACACAGCAATACTCTCTCTCATACATACCATTACTTTCTCACACAAGCACAAACACACACACAACTAATATTCTCTCTCACACACACACACACATAACAAAGGTATTAAAGGTACACCACGACTATTGGATGTGACTGCACCCTCTCCTACTCTACGTATCCACAACATCTATATGCATCCTTATCAAGATTGTTACTATAATTATATATACAGATAATGGCCCTCCACTTACATTAATTATGTAAGTGAGTCTTTATAATTATACACAATAAACGCTATGTACAAGTTATTGGTAGTATTCACAGGATTTTTATTTATCTTTCTCTCCTTTTCTATCTTTCCCTGGCTTGTATCCATTCGGCCCCATTCAGCCAACTGTTTTAAGACGTTTATCCCCATCCAGGTGTCGATTTCTTCCTGGCGAGCGATAGCGAGCCAGCATTGTATGGAGAAATCCGGCTTCGCCGGACACATTTTTCTTTCGAAAAATGTAAAAATTTAGCTTGCTGTCAAAAAATATATATACAGTATATGCTGGCTCGCTACCGCTCGCCATGAAAATATTGACACCTGGATGGGGGTAAACGTCTTAAAACAGTAGGCTGAATGGGGCCGAATGGATATAAACCAAAGAGAGAGGGAGAGAAAGAGAAACAAAGCAAGGTGGGCTCCCTTAATGGTTCTCTATCTATCTAGTCTCTCTCTCTCTCTCTCTCTCTCTCTCTCTCTCTCTCTCTCTCTCTCTCTCTCTCTCTCTCTCTCTCTCTCTCTCTCTCTGTCTCTCTCTCTCTCTCTCTCTCTCTCATGCTTTTGAATAGGTTCGATAAGCACCCAGAACCTGGGTGTGCTCAACCGCCTCAAAGGGTTCTTTACCCCTGCACAGCTTCTTGCTCTGTACAGGGGCAGAGTGCGTCCTTGTATTGAGTATTGTTCACATGTGTGGGGAGGATCCTCTCACACAGCACTTATAGACAAAGTAGAGAGGAAAGCATTTTTTATCATGAAACTCTCGACCACTCACCGACTCTGCAATCTCTCGCTTCGCCGCAATGTTGCATCTCTCTCGCTATTCTATCGCTACTACAATAATCAGTGTTCCTCAGAGCTCTCTCAGTGTATACCACCTCCTCTACGTAAGGTACGTAGCACCGGTTTTGCAACACAATCCCACCCCTACTCTCCAACTCAAGAGTTAAACGATACTCCCAATCTTTCTTCTATTCAACATCTGAGCTCTGGGACGCTCTCCCAGAATCCACCTTTCCTTCATCGTATGACTTAAATTGCTTCAAACGAATGTCCAGACATTTTGGCTCGAACATTCCTTGATGTTGGCCCTGTCACTCTTTCAACTCTGGGGGAGGCACTCGTCACAGGCAGTTTTGCCTTTTGTCTCCCTCATCCACATATAAAAAAAAAAATGTAAACGAGCCTATTGTTTGCATTTTTAATATATCAATACACCGCTGGGAAGTTGGTGGCCTAACTCGACCTTGGTGTAGGAATGATAATGTCGCTGATCGTCACAGATATCTCCTCTGCTGTATGAATAAATAAACACCTGCGTCACACCTCTATCATAAACATCATTCACGTCAACCCAGACGAGGGGACAAACTGTAATATAATGCTCGAAAATGGCAAAAACAAGCATAATCCTCAATAATAGTTAAGCGTCACAACTCTATAAACATCACTCATGCCACCATAGCCTAGGGGACAAACAAAAATACAATGCTAAATAACACAGCCTAGGGGACAAATTATAATACAATGCTAAATAACACAGCCTAGGGGACAAATTATAATACAATGCTAAATAACACAGCCTAGGGGACAAATTATAATACAATGCTCGAAAATGGCAAAACAAGCAAAATTCTCAATAATAGTAAACGAAAATTTATAATAACCCACAAGACGTCGGACCTGATAGTGTAGGTCCTAGTTCGGATGTAAAAGTCTATGGTAATTATTGCTATTCAACATCTAGCTATAGTCTGCTAGAACAAGTCAGAAAAATATGTTGGTTGAAACAAGGATGTGTACTCGGATGCCATAGTCCCTAGCCCACTCATCAATATTCGTGAACCTCGTCTATTTCTTTGTTTTTGTTTTCCGCCTCTGTGCTTCACAGTCTCAGCCCCCAGGCTCGGACCCTCACTCGCAGAACGCCACCTATTGAGCAATTAACTCACTAGGCATTGCCCCCCTGTAGCATATTTTCGAATATGGGAATATTCATACAATGCTATTTAATCAGGGAACAATGAGGGTATTTATTTGGCATTTCGGTGTGCTGTGGTAATGCACTGATACTAAGTACAGCACAAATTCCATCCCAATAATATCTTCCCATTGACATATTGGGATTCGAACCCGGGTCCAGTGGCAAGACCACTCCGCCACTTATGGAAGTATATCTGTGGAAACGAATTTATGAATATAATATAGTATGAAAAAACACATGCCGGTACACAAGCCTAAAACAGAAATAAAGAAAATAGTAAGACAAGAAACATACACAAGCCTTTAAAAAAATATATATAATAAAAACAAGAGCCTAAAACAAACTACAAAAGCCTAAAACAAAATAAAGAAAGCAGAAAAGAAAACAAAATAAAAATAAACCTAAAAGAAGATACTAGCAGATAACTAATACACTAAAGAGGAAAATGAATCTATATAAGAAGTGAGAGTAAGAGTTCCCTAATGAGGAGCCATAGCGGCTGACCCATCCAGGCCATACCTCTCTCTCTCTCTCTCTCTCTCTCTCTCTCTCTCTCTCTCTCTCACCGTTGATTCATTTAAACTCCGCCTAGACAAATATCTCGCATCAAACCCGCGACTGACTGCGTTTGTAAATGAATAACTATTTTATCCCCCCCTCAGTTACTAACCCATCTGTCCCCTACTAACTTCCTAATCCTGCCACGGACATTAGTTCCAGGGCAGTAATTCCCTTTCCAATGTTCCCTTACCCACTCTAAACCACTGTTTGGACACTTGATCTTCAGTGTTTTGGTGGACAAGCAACCTAGAAGGGTCACTAGATCTGTTGTTGCTTGATTTCCTTTGTACTCCTTTGTACTCTCTCGCTCTCTCTCTCTCTCTCTCTCTCTCTCTCTCTCACTCTCTCTCTCTCCCTCTCTCTCTCTCTCTCTCTCTCTCTCTCTCTCTCTCTCTCTCTCTCTCTCTCTCAGGGCGCCAGGGGAGAAAAAAAATATCCGAGTCTGCAGCATGACCAGACTTATAATGAGTTACGGAGAGTTACAAGGAGGATTCAGTATCCCAAAGGCCTTGTGGTCAATTCCAGGGAGGTACTCTTTAAAAAAAAAAATCAGTAATGCAGATCACTCCCTCTTTAAACTAATCTACTGAAGAACTATCGGTGTTTACACTTTCTGAAGGATGTTTTAAACATTATAATACATATTATGCTGGTCAAAGTGAAAACAAAGAAAACAAAAACATGCAATAACCTATCACTATTTAAGGGGAGGTATTTAGTTTCTTCCCTAGAACTCCATCAAGATTAAAATGACACCCCCTTGAGTCCCTTTCAAGATAAATTTTTACATTTTTCGGTAGAAAAATGTCCCGGCCGAAGGCCGAACCTCCTCTCAAATACAGGCTCGCTATCGCTCGCCAGGAAAAAATTGACACCTAAATGGCACGAAAGTTCTTAAAATTGACAGAAATGGGGCGAAAGTTCTTAAAATCGCCAAACTAAAGGGGGCGAGCGTCTTAAAATCTAAAAAGCAATGGGGCTAAACATGCGAGAGAAAGGGGTCCAGAAAAAAATCCGTCAAGTGGAAATCTCCCCTTAAAGACCAGGTTCCAGATAGAATAAATATTTTAAGTGTCAAACATTTTTCGATTTTAACTTGCAAGATCGAGTGTTGCAATCATATTGAGGTAAACATCGTGTTATAATCCGCATTACCAAAGCCAATCAATATTTGTTAATAATCCTGAAGGTGTTAACTTGGCAGTCTACGAGTTTCCAACCAAAATAGATCAAGTGCTGTCAACTGGTCTTCTTACTTCTAATCTACGGTGTGGGATTAGTTTTGTAGCCCTAGATTTGACTCTTTCTAGTCGCTCTACATCTTTCCGGAGTGTTGGAGACCTGAATTATACATCGTAATTTAAAAAGGGTCGTATCAGAGCATTGTAGAATATATGTATCTTTATTCCTATACTATATAATAAAACTGCTTATATAATTATATAATTATATATAGCCTACTAACTTCTGTCCTTTCTCAACTACTTCAATGCGCTGCTTGATCTGTTTTAATTGGTATTGCTATATTGAACACTCATATCCTTATTGATGCGAGTCGCTTCCTGATTCTTACCCAATATTGAATAATGCAGTCTGATCTGGGTTTGAGAGCAAGTGTGTGAGAGAGATAGTGAGTAAGAGTGAGATAGTGAGTTTGTGTGTAAGAAAGGGACTGAGTGTGAGCTAGTGAGAGAGAGAGAGAGAGAGAGAGAGAGAGAGAGAGAGAGAGAGAGAGAGAGAGAGAGAGAGAGACAGAGAGACAGAGAGAGAGAGAGAGAGAGAGAGAGAGAGAGAGAGAGAGAGACAGGGACAGAGAGAGAGACAGAGAGAGAGACAGAGAGAGAGAGAGAGAGAGAGAGATAAAGGGGAAGGTAGGAGATGTAGGTACCCCTCAGTTACGGTACCTATATACAGTACATCATCATGGCCGCCAAACAGGTTCCACACAAGCATTGTACAACACCACCACCAGGAAGTCCAACTCTCTTAAGGGGGGGTCACTGGCTTGCTTTATCTGTCTCTCCTTTTCTCTCTTTCCCTGGCTTGTATTCATCCATTCGGCCCCATTTAGCCAACTGTTTTAAGACGTTTATCCCCATCCAGGTGTCGGTTTCTTACTGGCGAGCGAAAGCGAGCCAGCATTGTATGAAGAAATCCGGCTTCGCCGGAGAAATGTTTCTATCGAAAAATGTACAAATTTAGCTTGCTGTCAAAACAAACAAATATATATGCTGGCTCGCTACCGCTCGCCAGGAAAATATTGACACCTGAATGGGGGTAAACGCCTTAAAACAGTAGGCTGAATGGGGCTGAATGGGGCCGAATGGATACAAGCCAAAGAGAGTGAGTGAGAAAGAGAATACAAAGCGAGGTGGACTCCCTTAAGGAACCATGAAGATTATTAATACACGGTGAGAATAACGTGAAGGGGAATACATTAACCCCTTCAGTACCGGTGCCGTCCTTTTAACTTTATTCTGGCTACCATTAGACGATTTCATTCAGTATAAAAGGGGTCTCGAGCAATTAACAGGCTTCGAACCATCTCACATAACCCTCTTTACCACCACAGATCCTTCTTAAAACTGCACAAAAACGTTTAAATAACGCTAGAATGAAACATATAAGACATCGCCAGTACAGAAGGGGTGAAGACAAAGAGTGATAACATAACACGGTGAGAATAACACAAAATAACATAACACGGTGAGAATAACATAACACGGTGAGAATAACGTAACATAACACGGTAAGAATAACGTAACATAACCCGGTGATAATAACGTGAAGGAGAATAGCCTACATTAAGGGGAGATTTTTAGTGTGTTTCCTAGACTTCCATCAAGCTTAAAATTACACCTCCTTGACCCCCTTTCAAGATAAATTTGTAAATTTTTCGGTAGAAAAATTACCCGGCCGAAGGCCGGTTCCTCTTAAATTACAGGCTCGCTATCGCTCGCCAGGAAAAAATAGACACCTAAATGGGACGAAAGGTCTTAAAAGTGACAAATGGGGTGAAACTTCTTAAAGTCGCCTAACTAATGGGGCGAAACGTCTT
>CM064507.1:42641444-42771444 GCA_032716605.1 Paralithodes platypus
TTAATGTTAACACCTTACGCCCCCATTTCGTTGGCAATTGGAAGACCTTTCGTCACAGGTTAGGGTCGGATTTTTTTTACTTGCGAGCCGGATTAGAGCGATAGTAGGGAGCCTGTAATTTAAGAGACATTGAAGAAATGTCATTTTTAAGAGACGGGGGGGCCCCTCCCGGCCCCCCCGGGGACATTTATTCTACGAAAAATGTACAATTTATCTTGAAGGGGGTCGAGGTGTTTTCTGCAGGGGGGGTCTAGGTGTTTCATATTGAAGGGGGTTAGGTGTTGATCTGGGAAGGGGGGGGGAGGTGGCTGTCTAGGGTGTTATCGTGAAAGGGGGTCTAGAGTGGTATCTGAAGAGGGGGTTAGGTGTGTATCTGAAGGGGGGTTCTAGGTGTTATCTTAAGGGGGGTCTTAGGGTTATCTTGAAGGGGGGTCTAGGTGTTTATCTTGAAGGGGGGGGGGGGGGCTAGGTGTTTATCTGAAGGGGGGTTTCTAGGTTGTTATCTTGACGGGGGGTATAGGGTGTTATCTTGAAGGGGGGTCTATGGTGTTATCTTGAAGGGGTCTAGTTTATCTTGAAGGGGGTCTAGGGGTTTATCTTGAAGGGGGGTCTTAGGGGTTTATCTGTGAAGGGGGGTCTAGGTGTTTAATTGAAGGGGGGTCTAGGTGTATTGGAAGGGGGGGTGATGAGGTGTTTATCTTGAAGGGGGTCGGGTAGTGTGATATGAACAAGGGGGGCGTCTCTAGTGGTTATCTTGAAGGGGGGTGTCTTAGTCTAGCGTGTTTATTATTGACGGGGGCCCCCGTAGGGGTTTATCTTTGAAATGGGGGGGTATAGTGGGTGAATCTTGAAGGGGGGGTCTAGGTGTTTTTCTAAGTTTGATGGAGTTCTAGGGAGGGGAAACTAATAAAATAATACAAATTTACATATAATATATGAGCAAATAAACACGACCCATCTTCCCTTAATGCCAGCACATAATGAAAACTACGTCACCGGTACTGAAGGGGGCCGAGACATATCCCGAAACACTTCTAGGGCATCTCTATAAAGGGTATTGGGGCCAGAGCCACTCTGACTGGAATCTGGTATATAGACTTTGTGTCAAGAGAAACCCGATGCAATGTTACGGTCTGAGAAGGAAGCCACGGAGAAAATAAGACAAAGGAGGGAGAGATTATATATATATACTGTATATATAACGAAGAAGAAATTAAGATGCAAATGAGAAGAAAGAGAAATGAGGGAGATGCAAAAATAAATATAAAGAAGAAACACAAATGGAAGAAACGAAGAAAGAAACGAGAAGTTAGTTGGGTAATCCGTTCTTTTGTACCGGTGACGTTGGGGTTTATGTATTCGAGCGATTTGTTTTTATTTTATTCTAGCTATATTTAGACGATGTTGTGCAGACGATGTTTACCCTCTCCGACATATGACGCAATTTTGAGCCTATTAGGGATACTTTAAAGCCATTGTTACCATCAGGGGTATTTAGAAACCTTTAGTTTAGTTACTTCAACCTGTGCAGTTGTCTTTGAGTTGTTTTTTTTTTTTTTTTTTTTTTTTTTTTTTTTTTTTTTTTCTATATTCCAACTACTCCCTCTCGGAATAGGTTGAGAGCAGCTGTACATTCCACCGATCAACACGGTGAAGCCTAGCGTGATTGAGGTCTTGTTCAGGCCTGGTGAGTGAGACATGTGAGAGCATCCATCATGGATCAAAGCAGCTCCATCTCTGAAGCGGCTGGTTGCTTCGCTCAAGTGCAGTGCTCTTCACCGTCTCACCCTTCCAGACTCAGACCCTCACTCTCATGAAACGCCACCTATTGAGCAGTGAATCTCACTAGGCATTGTCCCCCTCCGGTTTGAACATATTTGAAATATGGGAATATTCATACAGTGTGATTTAGTTAATCAGGGAACAATGAGGTAATTTTTTTGGCATTTCGGTGGGCTTTTGGTGGTTAATGCACTGATTACTAGGGACAGCACAAATTCAATCCCAATAATATCTTCCCATGGACATGACTCGGTGATTTGAACCCGGGTACAGTTGCTGTGTTGAGCACATTGGGGATACTGTAAAGCCTTTTATTGTACCATCAGGGGTTAAGTTGTACTTTAGAAACACTGTTTTCGTTACAGCTACTTCAACCTGTGCGTTTGTTCTTTGAGTTAGCTGTGTTGGGCCCATTGGGGAAACTTTTAAAGCATTTTGTACTCATCAGGGGTTATTTACCAAACCTTTAGTTTAGTTACTTCCACCTCTGCAGTTTGTCTTTGAGTTAGCTGTGGGGCAGAGAGAAAACTAATTTTTGAGAGGTAATTATAACAGTGAGAGGAACTCTACTTCTTATTGCCTAATCTGGCAACCTCTGCGTCATATGATGTGCGTGAATGGGTTTAAGGGAGGATCTTGGTGGTAGTACAAAGGATTAAATGAGATACGTTCGAATGCCTGGTAATGGCTGGAGGCTGTCCTTTTAACTGAATACAATCTTCTAAAGGTAAAGTAGCTAGGAGAGAAGCTGAGAAGAATGACGGCACCGGTACTGACATCGACGGCACCCGGGTACTGAAAGGAGCCGCACCGGTACTGAAAGGGACGGCACCGGTAACTACTGAAAGGCCGGCACCGGTACTGAAAGGACGGCACCGGTACTGAAAGGGACATGGCACCGGAACCTGGAAGTGACGGCACCTGGTAACCTGACAAGGACGGGCAACCGTCAAGAAAGGACCTGGCACCGGCAATGAAAGGACGGCGAACCGGCACTGATAAGGACGGGCCAACGGTACTGTCTGAAAGGACTGGCACCGCACTGAAAAGGACGGCAACGGTACTGATAAGGACGGCAACGGTACTGAAATGGACGGCCACCGGTTTACTGAAAAAGACCGGCCCATTGTACTGAAAGGACAGGCAACCGGCACTGAAAGGACGGCACCGGCACTGAAAGGACGGCACCGGTACTGAAAGGACGGCACCGGTACTGAAAGGACGGCACCGGCACTGAAAGGACGGCACCGGTACTGAAAGGACGGCACCGGTACTGAAACGACGGCACCGGTACTGAAAGGACGGCACCGGCACTGAAAGGACGGCACCGGTACTGAAAGGACGGCACCGGTACTGAAAGGACGGCACCGGTACTGAAAGAGTTAACCCCTTCTTTACCGAGATGTGTTTTTAGTTTCATTCTATATGTTGACGATTTTGTGCAGTTTAAGAAGGATCTGTGGTAGTACAAAGGGTTGTTGTTGTTGCTGTTCCCCAGGCTGCCTGGCCGAACAGCCCCAAGGCTCTGAGCAAGGCCAAGGCCATAACCGAGCGCCCCCACAGAACCCTCCCTGCCTACCATAATAAAGCCTGGGTGAACTATAAAGCCACTCCATGGCGGGGAGCTGAGGAGGGTGCGGGAAACGCCTTCCCGGGGAAACCAAAGCCCCACCCAGTGGACCTGGTTGCACTTTCAGCAATTATGAAGGAGAAAGTAGAGGGGGCGGTGCACAAAGCAAAAAAATGTTGGACGCTTTGGCTTCCAATCTGCCGAACTTCATAGGGTTGGCAGGTTGGGAGCGTCAAATCCACGGAAGAGACGCCCGTCACTGGAGATATAGAAAATATAAAAGGGGTGGTAAAAGGAACAGGCAGAGTAAGGTTATGGGCTATATGGCAGAGATCGCCCTCAGTGCCTTCACTTATGATTCGACAAGTCCATCAATCATATGACTCTCTAAAACCCAATCCTCTCAGCATCAGCTAGGAAAGGCCCTAGAAAGCCGCCTTTGGCGGGGGGATAGCTCCCCTATTTCAACCCTTTTCGGGGTTGGGCACCCGCCGAGTACAAAAGGTTAAGTGAGATAGTTCGAGGCTTCTAAATTGCTGGTTACCTTTATTAATCTTAATAAAATCGTCCAATAGTTGCCAGAATAGAATGAAAAGGATGTCGTTGGTACAGAAAGGGTTAACAAAGATACAGAAACACAACACACATACATTAAACCACACCAAATACGAGATCACGATTTAGAGGATAACAAAAGAAGACAGATAATATCAAGAAGGGTAAGATAACAAGACGTAAGAGAAGATTCAGAAACACATAAGTAGGAGCGATAAAAACAAAAACACTAATTAAGTTCGCGATGTAGAGGAAAAAAGAGCCAAGTTCAAGAGACGCGAAATATGAGGGAGATGAAAAATGAGGTAATAAGAAAGGGGAAGAGACGAGTAAAAGAGAGAGAGAGAGAGAGAGAGACTGAGACTTAAGGGGGTAGTGCTTGGTTTTTGGCCTATATATTTATATATTAATATATTTTTGAGTTTCCTCGCTAGACCTCCATCAAACTTAAAAAAACACTCCCTAGACCCCCTTTCAAGATAGATTTGTACATTTTGCGGTAGAAATTTTTTCCGGCCGAAGGCCGATTCCTTCTAAACTTAGAGGTTTGCTATCGCTCGCCAGGAAATAAATTGACACCTAAAGGGCACGAAAGGTCCTAATATTGATAACAAAATGAGGCGAAAGGTCTCAAAATCGCCAAACTAACGGAACGAACGTCTTAAAACCTCAAAGCAAATATGCTAAACATGAGAGGGAAGGGGGTCCAGAAAAACCGAGGTCTACCCCCTTAAGGAGGGTTTCTGGACCTCCTTCTCCCTCATGTGTATCCACATTATTTTTTAGATTTTAAGATAGTCGCCCAATTAGTTTGGCGAATTTAACACTTTGGCTGCGACCTATTTTGGGCTATTTAGGGCATATTCAGGCACTCCTGAATGATAAATCAAGCATCTGCATTAACCCTCTCACGACCATAGGACGCAGAGGTTGCCAGATTAGCAATAAGAAATAGAATACTCTCACTGTTATAATTCCTCTCCAAGTAGTTTTCGCCCACAGCTAATTCTCAAAGACAAACTGCAGAGGTTGCGTAAACAAACTAAAGGGTGTATTAGATACCCCTGACGGACTAACAAAGGATTTTTTAAAGTATCCCTAATAGGCGCAAAAATTCGCGTCCGGATATGTGAGGGTGTTAACATGAAGGTGTAGTCTGCCAAAAAACTAGCGGAGAATAGCTTTCAAAAATGACACCAGAACGGGCCCCCGTACGTGGTCTGGGTCCTAAGCAGTGGTGACATGTGAAACGGGCGGGAAACCCGGTATTATGTAACACTTCGCTGGGATGGCTAAACTGTTGAGAGGGAGAGACAGAGAGAGGCGCCCGCGGCGGAGGACCGACTCAACATCAATGAGCCGCTCGGTTGGCTCTGAGGGTCGGAGGTGGTGGGCCCCTTACGCTTCACGCCCACTGAAACCACTCGATTGTTACGGTGTTTACAGGTCTTTTAAACCCCTTTAGTAGCCGCGCGCGGGAATGTCGAGTTAATGAAACTCGCAAAAAGAAAAAAAAAAAACGGTGTTGAAAGCGCAAAGAAAAAGGGTGAAAACGCAGTCGAATGAAAATGGCGTGGGGGAACAGTAAAGAACCATTAAGTCCGACATCTGTGGCCTCCCGGCAAACACATAACGCCAGTTTTACCCCAAAAGCAACTGGTGAGGGATGACAGTGTGACCAATAGTTCGCGAAAAAGGTGAACAATGTAGCAAAATACCGCTACAACTTCCATCTTTGAAGGTAACACTGTCAGGGGCTCAACGTAGCTGTATGTGTGTCATTGGTGTAGCGATTACGCCTAGCTTTCGGACACTACAGTTCCTTTCATGCTGATGGTTGATATAGCAGTCAGAATGGCCTGAAAAGGCCCAAAACGGCCACAGACCCCCCGCTAGACAAGGGTTAAAGCCTGGAAATTGCTGTAACTTGCCAGGACATTCCGGAACGTCACCCGCAGCGAAAGGGTTAAGACCTTTCATGATATTTAGGTGTCGATTTGTTTCCTGGTAAACGTTAGCCATCCTGCGTTTGAGGAGGAACCGGCATTTTTCTACCATATAAGAAGCACAAATGTATCTTCTAGGAGGGTGTTGACGGATTTGTGTAAAGCTTGATTGAGTTCTAGATAGGAAATAATAGGTATATATATATATATATATATATATATATATATATATATATTAGAATTAGATATATAATTATATATACATACATATATATATACATACATACATACAGGTATAGATAAAAACAACCTTCTTCTTCTTCGTAGTTGCTGTCCTCACCATACAGCTTGCCTAGTCACAGACTCTCCAGAAAAAGCTTGAGCTAAATTTAGACACAGTTTAGAAATGTTGTCATAGAAGGGATAGTTGAAGTAAAGTAATGAAGACAAAAAAAAACCCACTTAAACCGAATATTTGTGTTATTCTCCATCTCCACCCCTGATCTATCTCTGTTTTTCTCCCTCTCCACCCCTGATCTATCTCTGTCCTCACCACTACTCTACTCTATTTATCCTTCTCTTCCGCCACACCTGCTCCAGGAATCTCTTCACTATCTTCATTCTTTCCTCCACTTCCTCGTCTTCCCACTCTTCCGTCCCGAAGCCCAACACACACTTCATCCCACCATCATCATCATCCTCTTTCTGCTTTTCCCCTTCCCTCTCCCCCACTAACTGTTTAAGGGGAGGTTTTTAGTTGATTCCCTAGACTTCCATCAAGCTTAAAATTACTCCCCCTAGACCCCATTTCAAGATAAATTTGTACATTTTTCGGTAGAAAAATGTCCCGGCTGAAAGCCGGTTCCTCTTAATACAGGCTCGCTATCGCTCGCCAGTGATTAAAATATCGACCACGTACATGGCCAGCAGACCGAAAGGTCTTAAAAGTGACAGAAATGGGTCGAAAGAAGTTCTTAAAATCGTCAAAATAATGGTGTTGTGCGGCGAACGTCTTCCTTTTAAACAAGTAGAATAAAGCAGAGAGGGTAAACATGAGGGAGAAAGGAGTCAAGAAAAAAATATCTCAAGTGGATATCTCCCCGTAAACTATTCGTTCGTTCTCTTGTTTCTCCGAGGTGCCAGATCTACCAGAGAAATGATATTACTCTATTGTTTCCTCTCTAGTGTCTACGGAATTTGCTACCGATTATTTGCTAAGATTCACTTATCCTGTATGATTCACCCACACACACACACACAGCACACACAGCACACACACACACAGCACATACAAGATCACATATACCAACAACACAGACACACATTTCAACATATACGCTTGTCTAGGACATTTGCTACCGTACCGATTATTTGCTAAGATTCACTAAGATTCACTTGTATGATTCACCCACACACACAGCACAGACAAGATCACCCCATACCTACCAACAAAACAGACACACATTTCAACATATACTAGGGTGTCGAGGTACATTTGCTACCGTACCGATTATTTGCTAAGATTCACTAAGATTCACTTGTATGATTCACCCACACACACAGCACATAAAATATCACACATACCAACAAAACAGACACACATTTCAACATATACACCCCCGCGGAAGCAACACACACACAATTTCAATACACGCTGCCGATCGTTGAAGTAAACACATTCGTCTCCCCCAATATTTACGAGCAACCTTGAGTGCCGCAGGAAACCGTGTCAAGTTTGTTACGGCTCCACCCACCACCATCAAGGAAGGGCCACGAGGGACTGGGGTTCTCCAAAAGGGCCACGAGGGACTGGGGTTCTCCAAAAGGGCCACGAGGGACTGGGGTTCTCCAAAAGGGCCACGAGGGACTGGGGTTCTCCAAAAGGGCCACGAGGGACTGGGGTTCTCCAAAAGGGCCACGAGGGACTGGGGTTCTCCAAAAGGGCCACGAGGGACTGGGGTTCTCCAAAAGGGCCACGAGGGGATGGGGTTCGCCAAAAGGGCCACGAGGGACTGGGGTTCTCCAACAAGGGGCCACGAGGGACTGGGGTTCTCCAAGAGGGCCACGAGGGACTGGGGTTCTCCAAAAGGGCCACGAGGGACTGGGGTTCTCCAAAAGGGCCACGAGGGCGGACGGGGGTCTTCCAAAAAGGGCCACGAGGGACTGGGGGTTCTCCAAAAGGGCCACGACGGGACTGGGGTTCTCCAACATAGGGCCACGAGGATGGCGGTTCTCCAAAAGGGCCACGAGGGACTGGGGTTCTCCAAAAGGGCCACGAGGGACTGGGGTTCTCCAAAAGGGCCACGAGGGACTGGGGTTCTCCAAAAGGGCCACGAGGGACTGGGGTTCTCCAAAAGGGCCACGAGGGACTGGGGTTCTCCAAAAGGGGCCTCCAATCCTGAAAATGTACTCGACTTGCAGTGTGATGGCTTAAGGGTGAGCTTGTACACTTGAAGGGATGTGTTTTCTGGATCCTTTTCTTCCTCATGGTTAGCCCCCTTGCTTCTGTGATATTTTTAAGACGTTAGGCCCAGTAGTTTAGCGATTTTAAGAACTTTCACCCAATATTAAGACCTTTCGTGCCATTCAGGTGTCAATTTTATCCTGGCGAGCGATAGCGAGCCTGTAATTTAAGAGGAACCGGCCTTCGGCCTGGTGATTTTAAGAACTGTTGCCCCATTTCTGTCAATTTTAAAAGCTTTCGTGACATTTAGGTGTCGATTTTTTCCTGGCGAGCGATAGCGAGCCTGTATTTTACGAGGAACCGGCCTTCGGCCGGGAAATTTTTCTATCGAAAAATGTACAAATTTATCTTGAAAGGGGCTCAAGGGGGTGTAATCTTAAGCTTGATGGATATCTAGAGACCAAACTAAATACTTCCCATGCTTAGATTGATATGCAGGATTCGAAGTTGCATAATAAATCGTAGGCAGTGTCCACCAACCTTTAACTGTCTTCGTGGTGCGATGTATAAGGTGTTGATTTTTCGGTAGGGAGCATACTGGGTTCGAGTCCAAGGGTTTGCCACATGTGTTTGTAAATTTCATTAATCGATTTTAGGAGTATGGTTGGTTGTTGGAAGGAACATAATAATAGACAAAAACAAACAGCCACTGTCCCTTTAATAACAAACAGCCACTGTCCCTTTAATAACAAACAGCCACTGTCCCTTTCATAATACAAGTTTCTCCCTTCCAGCGACCCGTCTGATGTCTGGTGCTGGAGGTCCACTACAGTTCTCTGAGCCCCGGTACTGTCTGTTGCTGGCGGAAGATGCTCCACCAGACCTCAAGGTGCTGCAGGTACAAGCACAACACATACACGGTACGTACCCTGGGTGATCTAGACGGGTTTATGGTACACTCGCATGCCGTAGTCCCTAGCCCACTCATAGGAATTTGTGGAACCCCTATGTTTTTGTTTGTGCAAATATTATAACTATCTGGATTGATTTGTTGATAGCATTTGCTTTATAATAAATAGTATATATATATATATAGCATTGTATCTGGGCAGTGTGTTGAGTAAAGATGGGACTATGGATGAAGAAGTGCGGGAGAGGGTACAACAGGGGAAGAAAAGAGGGTGTAGGAAACCGCTAAAAGCATAGTAGCTTTTTTTTTAGTTTTTGTTTTAGTAAAGAGTTAACAAGAAATAGGGATGGTCAGTATGGAAAGTGGAGGAAGTCCGTGCATGAACAGTGTGGCCAGTGTGGTAATCCCGACACTGACTTACGTGAAGCGACGCATGGAACATTGGTTGAGAGACTCAGACCAAGAGGTGAGAGCAGTGGGAAAATGGAAATAACTAAGAATGTGACCGTGCGGAGTTACATGGAGGGATAGGCGGACTAAATGACCGGAAGTAAGAAGGAGGTGTTGTGTGTGGAGGTAGATGTTGCTGGAAAGTGTGAAAAGGAACAACTTGATGATGGTTCGGCGGCCATATGGAACGTATGGAAAGCTGAGGCGAGGAGAATTGATTATTAAGAGGGTGTACGAGAGCGCGGGTGGAGGGACAGGAGGGACAGAGGGGGACAGGTAGAAATGAATAGGAGGGTTGGAAGGATGGAGTGAGGAAGTACATGAACGAAGGAGTGTGCTGCGTTGGGGGGAGGGCGCCACCGGGGTCTCGACATTATCTGACTGGGGCCGGCCCAGCGGTCGCTCATGGGGGCGGTTCGTTCGTGGCCACCCCTTCTGGGATCACGGCGTCAGGCAATAGATAGATAGATAGATAGAGCATTGTAGTTGTTGTATAGTAAATTAAGGGGAGGTTTTCAGTTTGTTCCCTAGACCTACAGTAGATCAAGCTTAAATTTACACCCCCTAGACCCCCTTTCAAGATAAATTTGTACATTTTTCGGTAGAAAAATGTCCCGGCCAAAGGGCGGTTCCTCTTTAACTACAGGCCGCTATCGCTCGACAGGAGAAAACAATGACACCGAAATGGCAACGTAAAGGTCTGAAAATGGGACAGAAATGGGTGCGAAAGTTCTTAAAATTCCGCCCAAAAACCAAACTAAATGGGGAAAATGTCACTTTTTTTCTTTCTTCTTATCCTCTCTTTTTTTACTTTTAAAATGCCCAACCAAAACCAATAATGAGGGCCCTCGAAACCATTAGGGAGCAAGGGGTCAAGAAAAAAATCCCTCAGGTGGAAATCTCCCCTTAAACTCCTAAATTAGTTACCACAGATATACTTCCATAATTCGATATACTTAGAGGCCACGAATATTTATGGGTGGGCTAGAGACTATGGTATCCGAGTGTACAGTCGTGCTAATAAGTCATGGCTCGGCACCAAGTATGCGAACACATCCAAAGGTAAAGTCTGTTTCCATTCAACTAAACGAGCTGCTAATCATGTTATGACCTGTTTTAGTATACTACAATAACAACAACAACAACAACAACAACAACAACAACCCCAGGATCAGTAGTAATAGTTGTAGAGTATTTTGATAAGCACTATAGTCTATTCGCTGTAAGTAGGCGAGCAATCATGACCTCTCTATCATCTGTAACTCAAAAAGGGCTAGAGGAAATGGGCTGTAAATTGCCACATCTATTCCTGGACTGACTCTTCCCAAATGGTAGACATATTAGTACGATTAGTCTAGTCGTTTTTGAGTTACAGGAGTTAGAGGTCATGATTCCTCGCCTACTTACAACGAATGGACTATAGTGTATATATAAAGGCTATAAAACATACCTATATAATACCAATTGCATATGTAGTATATATAACATGAGTACCGGTAAGTGTAGGAGTTGTTGTTGTTGTTGTTGTTGTTCCCCAAGCTGCCTGGCAACCGAAACAGCCACACCAGGCCCCGAGCAAATTCCAAGGCACATAAACCGAGCGCCCACACACCGAACCCTCACACATAGACGAACCACAATAAAGCCTGGGTGACCGAAGCCACTCCATGGCGGGGAGCTGAGGAGGGAGTTGAACATATTGAGAGAGAGTTGCTGTTTTGGCGGGAGTGGCAGGCAGAAATTACAGTCATTTTTTCATCTTGTAATGGTTAGAGATCCTTCCTAAGCTGAATGCAATCATCTAATAGTTGCCAGGATATACTTGAAAAAAAAGGACCGTCACGGGTACTTGAAAAGGGTTAAGGGGAGGTTTTTAGTTGATTCCCTAGACTTCCATCAAGCTTTTAAAAATTACTCCACCTTGACCCCCCTTTCACGATACATTTGTTACATTTTCGGTAGACAAAATTGTACCGGCCGAAGAAGGCCGATGTCCCCTTAAAGTACAGGCTCGCTATCGCTCGCCAGGAAAAAATCGACACCTACAAATGGCTTCCGAAAACGGGTACTTCCTTAACATTGACAGAAAGACCAAGAAATGGCGGCCGAAAGTTCTTCTTACATTTAAAAACAATGCGCCAACAATCTAATGGGGCGAACGTCTTATAATATCAAAAGCAATGGGGCTAACCATGAGGGAGAAAGGGGTCAAGGAAAAAAAAATCGCTCCAGTGGAAATCTCCCCTATTAAGCTTGATAAAATATATGCCATCTGAATTACTCTATGTAGTGTTTAGTTGATGACGCCAATGTACAAAGAACACCTAAATGTCGAGTGAACATTTCTAGCCATCGGAAAAATGACGGTAAGAGCGCCAGTGATGCCTTTAAGGAGAGATCTCCACTTGAGGGATTTTTTTTTCTTGGACCCCCTTTCTCCCTCATGTTTAGCCCCATTGCTTTTGATATTATAAAACGGTCGCCCCATTAATTTAGCGAGTTTAAGAACTTTCACCCCATATTAAGACCTTTCGTGCCAGTAAGGTGTCCGCGGATTTTATCCTGGCTGAAGCTGCAAGAAAAGCGAGCCAGGTAATTTAAGAGGAACCGGCCTTCGGCCGGTAAACCCGTTTTTCTACCGAAAAATGTACACATTTATCTTGAAAGGGACTCAAGGGGGTGTAATTTTAAGCTTGATGGAGGTCTAGGGAACAAAGTAAATACCTCCCCTTAACCCCTTCTGTACCGGGGACGTCTTTCTAACATTATTCTGTCTGCTATTGGACGATTGTATTCAGTTTAAGAAGGACCTCTGGCAATTAAGGGGAGATTTCCACTTGAGGGATTTTTTTCTGGATCCCTTTCTCCCTCATGTTTAGCCCCATTGCTTTTGAGATTTTAAGACCTTTCGCCCTAGTAGTAGTTTGGATATTTTAAGACATTTTGACAATTTCTGTCAATGTTAAGACCCTTTCGTGCCTCGTTTTTAAGTAGTCGATGTTTTTTTCCTGGCGAGCCGCGGGCGATTAGCGAAGGCCTGTAATGTCTGTAATTTAAGAAGCAACCGGCCTCCGGCGCACCCTGGACATTTTTTTTCTACCGAAAAAATTACAAATTTATCTTGAAAGGGGGTCTAGGGGATGTAATTTTAAGCTTGATGAAAAAGTAGGGAACAAACTAAATACCTCCCCTTAAGAAGCTTCAAACTATCTCACTTTTATTCCTACCACAGTTCCTTCTTCTTAAACTTCACAAAATTATAGCTTGAATAAAATTGAAAAGCGCCGCTGTTACAGAAGAGGTTAAGTGAAGCATTATGTGTGTGAGTTACTGAGGTAATATGAAGCATTGTAACTCGGATGATTTGTGAACAAAGGTTTAGAACTCCTTATTAATAGAAGCAAGGTTAAAATAGTGACGATTTATTACAGAGAGGGTACAAAGGAAAGCAAGTAACAGACACTTGATGCTTGTGAGGCTTCTTTTGTATGTATATGTAGCCTGTTTTTATGTGATTATGTATGTATGTGAGTGTAGTATATGTATGTTATATATTTATATATTGTACCGGTATATATATCAATTATATATATATATATATATATATATAGAATATATAATATATATAAATATATATATATATATATCTTATATATAAAAGTAACACCCCCGTTCTTAAACCATGAGGACGGGGCCACTGGGTGGGGGCTTTTGGTTTTCCCGGGGCGTTTCCGCCACCCTCCATCAGCTCACCCGCCCATGGAGTGGCTTCGGTCAAACAGGCTTTCTTCATTGGGGTCGGCAGTGCAGGACGGGATTCCCCCAGGAGGAGGGAGGGTTCTGTGGGGGCGCTCGGTTTTGGTCTTGGCTTTGCTCGGGCAGGCAGTTTGGGGAACAACACCAACAACAAAGCCCAATGTACTTGAATAAACTAATGAGTGCATATGATCCTCCCGGGCTTCGAACTCAGGCACATACCCCACAGCTAGGGGTGGCCGACTCGAGACAGAGCCCGAATAGGGAAAACAAAAATGCTCACACACATCTAGGTCGCCCAGGAGAGGACCCAGAGACCCAGGTTAATTTGTATTTATAATGGTCAAAGCAATGTCATTATAGTGTCATGGATGAGAATATTGACAAGTTGTTTGATATATCATGTTTCATTATAGTGTCATGGATGAGAATATTGACAAGTTGTTTGATATATCCATGCAACGATTATAACCCTGGAGGATGTTGACGCCTTATAGCAGTTTATATTGGCTATCATTAGACGCTTTTATTCAGCTTAGGAAGGATATGTGGGTGTCGGAGAGGTAATTTAATATATACACCATGTGAGGAGGAGCACTTTATTGAACACTTATTGCATATAGCTTCATTGGCCTGATGAAGCTATAAATTATGTATATATTCCTTCTGTCTATGTTTCTAAGTTTATTTTTATCAGGCATAATTGAACCCCTTCAGACTAATATGACGCAGAGGTGGCCAGATTAGCAATAAGAAATAGAGTTCTCTCACCATTATAATTACCTCTCCAAAATTAGTTTTCTGCCCACAGTAAAAAAAAAAAACTCACAGTCAACTGCAGAGGGGTGTTGAAGTAACTAAAATAACGGTTTCAATAACATTGATGGTAACAAAGGGGATTTTTAGTATCCCCAATAGCTTCAACACAGCTAAACTCAAAGTCAACTGCCAGAGGTTTGAAGTAATATCTAAACCTAAAAGTTTCTAAATACCCAGGATGGGAACAAAGGCTTTAAAGTATCCCCAATAGGGCTCAACACAGCTAACTCAAAGACAACTGCAGAGAGGTTGAAGTAACACTAAACTGAACAGGTTTCTAAAGACCCCTGATGGTAACAAAGGGCTTTTTTAAAGTATCCCCAATAGGCTCAACCACAGCTAACCTTCTCAAAGACAACTGCAGAGGTTTTTGAAGTAACTAAAAAACTAAAGGTTTCTAAATACCCCTGATGGGTAAACAGAAGGGCCTTTTCAAGTATCCCCAATAGGGGACTCAACACAGCTAACTCACAAGTCGTCCAAACTGCAGGAGGTTGATGTTGAAGAGTACACACAGTAAAACTAAACTAAGGTGTTTCTAACACCATACCCCTGACTGGTAAACATTTAAGGCTTTTTAAATGTTCCCCCAATAGGCTCAACTACAGCTAACGCAAAGACAACTGGCAGAGGGTTGAAGTAACTAAAACTAAAGGTTTCTAAATACCCCTGTATGTTTAAAAAAAAGTGCCTTCTTTTTTTTTTAAGTATCCCTAATAGGCTCAAAATCGCGTCATATGTCGGAGAGGGTTAATTGGTTTTGACTCCTTAGATTTCTAGAAGCTGAATTAACACAATCTGTCAAAAATACATGTCAAAAAAAAAAAAAAAATGCGGTTATAATTCCTCAAGCGGGTTTTAGGTTAAAGTGTCGAGGGGAAGCGATAAAACCCAACAGTTAGAGTCATGAAGCGAAAAGTCCTGAAATCAAAGGTTGAAACTTGTCTTTGTTGAACAGAACTTCAAGCCAAATATTTCTCTGTCGGCCTCTGAGTGCTCTCTCTCTCTCTCTCCCTCTTTTCATAAAATTTGTTCTCCAAGGTCTTCGTCCAATTTCCGTCCATTCTCTACACGGGGAATTTTTCTCGATGCTATAAATCCCACGTCAAGTTTTCCGTGCTGCAAGATGGCTTTTTTCACATTTTTCATACCTACGTTTTCTGTTTATTTTGTTCACATTCAGCAGCAGCGGCCCAATTCAAAAACACTTTTTCTGATGATTTTACTCTGTAAGGTTAAATGTATTTTCAAAGTGTTCGTTTAGATCGGGATATATTATATTATATTATATACGCGGTTATACGCAGGATATTATTACATACTCTCTCCGTTATTTGCATGTGCAATTCACATGAGATTTTTTTTTTTTTTTTTAAAGATAGCCGTAAAATATTGCTTGAACAAGAACGACTGCGCTCTAAATCTGAGTCGGCTCAGGATTCTAAGGGTTGGGTACGCAGTTTTAGTTCTCACGTGACACAGAACCTGACTAGATATTAATATAAGAAAGGTGAAACTAATAATCCAGTTTTCCCGTGAGCCACAGATATTATATTACATTGCAGGTCCTCACTAACGTCTGAGTGAGACGGAACACCAAGGAGAGAGAGTTTGTTCAGTACAGTTGGCCAAATAAGTTGTGTCGCCGCTGTCATAACGTTTTGCTCGCTGTATGTTGTATTAATGTCTGTCAGATGTTGAATAGGGTGTGTAAAGATAGGAACATGGTTGTATATCTCACTCTGAACGATGAGATACACAGGTGGTATACACTAGGAGAGCTCTGAGGAACACTGATTATTGTTGTAGCGAGAGAGAGCGAGGAGAGGACCTAGTAGGAACATTGCGGCCGAACGAGAGAGAGAGATGGTTGATTGGTGGGTTGGGAAATAAATTACTGATACGACAGGCCTGCCTGTCTACTTTGTCTAGAAGTGCAGTGTGAGAGGATTCCTCCCACACATGGTTGAAACACATACTACAATACCATGGACGCACTTTTGCACACCTTGTCCTGTACCAGAGCAAGATGCTTGTGGCAGGGGTAAAGAACACCCTTTGAGGCAGTTGAAGGTTGATGTTGAGGCCACACCCAGCCTTCTGGAGAGAGAGAGCGAGATGCGGAGACGAGGATGTGAGAGAGGAGAGGTAGATTGATGGTCGGGAGGAGGGAGGAGAGAGGCGGAGGAAGGCAGGAGGAGGAGATGAAGGAAGGAGACGAGAGAGATGAGAGGACGTGACTGGAGAGGAGAGAGAGACGGTAGGGGAGGACGAGAGATGATGAGAGCGGAGTGATGGGGGAGAGTGTTAGAGACGAGGAGAGAGAGCAGAAGACGGAGAGAGAGAGCATGAGATTGACGAGGGAGAGAGAGAGACACCGAGAGAGGAGAGAGAGAGGAGAAGAGGATGGAGGAGAGACGAGAGCGGAACCAGAGAGGGGAATTGGGAGAGAGGAGGAGGAGCGCGAGGATGGAGAGAGAGTGGAGGGGAGAGAGGGTGAGAGAGAGGAGAGAGGAGAGAGCCGGAATGAGGCGAGCGCAAGGAGAGAAGATTGGAGGAGAGAGAGATAGAGGGCGAGAGACCGAGAGAGGCGAGGATGATAGAGGAGAGAGAGAGAAGAGAGAGATTGAGACCCCGAGGAGAGAGGAGATGAGATGAGAAGGATGAGATGGAGAGCGAGAGGAGAGAGACGAGCAGAGAGAGAGAGGAGAGAGAGAGCAGAGGAGAGCGGAGTACGGAGAGAGAGAGAGAGAGACGGCCGAGAGAGAACCGAGGAGAGGCGAGATGAGGAGAGCGTGACTTTATGGTATACTAGCATATTATATGACCATACTTAGGCGACCATGGCACCC
Source organism: Paralithodes platypus (assembly GCA_032716605.1). Lineage (NCBI taxonomy): Eukaryota > Metazoa > Arthropoda > Malacostraca > Decapoda > Lithodidae > Paralithodes > Paralithodes platypus. The sequence continues at coordinate 42,658,489 of CM064507.1, forward strand.
TTTGCTAATGGGAAAATAATAACTAAAATAAAAATAAACCCAATTAACAGAAAGATAAATAAGTAAGGATAAACATAAAGTCGATTCCAAGCTGCCACACCCACCCACCCGTCCACCCACCCACCCACCCACCCGTCCACCTGGGCCAAAGAAGCTTACCGGTATTATTTGATGGTACCTAGTTCTGACCCAAAGCTTACCGGTATTATTTGATGGTACTTAGTTCTGACCCAAAGCTTACCGGTATTATTTGATGGTACCTAGTTCTGACCCAAAGCTTACCGGTATTATTTGATGGTACCTAGTTCTGACCCAAAGCTTACCGGTATTATTTGATGGTACCTAGTTCTGACCCAAAGCTTACCGGTATTATTTGATGGTACCTAGTTCTGACTCAAAGCTTACCGGTATTATTTGATGGTACCTAGTTCTGACCCATAGCTTGCCGGTATTATTTGATGGTACCTAGTTCTGACCAGTTACCCCATTCACTACCGGTGACATTAACAAATATATCTTAAAGGACGGTACATTTTTCGGTAGACAAATTTCCCGGCCAAAGGCCGGTTCCTTCTAGCAGCATAAAGGCAACAACCAGACGTATTGGCAACTGTGACAATGGTGTGAAGTGGGTTGCAATAAATATACTGGCTATCGGTAAAACTTCTTAACTCCCGGAAGATCTCTGAAGACTCCTGCTGCTTTTCTTCTGCTCCAAACAATTAAGGACTTTTTTGGCAGGCTGGATTGTATGTTGGGATCAAGATGTTTCTTTCCTCTGTCCTGCTATACTTTGGTGTACTTGTCAGTTTATTGATATCCTACGCCATGCACAATTATATTTCACTATTGACAAAACAAAAATGTATATATACTGTATATATATACCGGTATATGTAATATAATATATAATTATAATAATGGTCTGTGCTTAAGGGGAGATTTCCACTTGGGATATTTTTTTGTGGACCCCTTTCTCCCTCATGTTTAGCCCCATTGCTTTTGATATTAGAAAACGTTTGCCCCATTAGTTTAGCGATTTTAAGAACTTTTACCCCATATTAAGACCTTTTGTGCAATTCAGGTGTCGATATTATCCTGGCGAGCGATAGCGAGCCTGTAATTTAAGAAGAACCGGCCTTCGGCCGGGACATTTTTCTACCGAAAAATGTACAAATTTATCTTGAAAGGGACTCAAGGGGGTGTAATTTTAAGCTTGATGGAGGTCTAGGGAACAAACTAAATACCTCCCCTTAATGTAAAACAGTAATGCAAATAGTATAATACGTAATTATTAAGCCGGTTTATTGCCTTATATAGTGTCCGTTATGCTAACACATAATCCTGTGCAAACTATTAGATTGTTGATGCGAGCGTTCTCTATATTGCTATGTGCATAATAGGTATTGGAAGCTTAATATCCTCTCTTCATCACCCTCTACTATTTCCTCTGTTCCCTTCCTTGCTTCGAGGCATTAACCCTTTCAGACTCATATGACGCAGAAGTTGCCAGATTAGCAATAAGAAATAGAGTTCTCTCACTCTTATAATTACCTCTCCAAAATTAGTTGTCTGCCAACAGCTAACTCAAAGACAACTGCAGAGGTTGAAGTAACTAAACTAAAGGTTTCTAAATACCCCTGATGGTAACAAAGGCTTTAAAGTATCCCCAATAGGCTCAACACAGCTAACTCAAAGACAACTGCAGAGGTTGAAGTAACTAAACTAAAGGTTTCTAAATACCCCTGATGGTAACAAAGGCATTAAAGTATCCCTAATAGGCTCAACACAGCTAACTCAAAGACCACTGCAGAGGTTGAAGTAACTAAACTAAAGGTTTCTAAATACCCCTGATGGTAACAAAGGCTTTAAAGTATCCCCAATAGGCTCAACACAGCTAACTCAAAGACACCTGCAGAGGTTGAAGTAACTAAACTAAAGGTTTCTAAATACCCCTGATGGTAACAAAGGCTCTAAAGTATCCCCAATAGGCTCAACACAGCTAACTCAAAGACAACTGCAGAGGTTGAAGTAACTAAACTAAAGGTTTCTAAATACCCCTGATGGTAACAAAAGGCTTTAAAGTATCCCCAATAGGCTCAACACAGCTAACTCAAAGACAACTGCAGAGGTTGAAGTAACTAAACTAAAGGTTTCTAAATACCCCTGATGGTAACAAAGGCATTAAAGTATCCCTAATAGGCTCAACACAGCTAACTCAAAGACAACTGCAGAGGTTGAAGTAACTAAACTAAAGGTTTCTAAATACCCCTGATGGTAACAAAGGCTTTAAAGTATCCCCAATAGGCTCAACACAGCTAACTCAAAGACCACTGCACAGGTTGAAGTAACTAAACTAAAGGTTTCTAAATACCCCTGATGGTAACAAAGGCTCTAAAGTATCCCCAATAGGCTCAACACAGCTAACTCAAAGACAACTGCAGAGGTTGAAGTAACTAAACTAAAGGTTTCTAAATACCCCTGATGGTAACAAAGTCTTTAAAGTATCCCCAATAGGCTCAACACAGCTAACTCAAAGGACAACTGCAGAGGTTGAAGTAACTAAACTAACGGTTTCTAAATACCCCTGATGGTAACAAAGGCTTTAAAGTATCCCTAATAGGCTCAACACAGCTAACTCAAAGACAACTGCAGAGGTTGAAGTAACTAAACTAAAGGTTTCTACATACCCCTGATGGTAACAAAGGCTTTAAAGTATCCCCAATAGGCTCAACACAGCTAACTCAAAGACAACTGCAGAGGTTGAAGTAACTAAACTAAAGGTTTCTAAATACCCCTGATGGTAACAAAGGCTTTAAAGTATCCCCAATAGGCCTCAACACAGCTAACTCAAAGACAACTGCAGAGGTTGAAGTAACTAAACTAAAGGTTTCTAAATACCCCTGATGGTAACAAAGGCTTTAAAGTATCCCTAATAGGCTCAACACAGCTAACTCAAAGACAACTGCAGAGGTTGAAGTCACTAAACTAAAGGTTTCTAAATACCCCTGATGGTAACAAAGGCTTTAAAGTATTCCCCAATAGGCTCAACACAGCTAACTCAAAGACAACTGCAGAGGTTGAATAACTAAAACTAAAGGTTTCTAAATACCCCTGATGGTAACAAAGGCTTTAAAGTATCCCCAATAGGCTCAACACAGCTAACTCAAAGACAACTGCAGAGGTTGAAGTAACTAAACTAAAGGTTTCTAAATACCCCTGATGGTAACAAAGGCTTTAAAGTATCCCTAATAGGCTCTAAATCGCGTCATATGTCGGAGAGGGTTAAAGGGGGGGTCACCTGCTGTTCTTATCTTTCTCTCCTTTTCTGGCTTGTATCCATTCGGCCCCATTCAGCCAACTATTTTAAGACGTTTATCCCCATCCAGGTGTCAATTTCTTCCTGGCGAGTGATAGCGAGCCAGCATTGTATGGAAAACTCCGGCTTCGGAGAATTTTTCTATCGAAAAATGTAAACTAAACTAGAAGGGGGAGCTAATGGATGTTTTTGTTTTATAGTTTGATGGAGGTTTAGGGAGGAAACTAAAGAAATAATATATACATGAAATAATCCACCCCCAAACAAACACACACACACACACACACACACACACACACACACACACAGTCACCAGCACGAACCAATTTCTTCTTTTCCACCCCAATACCGTATGCACTGCAGAGCTAACTTTGCAATGGTGTAATTAGTGTGTGTGTGAGAGAGAGAGAGAGAGAGAGAGAGATGGGGGGGGGGGGGGTGAGTGAATGGGGTAAGGAAGAACCTTAAATATGCATGTTTTTCTCTTAAACAAGTTAGTGGGATTTTTGAGCGTGTGATAGCTATGCCTCGCACAACACACACATACATACACACACAAACACTCTCTCGCGAATTCACTCTCACTCACTCTCACACTCTCTCTCTCTTTCTCTTTCTCTCTCACCCCTTTAACTCTCCTCCCCCCCCACCCCCCATGTTTATCCTCCCCTCACATCTCTCCCCCCCCCCCCCCCCCCCCCCCCACCCCCCCTCACCCTCAGGCACCAGAGTTTTCTCAAGGGATACGTTACCCCAAGAAGATGAGGAATTTAATTTATATTTATATATTATTGTTATATATATATACAGTATATACAGTACCGGGTATATATATATATATATATATATATATATATATATATATATATATATATATATATAAGGGTTATTCAAAACTTTAGTACTTTCCATATGTATTTTACCCAAAACTAAAAGGTTAATTACAGACATGAAAGCCAAATCCATTACCGTGGGCGAACGATCGAACACTTCAAAATCAAACCCCCCCCCCCCCCCCCCCCCCCACATCACCCCCCTATTCTCTCTCGGGTAGGTGAGGGAAGTTATTACAACGTATGAAGCAATGAACCCTTACCGATCCCGGGATTCAAACAGATCCGTAGGCTTTGAATCGATCCCAAGGCTTCGTGTATCATGTAATGTCAGATAAGATAGTAGTAACGTATACGCCCTGGCATCTAAACAAAACAAACCTTTATGAGTGACTGTACTGTACGTATTAATTTCTTCATTTACAAGGATAACCCTAATTTTACTGTAAAGCTCTGTAACAACTGTTGGCTATTCTGCAGAACAACTACTCCTCGATTACGGGATTCCTGTCTCGTGGAATTTTTTTTTTTTTGCTCTTACCTTACTCAGGGGACCTTACTGATGTGCGGATAAGTGCTACTTTTCTTATTTTGTCAATTTGATTTTCACTCCCCTATAACATTATCAGAGTTATTTTTGTACAGCAAGTCCAGGACACTTTGTTTACATTCTGGCCTCCATGGAGGCTCCTCCCCGATGTTTAGTAGCCAATCAGAGTGGAGCTTAACCTACAAGAAGTCGGTAAATTTTTAATGGTACTTTCCTGTTATAGACAGCAAAGCTGAATATTGCAGAGTAAACACCATAGACTTTATCCCATGAATTTTGTATAGTTTTAATACCTAATCAGCGGGGGTGTGGGGGCGGCAGCCCCCACCCATAATACTAGGATAGGTTAGGTAAGGTTTTAGGTTAGGCTAATGTCTTTTCAAAGTTGACTATATCGAGTAAACTCCTAGATTGTTGGGGTATCTGAATAATTACAATTAACAATGCAAATGCTAATAAAAAGTGCTTTCCGCACTTTCTAACAATAAAATACACACTTACAATGCATTAAAATACACAAAGAAAATAAATAAAACCTAAAATAACAGGAGTAGTAGTTATGCAGAATTACCTTTTTTTTCTTAACCATAATATTATGTGCATTAGTTTGGTACAAAGAGGTTAGTGGTGTGGTCAAGTTTATAAGATCAAAGTGGCTTATGATATAATAACTTACACAAATAAACTGGTATATATGCTATAACTACCATCTCTAAAATAGACTACTGAGTCTTGGCATAAATCTGTTAAACAGACTATTACTCTCCTCACTGAATTCACTTCTAATCTATTCAGTTTAGTGTGACAATTTGGGAGTTACCATACCCGTAGTGCTTACCAGGCCTAATTAAAACTCCTCATAACTTCCGGGTTTAAAAAAAAAAAAAAAAATATATATATATATATATATATATATATATCGAACGTGATGTTAATGGAAGGTACAATACTAAATATAACTTTTAATTGCTAAAATAAACCTGGGATATAATATCAAAGAAAAAACTTGAAGTAATGTGGTACAACTCCTCTTCCTCACTGACACACACCCTCCCAAACAGTGTATCTGGCGGTCAAATAATCCAACCACGACATTAAGTTTAAATTAAAGACGAGCAAAGTTGGAGTATTCACCATGGACTGTATTCAACCAAACTCCTCTCATTCACTCACTAACCCACATTGACTGGCTTATTATACACACATTCAGGATATATTCGTAATAATCCACACACAGCGAAAACGTACATGTACAATATTAACTGTTAAGGGGAGGGTTTTAGTTTATTCCTTAGACTTCCATCAAGCTTAACATTACTCCCCCTAGACCCCCTTTCAAGATAAATTTGTACATTTTTCGATAGAAAAATTTCCCGGCCGAAGGCCGGTTCCCCTTAAATTACAGGCTCGCTATCGCTCGCCAGGAAAAAATAGACACCTAAATGGCACGAAAGTCTTAAAATTGACATAAATGGGGCGAATCTTCTTAAAATCGCCAAACTAATGGGGCGAACGTCTTAAAATCTCAAAAGCAATCGGGCTAAACATGAGGGAGAAAGGGGTCCAACAAATATTCCCCCAAGTGGAAATATCCCCTTAATCGAGATTTTTACCATTACAATTCCCACCGACCCCTTCCTAAAAAGCCGGTATCACACGAGAGCTTTTATAGTCAACATTCGATGATCATAATTTTTCTGGCAACATTTCTGGGTCAATATACAGGAGGCGCTACAATATAGGTAGCAAAATTATAATGGTAGTTTTGGGTTCCTATCATCATATGCTTTATTTCTATATACTTTTTATCCCCGGGGGAAAAAAAAAAAAATCTTGGGATTTTTCATTTATTTTCTTGGGATTTTTTGTTTTGGTCATTAACCTAACCAAAAAACCTAACCTAACCTAACCTAATAGCCCCAAAATACATTTAGGTTAGGTTAGGTTAGGTTTTTTGGTTAGGTTAATATAAAATATAAAACAAAAATCCAATAAAAAAATTAAAAACCAAAGATTTTTTTTTGTTTTCCCCGGGGATAAAAAGTATATAGAAATGAAGCATATGATGATAGGAACCCAAAACTACCATTATAATTTTGCTACCTATATTGTAGCGCCTCCTGTATATTGACCCATTTCTGGACTATTTTGCACTGGTATCGGAAACTAGACTGGTGATATATGAATTTAGGTGACCGAAATATTCTAAATGTTGACCTCATAAGCTGCCAGACCAGTGTTAAGGATAAATGTTGAGTGAAAAAGCGCTCGTGTGATACCGGCTTAACTTGTATAAAATCGTCTAATGGTAGTCGGAATAAACTGTTAAAATGTATCATCATCTTCAAAGGGTTAAGACGCATTTTCACATGCTTTTCTGCCTAACATTTGATGCTTTTATCCAGATTAGAAAGGATCTATGGACACAAACGAGCTAATACCATCTTAATGTATCATCTTCAAAGGGTTAAGACTCATTTTCACTTCTTTTCTGCCTAACATTTGATGGTTTTATCCAGATTAGAAAGGGTCTATGGACACAAACGAGCTAATACCATCTTAATTTATTATCTTCAAAGGGTTAAGACGCATTTTCACATTCTTTTCTGCCTAACATTTGATGCTTTTATCCAGATTAGAAAGGGTCTATGGACACGAACGAGCTAATACCATCTTAATGTATCATCTTCAAAGGGTTAAGACGCATTTTCACATGCTTTTCTGCCTAACATTTGATGCTTTTATCCAGATTAGAAAGGATCTATGGACACAAACGAGCTAATACCATCTTAATGTATCATCTTCAAAGGGTTTAGACTCATTTTCACCTGCTTTTCTGCCTAACATTTGATGCTTTTATCCAGATTAGAAAGGGTCTATGGACACAAACGAGCTAATACCATCTTAATTTATTATCTTCAAAGGGTTAAGACGCATTTTCCGGTGTTCTTTTTTCCTTCTTTTTTCTGCCTACCATTTGATGCTTTTAATCTATTTATTCCGCAATTAGAAGAGGGTCCTAATGGACACAAACGAGCTAATACCATCTTAATTTATCATCTTCAAAGGGTTTAAGACCACTTCATTTTCCACATTCTTTTCTGCCTAACATTTGATGCTTTTATCCAGATTAGAAAGGGTCTATGGACACAAACGAGCTAATACCATCTTAATTTTAGCCTCTGGTTCCTTCAAGTCCTTCTATAATTAAGGGGAGATATCCACTTGAGGGACTTTTTTCTGGACCCCTTTCTCTCTCATGTCTAGCCCCATTGCTTTTGAGATTTTTAGAAGGGATGTTTGTCACGCCCCATTTGTTTGGCGATTTTTCACTCCCATTTATGTCACCTTTTAAGGACCTTTTCGCGTCCCATTTAGGTGTCGATTGTTTTTTTTTTTTGCTGGCGAGGGATAGCGAGCCTCTAATTTTAGAAGAACCGGCCTTTGGCCGGGACCATTTTTTTTTCCTGCCGAAAAAATGTACAACATTTATCTTGAAAAGGGGTCAAAGGGGGTGTAATTTCCAAAACACAAGCCGGATGGAAAAGTCTACTAGGAAACAATCAACATCTAAAAAAACCTCCACCTTTAATGAAGGGCCAGGTCAACCCCGACGGATTTAATTCTCCATTCTCTACTTTGCCTCTCTTTCTCTGGGCTTGTATCCATTCCAACCCCATATTCAGAAGCCTACTGCGTTAAGACATTTATCCCCCATCCATGTGTCGATTTCTTCCTGGCGAACGATAGCGAGCCAGCATTGTATGGTAGAAATCCGGCTTTGCCGGAGACATTTTTCTATCGAAAAATGTACAAATTTAGCCTGCTGTCATAAACATTAAAAGAATATGCTGAAAAATCGACACCTGGATGGGGATAAACATCTTAAAACAGTAGGCTGAATGGGGCCGAATGGATACAACCCAGAGAGCGAGAGAGAGGGGGGGGGGGGGGGAAACAATCAGTTAATGCAAGCCTATGACTTAAATTGCTTCAAACTCCGTGTGTCCAGGCATTTTGGCTCGAACGTCCCTTGATTTTGGCCCTGTCACTCTTTCAACTATGGGGGAGGCACTCGCTATAGGCAGTTATGCCTTTTGCCTCCCTCAATCACATAGAAAAAAAAAAAAAAAAAAAAACAGAATATAACTTCCAATAAACTGAAGGAGTTAATATTATTAATTATATTCTCTCTGGACGGTCATATTCCATTAAGGGGATATTATCTCCACTTGAGGGATTTTTTTCTTGACCCCTTTCTCCCTCATGTTTAGCCCCATTACTTTTGATATTATAAAACGTTCGCCCCATTACTTTAGCGATTTTAAGAACTTTCACCCCATATTAAGACCTTTCGTGCCATTCAGGTGTCGATTTTACCCTGGCGAGCGATAGCGAGCCTGTAATTATTTAAGAGGGAACCGGCCTTAGCGCCCGGGACATTTTTCTACCGAAAAATGTACAAATTTATCTTGAAAGGGACTCAAGGGGGTGTAATTTAAAGTTTGATGGAGGTCTAGGGAAGAAAGTAAATGCCTCCCCTTAAGAATAAAGTGAACAAAATATAGCTCGACTCACCTCAACTTGTAAGCGAGGAAGTTGATAGCCTTCTTGGTGTGGACGTTCTGCTTACACAGGACAAAGGTAGATGAAAGGGACGACAGCGATCTCCGTTATTTACCTGCCAACTCCCACAAGCTCTTCTGATTAAGGGGAGATATCCACTTGAGGGACTTTTTTCTGGACCCCTTTCTCTCTCATGTCTAGCCCCATTGCTTTTGATATTATAAAACGTTTGCCCCATTAGTTTAACGATTTTAAGAACTTTCACCCCATAGTAAGACCTTTCGTACAATTCAGGTGTCGATTTTATCCTGGCGAGCGATAGCGAGCCTGTAATTTAAGAGGAACCGGCCTTCGGCCGGGACATTTTTCTACCGAAAAATGTACAAATATATCTTGAAAGGGACTCGAGGGGGTGTAATTTTAAGCTTGATGGAGGTCTAGGGAACAAACTAAATACCTCCCCTTAAGCTTGTCTTAGTTCCAATAGTTTTAACAGTATTGCAAAGACCTAACGTTAAAGTTGGTTGATTATGGTTGAGTCTTCCAGGGAGACCCCATACAAGTTGGAGACTGTCACTGCACACTGCCTTTAAGGGCAGGTTTTTAGTTTGTTCCCTAGACCTCCATCAACCTTAAAATTACACCCCCTAGATCCCTTTTCAAGATAAATTTGTACATTTTGCCCCGACCGAAGGCCGATTCCTCTTAAATTACAGGCTCCCTATCGCTCGCCAGGAAAAAACTCGACACCTAAATGGCACAAAAGGTCTTAACTCGTGAATACCACAGCTCACACAGGGAGGGGGGGTGGTGGTAACGAATGCATTGGGGGATGGGAGGGGCGGGGGGGGGGATAACTTTTTGTATGTGGGTGTAGGGAGAGGGAGGGTTGCTGTCTATGACTGTATGAAAGAGAGAGAGAGAGAGAGAGAGAGAGAGAGAAGAGAGGCGAGAGCGAGATAGAGAGTGTCGAGCGAGGTGAGAGAGAGCGAGATAGAGTGTGTCGAGCGAGAGAGTGAGCGAGCGAGAGAGAGAGAGAGAGAGAGAGAGCGAGATAGAGAGTGTCGAGCGAGAGAGTGAGCGAGAGAGAGAGAGAGAGAGAGAGAGAGATAGAGAGCAAGAGCGAGATATATATATAGAGAGAGAGAGAGAGAGAGAGAGCGAGAGCGAGAGCGAGATAGAGAGTGTCGAGCGAGGTGAGAGAGAGCGAGATAGAGTGTGTCGAGCGAGAGAGAGAGAGAGAGCGAGATAGAGAGTGTCGAGCGAGAGAGTGAGCGAGAGAGCGAGAGAGAGAGAGAGAGATAGAGAGCAAGAGCGAGATATATATAGAGAGAGAGCTGTCAGATCAAGCTTGTCTATACTAGATCTGTGTTATTCATTTTTTGCCCTTATTTGTTTCCCCCTGGATCAACTTCAGGTATCGGAGATTTTTTTTTTTTTTTTTTTTCTGAAGGTGGACAAAACAAGGTGGTTCGCTTTCACTCTTAAAGGTGGGGGCTCATGGGTTGAGATAAACATGGAATGATAATCGCCAAGCTGTACATAAGTATCTTTCAAAATGGAATGGCACTGAAATAATTATTAACAATGGTATAAAGGATTTTGTGGATCGTCTATACCGGGCCTGTGACGTCACAAGAGTGTAAGTCCACCATCCAGTCCAGGATGAGGATACTGGTGTGACGTCACTATGACGTCACAGGCCCGGTATAGACGATCCGCAAAATCCTTTATACCATTGTTAATAATTATTTCAGTGACATTGCATTTTACAGGATAATTATATGCAGGTTGGCGATTATTTTTCCATGTTTACCTCAACCCATGCGTCCCCACCTTTAAGGGGAGGCAGACCATTGTTCTGGACCCCCTTCTCCCTAATGTTTAGCCCCACTAGTTTTGAGATTATAAGACGTTCGGCCCATTAGTTTGGCGATTTTAACACCTTTCGCCCCATTTCGTTGTCAATTTTAAGACCTTTCGTGCCATTTAGGTGTCGATTATTTCCTGGCGAGCGAAAGCGAGCCTGCAATTTTAAGAGGAACCTGCCTTCGGCCGGGATTTTTTTTTCTTCTTCCAAAAATGTACAAATTTATCTGGAAGGGGGGTCTAGGGGGTGTTTTTCTAAGCTTGATGGAGGTCTAGGGAGGAAACTAACAACATATATGAATAAATGAATTAATAGACCAAACAAACGGCCAGTCTCCCCTTAACTAACTCTAATCCGATGGTGCTCTTTCTTGTGGAGTCCCCTTGTTTTGCCCCATTAGTACGGAAATTGTAAAACGTTTTGTCCCATGAAAACTGCGATTATAATACGTTTCGCCTCGTCGATTTTTTTCTTTCTTTTCTGGCGAGCAATTGCGAGCCAGCAATTTAAGAGAAACTACCTCCATCTGGGATATTTGTTTGTACCAAAACATTTACAAATTTAGCTGGAAAGTGAGTCCGGGCGCGGTATCCTTTAGCTTGAAGAGGAGACTGGGAGTCTTTTTTTTTTTTGTTTTTTTTTTTTTTTTTTTAATTTGAGGGGTGTAATAGGGAATAAACTAAGAGCAAAATGTTAAAACAATCCAAAAACAATCTAAATCCTTAGTCATAATAATAATAATAATACTAATACTAATACTAATAATAATAATAATAATAATAATAATAATGATAATAATAATAATAATGATAAAAATAATGATGATAATAATAATAATAATAATAATAATAATGATGATAATAATAATAATAATAATAATAATAATGATAATAATCCCCCTAAACAAGGCGATCCACTTTCACTTTTAACTAACCCCATGCCCACAACCAAGCCACAATTATATATATACAGTATATATATATATATATATATATATATATATATATATATATATATATATTTATATATATATATATATATATATATATATATATATATATATATATATGTATATATTTTTTTTTTATGTTTTTCTTTACCTTGCATGCCCCAAAAAATATACAGTACGTGGGTTATTAAAAGTAAATTATATGAAGACTGGAGAAACGCGAGGCCTATACATTACCGTAACCCCTTCAGCCCGATGACGCCTTTGTATTACCGTAACCCCTTCAGCCCGATGTGGCCTTTGTATTACCGTAACCCCTTCAGCCCGATGACGCCTTTGTATTACCGTAACCCCTTCAGCCCGATGTGGCCTTTGTATTACCGTAACCCCTTCAGCCCGATGACGCCTTTGTATTACCGTAACCCCATCAGCCCGATGACGCCTTTGTATTTTGTATTCTGGCTCAAATTAGACGATATTATGCAGCTTAAGAAAGACCTATATTATTCAAAGATCGTATTTGTAAAGCCAGCAGTTGTGGCAGAGAGCTTAGATGGAACCAGCTGCAGGAAATCATAATAATATACTTAATAGTGTAATGCTTTGATTTCTAAAAGTTCTTCTTAAAATGAATAAAGTCGTCTAATGCTAGCCAGAATAAATGCCAGGATGGAGACATGTGCGTCCAAGACCCCCTTTCCAGATAAATTTGTACATTTTTCAGTAGAAATCGTTCCCAGCTGGTTCCTCTAAAATTACAGGCTCGCCATCGCTTGCAGGGAAAAAATCGACACCTAAATGGCACGAAAGAGCTTAATATTGACAAAGAAAAGGAGCGAAGTTTTTTAAAAATCGCCAAGCCAATAGGGCGAACGTCTTAAAACGTCAAAGTTAGTGGGGACAAACATGAGGGCGAAGGGGGTCCAGATTTCCCCCCCCCCCTCATCTTACTGAATCAAGTGCGGGAAGTCCAGTAGTAGAGTTGCATTATAATTATCATAGTAGGATGGGATAGCCGCACCGTGGTTCCGGGTTCGATTCCCACCAAGGTAGAGTTTAGGGTACTCTGCCTCCAAGGTCACCTGCTGCTGGCTTAACTTGTTCTAAACATTGCGTGGAAGTGTGTACCGGTATGGGGGACTGTGTAGTGTGCTTGGTAGGTATTGTTGTGTGTGTGTGTGTGTGTGTGTGTGTGTGTGTGTGTGTGTGTGTGCGTGCGTGTGTGTATGTGCGTGTGTGTGCAATGTTCTATCTCTTTATTTATCCCCCCCCACACACACTATCTATCTATCTATCTCTCTCTCTGTCTCTCTCTCTCATGAAGGTGATCATGTAAAATCCAAGTTACTTTGGTAACCTTAGAAGCCACTCATAACTATTTTTTTTTTTTTTTTTTTTTTTACGAATTAAAAAAAAGAAGAGGAGGAAGAAGCGGAGTAAAATGAGAGTAAATACCAAGAAGAAATAAAGGAAGGAGGATAGATAAGTAAATAAATAAATAGAAAGAAAGAACGAAAGGAAAGAAGAATAAGTAAACAAAGAAATACAAACAACAGAAAGACAAACAATGACAGAAAGAAAGAAGAAAAGAGAGGAAGATGGCGAAGAAAAACATAGGAAGATAAATAATACAAGTGGAAGAAAAGGAGTTGAGTGGTCAGTACGGAAGTGAAGAAGTCCTTGCATGACAGTGTAGTAATCCCGACACTAACTTACGGAAGCGAAGCATGGACGTTCGTGGAGAGACTCAGACTAAGAGTGAGAGCAGAGGAAATGAGTTACTTGAGAAGTGCGTGCGGAGTTACATGGAGGGATAGACAGACGATTGAGGAAGTAAGAAGAAGGTGTGGTGTGGAGGTAGATGTGCTGGAAAGTGTGCAAAGGAATAACTTGAAATGGTTCGGCCATATGGAACGTATGGGAAGCGAGAGAATGACTAAGAGGGTGTACGAGAGCGAGGTGGAAGGACAGAGAGGGAGAGGTAGACCGAAGGAGAGGTGGAAGGATGGAGTGAGGAAGTATATGAATGAAGGCGGTGCTGGTTGGGAGGAGGGGCGTCGACTGACTGGGGACAGAGGTGCATGGGGGCGGTTCGTTCGTGGCCACCCCTTCGGAGATCATGGCGTCAGGCAATAGATAGATAGATAGATAGGAAGAAAAGGAAGAGAAAGAAAAGAAGGAAGATGGAAGAAGACTAGAATAAAAGGAAAACAAAGACATAAGACATAACAACAAAGACATAAGACATAAACAAAGACATAAGACATAACAACAAAGACATAAGACATAAACAAAGACATAAGACATAACAACAAAGACATAAGACATAAACAAAGACATAAGACTTAAACATAAAGACATAAGACTTAAAAATAAAGACATAAGACATAAAAACAAAGACATAAGACATATAAACAGACATAAGACAAAGACATAAGACATAACAACAAAGACATAAGACATAAAAACAAAGACATAAGACATAACAACAAAGACATAAGACATAAACAAAGACATAAGACATAACAACAAAGACATAAGACATAAACAAAGACATAAGACTTAAAAATAAAGACATAAGACTTAAAAATAAAGACATAAGACATAAAAACAAAGACATAAGACATAAAAACAGACATAAGACAAAAACAAAGACATAAGACATATAAACAAAGACATAAGACATAAAAACAAAGACATAAGACAAAAACAAAGACATAAGACATAAAAACAAAGACATAAGACATAAAACAAAGACATAAGACATAACAACAAAGACATAAGACAACAACAAAGACATTAGACATAAACACAGACATAAGACATAAAAACAAAGACATAAGACATAACAACAAAGACATGACATAAAAACAGACATAAGACATAAAAACAAAGACATAAGACATAAAACCAAAGACATAAGACAAAAAACAAAGACATAAGACATAAAAACAAAGACATAAGACATAAAAACAAAGACATGAAACATAAAAACAAAGACATAAGACATAAAAAACAAAAACAAAGACATAACAACAAAGACAAAAACAAAGACATAACAACAAAGACATAAGACATAACAACAAAGACATAAGACATAACAACAAAGACATAAGACATAAATAACAAAAACAAAGACAAAAACAAAGACATAAGACAAAAAACAAAAACAAAGACATAAGACATAAAAATAAACAAGAGAAAACAAAGAGTAAAGATAACAAATGTCTTAACCTTATTTGGTCAGAGGGATATCTATTTGGGTCTCCCGTGTTTCACTCCATTAATTAAGAGATTTTGTGAAGTTTCACCACATTAATTTCGCGATAATAACACACTTCACCCCATCCAGGTGTCGTTTATTTTATTATTATTATTATTATTATTATTATTATTATTATATATATATATATTTTTTTTTTTGGGGGGGTGACAGTGAGCCTGTTGCTAAGAAGAAATCGACCTTTGGCTTGGACATTTTGAAACATTTACATATTAAGCTTGAAGGAGGTCTGGGTGGGCACTTACAGATCGAAGGAAGTCTGGGAAGGCGTTTCTGTTAGCTTAGGGTACACACTAAAATACATTGTTCAAAAATGGCCCCCCCCCCAAAAAAAAAACAAAAAAAAAACAAAAAAAAACAAACACAAGACAAATCCTTAATAGTAAATAAAACAAAATATCGCAACAACTCACAAAACATCGGACCAGATAGTGTTAAGTTCCTCATTCACGATTTGCTAGATTATAAAACTGAAACCCAACTCTGCAACCATCAGCCCCAACAACAACAACCCCAACAACAATCCTAACAAAAACATCTACAACCTTAATAACAACCCTAACAACAACAACAACCTTAATAACAACCCTAACACAAACAACAACCCTAACACAAACAACCTTAATAACAACAACCCTAACAAAAACAACAACAATAACAACCCCAATTACAACCCTACCAACATTAATTACAACAATACCAACAGCAACAATGACATCAATAATAATAATAACAACAATTCTAACAAAAACAACGACAACAACAACAACAACCCCAACAATAACAACAACCCCCAAAAAAATAAATAAAAATAAAATAAAAATAAAAATAAAAAATAATAAATATATATGTACATTTGTATGTAGTGTATATACTCAGTCACATATGCCATAGCTGGGGGTGGCCGACTCGTATGTATGTATGTATTTACTCAGGCACATACCCCATAGCTGGGGGTGGCCGACTCGTATGTATGTATGTATTTACTCAGACACATACCCCATACCTGGGGGTGGCCGACTCGAGACAGAGCCCGAACAGAAACAACATTTAAAGTTCCAATTCTTACGGTCCAGGACCACTATCGTGTTCCATCGCCCCTTTCTCTGTCACGTCTAGTAGGTGGATATTACAATGGGAGTAGGATTTCTAGCCACTTGCCCCCGAAGTAGGAAAAGTAGTACAGGAAAATAGAGACAGAAAAGGCTAAGGTTGGGTAGAGGATGCCAAACCTCACTCTGGACAGGACCAGCCGACTACAGACATTAATATATAAATAAATAAATAGATAAATAAAATAATATAACCATGGGCCGTAGTTAGACCCGTCACACACACACACACACACACACACACACACACACACACACACAGCCCGTAGCCTAGTAGGTAGAGCTCTCGTCTCACACACGAGGGGTCGGGGGTTCAATCCCCGGCCGGGCGGAGACAAATTGGGCTTGTCTCCTTTCATGTGGTAGCCTCAGTTCACCTAGCTGTAAATAGGTACCTGGAATAAGCGGACGACGTTGTGACGTCCCATCTGGGGTTGGCAAAAATGGTACAAGGCGAGATGGGTATCATATGTCACCAAGAGCTGATGGCTACCTAAGCCTTCGGGCGAGACGGTACTGTCTATAGTGAGAATGGTACCATACAGATCCACCCTAAGCCTTCGTTTCCGATGTCGCCAATTGGCTAAAAATACAGACCACACACACATCCACAGCCATTCCAACGATACATATAACACCTACACATATAGGAGGCGGGAAATAACGAGCATGCTCACTCCCGCAATACAACTAGAGTAAGTACAACTAGAGTAAGTACACACACACACACACACACACACACACACACACACAAAACAAAATCTCAGTGGTCAACATCTCCGGCAGGTGAGATGATTGAGTTGTTCATGTCCGGAGGTAGAGTTGGAAAAAAAAAAAAAAAAAAAAAAAAAAAAAAAAACTATTCCACCGCTCCTCAAAGTTCAAAGTCAACGTGACCTGATTTATTATTCCGCATTGGTGAACTTCCTCGAGTGGTCAACATTATTATCATTTTTATTATTAGCATTATTATTATTATTATTATCAGGATGTTTATTTGTAAGCTTAATAGCGGTCTAAGGAGGAAAATAAAAAAATATATAATAATGAATCTACCCATAAACATACCCTCCCCTTAAATTATGTGACAATAATAGCCGGAAAATATGCCAATAATCATTAGAGGTAGCTAAGGTTTAAGGGGAGGTCACCTGCTTTACTTCTCTCCTTTTCTATCTGTCTCTGGCTTGTATCCATTTGGCCCCATTCAGCCTACTGTTTTAAGACGTTTATCCCCATCCAGGTGTCAATTTTGTACTGGTGAGCGGTAGCGAGCCAGCATATTTTTTATTTTTGTTTGACAGCAGGCTAAATTTGTACATTTTTCGATAGAAAAATGTCTCCGGCGAAGCCGGATTTCTTCATATAATGCTGGCTCGCTATCGCTCGCCAGGAAGAAATCGCCACCTAGATGGGGATAAACGTCTTAAAATAGTTGGCTGAATGGGGCCGAATGGATACAAGCCAGAGAAAAGGACAGAAATAACCAAAAGCAGGTCACCCCCCTTAAACCTTAGCTACCTCTAATCATTATTGGCATATTATTCTCCGGCTGGGTAAACCATAATTTAAGGAGCGGGTTTTTCCTAGATCTACATCAAGCTTAAAATTACACCCCCACGACCCCCTTTCAGGATAACTTTTTACATTTTTCGGTAGGGTTCCTCGCTTAAAGTAGAAGAGTTCAAATATTTATAACTGTTTATGTCAATTATAATTACTCAAAAACTGTGAGATATAATTTCCAAAGTAATACATTTACTTTTCTCGTCTAAATGAAGGAGCGGGCTGGGTAAACAAATGAAGGAGCGGGCTGGGTACACAAATGAAGGAGCGGGCTGGGTAAACAAATGAAGGAGCGGGCTGGGTAAACAAATGAAGGAGCGGGCTGGGTGAACAAATGAAGGAGCTGGCTGGGTAAACAAATGAAGGAGCGGGCTGGGTAAACAAATGAAGGAGTGGGCTGGGTAAACAAATGAAGGAGCGGGCTGGGTAAACAAATGAAGGAGCGGGCTGGGTAAACAAATGAAGGAGCGGGCTGGGTAAACAAATGAAGGAGCGGGCTGGGTAAACAAATGAAGGAGCGGACTGGGTAAACAAATGAAGGACCGGGGTGGGTAAACAAATGAAGGAGCGGGCTGGGTAAACAAATGAAGGAGCGGGCTGGGTGAACAAATGAAGGAGCGGGCTGGGTAAACAAATGAAGGAGCGGGCTGGGTAAACAAATGAAGGAGCGGGCTGGGTAAACAAATGAAGGAGCGGGCTGGGTAAACAAATGAAGGAGCGGGCTGGGTAAACAAACGAAGGAGCGGGCTGGGTAAACAAACGAAGGAGCGGGCTGGGTAAACAAACGAAGGAGCGGGCTGGGTAAACAAACGAAGGACCGGGCTGGGTAAACAAATGAAGGAGCGGGCTGGGTAAACAAACGAAGGAGCGGGCTGGGTAAACAAACGAAGGAGCGGGCTGGGTAAACAAACGAAGGAGCGGGCTGGGTAAACAAACGAAGGAGCGGGCTGGGTAACAACCGAAGGAGCGGGCTGGGTAAACAAACGAAGGAGCGGCTGGGTAAACAAACGAAGGAGCGGGCTGGGTAAACAAACGAAGGAGCGGGCTGGGTAAACAATCTAAGGAGCGGGCTGGGTAAACAAACGAAGGAGCGGGCTGGGTAAACAAACGAAGGAGCGGGCTGGGTAAACAAACGAAGGAGCGGGCTGGGTAAACAAACGAAGGAGCGGGCTGGGTAAACAAACGAAGGAGCGGGCTGGGTGAACAAATGAAGGAGCGGGCTGGGTAAACAAACGAAGGAGCGGGCTGGGTAAACAAACGAAGGAGCGGGCTGGGTAAACAAACGAAGGAGCGGGCTGGGTGAACAAATGAAGGAGCGGGCTGGGTAAACAAACGAAGGAGCGGGCTGGGTAAACAAACGAAGGAGCGGGCTGGGTAAACAAACGAAGGAGCGGGCTGGGTAAACAAACGAAGGAGCGGGCTGGGTGAACAAACGAAGGAGCGGGCTGGGTAAACAAATTCCCTGATGGTCTAAAACTCTAAATGGAAATATCTCAGACAACTTCCAAGTCATCTATTATAATGGTCATAATGTCAGTGCTATTAGTTAAGGGGGTAGGGGGTATTTATTTGTTTATTTATCTAATTATTCATTAATATTTAAATTTCCTCCCTAGACCTCCATCTAGCTTAATAAATTGTCCTCAGGATCCACCGTCGAGAAAATGTTTGTACATTTTCAGTAGAAAAATGTCCAGGCCGAAGGCCGGTTCTTCCAAAATTACAGGGTCACTATTGCTCGCCAGGAAAAAAATAGACACCTAAATAGCACGAAAGGTGTGATATTGATAAAAAAATGGGACGAAAGGTCTTAAAATTTGACTAATTATTGGGGCTAAACATGAGGGAGAAGGGGGTCCAGCAAAAGCAATAACCTCCCCCTTAAAGTAATGTTTTGGCCACTTCTCTTAAGCTTACCAATTACAGCCTATCCAATAATCCCAAGATAACGTCAATCATAATAGAAAGTTAATCTTACGGAAGGGTAGAGGTCATAATACAAATTAATATAGTTGACCAATGACATATTCCAATATAAGTAGCTTGGCTGCACTAGTTCAACCCTATATGCAATATATATATTTGTCTATTAACGAAACTTAATGAACAATATTCATCTTCATAATTATATATTTTTTTTGCCGGATTAGGTCTACATGATATTACCTACTTATATATATACAGTATATATATATATATATATATATATATATATATATATATATATATATATATATATATATATATATATATATATATATATATATATTTTCTTTCAGGCAGGTGAGATTAAAATAATAGGCACAGTTTGCATTATTAAGTTTTTTATTGATACTCTCAATTTTTCGTATAACAAAAATTGAGAGTATCAATAAAAAACTCAATAATGCAAACTGTGCCTATTATTTTAATCTCACCTGCCTGAAAGAAAATATCCTCCCTGGCTACACTAATATATATATATATATATATATATATATATATATATATATATATATATATGTATATATATATATATATATATATATATATATATATATATATATATATATATATATATATATATATTTATATTTATATTGTATGTATATAGTTGAAACACAGCTCAACAAGGCATACACACTGTACAATTTGAGTGCCTTTTGATTTATGCATTCTGAAACCATGAACACGTTTATTGTATCGTTTTACATATTTCCTTGAAGCAACCTACAAGGTATCTGCTGTATTAAGTCTTCCTCGTTACTGTTTCAGTCACTCACGCGTCTTAAGGGGAGGTTTTTAGTTTGTTTCCTACCCCTCCAGCAAACTTAAAATTTCACCCCCTTGACCCCCTTTCAAGATAAATTTGTACATTTTTCGGTAGAAAAATGTCCCGGCCGAAGGCCGGTTACTCTTAAATTACAGGCTCGTTATCGCTCGCCAGGATAAAATCGACACCTAAATGGCACGAAAGGTCTTAAAATTGACAGAATGGGGCGGAAATTCTTAAAATCACCAAATTAATGGGGAAAACGTCTTAAAATCTCAAAAGCAATGGGGCTAGACATGAGGGAGAAAGGGGTCAAGAAAAAAGTCCCTCAAGTGGAAATCTCCCCTTAACCCTTTCAAGATCCGAATGCATTTATTTTCTGTTTTCTGGCTATTATTGAACGACTATATTCAGATTAGGAAGGGTATATGATCGCCGGAGACATTTTTCTCTCGAAAAATGTACAAATTTAGCTTGCTGACACAAACATTATAACAAATATGCTGGCTCGCTACCGTTCGCCAGGGAAAAATCGACACCTTGATGGGGATAAACGTTTAAAAAAAGTAGACTGCATTGGGCCTAATGGATACAACCCAGCGAGAGAGGGAGAGAGAGAGAGAGAAAAAAAAAACGAGTGGGCTCCCTCAAGGCAGACCAAGCGCAGAACTATAAGAGGTAATAAAAGAGGGCGTTGGAATGATCCCACTATAGATGTTGTTATGGTGCTACCCACTCACCCACTCTACCCACTTATATAACAAGTAAAGCAAGATGGACTCACAATTTGCAAACCAAAAGGCGTAAAAAAAAAAAAAAAAAGAAAAAAACAAAAAATGGTGCTGTTAGCGGGAAGGGCAGAAGCTATATTGAGAAGAAATGTGGAGGGAAAAAAAAAAAAAAAAAAAAAAAAAAAAATATATATATATATATATATATATATATATATATATATATATATATATATATATATATATATATATATATATAATGGTAATAATAATAATTATAATAATAAATAATTAGCTGAAGGAAGGCTGAACAAATAACTATAATTGGTAACATATTAACCTATAGTTGCCGGGCGATCCCAACAGGCGCAGTAAGTCAAAATAAGCGTGTAGGCCAGGGTCCAGAGAATATATTCTCTGGACCCTGGTGTAGGCATTAACCCCTCGAAGCTCTGACGCGTTTTAGCAGTTTATTTTGGCTATCATTAGACGATGTTATGCAGCTTAGGAAGGATCTGTGGGTATTAAAAGAGTAAATACTATCTCAATCAACCCTCTGGTGATGGGCTGGTCTATCAGAGTGAGAGCTGAGCGATCTCTGCCATACCCATAGCTTACTCTGACTGTTCCTTTTACTTATATATCTTCTAGATCTCAAGTGACGGCGTCTTTTCCGTGGATCGACCTCCCTACTGCCAACCTAAAAGTTGGCAGATTGGGAGCCAAAGCGTCACATTTTTCCCTTGCCCCTCAACTTTCCCTTCATAATTGCTGAGGGGCGCAGGGCCTTGGTTTCCCGGGCGTTTCCGCGCCCTCCTCGGCTCCCTGCCTTAGAGTGGCTTCGGTCACCCGGGCTTTGTTAGTGGTAAGCAGGGAGGGTTTTGTGGGGGCGCTCTACGGCCTTGGCCTTGCTCGGGACCTTGGGGCTGTTCGGCCAGGCAGCCTGGGGAACAACAACAACAACAACCCTCTGACTTCCGTATACCGTTACTAATCTGAATAAAATCGTCTAATAGTAGCCAGAAAACAGAACAGAAACGCATATTGGAGCTTGAAAGGGTTAAGGGGAGAATGTTTATGAAAAATCGTCAAACTAAAAGGGAAGAACGTCTTAAAATATAATAAAAACAATGAGGCTAAACATGAGGGAAAAAGGGGTCCATAAGAAATACCCCCTTACCAACCATATTCTTAAACATTACCAATG
This sequence comes from Paralithodes platypus, assembly GCA_032716605.1. Classification (NCBI taxonomy): domain Eukaryota; kingdom Metazoa; phylum Arthropoda; class Malacostraca; order Decapoda; family Lithodidae; genus Paralithodes; species Paralithodes platypus. The sequence continues at coordinate 42,681,227 of CM064507.1, forward strand.
TAGTTTAGTTCCCCACAACTTTGTAAACGAAATAAGCAGAAACAAATAGTGATATATCTGAATATATATACTGTATATATAAAGCAAAGAAACACGCTTATCCTCCTTTAAGGGATTTTTTCATTTATTTATGTATATATTGTTTTGAGAGAGAGTGTGTGTGTGTGGGGGTGGGGGCAGTGTCTCTATAAGTGCGTATAATCCGAGCACCCCACAATCTGCCGCGCTCTTTGTCACCTTCATCCACCAATATTAAGCCAAAGCACCCTATATACATCACCTTTTATCCCCACCTTCCAGTGTTGACAGGCGCCGGGTTAGTCATCATAGGAGAGGGTAAGGGACGAGAGGAGTTTCTTGTTAATCTATTTCTTTCCTACTTCTTTAGTATCTCCCTCTTTCTTTCTTCCTACTTTTTTCCTAGGAAGCCGATACAAAGGCGTGGTTGGAGTAGGAATAACCCGGCCGATCCCAGGAGAAGAAGAAGAAGAAGAAGAAGAAGATTGTAGCCTAACTTGGGCTGGGTGTTTCGGGGCCTACTCAACCACCCGATATTTGCATGTTGCAGATATTGCCTGGATGACCTTGTTCAAAGTGATGAAATGGGGAAATTTTTACTGCTTGGGTCGATTTGTTATGTATGTTATAGATGTACTGTACATTTATATTCATGACTTTTGTTTCAATTGTTTATACATACGGAAGCCTTATTTTTTGCCAATTTTGGTTTGTTTAGTTTGCAAGTTTTACATTTTAATTTATATGAATGATATCATGGGTATGGTCACAAACTTTATGTATTTGGCGCCAATATTATGAATACGCATTATTATCTTCTAATATATATATATATATATAATTATACAGTATAGCATATATGTATTCATTTCCTTGTTTCTTCATCCATGTACATATACAGTATACTGTATAATGGTAAAGTGTGTCAGTTCCTCATGCCACTCCTAATACCCCGAGTCAGGAAATCACGACTGCATTTTTCCCCCCCCTCTGCTTGCCTTTAGGGGGGTGACCTGCTTTTTGTTATTTCTGTCCTTTTCTATCTTGCTCTGGCTTGTATCCATTTGGCCCCATTCAGCCTACTGTTTTAAGACGTTTATCCCCATCCAGGTGTCAATTTTTTACTGGTGAGCGGTAGCGAGCCAGCATATTTTTTAGTTTTGTTTGACAGCAGGCTAAATTTGTACATTTTTCGATAGAAAAATTTCTCCGGCGAAGCCGGATTTCTTCATATAATGCTGGCTCGCTATCGCTCGCCAGGAAGAAATCGACACCTAGATGGGGATAAACGTCTTAAAATAGTTCGCTGAATGAGGCCGAATGGATACAAGCCAGGGAAAGAGAGAAAAGGACCGATATAACAAAAAGCAGGTCACCCCCCCCTTTAGCGTATCCCGTACTTAGTGCCCTTCCAGCTAACAGGTGCAGTTGTTGTTGTTGTTGTTGTTGTTTGGGGGTCTGTTAAGGGGAGGTGGGCCGTTTTTCTGCCCCCCCACCCCCCCCCTCCCCTTCTTCCTCATGCTTAGCCTCATTCGTTTTCAGGTTTTATGACGTTCGGCCTATTAGTTTGGCGATTTTAATACCTTTCGCCCCATTTCGTTGTCAATGCTAAGACCTTTCCTGCCATTTAGGTGTCTATTTTTGTCCTGGCGAGCGATAGCGAGCCTGTACATTTAAGAGTAACCGGCCTTCGGCTGGGGCATTTTTCTACCGAAAAATGTACAAATTTATCTTGAAGGGGGGTCTAGGGGGAGTTTATTTATACGCTTGATGGAGGTATAGCGAGGAAACTAAACAAAATAAATGAATACACGCATTAATAGACCAAAAAACCCGGCCACTAGCCCCTTACTTTACGAGTCCCTCCTCTAGTACTTCCCCCCTGGTGTATTATGATGCGGCCCTGGGGTATTGTGTTGCGGCCCTGGGGTATTGTGTTGCGGCCCTGGGGTATGGTGTTGCGGCCCTGGGGTATTGTGTTGCGGCCCTGGGGTATTGTGTTGCGGCCCTGGGGTATTGTGTTTGGTACGAAGGACGGGGGCGGGGGGGGGGGGGGGGGGGGGGGGGGGGGGCGGGGGGTATCTTGGGGGGGGGTCCTGAGCCATAATACCGGTATAGACATTTATATTATGATGCGGCCCTGGGGTATTGTGATGCGGCCCTGGGGTATTGTGATGCGGCCCTGGGGTATTGTGATGCGGCCCTGGGGTATTGTTTGACCGAAAAATGTCCTGACCAATGGCCGGTTCCTCTTATGATACAGGCTCACTATCGCACGCCAGGAAAACAAACTACACCTAAATGACACGAAAAGTCTTAATATTGAAAAATAAATGGGGCGAAACGTCTTAAAATCGCCAAACAAACGGGCCGAACGTCTTAAAATATGAAAACTAATGGAGCTAAAGATAAGGGAGAAGGGGGTCCAGAAAAACGAACCATCCCCCACCTAAGAAACAATCTCTGCATCATTTGGGATATATTTTTTTTAACACGGACTTATCTCTCTTGGGTTCGATTGAGGTCCAAATGCCTGTATGTGTTTCGTGTTCAGTATGCCTTCAGCTATCATTATTATTATTATTATTATTATTATTATTATTTGGGATCTACCTTCACCTTGGTTTATGTTACGCAAATTAATTATTTGTTCAGTATTCCTTCAGCTATTATTATTATTATTATTATTATTATTATTATTATTTTATCATTATTATTATTATTATTATTATTATTATTTTATCATTATTATTATTATTATTATTCTATTATTATTATTATTATTATTATTATTTTATCATTATTATTATTATTTTATCATTATTATTATTATTTTTATTATTATTATTATTATTTATATATTTTTTGCAATGTTTTTATTGTTTCATTTGTTTTGTTTTTACTCCACACTTACTTACTGTTTATGCTTTGTGGTTAGTAACTTATCCGTCGATTATTTTCTGTCATATGAGGCCCGCAGGTTCGGTATATTTGGGTTTATGACGTCTATCGATCGATGTTTTGGGGGAGGTAGTTCCTTTTTCTGGACCCCCTTCCTCCCTCATGTTTAGCCCCATTAGTCTGGAGATTTTAAGACGTTCACCCCATTAGTTTGTCGATTTTAAGATCTTTCGCCCCATTTCGTTGTCAGTTTTAAGACCTTTCGTGCCATTTAGGTGTCATTTTTTGTCCTGACGAGCGATAGCGACCCTGTAACTTTAAGAGGAATCGGCCCTTGGCCGAGAAATTTTTCTACCGAAAAATTTACAAATTTATCTTGAAAGGGGTCTAGGGGGTGTTTTGTATTAAGCTTGAGGGAGGTTTAGCGAGAAAACTAAATAATAAATGAACAAATAAGCAAATAGTCCAAAAAACTAACTACTACCCCCTTATCAATTATAATTATCAATTATAATTATTTGTTCGGCCTTCCTGCAACAACTAATGTATTTATTATTTGTTCGGCCTTCCTGCAACAACTAATGTATTTATTTATTTTAATCCCTGCACCTGCCTTCTGGAGATGTCTAATTATGGCCTTAAGGGGGTCACCGTTTTTTTTTTTTTTATCTTTCTCTCCTTTTCTCTCTTTCCCTGGCTTGTATCCATTCGGCCCCATTCAGCCAACTGTTTTAAGACGTTTATCCCCATCCAGGTGTCGATTTCTTCCTGGCGAGCGATAGCGAGCCATCATTGTATGGAGAAATCCGGCTTCGCCGGAGAAATTTTTGCTATCGAAAAATGTACAAATTTAGCTTGCTGTCAAAACAAAACAAATATATATGCTGGCTCGCTACCGCTCGCCAGCATAATATTGACACCTGGATAGGGGTAAACGTCTTAAAACAGTAGGCTGAATGGGGCCGAATGGATACAAGCCAAAGAGAGAGTGAGAGAAAGATAAAACAAGCGAGGTGGGCTCCCTTAACGCATTAGTATCCTACCTCTCAGTGTTACCAATCTCCAATCTAGCCACTGTCCCGCTAGATCTACAGGTATTTACTTCCATCTAGAGGCCAATTTTTACATCTAGCAACACGAATTTTATGGATATTCTGGAGATTTTAGCTATTTTAGAGCGATATTGTAGAGATTGTGGCATTATTCTAGCGATATTCTGGAGATTTGAGCCATTTTAGAGCGATATTGTACAGATTGTGGCATTATTCTAGCGATATTCTGGAGATTTGAGCCTTTTTAGAGCGATATTGTACAGATTGTGGCATTATTCTAGCGATTTTCGGTGCTTTTCTACTATCTAGCAGACTCGATTTGGTAACCTTGGTACCACTCATTGTTTACGTTTATATCTGGTTTGTAAATGTGTTGGGTCCACCCTATTTGTTTATTATGAGGTACTGAGGTATTGTGTTGGTCTCTCTCTCTCTCTCTCTCTCTCCCTCTCTCTCTCTCGCGCTCTCTCTCTCTCTCTCTCTCGCTAGGTAAAAAGCGACACCTAAATGACACGAAAAGTCTTAATATTGGCAATGAAATGGGTCGAAAGGTCTTAATATTGGCACTGAAATGGGTCGAAAGGTCATACAATTACCAAACTAATGGGCCCAACGTCTTACAATCTGAAAACTAATGGGGCTAAACATGAGGAAGAAGGAGGTCCAGAAAAACGACCCCTCTCCCCTTTACGATATTTACGAAGGTTGTTTAGCATTTCGCAGCAGCCAAGAGGAATAATAATGACTCGTTTATGGGGAGATGGGGTCGTTTAAGGGGAGATGGGGTCGTTTTTCTGGTCCCCTCCTTCTGCCTCATGTTTAGCCCCATTAAGGACGTGAGCGGTAGTGAAAGGGTTAACTATGTCACGGTCGCTCCCTCGCAAGGCTGGCGGGAAGGAAGGGACAAAAAGTGGAAGCCGACAGGAATGCCTTACCTCTTAGTAGTGTGTATTAGGAATTAGTCTTAAAGGGGAGACTGACAGTTTGTTTGGTCTATTAATTAATGTATTCATATATTCTTTTAGTTTCCTCCTTAGACCTCCATCAAGCTTAGAAAAACACCCCCTAGACCCCCCTTCAAGATACATTTGTACATTTTTCGGTAGACAAATTTCCCGGCCGAAGGCCTGTTCCCCTTAAAATTGCAGGCTCGCTATCGCTCGCCAGTAAATAATCGACACCTAAATGGCACGAAAAGTCTTAAAATTGACAACGAAATGGGGCGAAAGGTGTTAAAATCGCCAAACTAATGGGCCGAACGTCTTATAATGTCAAAACTAGTGGTACTAAACATTAGGGAGAAGGGGGTCCAGAAAAACGGTCTGTCTCCCCTTAACCCCCTCTGTACCGGTGACGGACGACCTTTGCCTCGTAGTCTGGCTACTATTAGACGATTTTATTCAGCTAAAGAAGGACCTGGGGTAGCTAAAAGGCGTTAAGGGGGAGATCTCCACTTGAGGAATTTTTTTTCTTGACCCCTTTCTCCCTCATGTTTAGCCCCATTGCTTTTGATATTATAAAACGTTCGCCCCGTTAGTTTGGTGATTTTAAGAACTTTCACCCCATTTTAAGACCTCTCGTGCCATTCAGGTGTCGATTTTATCCTGGCGAGCGATAGCGAGCCTGTAACTTAAGAGGAAACGGCCTTCGGCCGGGACATTTTCCTACCGAAAAATGTACAAATTAATCTTGACTCAAGGAGGTGTAATTTTAAGCTTGCTGGAGGTCTAGGGAACAAACTAAAAACCTGCCCTTAAATGGAATAGTCTGTAGCCTTTTAATTGCTAGAGGTCCTTGCTAAGCTGAATATATTAATCTAAAAGAGTAGCAAGAATATAACGAGTAGGACGTCACCGGTACAAAAGGGTTAATGGGCGGGTGGTTGAACCTCCTTCTCCCTCATGCTTAGCCCCATTATTAGTTTTGAGATTTGAAGACCTCTCTTGCCATTTAGGTGTCGATTTGTTTTCCTGGCGAGCGATAGTGAGCCTGCAATGTAGTGTATAGGAGGATCCGGCCTTTGTCTATTTAATTTAATTATTTATTATTATTTTTATTATTATTATTATTATTATTATTATTATTATTATTATTTTTTTTTTTTTTTTTCTTTGTACCGACACATGCATAAATTTATCGCGAGGGGAAGTCTTGGGGATATTTTTATGGTTAATGGAGGTCAAGGGCGAAAATACAAAAAACAATATAAATATATATATACCTGTATATATATATATATAATGATCTTCCTGTAAGTGATCAACGCCTGTCTACATACCCCCCCCCCCCACCCCACACACACACTCACAATTTAATTTCAGACCATCAGATTATAATACCAACAAAAAGCAAACTACCTTCATGCTACCGACAAATTTGGGTGAAGGGGAAGGAAGTGAGGATAGAAGGATACAAGGAAAGAAGGAAAGAGGGATGCAAGGAAAGAAGGGAGGATACAAGGAAAGAAGGAATGAAGGAAGGATGCAAGGAAAGAAGGAAGGAATTATACAAGGAATGAAGGAAGGATGCAAGGAAAGAAGGAAGGAAAGAAGGATGCAAGGAAAGAAGGAAGGAAGGAAGGAAAGAAGGAAGGAAGGAAGGATGCAAGGAAAGAAGGAAGGAATTATACAAGGAAAGAAGGAATGAAGGAAGGATACAAGGAAAGAAGGAAGCATGGAAGGATGCAAGGAAAGAAGGAAGGATGCAAGGAAAGAAGGAAGGAAAGAAGGATGCAAGGAAAGAAGGAAGGAATTATACAAGGAAAGAAGGAATGAAGGAAGGATGCAAGGAAAGAAGGAAGGAATTATACAAGGAAAGAAGGAATGAAGGAAGGATGCAAGGAAAGAAGGATGCAAGGAAAGAAGGAATGAAGGAAGGATGCAAGGAAAGAAGGAAGGAAAGAAGGATGCAAGGAAAGAAGGAAGGAAGGAAGGAAAGAAGGAAGGAAGGAAGGATGCAAGGAAAGAAGGAAGGAATTATACAAGGAATGAAGGAATGAAGGAAGGATGCAAGGAAAGAAGGAAGCATGGAAGGATGCAAGGAAAGAAGGAAGGAAGGCAAACATGAGTGGATGAAGCAACAAAGAAATTAAATGAAGGTAAAAAGGAAGCAAGCAAGGGAAGAAAAGGGATTAGGAAGGAAGGTGAAGCAGGAAGGAAAGAAGGAAGAATGAAAGCAAGACAGGTAAAGATCGAAGGAAGGAAGATATAGCTCCATAGAAAGAAAGAAAGGAAGGAAAGAAAGAAAGGAAGGAAGGAAGGGAATAACAAGGAATGCATGAAATATGATAACAACACGACGTTAAGGAAGAGTGAAATTTAGAAAGAGAACAGTACACATATAGAAGAGGAATTAATATATGAATCAATAAACACACATAGATATATATATAAAGCAATCAAGACAGGAATGAAGGGAGTAGGGAAGAAAGACAAACAAGAAGGAATGAAGGAAGTTAAGGGGAGGTTTTTAGTTTGTTCCCTATATTTCCATCAAGCTTACGATTACACCCCCTAGATCCCCTTTCAAGATAAATTTGTAAATTTTTCGGTAGAAAAATGTCCCGGCCGGAGGCCGGTTGCTCTTAAATTACAGGCTCGCTATCGCTCGCCAGGAAAAAATCGACACCTTAACGGCACGAATGGTCTTAAAATTGACAGAAATGGGGCAAAATTTCTTAAAATATCCAAACTACTAGGGCGAAGGTCTTAAAATCTCAAAAGCAATGGGGCTAAACATGAGGGAGAAAGGTGTCCAGAAAAAAAAATCCCTCAAGTGGGTATCTCCCCTTAAGGACTCAAGACCCATTACAAAAACTCCCATTTAGTGAGGGTCGCCTTGACTCACCCAATAGGGAAAGCCAGGTGACGGTCAGAACAATTGTTTAGACCCGACTTACAAAACAAGGTCACAGACGCACATAACTTTACCCCTCTCCGACATATGACGCGATTTTGAGCCTATTGGGGATACTTTAAAGCCTTTGTTACCATCAGGGATATTTAGAAACCTTTAGTTTAGTTACTTCAACCTCTGCAGTTGTCTTTGAGTTAGCTGTGGGCAGAAAACTAATTTTGGAGAGGTAATTATAAGAGTGAGAGAACTCTATTTCTTATTGCTAATCTGGCAACCTCTGCGTCATAAATGCGTGAAAGGGTTACCTGTAATCTACAAAACCTCAAATGTACTGAGCAGCTGACCTTCATGATTGTATCTTCCGGTGTGAAAGGAGATACGAAACAAGAGTTGCATTTAGCGAGTATTATCCCTTCGGAGGAATTATGAAAGCCAGTCAATTTAACTTTCTGACTACGGGAGACCTATCCTGAGCGTACTCAAATCGTCAAGTCTAACCATAACACAAGAACGAGTCAATGTACTGAAAGAGTTGCTCATATAGCTTTAAGGGGGGGGGGGGGGGGGGGTATTTAGTTTGTTCCCTACGTTTTCATCAAGCTTAAAATTACACCCCCTAGACCCCCTTTCAAGATAAATTTGTACATTTTTCGGTAGAAAAATGTCCCGGCCGGAGGCCGGTTGCTCTTAAATTACAGGCTCGCTATCGCTCGCCAGGAAAAAATTGACACCTTAATGGCACAAAAGGTCTTAAAATTGATTGAAATGGGGCAAAATGTCTTAAAATATCCAAACTACTACGGCGAAGGTCTTAAAATCTCAAAAGCAACGGGGCTAAACATGAGGGAGAAAGGGGACCAGAAAAAAAAAATCCCTCAAGTAGAAACCTCCCCTTTTAAGCCCCGACACCTATGAGACGGTGCTCGTAATCTGAATATAATCGTCTAATGCTAGCGAGGATAAAATGAAGACATTATTATGGCATCCGTATTCCCAAGATTAAAGTAAAGGGGAGATCTCCACTTGAGGGGATTTTTTTTTCTGGACCCCTTTCTCCCTCATGTTTAGCCCCATTGCTTTTGAGACTTTAAGATGTTTGCCCCATTAGTTTGGTGATTTTTAAGAATTTCCGCCCCATTCTGTCAATTTTAAGACCTTTCGTGCCATTTAGGTGTCGATTTTATCCTGGCGAGCGATAGCGAGCCTGTAATTTAAGAGTAATCGGCCTTCGGCCGGGACATTTTTCTAGCGAAATATGTACAAATTTATCTTGAAAGGGGGTCAAGGGGGTGAAATTTTAAGATTGCTGGAGGAGTAGGAAACAAACTAGAAACCTCCCCTTAAAGGTACAGTATATTGGAGTCAAAAGGACTGGGCACACTGTGATTAATGGAGTTCAAGCAATAGTAACGAAACAAAGAAATGTGTTCTGGAGCTTTTATTGATAGATTAAAAGAAAGACATGGTACGGGTTCACTTGTAAACAGAGTAAGACTGAGAATGTTGTGTTGAAGTTGCTGCTTGGTCGTCGGTGTTTCAGATTCTCTCATGGGGATGGTGAATCTTCGGTTATAATTGATATAAATGATACCATTAATTTATTACTAGTCTGGAACTAATTATAGCTTGAAAGAAGGCGGAATGCAACAAAAACAACAACAATATTATGAACATGACCATCAACAGAGGTAGCAGCAACACTAAGAGAACAAATAATTGTTTTTTCTACCAAGTAACCATATTGAGTGGTGCCGGCAGTGTGAAGGTCGAGGGATTTATCATTATACTGAAATTAAATTATCATCGGAGTATATATTAAAGTGATATGTAAATACTGTATATGCAGTTTACAATGATAATAAATGAACATTAAACAATAAATATATAATTGACTACATAAAGAAATAGGAATACTAGTATACTGTATATACATTATATATATATTAAATACTCCTTATATAAATGTACTATCAATGTTACTATACTAATAACCTAGACTAGAGGAAGGTGAGTGAGGCCCCTCACTTGACTGCACCCACCTTGACAATGTCGTTACTGGAAGTAGTACCCACTACTCAAGTTCACATTATTGGGGATTTCTTAACTTCCTTAGTTTGTACACACACACACACACACAGAGCACAGACAGCATGGAAAGCAGACGTATTTTTGGAGAATGATCGAGGTTGTGCCTCTCCGAGAGTGTCGCCACTTAACATACCATCATATGGATATAGAACCTATAACATATCAACCTATAGCATAACAGGAAGTCTTACAACCACCAGAGACGTAGTCATTGATGACAATATCTTTATTGTGGTGAAGGAGACACAGCAGAGACCGGCTTTGCCTGCCCCAGCCCCGGACCACGGTAGCCTCGGCCCACAAACTGACGCGCCTCGTCAAACTACCAGCCACTAGTTTGATAGTTCCTGGTGTTTCGTTTTAAAATAAAATGTATTTGTTTAGTAAGTTTCTCCCTTGCTGTTGATTGTGTACCTGGTCGGTCCATTAGAAATACCTCGCCTGTAGTACGAAGTTGAACCCTGAAGGCAGTGCCATGACGGGGCCCCGTTAGGGGGTAGTTATAGAAGTCAGGCGGGGTGGGCCTAATTTCTCTGGTGTCAGTGCCCGGTGACACAAGTCTTCCCTCTCCGTTTGTGAGACAAGTTCACACCCCTTTTAGCATGGGGTGGAGTGGGGTGGACCCTATGGTCCAAAGGTCTAGGTAAGTAGTTTAAAGGAGTACTCCCTAGGGGTGCCCCGGCGGTACTTGCTAGTGCTGTTTATATATTTTCTGCAGCAAAGGAGACTGTACTGTATTGATTGATATATACCATCGTTGGGGAGAGTGCAGAGATGCCACCTGAGACAAGGAAAACATAAAAACAATGAGGAGGATGGAAACCCAGCTGGGGAAGAGGATGAAAGTACACTTGAGAGCACGGATAAAGGAGACATGGAAGCCATGCGGAGGGAGATATTTAAGGAGTTAAAGGAGATGAAGGCGTGGAAGGTGGAAGTGGACGAGAAGCTAGGAAAGTGGAAGGAAGTGATGAGTGCCAAGGACACTGCTGATGCTGAAGTAACAGAGAAGAATAAAACGATCAAAATACTACTGTATCAGATGGACGAACTAAAAAGAAAGAATGAAGCATTGAGAGCCCAGCTTAAGGGGAGAATTCCACTTGAGGGATTTTTTACTGAACTCCTTTCTCATTCAGGTTTAGCCCCATTGATTTTGAGATTTTAAGACGTTCGCCCCATTAGTTTGGCGATTTTAGGAAGTTTCGCCCCTTTTCTGTCAATTTTAGGATCTTTCGTGTCATTTAGGGGTCAATTTTTTCCTGGCGAGCGATAGCGAGCCTGTAATTTAGGAGGAACCTGCCTTCGGCCGGGGAAATTTTTCTACCGAAAAATGTACAAATTTAGCTTGAAAGAGGTCTAGAGGGTGTAAATTTAAGCTTGATGGAGGTCTAGGGAACACACTAGAAAGCTCCCTTTAAAGAATATAGGAATGAGCATGAAAGAGTGGAAAGAGAAGTTAACCAAATACGGGAGGACAGGAATAAGTGGATGCACGAGGAAAAACAGTTAGGTGAGATAGTGTGACACCTGTTAACTGCTGGAGGCCCTTATTAAATTGCTGGAGGCCCTTATTAACTTGAATAACATGGTCTAATAGTAGCCAGAGTAGAGTTAAAAGGACGCCACCACCGGTACAGTAGGGGTTAATATAGCCGGTGTCACGCGAACGCTCTTTCCGGCAATTTTTTATGGGCAATTTTGTTTTCTCGAATGATTTTGAGTCTCTTTGGCACTAGACTGAAGGTAGATTATGGTAGGTGGCTGATAGTTGATTATGGTAGATTATGGTAGAGGCTGATAGTTGATTATGGTAGATTATGGTAGAGGCTGATAGTTGATTATGGTAGATTATGGTAGGTTGGCTGATAGTTGATTATGGTAGATTATGGTAGGTTGGCTGATAGTTGATTATGGTAGATTATGGTAGGTTGGCTGATAGTTGATTATGGTAGATTATGGTAGGTTGGCTGATAGTTGATTATGGTAGATTATGGTAGGTGGCTGATTATGGTAGGTGGCTGATTATGGTAGGTGGCTGATTATGGTAGGTGGCTGATAGTTGATTATGGTAGATTATGGTAGGTTGGCTGATAGTTGATTATGGTAGATTATGGTAGGTGGCTGATTATGGTAGGTGGCTGATTATGGTAGGTGGCTGATAGTTGATTATGGTAGATTATGGTAGGTTGGCTGATAGTTGATTATGGTAGATTATGGTAGGTGGCTGATAGTTGATTATGGTAGGTGGCTGATAGTTGATTATGGTAGGTTGGCTGATAGTTGATTATGGTAGATTATGGTAGGTTGGCTGATAGTTGATTATGGTAGATTATGGTAGGTTGGCTGATAGTTGATTATGGTAGGTGGCTGATAGTTGATTATGGTAGATTATGGTAGAGGCTGATAGTTGATTATGGTAGATTATGGTAGGTTGGCTGATAGTTGATTATGGTAGATTATGGTAGGTGGCTGATAGTTGATTATGGTAGATTATGGTAGGTGGCTGATAGTTGATTATGGTAGGTGGCTGATAGTTGATTATGGTAGATTATGGTAGAGGCTGATAGTTGATTATGGTAGATTATGGTAGGTTGGCTGATAGTTGATTATGGTAGATTATGGTAGAGGCTGATAGTTGATTATGGTAGATTATGGTAGGTTGGCTGATAGTTGATTATGGTAGATTATGGTAGGTGGCTGATAGTTGATTATGGTAGATTATGGTAGGTGGCTGATAGTTGATTATGGTAGATTATGGTAGGTTGGCTGATAGTTGATTATGGTAGATTATGGTAGGTGGCTGATAGTTGATTATGGTAGGTGGCTGATAGTTGATTATGGTAGATTATGGTAGAGGCTGATAGTTGATTATGGTAGATTATGGTAGGTTGGCTGATAGTTGATTATGGTAGATTATGGTAGAGGCTGATAGTTGATTATGGTAGATTATGGTAGAGGCTGATAGTTGATTATGGTTGATTATGGTAGGTTGGCTGATAGTTGATCACACTTACATTTCGAAACGGCTAGACTACAATAATTGCCCTTAAGGGGAGATATCGACTTGAGGGATTTTTTTCTGGACCCCTTTGTCCCTCATGTCTAGCCCCATTGCTTTTGAGATTTTAAGACAGTCGCCCCATTAGTTTGGCGAATTTAAGAACTTTCGCCCCATTTCCGTCAATTTTAAGACCTTTCGTGCAATTTAGGTGTCGATTTTATCCTGGCGAGCGATAGCGAGCCTGTAATTTAAGAGGAACCGGCTTTCAGCCGGGACATTTTCTACCGAAAAATGTACAAATTTATCTTGAAAGGGGCTCAAGGGGGTGTAATCTTAAGCTTGATGGATATCTAGAGACCAAACTAAAAACCTCCCCTTAAAAATTGATGGAATAACCGCTCGTGTGACACTGCCTTTGCCAGAAAGCCAAAATTGATGTACAGTATGTATGTATGTATGTACTCCGGCACATACCCCATTACTGGGGGACAAAGCCCGAACAGAAACAACATTTAAAGTTACTATTCTCAGGGTCCGGGACCACTTTCGTGTTCCCTCGCCCGTTTCTCTGCTTCGTCGAGTAAGATAATTATACAAGGGGAGGAGGATTTATAGCCCCCTGCCCCCAGAAGGAAACGTAGGTCAATAAAAGAGACAGACAGAAACAGCTAAGGTTGGCTAGAGGATGCCAAACCTCACTCTGGATAGGACCAGCCCTCACCGAAAAGACCAGCCCTCACCCAAAAGACCAGCCCTCAGCCAAAAGACCAGCCCTCACCCAAAAGACCAGCCCTCACCCAAAAGACCAGCCCTCACCCAAAAGACCAGCCCTCACCCAAGGACCAGCCCTCACCAAAAGACCAGCCCTCACCCAAAAGACCAGCCCTCACCCAAAAGACCAGCCCTCAGCCACCAGAAAGCTAAAATTGACTTAGACAGAAATAATGATAGAGTAACTGATGCAGCCAAGGACTCGAACAAGGACTCCATCATATTGGGAAATAATTTTGACTTTCCACCAGGAAGTTATAGTCTGTTTCTTGTTCTGGTAACCCATTCTTCCTGCTTTCGTCCTTCCTGTTCAGGTAAAGGCAGGCAACACAGGAAATGCTTCAAGGGGGGTGACCTGTTTTGGTGCTGTCCTTTTCTATCTTTCTCTGGCTTGTATCCATTCGGCCCCATTCAGCCTACTGTTTTAAGACGTTTATCCCCATCCAGGTGTCAATTTCTTACTGGTGAGCGGTAGCGAGCCAGCATATTTTTTATTTTTGTTAGACAGCAGGCTAAATTTGTACATTTTTCGATAGAAAAATTTCTCTGGCGAAGTCGGATTTCTTCATATAATGCTGGCTCGCTATCGCTCGCCAGGAAGTAATCGACACCTAGATGGGGATAAACGTCTTAAAATAGTTGGCTGAATGGGGCCGAATGGATACAAGCCAGAGCAAGAGAGAAAAGGACAGAACTAACAAGAAGCAGGTCACCCCCCTTAAACTCGCCAAGGGACTGGAGTTCTCGAAAAGGGGCACCAGCCAGCCTTGACGCTATTCTTCAATGGCAGTGTGCTGGCTTAATAATCCAGAAGGGTTGATAGCCTCTGAAGTCCCATTTTAAGGGGAGATTTCCACTTGAAGGATGTTTTTCTTGACCCCTTTCTCCCTCATGTAAAGCCTCATTGCTTTTGAGATTTTAAGGCGTTCGCCCCATTAATTTGTCCATATTACGAACTTTCGCCCCATTTCTGTCAATTTGAGACCTTTTGTGCCATTTAGGTGTTGATTTTTTCCTGGCGAGCGATAGCGAGCCTGTAATTTAAGAGGAACTGGCCTTCGGCCGGAATATTTTTCTATCGAAAAATGTACAAATTTATCTTGAAAGGGGGTCAAGGGGGTGTAAATTTAAGCTTGATGGAAGTCTAGGGAAAACACTAAACACCTCCCCTTAACTAACTAACTTTAAACTCTTGCAGTAACATGGCGACTGTTTATATTTTATTATTGCTGACACTATAGTCTATTTGATTATTGCTGACACTATAGTCTATATGATTATTGCTGACACTATAGTCTATTTGATTATTGCTGACACTATAGTCTATTTGATTATTGCTGACACTATCTATCTATCTATCTATATGCTCAGGCCCGATCCCCATTTTAGTCTATTTTTTTATTGCTGACACTATAGTCTATTTGATTATTGCTGACACTATAGTCTATTTGATTATTGCTGACACTATAGTCTATTTGATTATTGCTGACACTATAGTCTATTTGATTATTGCTGACACTATAGTCTATTTGATTATTGCTGACACTATAGTCTATTTGATTATTGCTGACACTATAGTCTATTTGATTATTGCTGACACTATAGTCTATTTGATTATTGCTGACACTATAGTCTATTTGATTATTGCTGACACTATAGTCTATTTGATTATAGCTGACACTATAGTCTATTTTATTATTGCTGACACTATAGTCTATTTGATTATTGCTGACACTATAGTCTATTTGATTATTGCTGACACTATAGTCTATTTTATTATTGCTGACACTATAGTCTATTTGATTATAGCTGACACTATAGTCTATTTGATTATTGCTGACACTATAGTCTATTTTATTATTGCTGACACTATAGTCTATTTTATTGCTGACACTATAGTCTATTTGATTATTGCTGACACTATAGTCTATTTTATTATTGCTGACACTATAGTCTATTTTATTATTGCTGACACTATAGTCTATTTGATTATTGCTGACACTATAGTCTATTTGATTATTGCTGACACTATAGTCTATTTGATTATTGCTGACACTATAGTCTATTTTATTATTGCTGACACTATAGTCTATTGTTTTCCAGCTGAGAGTAAATTGTCATGTTTCTACCTTTGTAACTGAACTACAAGGTGGATTTTGTAGCGAAATATGATGTTAATTATGAAAACTTGGCATTAAAACGACACACAGCCATAGTAGTTTCACATATTTCCACTAAGTATCGAGAAATCAACTACTAAGGGGTTCAATGTATCAACTACTAAGGGGTTCAATTTATCAACTACTAAGGGGTTCAATTTATCAACTACTAAGGGGTTCAATTTATCAACTACTAAGGGGTTCAATTTATCAACTACTAAGGGGTTCAATTTATCAACTACTAAGGGGTTCAATTTATCATCAGCTGGAAACAAATAGAGCATACACGACACTAAGCTCCTGGCAAATAAAGGGATCTAGGTGGGTTCCGCTTACCCCACAGACTCTACTTAAACTTAACAAAATCGTCTAATATTAGCCAGAATGTAATCAAAGCATGCGTCATGGTGTACTGATGTTAAGATGTTTGCCCCATTAGTTAGTCGATTTTAATACCTTCCGCCCCATTTCTTCGTTAATATTTAGACATTTCGTGCTATTTAGGTGTCGATTCTCCCCTGGCGAACGATAGTGAGCCTGTAATAGGGTCCAAAATATGATGAAAAAAACGTCACTGGTAATTAAATGGTTAAATACATCAGCAGATTTGGGGTGGGGAGGGGGGAGGGGGGAGGGGGGAAAGAAGGAAGAAAATAAATATTATAATTCTGAGCGTAAACTAACGGAGACAAACACAGGCACACAAATAGGAAAGGTTTAAGGGGAGATTTTTAGTGTGTTCCTTTAAGGGGAGGTTTTTAGTTTGGTCTCTAGGTATCCATCTAAGCTTAAGATTACACCCCCTTGAGCCCATTTCAAGATAAATTTGTACATTTTCGGTAGAAAAATGTGCAGGCCGAAGGCCTGTTCCTATTAAATTACAGGCTCGCTATTGCTCGCCAGGAAAAAATTGACACCAAAATGGCACGAAAGGTCTTAAAATTGACAGAAATGGGGTGAAAGTTCTTAAAATCGCCAAACTAATAGGGCGAACGTCTTAAAATCTCAAAAACAATAAGGCTAAACATGAGGGAGAAAGGGGTCAAGAACAAAATCCCTCAAGTGGAAATCTCCCCTAAAGCTGCCCAGGGATACGTTTTTGTTCCCCTCAACCCTTCCTTCCTTCCCAGCCAAATCAGCGTGTGTGTGTGTGTGTGTGTGTGTGTGTGTGTGGGTGTGTGTGTGTGTGTCTTTGGGTCAGGGGCAGCATAATAATTTAATACATCACCTCCCTTTACTGGTTCACCTCCTTTCTTATAAACTTAAGGGGAGATCTCCACTTGAGGGATTGTTTTCTTGACCCCTTTCTCCCTCATGTTAATAGCCCCATTGCTTTTGATATTATAAAACGTTTGCCCCATTAGTTTAGCGATTTTAAGAACTTTCACCCCATATTAAGACCTTTCGTGCAATTCAGGTGTCTATTTTATCCTGGCGAGCGATAGCGAGCCTGTAATTTAAGAGGAATCGGCCTTTGGCCGGAACATTTTTCTACCGAAAAATGTACAAATTTATCTTGAAAGGGACTGAAGGGGGTGTAATTTTAAGCTTGATGGAAGTCTAGGGAACAAACTAAATACCTCCCCTTAAGAGTCGCGTATCCTGATTACCTGTTTAGGTTAGTTTTTTCCTCGTTTAGAATTGTCTGTGCTATCTCTCTCTCTCTCTCTCTCTCTCTCTCTCTCTCTCTCTCTCTCTCTCCTTGCCTTGTGGTGGGTGGGGAGAGAGCCTGCTGCTTTGCTGTCTTTATCTTTCACTTTTAAAGCAAATCCCATGTTAGAATTAAGTCGATCCGTACTGTCAAGTAGGAACCACAGACCTCATCTATGTAACTCTTATCATGTTTCATTCTCTCTCTCTCTCTCTCTCCTAGTGTGTATATTTGTGTTTTTGCTTGTGTTCAACTTGACCTGGTGAATGTAGCGGAGGCAGTCGGGGAAAAATCCTTTACTCTATCTCTCTCTTTATCTCTCTCACTCTCACTCTCACTCTCACTCTCTCTCTCTCTCTCTCCTAGTGTGTATATTTGTGTTTTTGCTTGTGTTCAACTTGACCTGGTGAATGTAGCGGAGGCAGTCGGGGAAAAACCCTTTACTCTCTCTCTCTCTCTCTCTCTCTCTCTCTCTCTCTCTCTCTCTCTCTATCCCTAGCTAAAGACCAGCTTGCATTTAGTTATCATAAATACAATCTTATTACATTTATTTACAAATTTATTTTTGAAAGATTTGTATGCAATGGGTTTTTAAATGTACTGGATGTACACTTGGTCAAAAAAGTATCTGCACCCCTACGCTGATCATCTGGTGATCATAATTACTCATATGAATCCCCTCTACCATAACCACCCACAAGAATCCCATACAGTGATTCCGAAACATCAATACCCGTGTGAAGCCTATCCCATGCCCCAGTCACCAAGAATACGATACTGTGACTCCGAAACATCAATACCCGTGTGAAGCCTGTACCATGCCCACCCACAAGATTAGTTTACTGTGACCCAATAAAGTGACTCTGATACTATGACTCCGATACACCATTACCCGTTTAAAGCCTTTCTTGTGACCTCCCACAAGATTCCTATACTCAGCTTGTTGTTAAGTTGGCGACAAACTGACTCCTCATCTTAAGTTGGCGACAAACTGACTCCTCATCTTAAGTTGGCGACAAACTGACTCCTCATCTTAAGTTGGCGACAAACTGACTCCTCATCTTAAGTTAGCGACAAACTGACTCCTCATCTTAAGTTGGCGACAAACTGACTCCTCATCTTAAGTTGGCGACAAACTGACTCCTCATCTTAAGTTAGCGACAAACTGACTCCTCATCTTAAGGGGAGGTTTTTAGTTTGGTCCCTAGATATCCATCAAGCTTAAGATTACACCCCCTTGAGCCCCTTTCAAGATAAATATGTACATTTTTCGGTAGAAAAATGTCCCGGCTGTAAGCCGGTTCCTCTTAAATTACAGGCTCGCTATCGCTCGCCAGGATAAAATCGCCACCTAAATTGCACGAAAGGTCTTAAAATTGACAGAAATGGGTTGAAAGTTCTTAAAATCATCAAAATAATGGGGCGAACGTTTTAAAATTAGAAAAGCAATGGGGCTAAACATGAGGGAGAAAGGAGTCCAGAAAAAACTCCCTCAAGTGGATATCTCCCCTTAATTACTCGGCTATTGCGCACACACAATATAGCTAGACATTAACCCTTTCACGCACAGGACGCTATTTGAGCCTATGCTGGGATACTTTAAAGCCCTTGTGGTGACCATCATGGGTGTTTAGAAACCTTGAGTATAGTTACTTCAACCTCCGCAGTTGGCTTTGAGTTAGCTGTGGGCAGAAAACTAATTTTTGGAGAGGTAATTATGAGATTGAGATCAATCTATTTATGATTGCTAATCGCCGCGTCCACACGTGATTGAAAGGGTTTAGGTGGGGGAGATTGTAGACACCAATCGAACAGAGCAATACCCAGGGGTAGCCTTAAGGGGAGATTTCCACTTGAGGGAGTTTTTTTCTTGACTCCTTTCTCCCTCATGTTTAGCCCCATTGCTTTTGAGATTTTAAGACCTTCGCCCTAGTAGTTTGGATATTTTAAGACATTTTGCCCCATTTCTGTCAATTGATAAGGTGTTGATTTTCGGTGTGAGCATCCTGGATTCGAATCCACGGACTGCCACATGTGTTTGTAAATTTCATTAATCGATTTTAGGAGTATAGTTGGTTGTTGGAAGGAACATAATAATTGATATTGGTTCAAGGGTAATTTATCGAGAGGCCTTCCCTAGTGGTTAAGGCCCCATTAATTGCTCTTTCCATTCACATATGCATAGCCTACGTGAGTTGCAGATGGGATGTGTGTACATGCTTAGATTGATATGCAGGATTCGAAGTTGCATAATAAATCGTAGGCTGTGTCCACCATTCTTTAACTGTCTTCGTGGTGCGATGCATAAGGTGTTGATTTTCGGTGTGAGCATCCTGGGTTCGAATCCACGGACTGCCACATGTGTTTGTAAATTTCATTAATCGATTTTAGGAGTATAGTTGGTTGTTGGAAGGAACATAATAATTTTCAGACCTTTCGTGCCGTTAAGGTGTCGATTTTTTCCTGGCGAGCGATAGCGAGCCTGTAATTTAAGAGCAACCGGTCTCTGGCCGGGACATTTTTCTACCGAAAAATGTACAAATTTATCTTGAAAGGGGGTCTAGGGGGTGTAAGTTTAAGCTTGATGAAAAAGTAGGGAACAAACTAAATACCTCCCCTTAAAGGCATGTGATAACTACTGTAGTTGTTGGAACTCCTGTTTCATGTGTCTGGCTTCCCTCACTGTTTCTATTTGTGTCTCACCTATACAGAGAGTAATCCAGCTAGCTCTCACAAACACCTCCTCCTCCTCCTCCTATTCATCTCACTACAGTAAACAAACACACCACACTTCTTCCAATACACTAACAAGCACACCACACTTCTTCCAATACACTAACAAGCACACCACACTTCTTCCAATACACTAACAAAAAAGGTTTGAAGATGACCACCAACCACCCTTAATTTGGTTCTGTCACAGTTTCAACTTTGGGGGACACACACTTGTTACAGGCAACTTTGCCTTTTGTCTCCCTCCTACACATAGAACAAAATATAGTGTTAATTGTGAACATTTGACATTAATATGTTACAGAGGTAGAGCATCTTCTCATTTATCCAATAATCATCAATAAATCAGTTACTAATGGAGTCAACTTTTTGCCAGGTTAAGGGTGGGTCACTTGCTTTTTTTCTCTTTCTTTCCCTTTCTCTCTTTCTCTGGCTTGTATCCATTCGGCCCCATTCAGCCAACTGTTTTAAGACGTTTATCCCCATCCAGGTGTCGATTTCTTCCTGGCGAGCGATAGCGAGCCAGCTTTGTATGGAGAAATCCGGCTTCGCCGGAAACAAAATTCTATCGAAAAATGTACAAATTTAGCCTGCTGTCAAAAAAAAAAAAATATATATATATGCTGGGTCGCTAACGCTCGCCAGGTAAATATTGACACCTGGATGGGGGTAAACGTCTTAAAACACTAGACTGAATGGGGTCGAATGGATACAAGCCAAAGAGAGAGAGGGAGAGAAAGAGAACAAAAAAGCGAGGTGGGTTCCCTGAAGACAAACCGAGTCTAGTGGTGGCGTGGGTTCTCTCAATGTAGGGTACACATCTCAGGGTCAGCCATCACGACCTTGCCTGCCCCCAATCACTTTACATCGTCCAGCCCTCAGAGTCAGCCGGATATAGAACTAAAGCCGGTATCACACGAGCGCTTTTTCACTCAACATTTATGCTCAACACTGGTCTGGCAGCTTATGTGGTCAACATTTAAAATATTTCGGTTGCCTAAATCCATCTATCATCAGTCTAGTTTCCGATACCAGTGCAAAATAGTCCAAAAATGTTGCCAGAAAAATGTTGACCATCGAATGTTGACTATAAAAGCTCTCGTGTGACACCCCCTTAAGGGGAGGTATTTAGTTTGTTTCCTAGACCTCCATCAAGCTTAAAATTACACCCCCTTGAGTCCCTTTCAAGATAAATTTGTACATTTTTCGGTAGAAAAATTTCCCGGCCGAAGGCCGGTTCCTCTTAAATTACAGGCTCGCTATCGCTCGCCAGGGTAAAATCGACACCTGAATAGCACGAAAGGTCTTAATATGGGGTGAAAGTTCTTAAAATCACTAAACTAATGGGGCAAACGTTTTATAATATCAAAAGCAATGGGGCTAAACATGAGGGAGAAAGGGGTCAAGAAAAAAATCCCTCAAGTGGAAATCCCCCCTTAAGGCTTCCTCTTCCGTGTTATGTAGCCTTCGCAACTTATGGAAGAGCTGCTATGTCCTCCCTCTGGCTTCATTGGGAAAAAAAAAAAAAAAAAAAAAAAAAAATATATATATATATATATATATATATATATATTTCTAACAGGTCGATTACACATTCTAGCTTCTTCAGTGGTCAACGAGTCGGTATGTAGCCTTCACAACTTTTGGAAGAGATGGTACGTATTTTTGGAAAGATCGATTTTTACACATTTCCGCGGTCAACAAGCCGGTATGCGTTTGATAGCGGTCTAGGGAGCAAACTAAAGTCAATATATGTATACCGGTAATAATAGCTAATAATAATAATAATAATAATAATAATAATAATAATAATAATAATAGTAATAATAATAATAATAATAATAATAATAATAATAGTAATAATAATAATAATAATAATATAATAATATAATAATAATAATAATAATAATAATAATAATAATAGTAATAATAATAATAATAATAATAATAATAATAATAATAGTAATAATAATAATAATAATAATAATAATAATAATAATAATAGTAATAATAATAATAATAATAATAATAATAATAATAATAGTAATAATAATAATAATAATAATAATAATAATAATAATAGTAATAATAATAATAATAATAATAGTAATAATAATAATAATAATAATAATAATAATAATAGCTAATAAATATATCAATCAAATAACGTACCCTTCTTAAGGAGAGGTTTTTAGTTTGGTCCCTAGATACCCTTCAAGCTTACGATTACACCCCGTTGAGCCCCTTTCAAGGTAAATTTGTAAATTTTTCGGTAGACAAATTTCCCGACTGAAAGCCGGTTCCTCTTAAATTACAGGCTCGCTGTCGCTCGCCAGGATAAAACTGACACCTAAATAGCACGAAAGGTCTTAAAATTGATAGAAATGGGTTGAAAGTTCTTAAAATCGTCAAAATAATGGGGCAAACATCTTAAAATTAGAAAGACAATGGGGCTAAACATGAGGGAGAAAGGAGTCAATAAAAAAAATCCCTCAAGTGGAAATCTCCCCTTAAGACCCTAACCAAGGATGTTTTGGTGAGAGTATACCCTACCCCTTCCATATTGATAGTTCTGTGACGAATATTGGTAAGCAAGAGGTGTATGTATGTAGCGTTAATGTATGTATGTGTGTGTGTATGTATGTATGTATGTATGTATGTATGTATGTAGCGTTAATGTATGTGTGTATGTATGTATCTATGTGTGTGTGTGTGTGTGTATATGTACTGCATGTATTTATTTATGTATGTATGCTATGTATGTATGTGTGTATGTATGTAGCGTTAATGTATGTGTGTATGTATGTATCTATGTGTGTGTGTGTGTGTGTATGTACTGCATGTATTTATTTATGTATGTATGTATGTATGTATGCTATGTATAGTATGTATGTGTGTATGTATGTAGCGTTAATGTATGTGTGTATGTATGTATATATGTGTGTGTGTATGTATGTATGTATGTAGCGTTAATGTATGTGTGTATGCTATGTATGTATGTAGCGTTAATGTATGTATGTATGTATGTATGTATGTATGCTATGTATGTAGGTATGTATGTAGCGTTAATGTATGTATGTATGTATGTACTGTATGTATGTATGTATGTATGTATGTATGGATGGATGGATGTATGTATGTATGTGTGTATGTATGTGTGTATGTATATATGTATGCTATGTATGTATGTATGGATGGATGGATGGATGTATGTATTTATGTATGTATATACGTAGGCACATACCCCATAGCTGGGGGTGGCCGACTGGAGACAGAGCCCGAACAGAAACAACATTTAAAGTTCCAATTCATACGGTCCGGGCGCCCTTTCGCGTTCCCTCGCCCCTTTGTCTGTCGTCTCGTCTAGTAGGTGAATTTTACAAGAGGAGGAGGATTCCTAGCCTCCCGCTCCCGATGTAGGAAAGGTAGTAAAGGAAAAGAGAGACAGAAACGGCTAAGGTTGAGCAGAAGATGCCGAACCTCAATCTGGACAAGACCAACCCTCACATTTATCAATTAAGTATAATGATAGTACTTAATTTATAGTAAAGGCGTATACATGACTGCCAATATGCCTCACTGATAAAGGTATATTAATATGGGCACTTGCTATACCCCTTTTCGTACCCATAGTTATTAAGAGTGTGTCCATGAAGATGATGCAATTAACCCCATCCAGGACCAGGGACGTCACTTGTATTATAATATGATGGAAACTATTACAAGATTTAATTCAGCTTGCAAGAAGGAACTCTAGTAGCAATAATAAGGCTTCAAACTATCTCGGCCAACCCTTTCAACTACCACAGATCCTTCCTAAGCTGCATAATATCGTCTGAATATAGCTACACCAAATATATAACACACGTCGCTGGTACTCAAAGGGTTAAGGGGAGGTTTTTAGTTTGGTCCGTAGATATCCTTCAAGCTTAAGATTACACCCCCTTGAGCCCCTTTCAAGATAAATTTGTACATTTTTCGGTAGAAAAATGTCCCGGCTGAAAGCCGGTTCCTCTTAAATTACAGGCTCGCTATCGCTCGCCAGGATAAAATAGACACCTAAATCATCTAAATGGCACGAAAGGTCTTAAAATTGACAGAAATGGGTTGAAAGTTCTTAAAATCGTAAAAATAATGGGGCGAACGTCTTAACATTAGGAAAACAATGGGGCTAAACATGAGGGAGAACGGAGTCAAGAAAAAAATCCCTCAAGTGGATATCTCCCCTTAACCAAGACTTAGATATCAATGTTACCGGTCAATAAATCAATCGTTTATCAATCGTGGTTTTGCAGATCTCCACATGCTTTCGGGTTTTTGTAGATGTCCGCATTCTTTCCGTTTAATACTGAGAATTATTCATTTATTTTTCTTTGCCTCACATTTGCTTCTTCTTTCCACTTCCTCGTTTTCCCCACTACTTTCAAAATTTGATCTTAAGTATTTTTGTTTCTGCTGTCCTTATAATCTTGGACATGCACGACTGCTCTCAAGATTTCTCCTCTTTTCTGCAGTTCTCTCTCTCTCTTTCTTTCTTTCATTCTTTCTTTCTCTCTCTTTCTCTCTCTCTCTCTTTCTCTCTCTCTATCCCCTACCTGGAACAAACTACCACTGTTAATTGCACATAGTTTATCAATAGAACACTACGAAAAGAGTATACAGCATTGTGCACACCTTGCAATGAATGTGATGCACTAAGCAACATATCGCTTTATTTCACGAACAATTATCACTCTGTAATGGGCTGCAAGGTTGAAACATGGACTATTCAGTGTAACTCTTTGTAAGTCCCCTCCCTGTCTCTCTTTCTTACTCTTACTTTCTCACTCTCACTCTCTTTCTCTCTCTCTCTCACTCACTCACTCACTCTCACTCTATCTCTCTCTCTCTCGTCTTACTTTTTCTCCTGCCTTAATTTTCACCTCCTTCCTCCAATCAGATTTTCGTTTTTCCCATCACAAAAAAAAATTCACCGCTCCCTTCCGAATCTTTACTCTTAACCGCATTTGCTGGACGACTACGCCCTCTGCCTTGTGTTCTGGCTACCACTAGGCGATTCACACATAGCTTAGGAAGAACCTGGGAGAGAACCCAAGGGGAAAATTGACGTAGTTGTTGTTGTTACTCCTACGATTCTCAAATGATCTCCTCCCGAATCTGAACAAAATCGTCTAATGATAGCGCTATGTATATATATATATATATATATATATATATATATATATATATATATATATATATATAACACAGTTCCATGATGCCCTTACAGCGTGTAATGATGTCTTTCTTAAGGGGGGGGTCACCTGTTTTTGTTTTCTCTTTTTTCTCCTTTTCTCTCTTTCCCTGGCTTGTATCCATTCGGCCCCATTCAGCCAACTGTTTCAAGACGTTTATCGCCATCCAGGTGTCCATTTCTTCCTGGCGAGCCATAGCGAGCCAGCATTGTATGAAGAAATCCGGCTTCGCCGGAGAAATTTTTCTATCGAAAAATTTACAAATTTAGCTTGCTGTAAAAATATATATATAAATATGCTGGCTCGCTACCGCTCGCCAGGAAAATATTGACACCTGGATGGGGGTAAACGTCTTAAAACAGTAGGCTGAATGGGGCCGAATGGATACAAGCCAAAGAGAGAGGGAGAGAAAGATATAAAAACAAAATAAAGTGAGGTGGACCCCCTTAATTATTGCAATCTAGTATCCTGCTTTGCTGTACCTTTCTTCCACCGTTATATTATATGGGAATCCTACGTTTATCAATTCATTTTAAGAGGACATCATGGGCCGGTTTTCTGGACCACTGGCTTTCTCCCTCATGTTTAGCCCCATTAGTTTTCAGATGTTAAGATGTTTGCCCCATTAGTTAGTCGATTTTAAGACCTTTCGTCCCATTTCTTTGTCAATATTTAGACCTTTCGTGCTATTCAGGTGTCGATTTTTTCCCTGGCGAACGATAGTGAGCCAGTAATGTTGGAAGAACCGGCCTTCGGCCGGGAAATTTTTCTACCGAAAAATTTACAAATTAATCTAGAAGGGGGATCTAATGGATGTTTCTTTTTTTAAATTTGATGGAGGTCTAGGGAGGAAACCAGAAAAATAACGAATGCATGCAAAAATCGCCCAAAAAGTGAACCATCTCCCTTTAAGGCCGGATCACCTCGACGAGACCACGTAGTCTGTGTGGTCTGTGTTTCTTAAATAACTATGCAACTCTCATTAGACACTTTAATCCGCTTAGGAAGGACTTCTAGGAATATAGAAGGTAAAAACTAATTTAATTAATCCATTGAGTCCCTAAACTGAATAAAATCGTTTAATGAAAGCCAGAATATAAGGAAGACATGATAAAGATCTCTGTGTTTCCTGTCCGGCCAGAGTGGATATGGTAGAGACTTCCCTATGATGCACAGATAGGACAGATGCTTGCCCACTCCTGTACAGTCGCGCTAATAAGTGATGTCTCGGTACCAATAATGTTTTGATCAATAATTATTGGTATCAGCACTATCTAAGCTGCATTTCTTCATATTGAGTAAAATATAAAACACGTGTTCCTACACTTACCCACCCTATTCAAAATCTGACAGACATGAATACAGCACAGAGCAAGCCAAACGTAATGACAGCTGGGACATGACTTATTAGCGCGACTGTACCCCCAGACACACACATAAAAACACGCTGTCGCTTTCATACACACACACACACACGCTTTCTCTTTCAAACTCACATATTCTCTCTCTCTCTCTCTTGCTTTCACATACACTCATAAAAACATACTCTCTCATACACATAAATGAGCATAAATATTCTCTCTTTCTCTCGAACATACACAAACTTTCTCTTTCACACTTGCATACTCTCTTTTTCTCTCTCTCACACACAGACATACATACATACCCTCTCTCTCTCTCTCTTGGGCACACACACACACACACCCATTCTCTTTCACACCAAAATACTCTCTCTCTCTCTCACACAAACACACACACACACACAAACAAAGCACAGCAGGTGAAATAATGTGTTTGACAATAACAAGCAGATTTACCTAATTTTGGGTGAGGGCTGGTCCTTTCCAGAGTGAGGTTTGGCATCCTATACCCTACCTTATACCTGTTTCTGTCTGTCTCTTTTCCAGTAATACTTGTCCTACTTCGGGAGCGCGGGAAGCTAGGAATCCTCCTACCCTTGTAAACTTCTCCTACTATACAAGCCAGAGAAAGGGGCGAGGGAACGCGAAAGTGGTTCAGGACCCTAAGTATTGGAAGTTTAAATGTTGTTTCTGTTCGGGCTCTGTCTCAAGTCGGCCACCCTCGGCTATGGGGCATGCTCCTGATTATATAAATACATAATATAATACATACTTAAATTGCGAAGTCTCGGTAAATGGTAGGGTCTCCTGTTAACCTGCAGTCATAAATAATACCTTATATTCTATATATTATAGCTAATCCTTTTGAGTTATGAGATATGATTTGTAGGACGAATAAAATTGATCTTGGGGCATAATTGGAATATCGCTATCAGATTGAAAGGGTTAATGAAGGTGGGGGGGGGGGGTTTCTGGACCCACTTCATCCTCGTGTTTAGCCTCATTATTTTCGAGGTTTTAAGACATTCGCCCCATTAGTATGGCGATTTTAAGACCTTTCGTGCCGTTTAAGTGTCGAATATTTTCCTAGCGAGCGAAAGCGAGCCTGTAGTTTAGAAGAAATCGGCCTTCACAAGCACTCTTTTCTACCGGAAAATGTACAAATTTATCCCGAAGTGGGGGTCTTCGGGGTATTTTTCAAAGTTTGATGGAGGTCTAGGGAGGAAACTAAACAAAAGTAAAACATAAATAAATAAATTCAAATCTCCCGTTTAAAGCCGTGCATGACGAACAGTTTAAGCCAAGCATTTCCTGTGAGTTACGACCTCTGAGCCACACTAACAGACCGTAGTGTGGTGGCGGCCGATAACATAATTATACTGACCTACACATCACGGAAGCCTTTAATATATAACGCCAGACTCAGATTGCCACTTGTTGTATTGATTACGATAGCTGCCGGGTATACTGTATGTGTGAGGAGATAAATTGATAGATTGATTGGTAGATAAATAAATAAATAAAGATATATATATATATATATATATATATATAATAATAATATATATACTGTATATATATATATACAGTATATATATATATATATATATATATACAGTATATATATATATATATAGATATATATACTGTATATATATATATATATATAATAATATATATACTGTATATATATATATATATATATATATATATATATATACCGGTATATATATATACTGTATATATATATATATATACCGGTATATATACAGTATACTGTATATATATACAGTATATACGTGTATAAACAGTATATACATATAAAGAGAGAGAGAGAGAGAGAGAGTGTGTGAGTGAGAATATTCTACTGAGACCCCCCCCCCCCACACACACTCATAAAAGCACTACGGAACAAGGTGAAGAACTAGTCAACCCCCCCACCCCTCCCAAACATACCCCCCCCCCCCCCAAGGCAGCTGAGAGACAGAATGAGAGAGTGGTGGAGGTGGTGGTGGTGGTGGTGGTGTTTGGAACCTTGCCTTTACCATCCCAGGATAAATTAAACTATTGAGGAAGTGGCACAAATTATCCGAGAAATAACCCTGGTGATGGTGACGGGGGGCGCACGATCTGTCAAGGGTATTGTTGGTGGTGGTGGAAGGTGGCGTATCTCTATCTCTATCTCTCTCTCTCTCTCTCTCATTCGTAGTGGTGGAAAGTATCTTATGTTGGTCTCTTTCCACCACCCTCTCAATCTACCTTTCCCCCTCCTCCAGCTCGCCCTCGCTCTCGCTCTCTCTCGCTTCATAGCTCGTCAGTTCTTCAAAAGAGCGACTTAGAAAGACGGTTAATACAATGTAGCACACGCAGCAAAACGTGCGCTACAATATCCCTCCCCCCCCCCCCCTCTCTCTCTCTCCCCCACTTATATATATGTTAATGTAGGATATCTGCGCAAGGTGTTAATGTAGGATATCTGCGCAAGGTGTTTGAGATTATATATAATATCTGCAACTTCGTGTAGCTGCCCACAATCCATCACACACCCCATGACCCCACCACTCACTCACCCCACACCCGGCACGATTGTACACTCAAGAAAAACGGAGCACGCAAAAAAAACAAGGAAACATAAACGGCAATGAATCAGTAGGAGTCTTCCTAACACCATTATTACCATGTCAAGCAGTACCTCTTCCTGTAGTACCGCAATTATCACCGTAATACCATAATTACAGTGTCGACCAGTACCTCTTGCTACCAGTACCCCCATTTACTGGTCAGGTTGGTACTGCGATACACATAATACCCCGGTTAGTTGGCTTCATAATAAATATAATTGAGAAGTACCTGTACTGTGTGTGAGTACTCTAGTACGGGATGGATTGTGCTGATGTTTTGTTTTACCCTATGTTCCAACTCTACCTCCGGACGTAGGTTTACAGCCTGTAGATGCAACCGTTCAACATGGTGAAGCCAAGAGATCTTATTCCAGATGGCAATTGAGACATTGAGTGTTGCAACCTGCTCGTTCGTGGTCTTATTTAAGTAGACCCACGGCCCGTTGTAACTCTAGCTTCTCGAAGCTGCATTGCCACGGGCACCATTCTCTTTCCTTTCTCAAACGCCACTTTTTTTTATTTTTTTTATTATGTGAGTGAAGGAGACAACAGGCAGAACTGCCTGTAAAGAGTGCCTCCCCCATAGTTGAAAGAGTGAAAGGGCCAAATTCAAGGGACTTTCGAGCTAAAATGCCTGGACACACGGAGTTTGAAGTCATTTAAGTCGTAGGAGAAGGGAAAGACTAATTCAGGGAGAGAGTTCCAGAGCTCAGCTGTTTAATAGAAGAAAGACTGAGAGTAACATTTTACTCTTGGGTTGGAGAGTTGCACAGAGTAGGGTTGGGATTGTGTTACATGACGAGTACCCCGTACCCTACGTAGAGGAGGTGGTATACACTGGGAGAGCTCTGAGGAGCACTGATTATTGTAGTAGCGATAGAATAGCGAGAGAGATGCAACATTGCGGCGAAGAGAGAGTTTGCAGAGAGTTGGTGAGTGGGCGGATATGAAAGGCTTTCCTTTCTACTTTGTCTAGGAGTGCGGTGTGAGAGGATCCTCCCCACACATGTGAACAATACTCAATACAGGAACGCACTGTGCCCCTGTACAGAGCAAGAAGCTGCGCAGGGGTAAAGAACCCCCAGCTTCTGGGAGGCTGCCTTAGCAAGACTGGTAATATGGTCCTTCCAAGTGAGAGCAGAAGAAAAAGAGACACCAAGAATATTGAGAGAAGATGAAGGATTGATTTTTGTATTGTTGAAGAATGAGGGATAGTCTTCTGGGAGTTCCGGACGGGTAGATAGATGGATAAATTGGGTTTCGGAAGCATTAAAGTCAACAAGGTTTTCTCTGCCCCAATTGGAAATAGTAGATCAAAAGATAAGTGTTCTATGGCCTCATTACGTTTGTCTTTGAGGGATTGCTGGCTGGGGCGCTCTGGAAAACTAATTGAGTAGCGCAAGGTAGAGTCGTCTGCGTATGAATGGAAGGGACTGGAGGTACAGTTGAGAAAATAATTTATGAAAATTGGAAAGAGAATAGGAGATAGGACAGAGCCCTGAGGAACACCGGAGTTGATAGGATGAGGAAGTGAGCGATGGCCGTCCACAACCGCAGCTATGGAACGGCAGGAAAGGAAATTAGAGACAAAGGCACAGATGGAGGGATATATATATATATATATATATATATATATATATATATATATATATATATATATATATATATATATATATATAATATCATAATGATAGCACTAAGATTAATTATATAACACACACGCACATGGACCAATGCGGACCATCACTTTATATCACCTGGAAACCCACACACATTTAACACACACACACACATCAACACATACACACACACCAACACACACACGGACCATCACGTTATATCACCTAGACACGCACACACGTACACGCCATCACGCTCTCTATCCCGCTCCCATGTATAAGTAAATTAATTAATACTTGCATAAATATAAAATACATAAATAATACACAAATGCCAATGGGAAATAGCCTCAAAATAGTACTAGAAAAAAAATGCTCATATAATGTTGCCGGAAGTAGCGCTCGTATGACACTGCTTATGATGGTTTCGGAAGCTAGCAGGCGAGATTTCATGACCTCTATCCTCTGTAACTCAAAATGGGCTAGAGCAAATTGGCTGTAAAATTCCACATCTATTCCTTGACTGACTCTTCCCAAATGGTAGACATATTAGCTTGATTACTCTAGTCGTTTTTGAGGTACAGAGGATAGAGGTCATGATTTTTCGCCTACTTACAGCGAATAGACTATAGCATAATGTTTCTCAGAATATTGTGTCTTTCAAAAAAAATATATATATATTTTGGACTCCCTTCTCCGCCCTATTCTTTTTGAGATTATAAGATGTTCGCCTCAATTAGTTTGACTATTTTAAAACCTTTCGAATTATTTCTTAGTCAATTTTAAGACCTTTCGTACCATTCAGTTGGCGATTTTGTCCTGGTGAGTGCTAGCGACCCTGCAATTTACATGGAATCGGCCTTTGGCCGGGCATTTTCCTACCGAAACATGTACAAGTTAATCTCGAAGGGGGATCTTGGTGGTTGTTTGTGATTTTGTAAAACATTTTTTGTCTATGTATATGTGTTGTTGTTGTTGTTGTTGTTGTAGTTGTTGTTGTAGTTGTAGTTGTTGTTGTTGTAGTTGTTGTTGTTGTTGTTGTTGTAGTTGTTGTTGTTGTTGCAGGTGAATCCAATGTAATGCCTTGTTTAAGTATAGTTACCGATATAGACGTGATTCTATATACAGTACATGTCTGATCTATCTTGCCGCTTTATTGTGCAAGGTATCTAATGCATAAATGTTATTGTGTGTGGTATATAATGCATTGATGTTATTGTGTGTGGTATCTAATGCATAAATGTTATTGTGTGTGGTATATAATGCATTGATGTTATTGTGTGTGGTATATAATGCATTAATGTTATTGTGTGTGGTATATAATGCATTGATGTTATTGTGTGTGGTATATAATGCATTGATGTTATTGTGCAAGGTATATAATGCATTGATGTTATTGTGTGTGGTATATAATGCATTAATGTTATTGTGTGTGGTATATAATGCATTGATGTTATTGTGTGTGGTATATAATGCATTGATGTTATTGTGTGTGGTATATAATGCATTAATGTTATTGTGTGTGGTATATAATGCATAAATGTTATTGTGTGTGGTATATAATGCATTAATGTTATTGTGTGTGGTATATAATGCATTGATGTTATTGTGTGTGGTATATAATGCATTGATGTTATTGTGTGTGGTATATAATGCATAGATGTTATTGTGTGTGGTATATAATGCATTAATGTTATTGTGTGTGGTATATAATGCATTGATGTTATTGTGTGTGGTATATAATGCATTGATGTTATTGTGTGTGGTATATAATGCATAAATGTTATTGTGTGTGGTATATAATGCATTAATGTTATTGTGTGTGGTATATAATGCATTGATGTTATTGTGTGTGGTATATAATGCATTGATGTTATTGTGTGTGGTATATAATGCATAAATGTTATTGTGTGTGGTATATAATGCATTAATGTTATTGTGTGTGGTATATAATGCATTGATGTTATTGTGTGTGGTATATAATGCATTGATGTTATTGTGAGCGTGTGGATCCCTAACGGTGGTGCAGTAATCAAAGGGTGCGGATAAACTTTTTTCTCTCTCTCTCTCTCTCTCTCTCTCTCTCTCTCAACAACAATATAAACACAATGATAGCCACAGACATTATCGTATGCTGATGATGACGACCCCATAACGGTATTAGTGTTATCATAACGTTATCAGATGTTGTCATAACGTTATCAGATGTTGTCATAACGTTATCAGGTGCTATCATAACGGGTAAAACGACTGACAACCCGTCAGAGGAAAGAGAGAGATTGACGTAGATACACTGGCCACACAGACCTGGCGATCCCTGCGAGGTGGTCAGGACTTAATTCTTTTGGAGATAGCAAACCCTATACTATGGGAAAGTGGAAGGAAAGGAAAGAAGAAGAACAACAACAACAACAAAAATGAGAGATAGATAGATAGAGAGAGAGAGAGAGTACTAAGTACAAAGGAGTACAAAGGAAGTCAAGCAACAACAGATCTAGAGACTCCTCGAGGTTGCTTGCCTTTCTAAATCACTGCTGTTCAAAGAGTCCAACAGCGGGTTCAGAGTGGGTAAGGGACAATTGTAAAGGGAAGCACTGCCGTAAGACCAATGTCCCTGGCAGGGTTAGGAGATGTTAATAGGGAAACATTTGGGTTAATAACATAACACGATGTATCTGAGAAAAAGGTCATTCATTTACAAATGCAATCAGTCGTGGGTTTAAGGGGAGATATCGACTTGAGGGATTTTTTTTCTTGATTCCTTTCTAACTCATGTTTAGCCCCATTGTTTTCCTAATGTTAAGATGTTCGCCCCATTATTTTGACGATTTTAAGAACTTTCAACCCATTTCTGTCAATTTTAAGACCTTTCATGCCATTTAGGTGTCGATTTTATCCTGGCGAGCGATAGCGAGCCTGTAATTTAAGAGGAACCGGCTTTCAGCCGGGACATTTTTTACCGAAAAATGTACAAATTTATCTTGAAAGGGGCTCAAGGGGGTGTAATCTTAAGCTTGAAGGATATCTACGGACCAAACTAAAAACCTCCCCTTAAGGCGAAGTACGGCTTGTCTAGGCGATGTTTAAAGGAATCAACGGTGCTGGAGTCTACATCTCGAGGAAGCCCATTCCACATGTTCACAACTCGATTGAAGAAGACATTCTTAGACTCGTGCGATTTAATAGATTTACCAATAATTTTGCAACCATTTCCCTGTGTGTAGTTTGATTGGTTGATCGTAAAGTACTTATTACAGTTCATATTGTCGATGCCTTTGATGATTTTGAAGACTTAAATTAGGTCACCTTTATCTGCGCTGGGTTAAAGGAAATAAACTTAATTCTCTAAGAGGCTCCTAGTATGGTTTGCTTCTTAGATTAGACTTCCCAAACTTGACTACTTCCTTTAACGTGACGATAGTGCGTTGTTATATGTGCGATTAGTTTGCTTGGGAAACAGATTAACTTGCTCATGTAGTAATGTACACCCTATGTGGTGGATTGTGTTCTTTTATTTAATAATTTTCATTTTAGTAAGCGTTGTTTCCACATAGCGATTTTGATAATTTAATTTGACTTTATATTGTCCTTGTCCCAATTTTGGTTTGTTTAGTTTGCAAGTTTTACATTTTAATTAGGTATAATTTTGGTAACTGTACACTGATCTCATTCAAGTTTGTCGATATCTTTTTGGTAGTAGGGGCACCAGGATTGAACGCAATATTCCAGAAAGGGCGGACTAGGGAATTGTAAAGTGTGAGAATTACATCTTTGGATTTATGCTTGAATGACCTGCCTATAAAACCAATTATTTTATTTGCCTTCTTTACAACTTCTGAACATTGTTGACTGGGTTTTAGGTTACTCGATATTGTTACTCGCAAATCAGTTTCTCTGTCCACACTCTTAAGGGGAGATCTCCACTTGAGGGATTTTTTTTCTTGACCCCTTTCTCCCTCATGTTTAGCCTCATTGCTTTTTATATTATAAAACGTTCGCCCCATTAATTTAGCGATTTTAAGAACTTTCACCCCATATTAAGACCTTTCGTGGCATTCAGGTGTCGATTTTATCCTGGCGAGCGATAGCGAGCCTGTAATTTAAGAGGAACCGGCCTATGGCCGGGAAATTTTTCTACCGAAAAATGTACACATTTATCTTGAAAGGGACTCAAGGGGGTATCATTTTAAGCTTGATGGAGGTCTAGGGAACAAAGTAAATACCTCCCCTTAAGCTAAGTGCCATTCATTGATTAGTTTGCTTTCACATTTCGGAGTACTTTACATTTCGGAGTACTTTACATTTCGGAGTACTTTACATTTCGGAGTACTTTACATTTCGGAGTACTTTACATTTATCCGCATTGAAACTCATTTGCCAAATTTGTTTTATCTAACTAAATATCTATCTAATGATCTATCTATCTATCTATCTATTGCCTGACGCCATGATCCCCGAAGGGGTGGCCACGAACGAACCGCCCCCATGCACCTCTGTCCCCAGTCAGTTGACGCCCCTCCCCCCAACCAGCACCGCCTTCGTTCATGTACTTCCTCACTCCATCCTTCCACCTCTCATTCGGTCTACCTCTCCCTCTCTGTCCCTCCACCTCGCTCTCGTACACCCTCTTAGTCATTCTCTCGCTTTCCATACGTTCCATATGGCCGAACCATCTCAAGTTGTTCCTTTTCACACTTTCCAGCACATCTACCTCCACACCACACCTCCTTCTTACTTCCTCATTAGTCTGTCTATCCCTCCATGTAACTCCGCACGCACTCCGTAAGTAATTCATTTCCACTGCTCTCACTCTTGGTCTGAGTCTCTCAACCAACGTCCATGCTTCGCTTCCGTAAGTCAGTGTCGGGATTACCACATTGTCATGCAAGGACTTCTTCACTTCCATACTGACCACCCTATTTCTTGTTACTGCTTTTAGCGTTCCTACAACCCTCTTCCCCTGTTGTACCCTCTCCCGCACTTCTTCATCCATAGTCCCATTTTTACTCAACACACTGCCCAGATACTTAAAAGAGTTGACGATCTCCATAGCCTGACCGTTCAGCTTCACCTCACACTCTGTGACTTCACCCCTTTCGAAGACCATAACCTTGTTCTTCCCCGCATTTACCTTCAAATTCCGTTTTTTGCACACTGTTCCAAACTCATTTACCAGACCCTGCAACTCCCATTCATTATCACTCATCAGAACTGTATCATCCGCAAACAGCAGTATAGGTAGCTTCCACTCAATTCCCTCCCTTTTCAGCGATACACCAACATCCACTGCTCTTGATAGTATTTCTTTCATGACTCCATCCATATATACAGTAAACAACCACGGGGACATCACATACCCCTGTTTCAAACCAACATTCAGGTCAAAGAACTCGCTCTGCTCACTCTCCACACGTACCGGTACTGCCGCCTTTGCACCCTCATACATGCTCTTCACTGCTTTCAGCAACTTGCCCTCTACTCCGTATATTCTAAGTACTTTCCACAAACCTTCTCTATCCACTCTGTCATAGGCCTTCTCCAAGTCCATAAAGGCAACATACACCTTTTGTTTCTTCTCCAGATACTTCTCCACAACACAATTCAGGGTAAAAATCTGATCTACACATCCTCTTCCCTTCCTAAAACCTCCCTGCTCGTCGCCTATCCAGTTCTCCGTTCTCACTCTCACTCTCTCTATCACTAGCCTACTGTATGATCTACTGTATGATCTACTGTATGATCTATCTCTATATAACTATTCGGCTTCAGACCTCTCCTAGTTAAGGGGAGATTTTTAGTTTGGTCCCTAGATATCCTTCAAGCTTAAGATTACACCCCCTTGAGCCCCTTTCAAGATAAATTTGTACATTTTTCGGTAGAAAAATTTCCCGGCTGAAAGCCGGTTCCTCTTAAATTACAGGCTCGCTATCGCTCGCCAGGATAAATTAGACACCTAAATGGCACGAAAGGTCTTAAAATTGACAGAAATGGGTTGAAAGTTCTTAAAATAGTCAAAATAATGGGGCAAACTTCTTAAAATCTCAAAAGCAATGGGGCTAAACATGAGGGAGAAAGGGGTCAAGAAAAAAGTCCCTCCAGTGGAATTCTCCCCTTAAGATGATGCATTTGACTATTGTTAGACGACTTTAGTCAGATGAGGAAGGGTACATGGAATTCACATGGATAATATTGAGATAGTCTTCACTCTGGAATTTCCCACAGAGCCGTTCTAAACTGCATACAATTCCCACAGAGCCGTTCTAAACTGCATAAAATTCCCACAGAGCCGTTCTAAACTGCATAAAATTCCCACAGAGCCGTTCTAAACTGCATAAAATTCCCACAGAGCCGTTCTACACTGCATAAAATTCCCACAGAGCCGTTCTAAACTGCATACAATTCCCACAGAGCCGTTCTAAACTGCATACAATTCCCACAGAGCCGTTCTAAACTGCATAAAATTCCCACAGAGCCGTTCTAAACTGCATAAAATTCCCAGAGCCGTTCTAAACTGCATAAAATTCCCACAGAGCCGTTCTAAACTGCATACAATTCTCACCGAGCTGTTCTAAACTCCATAAAATTCCCACAGAGCTGTTCTAAACTGCATAAAATTCCCACAGAGCCGTTCTAAACTGCATAAAATTCCCAGAGCCGTTCTAAACTGCATACAATTCCCACAGAGCCGTTCTAAACTGCATACAATTCCCACAGAGCCGTTCTAAACTGCATACAATTCCCACAGAGCCGTTCTAAACTGCATACAATTCCCACAGAGCCGTTCTAAACTGCATACAATTCCCACAGAGCCGTTCTAAACTGCATAAAATTCCCACAGAGCCGTTCTAAACTGCATAAAATTCCCACAGAGCCGTTCTAAACTGCATACAATTCCC
Source organism: Paralithodes platypus (assembly GCA_032716605.1). NCBI lineage: Eukaryota > Metazoa > Arthropoda > Malacostraca > Decapoda > Lithodidae > Paralithodes > Paralithodes platypus. The sequence goes on from CM064507.1 coordinate 42,719,190, forward strand.
ACAGAACCATTCTAAACTGCATACAATTCCCACAGAGCCGTTCTAAACTGCATACAATTCCCACAGAGCCGTTCTAAACTGCATACAATCGTCAAATGACATCCAAAATTATTTTTTGAAATTATTTTCCTGTTGAAATGCGACATATTCTTCAAAGGCTTAAGGGGAGATTTCCACTTGAGGGATTATTTTCTGGATCCCTTTCTCCCTCATATTTAGCCCTATTGCTTTTGAGATTGTAAGACCTTCGCCCTAGTAGTTTGGAGATTTTAAGACATTTTGACCCATTTCTGTCAATTTTAAGACCTTTCGTGCCGTTAAGGTGTCGATTTTTTCCTGGCGAGCGATAGCGAGCCTGTAATTTAAGAGCAACCGGCCTCCGGCCGGGACATTTTTCTACCGAAAAATTTACAAATTTATCTTGAAAGGGGGTCTAGGGGGTGTAATTTTAAGCTTGATGAAAAAGTAGGAAACAAACTAAATACCTCCCCTTAAACAACAGCCTATGGTAGGTTGCATAAAGTAAAAGCATGCGAATATTTCCTTATCCACCCAATAAACCGAAAATAATGTTTAGGAAAAATGTCACAGGAAAAAATAACCCAGGAATGAATATCAGAAGTAAATTGGCACACAGATGGCACCTGAAACAACAATGGCCCACGAACATCCGGCACAGGAGAAAATGGTCCAGGAAAAAATGACACAGGTAAAATGGCACTGCAAAAGAGGCTCCAGTTGCCATGATAAAACATAAAATGGCACAGACAAAAGGGGCTACAGTTGCCATGATAAAACATAAAATGGCACAGACAAAAGAGGCTCCAGTTGCCATGATAAAACATAAACTGGCACTGCAAAAGAGGCTCCAGTTGCCATGATAAAACATAAAATGGCACAGACAAAAGAGGCTCCAGTTGCCATGATAAAACATAAACTGGCACTGCAAAAGAGGCTCCAGTTGCCATGATAAAACATAAAATGGCACTGCAAAAGAGGCTCCAGTTGCCATGATAAAACATAAAATGGCAGACAAAAGTGGCTCCAGTTGCCATGATAAAACATAAAATGGCACTGCAAAAGAGGCTCCAGTTGCCATGATAAAACATAAAATGGCACTGCAAAAGAGGCTCCAGTTGCCATGATAAAACATAAAATGGCACTGCAAAAGAGGCTCCAGTTGCCATGATAAAACATAAAATGGCACTGCAAAAGAGGCTCCAGTTACCATGATAAAACATAAAATGGCACTGCAAAAGAGGCTCCAGTTGCCATGATAAAACATAAAATGGCACTGCAAAAGAGGCTCCAGTTGCCATGATAAAACATAAAATGGCACTGCAAAAGAGGCTCCAGTTGCCATGATAAAACATAAACTGGCACAGACAAAAGTGGCTCCAGTTGCCATGATAAAACATAAAATGGCACTGCAAAAGAGGCTCCAGTTGCCATGATAAAACATAAACTGGCACAGACAAAAGTGGCTCCAGTTGCCATGATAAAACATAAAATGGCACAGACAAAAGAGGCTCCAGTTGCCATGATAAAACATAAAATGGCACTGCAAAAGAGGCTCCAGTTGCCATGATAAAACATAAAATGGCACAGACAAAAGAGGCTCCAGTTGCCATGATAAAACATAAACTGGCACTGCAAAAGAGGCTCCAGTTGCCATGATAAAACATAAAATGGCACTGCAAAAGAGGCTCCAGTTGCCATGATAAAACATAAAATGGCACAGACAAAAGTGGCTCCAGTTGCCATGATAAAACATAAAATGGCACTGCAAAAGAGGCTCCAGTTGCCATGATAAAACATAAAATGGCACTGCAAAAGAGGCTCCAGTTGCCATGATAAAACATAAAATGGCACTTCAAAAGAGGCTCCAGTTGCCATGATAAAACATAAAATGGCACTGCAAAAGAGGCTCCAGTTACCATGATAAAACATAAAATGGCACTGCAAAAGAGGCTCCAGTTGCCATGATAAAACATAAAATGGCACTGCAAAAGAGGCTCCAGTTGCCATGATAAAACATAAAATGGCACTGCAAAAGAGGCTCCAGTTGCCATGATAAAACATAAACTGGCACAGACAAAAGTGGCTCCAGTTGCCATGATAAAACATAAAATGGCACTGCAAAAGAGGCTCCAGTTGCCATGATAAAACATAAACTGGCACAGACAAAAGTGGCTCCAATTGCCATGATAAAACATAAAATGACACAGACAAAAGAGGCTCCAGTTGCCATGATAAAACATAAAATGGCACTGCAAAAGAGGCTCCAGTTGCCATGATAAAACATAAAATGGCACTGCAAAAGAGGCTCCAGTTGCCATGATAAAACATAAACTGGCACAGACAAAAGTGGCTCCAGTTGCCATGATAAAACATAAAATGGCACTGCAAAAGAGGCTCCAGTTGCCATGATAAAACATAAACTGGCACAGACAAAAGTGGCTCCAGTTGCCATGATAAAACATAAAATGGCACTGCAAAAGAGGCTCCAGTTGCCATGATAAAACATAAACTGGCACAGACAAAAGTGGCTCCAGTTGCCATGATAAAACATAAAATGGCACAGACAAAAGAGGCTCCAGTTGCCATGATAAAACATAAAATGGCACAGACAAAAGAGGCTCCAGTTGCCATGATAAAACATAAAATGGCACAGACAAAAGAGGCTCCAGTTGCCATGATAAAACATAAACTGGCACAGACAAAAGTGGCATAATCTGCACACACACATACACACACACACGCACGGCTAGCTCAGTGGTGCCGTCCTTGACTGCAACCCAGAAGACCAGGGTTCAAATCTCGCTCAGGTTGATGAAGGTTTTCTGAGACATAGCCGGCGGTTACCATCTCCCTTGAGCAAGGAGGTGGGTAATTGTCATTGATGATAATGTCTAGGAAGCGGGACAGTACGAGCTAAAAAAATAAATTCCTGTCAAACTACAATTATGAATACAATTATGAATATGAATACATACACACTCTATCTATCTCTCTCTCTCCCTGCCTGTTTATCTATTAATCAATATATTTTTATTACGTTTTTTTGTATCTATTATTATTATTATTATTATTATATTCTTCCTTATTAAATACCTCCCAGACAGCCCCCCCCCCCCCCCCCCCCCTGTATTCTCGGCTCCTAATCCTGCGCCAGTAAAACCTCGGTAACTGCCCAATTCACCTCAAAATATCTCCCCCATAAAACAAATATAATGGGTCCTGCGATACCAATTGGCCTCGGTTCGAAAATAAGTACTCTGTGTTCTCTTCCTGTTGCTCATAGTTCAGTCTTGTCGTAGTTTTTGTTCTGTACGTTCGTGTGTTTTTGTTTCTATACATTTCATCTGTTTTTTGGTCGCTCTTAATTCAGTGTTGTTATACAAAATTTGTTCTGTATTTTCTTGTGTCTATTTCTTTTTCGATTTATTGTATCATTTTTTTTTCTCTATTTTTATATATTTATATATTTTGTGTTGCTATATTTCAGTCGTGTTGTAATTCTTGTTTATTGTATGTTCATGTGTTTGTTTTATATGTTCATGTGTTTGTTGTTTTATATGTTCATGTGTTTGTTGTTTTATATGTTCATGTGTTTGTTGTTTTATATGTTCATGTGTTTGTTGTTTTATATGTTCATGTGTTTGTTGTTTTGTTGTTCATGTGTTTGTTGTTTTGTTGTTCATGTGTTTGTTGTTTTGTTGTTCATGTGTTTGTTGTTTTATATGTTCATGTGTTTGTTTGTTTTATATGTTCATGTGTTTGTTGTTTTATATGTTCATGGGTTTGTTGTTTTATATGTTCATGTGTTTGTTTGTTTTATATGTACATGTGTTTGTTGTTTATATGTTCATGTGTTTGTTGTTTATATGTTCATGTGTTTGTTGTTTTATATGTTCATGTGCTTGTTGTTTTATATGTTCATGTGTTTGTTGTTTTATATGTTCATGTGTTTGTTGTTTTATATGTTCATGTGTTTGTTGTTTTATATGTTCATGTGTTTGTTTGTTTTATATGTTCATGTGTTTGTTGTTTTATATGTTCATGTGTTTGTTGTTTTATATGTTCATGTGTTTGTTGTTTTATATGTTCATGGGTTTGTTGTTTTATATGTTCATGTGTTTGTTTGTTTTATATGTTCATGTGTTTGTTGTTTTATATGTTCATGTGTTTGTTGTTTTATATGTTCATGTGTTTGTTGTTTTATATGTTCATGTGTTTGTTGTTTTATATGTTCATGTGTTTGTTTGTTTTATATGTTCATGTGTTTGTTGTTTTATATGTTCATGGGTTTGTTGTTTTATATGTTCATGTGTTTGTTTGTTTTATATGTACATGTGTTTGTTGTTTATATGTTCATGTGTTTGTTGTTTTATATGTTCATGTGTTTGTTGTTTTATATGTTCATGGGTTTGTTGTTTTATATGTTCATGGGTTTGTTGTTTTATATGTTCATGTGTTTGTTGTTTATATGTTCATGTGTTTGTTGTTTTATATGTTCATGTGTTTGTTGTTCATGTGTTTGTTGTTTTGTTGTTCATGTGTTTGTTGTTTTGTTGTTCATGTGTTTGTTGTTTTATATGTTCATGTGTTTGTTGTTTTATATGTTCATGGGTTTGTTGTTTTATATGTTCATGTGTTTGTTGTTTATATGTTCATGTGTTTGTTGTTTTATATGTTCATGTGTTTGTTGTTTATATGTTCATGTGTTTGTTGTTTTATATGTTCATGTGCTTGTTGTTTTATATGTTCATGTGTTTGTTGTTTTATATGTTCATGTGTTTGTTGTTTTATATGTTCATGTGTTTGTTGTTTTATATGTTCATGTGTTTGTTTGTTTTATATGTTCATGTGTTTGTTGTTTTATATGTTCATGTGTTTGTTGTTTTATATGTTCATGTGTTTGTTGTTTTATATGTTCATGGGTTTGTTGTTTTATATGTTCATGTGTTTGTTTGTTTTATATGTTCATGTGTTTGTTGTTTTATATGTTCATGTGTTTGTTGTTTTATATGTTCATGTGTTTGTTGTTTTATATGTTCATGTGTTTGTTGTTTTATATGTTCATGTGTTTGTTTGTTTTATATGTTCATGTGTTTGTTGTTTTATATGTTCATGGGTTTGTTGTTTTATATGTTCATGTGTTTGTTTGTTTTATATGTACATGTGTTTGTTGTTTATATGTTCATGTGTTTGTTGTTTTATATGTTCATGTGTTTGTTGTTTTATATGTTCATGGGTTTGTTGTTTTATATGTTCATGGGTTTGTTGTTTTATATGTTCATGTGTTTGTTGTTTATATGTTCATGTGTTTGTTGTTTTATATGTTCATGTGTTTGTTGTTTATATGTTCATGTGTTTGTTGTTTTTTTGTTCATGTGTTTGTTGTTTTATATGTTCATGTGTTTGTTGTTTTATATGTTCATGTGCTTGTTGTTTTATATGTTCATGTGTTTGTTGTTTTATATGTTCATGTGTTTGTTGTTTTTTTGTTCATGTGTTTGTTGTTTTATATGTTCATGTGCTTGTTGTTTTATATGTTCATGTGTTTGTTGTTTTATATGTTCATGTGTTTGTTGTTTTATATGTTCATGTGTTTGTTGTTTTATATGTTCATGTGTTTGTTTGTTTTATATGTTCATGTGTTTGTTGTTTTATATGTTCATGTGTTTGTTGTTTTATATGTTCATGGGTTTGTTGTTTTGTTGTTTTCGATTTATTTTTATTTATTGGCAAAAATATGTGTGTGATAACCCGGGTTCGAATCCCGGTGGATCATATATACTTTAATTAATTTCATTGGGGGTGTGGTGGTGAGATTAATAAAAATAATATCATTGTTTCTGTCGCTCTTACTTCATGGATTTTTGTTCTATTTGTTTGTGTCTATTTTTGTATTTGTTGTGTCTTGCCTATTTATCTCTTAATATTTCAACGTAATTATTTGTGAATTATTTCCACTGTCCTATTATTTTTTGTTCAGTTTCATTACATTAATTTGTCTTGTCTTAGTAATAATTCAAATTTAATCATTTTCATGTTAGTACAATTATTTGTTTATATTGTACTAATTAATATTATGTCCTTATGTATTTAAAATAATATGCACACACACACACACACACACAATTTATATATATATATATATATATATATATATATATATATATATATATATATATATATATATATATATATATATATATATATATATATATATATATATATATATATAGAGAGAGAGAGAGATAGATAGATAGATATAGATGTACAGTAGATAGACAGATAGTTATGTTTCGAAGCATTCCTTTCCATAATCATTGTAGGATTTGGTGTTTTCCTATTCAGTTATTTTATTTCTGTTCTTGTTTACACCTTTTATTTGTGTATTACTTGTGTTGGTGCGGAGGTTTGAGGCGATATACGGATCATTGTGATCTATGAAGGACTGGACGGTGTAACAATTGAAGGCGTTTGACAACAATGCAAATATATACCAGATTTGTGTCAAAGAGGTTGATGTTAAAATTAATTTGGCTATTTTAAGACCTTTCGCCCCATTTCTTTGCCAATTTTAAGACGTTTGGTGCCATTTAGGTGTCGAGTTTTGCTAGGCAAACGATCGCGAGGTGCAATTTAGGAAACGGCCTTTGGCTGCGGCATTTTTCTACTGAAAAAGTGCACAAAATTATCTCGAAAGGGGGTCTTGGGGACATTGTATCAAGCTTGTTGGAGGTCTAGAGGGGAAAATAGGAAAACTATAAATTACAAGTAATAAAACAACATTCTGCTTAACCGTGAGTGTAGTTGTTAACAGTTGGTATGATCTGACCTGTCATAGTGCTTCTGGGAATGAGGACAGTCACAGTTCATTAACTCCGACAAACTCTGCCAGGATCTGATAATACCCACGAAATTACCCAACATTACTATCAGAAAGTGGTCATTTTGGAAAGCTGACTTTTTTGTCATGTATCGTGGAGAAGTGGAAGGGGCCAGATGATTATGTACGTGTATATACAGTATATTAGTGGATATGGAGTAAAAAGTCCGCCTTCGAGATAAATTTGTGCATTTTTGGTAAGAAAAAGCTTCGGCCAAAGGCCAATTCCTCCTAAATTGTAGTAAAAAGGCCTAAGTGAGATATAGTTCGAACCCTGTTAATTGCTGGAGGCCCTTCTTAAGGGGAGGTATTTAGTTTGTTCCCTAGACCTCCATCAAGCTTAAAATTACACCCCCTTGAGTCCTTTCAAGATAAATTTGTACATTTTTCGGTAGAAAAATGTCCTGGCCGAAGGCCGGTTCCTCTTAAATTACAGGCTCGCTATCGCTCGCCAGGATAAAATCGACACCTGATTTGCACGAAAGGTCTTAATATGGGGTGAAAGTTCTTAAAATTGCTAAACTAATGGGGCAAACGTTTTATAATATCAAAAGCAATGGGGCTACACATGAGGGAGAAAGGGGTCAAGAAAAAAATCCCTCAAGTGGAGATCTCCCCTTAAACTGAATGAAATCGTCTACTAGTAGCCAGAATAAAAATGATGGCACTGGTACTGAAAGGGTAAAAACCTTTTCCGACAACCGTGGGAAGAAATCCTGTAACTTCAAGACGACATATCCCAGTACGTATACATACATACATACGTACTATACAGCATACACACAAGTACACACGCATATAGTACAGACACACACATTACCAGCACACACACACAGAACACTTACACACATAGTAGACACGCAGAGCACACGCACACACACAGTACACACACACGACGAAAGACACTAACCCAACACTCACCGAAACACACACACACACACACACACACATGCAAACACTCTCTCACACACACACAACACACACACGACGAAAGACACTAGCCCAACACTCACACACACACACACACACAACACACACAGAGCACACATACAAACAGACACACACACAACACATACGTCTATCATTTTCCAGCTTTCCCAGTATTGGTGATGACCCAACACAGTCTGAGGTGGACAACACAACATACTCACAGAACACACATAATAGAATGTAGAAGTGAAAGAGAGAGGTTTAAGGGGGAACATTTTTTTCTGGACCCTTTCTCCTTCATATTTAGCCGAATTAGTTATGAGATTTTAAGACGTTCGCCCCATTAGTTTGGCGATTTAAGACCTCTCGCCCGATCTAGGTGTCGATTATTTCCTGGCAAGCCTGTAATTTAGGAGCTTCGGACGGGACATTTTGCTACCGAAAAATTTACAAATTAATCTGGAAGGGTGGTCTTAGGGTTATTTATTTGAAGGTTGATAGAGGTCTAGGGAGCAAACGAAAACAAAATATGTACTGGTAAATAATAATAATAATAATAATAATGAAAATACATAAATAAATCAATAATATAACGTCCCATTAAGGGGAGGTTTCTAGTTTGTTTCCTACTCCTCCAGCAATCTAAAAATGTCACCCCCTTGACCCCCTTTCAAGATAAATTTGTACATTTTTCGGTAGAAAAATGTCCCGGCCAAAGGCCGGTTCCTCTTAAATTACAGGCTCGCTATCGCTCGCCAGGATAAAATCGACACCTGAATGGCACGAAAGGTCTTAATATGGGGTGAAAGTTCTTAAAATCGCTAAACTAATGGGGCGAACGTTTTATAATATCAAAAGCAATGGGGCTAAAAATGAGGTTGAAAGGGGTCAAGAAAAAAATCCCTCAAGTGGAGATCTCCCCTTAACTTAGTGGTCTTACTATACACAGCCTCATAAAGTATAATGGTTATGGCCAAACAATAGAATTATATATAGTTATAGAGTTATAGACCCTTGCAATCAACACAGTAAAGCTAAATAATACTTTATTGTAGTACTCTCAATATTATAATCAATAGCGTATGATTATCCTAACGCCATCCATGCGTCTTTCTCATTGTTAACCATTTCAGACTCATATGACGCAGAGGTTGCCAGATTAGCAATAGGAAATAGAGTTCTCTCACTCTTATAATTACCTCTCCCAAAATTAGTTTTCTGCCCACAGCTAACTCATAGACAACTGCAGAGGTTGAAGTAACTAAACTAAAGGTTTCTAAATACCCCTGATGGTAACAAAGGCTTTAAAGTGTCCCTAATAGGCTCAAAATCGCGTCATATGTCGGAGAGGGTTAAGATTTACCCATTTATATTACCTTATAAACATATTAATCGAGGTTATAATATTCTTGAGGGAGGGGGGGGGGGGGGAGGGAGGTAAAGGAGTAGGGTGAGGGAGCAAGGAGAGGAGCGGTAGGGGGAGAGGGGAGGTAGAGGGAGAGGGGAGGGAGGGAATCCTCTGGGGGAGGGGGGGGGGAGAGGTAATGGAGTAGGGTGAGGGAGCAAGGAGAGGAGCGGTAGGGGGAGAGGGGAGGTAGAGGGAGAGGGGAGGGAGGGAATCCTCGGGGGGAGGGGGGAGGGTAAGAGGTAATGGAGTAGGGTGAGGGAGCAAGGAGAGGAGCGGTAGGGGGAGAGGGGAGGGAGAGGGAGACGGGAAGGGAGAGGAATCCTCTTGCCCCCAAAAGGAAAAGTAGGACAGTAAAAGTGACAGACATAAACGGCTAAGGTTGGGTAGAGGATGCCAAACCTCACTCTGGATAGGACCAGCCCTCACAGTAAGGTAGTAACGCTTATTGTCCGGGTGAGTGGCAATAGGGCAGAAATACATGACGAGGAAGAAGGGTATTATTGATTTTTTCTCTCCACAATTATTAACAGAGGAAGGGAGGAAGGTAGCCACAAGGAGCAAATATACGCGATTAATTACAAGTCAAGGCCTACCAGAAGCAGTAGGCAAGATGGAGAACTAGCAGCGAAACAATTAGAAGGCGAGGTGAACACGTACTAAAATAAATTACCTGTACTGGAGGCAAAGGGGTTAAACAAAAATGAAAATAATACAAAAGTGAAAGGAAGTATTGGGTACCGAAACAAACATGTAGAGCAGATTATGAAAATAAATAAATAAATATGATAAACAAATAATACTAAATAATACTAATAATAACTATACTCTATTTCTTTTCAACTGACGGTAATTTAGATCCCTTGGCAGCTAATTTATGGATATTTAATGAAACAAATGTGGAAATACTATGTCTCTGCATCATATTAGAACCAAGTTTGTATAATTAGCATAAAAACAATAAAGATAATAATGCACAGACACGTGGAAGGCTAGACTGGAACTCAAGGCCAAAGCTGTAAGATACAGAAGCACCAGGCAAGATCAAAAGAGCAACGAGGAAATTACAAGGCAAGAATAACAAGTACTGACATAGATTACAAGGCAAGAATAACAAGTACTGACATAGATTACAAAGCAAGAATAACAAGTACTGACATAGATTACAAGGCAAGAATAACAAGTACTGACATAGATTACAAGGTAAGAATAACAAGTACTGACATAGATTACAAGGCAAGAATAACAAGTACTGACATAGATTACAAGGCAAGAATAACAAGTACTGACATAGATTACAAAGCAAGAATAACAAGTACTGACATAGATTACAAGGCAAGAATAACAAGTACTGACATAGATTACAAGGCAAGAATAACAAGTACTGACATAGATTACAAAGCAAGAATAACAAGTACTGACATAGATTACAAGGCAAGAATAACAAGTACTGACATAGATTACAAGGTAAGAATAACAAGTACTGACATAGATTACAAGGCAAGAATAACAAGTACTGACATAGATTACAAGGCAAGAATAACAAGTACTGACATAGATTACAAAGCAAGAATAACAAGTACTGACATAGATTACAAAGCAAGAAAAACAAGTACTGACATAGATTACAAGGCAAGAATAACAAGTACTGACATAGATTACAAGGCAAGAATAACAAGTACTGACATAGATTACAAAGCAAGAATAACAAGTACTGACATAGATTACAAAGCAAGAATAACAAGTACTGACATAGATTACAAGGCAAGAATAACAAGTACTGACATAGATTACAAGGCAAGAATAACAAGTACTGACATAGATTACAAAGCAAGAATAACAAGTACTGACATAGATTACAAAGCAAGAATAACAAGTACTGACATAGATTACAAGGCAAGAATAACAAGTACTGACATAGATTACAAGGCAAGAATAACAAGTACTGACATAGATTACAAAGCAAGAATAACAAGTACTGACATAGATTACAAGGCAAGAATAACAAGTACTGACATAGATTACAAGGTAAGAATAACAAGTACTGACATAGATTACAAGGCAAGAATAACAAGTACTGACATAGATTACAAGGTAAGAATAACAAGTACTGACATAGATTACAAGGCAAGAATAACAAGTACTGACATAGATTACAAAGCAAGAATAACAAGTACTGACATAGATTACAAAGCAAGAATAACAAGTACTGACATAGATTACAAGGTAAGAATAACAAGTACTGACATAGATTACAAGGCAAGAATAACAAGTACTGACATAGATTACAAAGCAAGAATAACAAGTACTGACATAGATTACAAAGCAAGAATAACAAGTACTGACATAGATTACAAAGCAAGAATAACAAGTACTGACATAGATTACCCGGTAAGTACAGTCGCGCTAATAAATCATGTCCCAGCTGTCATTACGTTTGGCTTGCTCTGTGCTGTATTAATGTCTGTCAGATGTTGAATAGGGTCGGTAAGTGTAGGAACATGTTTGTATATCTCACTCGATATGAAGAAATGAATCTTAGATATTGCTGATACCAATTATGGATCAAAACATACTTGGTGCCGAGACATGACTTATTAGCGCGATTGTACATGGAGGGGGGGGGGGGTCAAATTAACACCCCTCCCCCCCAAAAAAAAAAAAAAAAAAAAAAAAAAAATGAACACAAACAAATGAAATAAGAGTTGAAATGACAACAACCAAATCTACACATGACATAGAGACTAAAGGCTGGGAGGAATGAAACTAAGGCGCTCAATTGAAACAGTGGAGGAATACAATGGAAACCAAGCCCAAAGATGAATCATTCAGAAACAATGTACAAGGAAATCAAAACGGCAAAGGAAAAATAAGCCAAGGGAAACACGTATTGTACAGGATCGGAAAGGGGGGTGAGGGGAGGGGAGGAGAGGGAGGGGAGGGGGGGGGGGGGGGTGATCCAATAAACATAACAAAATTGACAGCAAATATTGTGAAAGAAAGTATGAAAACGAAAGTGAAAATACAAATAAGTAATACCCCTCGTTCTTAACATTAAGCATCAATTACAAACCCCAATGCACTTGAATAAACTAATGAGAGCATAATTATGGTCCTCCCGGGATTCGAAAGCGGGACACCACACCCAGAACATAAAGCATCTAAGCAGGGTGAAGACAGAGGGCTGGGAGGGATGAAACTAAGACCATACATGACAAAAGTGATAGAATAGAATGGAAATCCAGCCCATAGATAAACAATATAGAAATAACACACAAGTAAATAACGCATTACAATAACAATACAATCAAAACTACAGCAAAAGTACACACAAAACAAATACAGACACAATATACAGGAAGATCAAAAGAGCAACGGGTAAATTACGAGGCAAGGTGAACATGTATTTAAGGGGAGGTTTCTAGTTTGTTTCCTACTCCTCCAGCAATCTTAAAATTTCACCCCCTTGACCCCCTTTCAAGATAAATTTGTACATTTTTCGGTAGAAAATTTCCCGGCCGGAGGCCGATTACTCATACATTACAGGCTCGCTATCGCTCGCCAGGATAAAATCGACACCTAAATGGCACGAAAGGTCTTAAAATTGACAGAATGGGGCGGAAATTCTTAAAAATTACCAAACTAATGGGGCAAACGTCGTGAAATCTGAAAAGCAATGGGGCTAGACATGAGGGAGAAAGGGGTCAAGAAAAAAGTCCCTCAAGTGGAAATCTCCCCTTAAGGGGGGTAGTGCTTGGTTTTTGGTCTATATATTTATTTATTAATTATATTTTTGAGTGTCCTCGCTCGACCTCCATCAAGCTTAGAAAAAAAAAAACTAGACTCCCTTTCAAGATAAATTTTTACATTTTTCGGTAGTTCCTTCTAAAATTAGAGGCTCGCTTTCGCTCGCCCAGAAAAAAAATCGACACCTAAAGGGCACGAAAGGTCTTAATATTGATACAAAAAAAAGAAAAAAAAAAAGAGGCGAAAGGTCTCAAAATCGCCAAACTAACGGAACGAACGTCTTAAAAAACCTCAAGCTAAACATGAAGGAGAAGGGGGTCCAGAAAAAGCGAGTACTACCCCCTTAAGGGAATTAATTGCCTGCACGGGATCGGAAGCGGGAGAACAAATCATCATAGACCAAAAATATATATAGAACAATAATAAGTGAAAGGAAACGTGGAAAGGAAAACAAATACAGAGAAACAAGATAAAACAAATACAGAGAAACAAGATCAAACAAATACAGAGAAACAAGATAAAACAAATACAGAGAAACAAGATCAAACAAATACAGAGAAACAAGATCAAACAAATACAGAGAAACAAGATAAAACAAATACAGAGAAACAAGATAAAAACAAATACAGAGAAACAAGATAAAACAAATACAGAGAAACAAGATAAAAACAAATAGAGAAACAAGATAAAACAAATACAGAGAAACAAGATAAAAACAAATACAGAGAAACAAGATAAAACAAATACAGAGAAACAAGATAAAACAAATACAGAGAAACAAGATAAAAACAAATACAGAGAAACAAGATAAAACAAATACAGAGAAACAAGATAAAAACAAATACAGAGAAACAAGATAAAAACAAATACAGAGAAACAAGATAAAAACAAATACAGAGAAACAAGATAAAAGCAAATACAGAGAAACAAGATAAAAACAAATACAGAGAAACAAGATAAAAACAAATACAGAGAAACAAGGTGAAACAAATACAGAGAAACAAGATAAAAACAAATACAGAGAAACAAGATACAACAAATACAGAGAAACAAGATAAAACAAATACAGAGAAACAAGATAAAACAAATACAGAGAAACAAGATCAAACAAATACAGAGAAACAAGATAAAAACAAATACAGAGAAACAAGATAAAAACAAATACAGAGAAACAAGGTCAAACAAATACAGAGAAACAAGATAAAAACAAATACAGAGAAACAAGATAAAAACAAATACAGAGAAACAAGATAAAAACAAATACAGAGAAACAAGATAAAAACAAATACAGAGAAACAAGATCAAACAAATACAGAGAAACAAGATAAAAACAAATGTGATACTTAACCCTTTCTGTACCGGTCACGTTTTTATAAGTTGTCTCTAGCCATATTTAGACGATTTTATGTAGTTTAAGAAGGATCTGTGGTAGTAAAAAGGGTTAAGTGAGATCGCTGGAAGCCTCTTAATTACTGGAGGCACTTTTTGAACTGAATAATATCGTCTAATAGTAGCCAGAATGAAGTTAAAAGGACGCCTCGGTAATGAAGGGGTTAAGGGGAGGTATTTAGTGTGTTCCCTAGACCTCCATCAATCTTAAAATTACACCCCCTTGAGTCCCTTTCAAGATAAATTTGTACATTTTTCGGTAGAAAAATGTCCCGGCCGAAGGCCGGTTCCTCTTAAATTACAGGCTCGCTGTCGCTCGCCAGGATAAAATCGACACCTGAATTGCACGAAAGGTCTTAATATGGGGTGAAAGTTCATAAAATCGCTAAACTAATGGGGCAAACGTTTTATAATATCAAAAGCAATGGGGCTATTAACATGAGGGAGAAAGGAGTCAAGAAAAAAAATCCCTCAAGTGGAGATCTCCCCTTAATACAAAGTGGAAGTATAAATAGGAAATCCAGCCAAAAGATAAACACCATCGAGATAATGCACCAGATATCAAAATAGCGACGGGAAAAGTAGACGAGGTAACTTTGTATCGAAGGGAATTAATTACCTGTAAGGAATCGGACAAGGGGAAACATAAGTCGACGGGGAAAAAACCCGAATACGAGATGAAAATCAACAGGAAAATATACAGATAAATTAACCCCTTGAAGCTCTGATGCGTTTATAGCAGTATATTTTGGCTATCATTAGAGGAGTTTATGCAGCTCAGGAAGGGTCTGTGGGTTATTAAAAGGGTAAATAGTATCTCAATCAACCCTCTGACTTCCATATACCCTTCCTAATCTGACTAAAATCGTCTAATAACTAGCCAGAACACAAAACAGAAACGCGTCTTGGAGCTTGAAAGGGTTAAGTAAAAATGTAATGAAAGGAATGAAAGTAAGATGCAAACTATAACAATTCAGCAAAAGGTAAGATGAACTGGACAACAATATGAAAAAAAAAATATATATTATATATATATATATAAAATAGGATGATCAGAAAAGGTGTTAACCCCTTCACCATCATTAAGTTATTTTCATCAAATCCTGGTTACCATCAGACGATTTTCTTTAGTTTACAATCTACCTCTAGGACTCAAAGGGGTAAATACGATCTCAATAAACCCTCTCTAGGTAACATAGGTTCTTCTAGGGTCCAGAGAATATATGCTCTGGACCCTGGGTTCTTCTTAACCCTCTCACATCCTTATGACGCAGAGGTTGCCAGATTAGCAATAATAAATAGAGTTCTCTCACACTCTCCAAAATTAGTTTTCTGCCCACAGCTAACTCAAAGACAACTGCAGAGGTTGCAGTAACTAAACTAAAGGTTTCTAAATACCCCTGATGGTAACAAAGGCTTTAAAGTATCCCTAATAGGCTCAAAATTGCGTCAAGAACGTGAGAGGGTTAAACTGCATAATATCGTCTAATTTTAGCTAGAGTCAAAGGTAAAAATGTGTCCTGGTTCTCAAAGGGTTAAATATCACCGAGTATATAGTGCTTCACATGTCTCACTCCCTAGACTGGAACAAGACCTCACGGGCTTCACTGTTCATTGTAAAGCGGTGAATGTTAAGGCTCTCAGCCTATACTATGCCCGAGAGGAAGTAAGTTGGAATATAGAAGGAAAAAAAAGGAAAAAAAAAAGGAAAAAAAAATAGACAAAGGAATTAACCCTTTCCAGATCCAATACGCATTTCTTTTCTGTTTTCCGGCTGTTATTAGACGATATTTATTCAGATTAGGAAGGGGGTTAATTGAGGTAGTCTTTGCTTATTACATTCCAACAAATCCTTCCTAAGCTGTATACAATCGTCTAATGATAGCCAGAATAAACTGCTAGAACGCGTCATACCCTTAGGGGGTTAACCCATGCAGTACCAGGAACGGCCTTTGCAGCTATTACACGATTTTATTCAGCTTAGGAAGGACCATTAGCAATAATAAGGATTCAAACTATCTCAAACTAGCCTTTTAAGGGGAGGTTTCTAGTTTGTTTCCTACTCCTCCAGCAATCTTAAAATTTCACCCCCTTGACCCCCTTTCAAGATAAATTTTTACATTTTTCGGTAGAAAAATATCCCGGCCGAAGGCCGATTACTCTTACATTACAGGCTCGCTATCGCTCGCCAGGATAAAATCGACACCTAAATGGCACGAAAGGTCTTAAAATTGACAGAATGGGGCGGAAATTCTTAAAATCACCAAACTAATGGGGCAAACGTCTTAAAATCTCAAAAGCAATGGGGCTAGACATGAGGGAGAAAGGGGTCAAGAAAAAAGTCCCTCAAGTGGAAATCTCCCCTTAACTACCACAGATCCGTCCTAAGGTGCATGATATCGTCTAAATATAGGTAGATGATAATATAACACACGTCGCTGGTGGTCAAAGGGTTAAGCCAAAGTTAAGGCAGCGGAACACAAGAACTTGGACGAAAATGGAGAAAGTGGAGAGCGAAGGCGGAAACTAAAGACCCAAGGACAGAGAGACAATCATGGCTGAACCTTTCAAAATACGCTGAATAATCAAAGCAACACTCGAACAAAAGAGAGAGAAGCAGCAAAGGAAGTGTGAAGTAAGCGGGGCAATGGCAGGAAAGTAAGTGGAAACGACACAGACCTGGGGGGGGGGGGGGGGCAGAGACAGGTTGCAGGAAGGTGAGAGTAAAAAGGGGGGGGGGGAGGGGGGAGGAAGGGGGCATATATCTGTTTTTGTTTGTTTCAACTTTCATTTTCTCCTGTTGCCTTGCGTTCCGGCAGATTATCTTGCTTCCTTGTCCACCGGTGGACTTGTCTACACTGAGAGAGAGAGAGAGAGAGAGAGAGAGAGAGAGAGAGAGAGAGAGAGAGAGAGAGAGGGGGGGGGGGAGTGTGTGTGAGAGAGTGTCTTACACCTATGGGATACCAGGAATTGTGAAAAGTGAGGATATAAAACTAAGTAAAACACATAAATGCTAAGAAAATGGAGGCGAGGTTGACAAGATGAGGGTTGTGTGATTGCGAGAATACTGAAAAAAAGGTGACAAGACCAGAAATGGATGACGACAATGCCAGGAAGAAGGCAGACAAATATATAAATGTGGAATGAAAAGAAATTGTGGTAGAGGACGAATAGAACATGCAGTAGAGGACGAAGAGAAAACGGAAGAAAGGATGAGACAAGAAAATAAATGAATGATGAATTGAAAATGAAAGAAGAGGTTGAAAAGGAAAGGGTTGTGTGATGGCAAGAACACTGAAGAAAGAGTGACAAAAAAATAAATGGATAATGAAACGAAGAACTGAAGATAAATTGGCAAGGAGAGGGTTGTGTGATGGCAAGAACACTGAAGAAAGAGATGAATGATAAAAGGATAAGTGGAAGAAGAGAGGTTGAGAAGGAAAGGGTTAGGTGATAGGAAGAATACTGAAGAAAGAGTTACTAAGAGAATGATGAAAAGAAAAAGGGAAGGAGAGAGGTTGAGAAGGAAGGGTTTGTGTGGTGGCTAGAACACTGAATAGAGGGTGACGAGAAGATAGGCGTGTGATGACGATAATGCTGATGGTGTGTGACAAGCAAATCGCGGTCTGCTATACAAAAAAATGAAGTTGGATGACAAGAACAGGGATTCGTAATGACATGGAGACTGAAGAGTGGTGATAGGAAAAGATGTGAGTGGTGATAGTAGCTTATATGTGAGTGGTGACAGTAGCTTTTTATGTGAGTGGTGATAGTAGCTTTAGATGTGAATGGTGATAGTAGCTTTATATGTGAGTGGTGATAATAGATTTAGATGTGAATGGTGATAATAGCTTTATATGTGAGTGGTGAGAGTAACTTTATATGTGAGTGGTGATAATAGATTTATATGTGAATGGTGATAATAGCTTTAAATGTGAGTGGTGATAGTAGCTTTATATGTGAGTGGTGATAATAGATTTAGATGTGAATGGTGATAGTAGCTTTATATGTGAGTGGTGATAGTAGCTTTAGATATGAATGGTGATAGTAGCTTTATATGTGAGTGGTGATAATAGATTTAGATATGAGTTGTGATAATATTTTTAGATGTGAGTGGTGATAATAGCTTTAGATATGAGTGGTGATAACAGCTTTAGCTATGAGTGGTGATAACAGCTTTAGATATGAGTGGTGATAACAGCTTTAGATATGAGTGGTGATAATAGCTTTAGATATGAGTGGTGATAATAGCTTTAGCTATGAGTGGTGAAAATAGCTTTAGCTATGAGTGGTGACAATAGCTTTAGATATGAGTGGTGATAATAGCTTTAGCTATGATTGGTGATAACAGCTTTAGATATGAGTGGTGATAATAGCTTTAGCTATGATTGGTGATAACAGCTTTAGCTATGAGTGGTGATAATAGCTTTAGATATGAATGGTGATAATAGCTTTAGATATGAGTGGTGATAATAGCTTTAGATATGAGTGATGACAATAGCTTTAGATATGAGTGGTGATAACAGTTTTAGCTATGAGTGGTGATAATAGCTTTAGATAAGGGCGGTGTCACACGAACGCATTTTCCGTCAATGTTTTCGGGTAATCCTTTTCAAAATAACAAGACCTTTTACTCACCTTCTTCCTTGTTACACTTCTTGACCTATTCTTAATCCATTCAGTACCGGTGCCGTCCTTTTAACTTTATTCTGGCTACTATTAGACGATTTTATTCAGATTAAAAAGGGCCTCCAGCAATTAACGGGTTTCGAAATATCTTAATTAACTCCTTTTACTACCACAGATCCTTCTTAAGCTGCATAAAACCATCTAAATACAGCTAGAATTAAAAAAAAAAAAAAAAAAACGTCGCTGGCACAGAGTTATACTATTGTTTCCCTTTGCAGCGCCTGATACCGAACGAATATTGTGGGAATGAGCGTTGTCTACAGAGATTAGATGGGTTAACATTTTCACTTGTAAGGGTAAGGTCACTTTTCAGCTTACTTCGTCCATTAACAGCGCCACGAAGGGAAAACATTGTTTAAGATTACCACCCTGTCATCTGTCTATCCCCCCCCCCCCCCTTCCTTTAGTACAGTTTTCACCAAGGCATTTCTTTATCCATATCATTATATTTATTTTTCAAAGCTAGACTTCTCACCAAGATATTGTTATCCATGTACATGATTTTACAATGCAAGAATTTTCACCAAGACATTTCTTTATCCATATCAACATTGTTTGCAATGATAGACTTTTCACCAAGGCATTTCTTTATCCATATCAATATTGTTTGCAATGCTAGACTTTTCACCAAGAAATGTCTTTATCCATATCAATATTGTTTGCAATGATAGACTTTTCACCAAGACATTTCTTTATCCATATCAATATTGTTTGCAATGCTAGACTTTTCACCAAGACATTTCTTTATCCATATCAATATTGTTTGCAATGCTAGACTTTTCACCAAGATATTTCTTTATCCATATCAATATTGTTTGCAATGATAGACTTTTCACCAAGACATTTCTTTATCCATATCAATATTGTTTGCAATGATAGACTTTTCACCAAGACATTTCTTTATCCATATCAACATTGTTTGCAATGCTAGACTTTTCACCAAGACATTTCTTTATCCATATCAATATTGTTTGCAATGCTAGACTTTTCACCAAGAAATTTCTTTTTAAATTGTTGGCAATGATTTTTCCCAAGATATTTCTTTATCCATATGTTTGCAATGATAGGCTTTTCACCAAGACATTTCTTTATCCATATCAATTATCCATATCAATATTGTTTGCAATGCTAGACTTTTCACCAAGAAATTTCTTTTTCCATATCAATATTGTTTGCAATGATAGGCTTTTCACCAAGATATTTCTTTATCCATAATATGTTTGCAATGATAGACTTATCCATACCAGAACCATGCTATCTTGATCCATAAGCTGCCATATCAATATTGTTTGCAATGCTAGACTTTTCACCAAGATCTTGTGATCCATTTAAAGGACAGCATCACCTATGTTCTTAGATACTCACATCACCATTGTTACGTTCAGACCAAGTTATGCCTCTGTTCCTTGTGTCTGTGTCACAATAGTCCTTCAAAGACGGTGAAGTATTTCTTCAAAATATTCTTCACCTTTCGTTTCGCAATTTACTGGAGGTCTTCCACTACTAGTTGTCCCTTTCACTAAACTTCCATGTAACTTTCTTGACATTCTGACCTCATATATTATCCGCACAGGGTCGGACCACAGGAAGAACAGGTAATCAAGGAAGGAGGAAATGGGTAAGCAATGGAAGAACAGATAATCAAGGAATATATGGGTAAGCAATGGAAGAACAGGTAATCAAGGAAGGAGGAAATTGGTAAGCAATGGAAGAACAGATAATCAAGGAATAAAAGGGTAAGCAATGGAAGAACAGGTAATCAAGGAACGAGGAAATGGGTAAGCAACGAAAACAAAAAATCAGTAAGCAATGAGGAAGGAACTAAACAACGCGGATGTTTACAAATAACACGGACGAAACCAACAATAAGTAAGTAAACAATAAGGAACTAAACAACGCGTTAACAAGGAGTACAACAATAACAAGAAAGTAAACAAGAAAAGGGACTAAACAAAACGGATGTGTATTTACACAACAAAACAACAAATCTAACACTAAGGAATTACACAAGGAGGAATGACGTAAACAATAAGGAACTACGTAAACAATTAAAATCATTAAGCAGGAGGAATTAACAATTATGACGCAGAGGTTGCCAGATTAGCAATAAGAAATAGAGTTCTCTCACTCTTATAATTACCTATCCAAATTAGTTTTCTGCCCACAGCTAACTCAAAGACAACTGCAGAGGATGAAGTATCTAAACTAAAGGTTTTTAAATACCCCTGATGGTAACAAAGGCTTTAAAGTATCCCTAACAGGCTCAAAATTGCGTCATATGTCGGAGAGGGTTAAGCAGGGAGGAATTAACAATAAGGAAGGAAATGCCAAGCAATAATAACCAGGAAGAAACGAACAGTAAGGAAGCAAACGGAGATAGATAGATAGATAGAGAGAGAGAAGGGGGTGGTATACAAATAGAGGAGCAACGCATATAAAAGAGAGAGAGGGAAAGCAAAAACTATGAAATGCAGAATGAGAAGTGGCAAAGAGAGAGAGAGAGAGTGAGTGAGCCACAAGCAGGAGAGGGAAGAAGGTGCCCCCCAAAAAAGTGGCTTGGCCGGTACAGTCACGCACAATAAATGATGTCGTAACCAAAAACAAAAAATGATACCCTGATTATCCAACAAAAAACAAAACAAAACAAACATCCCTAACACAGATGATCGAAAGCTTTATCTCCAAGCTTTCTTCCGAGGGGTTGGATGGATATATTTCTGGCTCATTCATGGAGGAAATCAAGCTTGAAACAGTGACAAGGGGGACAGGAATTTTTTGAACGAGACTCTACAGTGGAAAGTTGGGAGTCTGGGAAGAAGGGAGAAATGGTGAGCTTTGAAGAACACGATTTGTATTTTATTTTATTTATTTTTATTTTTGAGGCGGAGGGAGGGGGGGGAGGTGGTATGGGCAGTGCTTTGGTTAATACTTTCAATCAGATGACTCCAAATGTGTATATATGCTAGCGACAATATGCTAGACAATATGCTAGCTACAATATGCTAAGACAATATGCTAGACAATATGCTAGCTACAATATGCTAGACAATATGCTAGACAATATGCTAGACAATATGCTAGCTACAATATGCTAGCTACAATATGCTAGACAATATGCTAGACAATATGCTAGCTACAATATGCTAGACAATATGCTAGCTACAATATGCTAGCTACAATATGCTAGACAATATGCTAGACAATATGCTAGACAATAGAGGTAAAAGCACATGAAGAAACACAGAAGAAAAAAAACCCCGACCGCGTTAACCCCTTCAGACTCATATGACGCAGAGGTTGCCAGATTAGCAATAAGAAATAGAGTTCTCTCACTCTTATAATTACCTCTCCAAAATTAGTTTTCTGCCCACAGCTAACTCAAAGACAACTGCAGAGGTTGAAGTAACTAAACTAAAGGTTTCTAAATACCCCTGATGGTAACAAAGGCTTTAAACTTACTTTAAAGTATCCCCAATAGGCTCAAAATCGCGTCATATGTCGGAGAGGGTTAAGGGGATATAAGAACAAGAAAATGGGAGTCTGCAGAAAGCCGATTGGCCCACACAAGACAGATCCCCCTCACACCCAATCCCAATCACAAGGCCCAACTCACTAACACCATGAGGACCGACCTCACCAAAACGGTCAGAGGACAGACAATGGGGGTCTGCAGATCGCCGATTGGCCCACACCCGACAGATCTCCCTCACACCCAACCCATCTCGTCCATATGCCTATATGGTCGTTTTTCTGGTCCCCCTTGTTCCTCATGCTTAGACCCATTAGTTTTCAAATTTGATGACATTCGGCTCATAAGTTTGGCGATTTCAAGACCTTTCGCCCCATTTCTTTTTCAATATTAAGACCGCGTGTCATTTAGGTGTCGATTTTTCCTGGCGAGCGATAGCGAGCCTGTACTTTAATAGGAACCAGCCTTCGGCCGGGACATTTTTCAATCGAAAAATATACACGTTTCTCTTGAAGGAGGGGTTTTGGGGGAGTATTTCTTAAAACATTGATGGAGGTGTAGGGAGGAAACTAAAACAATTATAAAATGATGTACAAATGAGCCAATAAATAAGCTCATCCCTCCATTAATTTGGTAAACGAACGAAAGGGTTAAAGACGATACGTACAGATATAAGAGAAGGTCAACCAGGAAACACAATACATAACAGAGAGAGAGAGAGAGAGAGAGAGGAGGAGGAGAGAGGAGGAGGAGAGAGAGATGAGAGAGAGAGAGAGAGAGAGAGAGAGAGAGAGAGCGAGAGAGAGAGAGAGAGAGAGAGAGAGAGAGAGAGAGAGAGAGAGAGAGAGAGAGAGAGAGAGAGAGAGAGAGAGAGAGAGAGAGAGAGAGAGAGAGAGATAAGAGATTGGAGGTCCAGGGTGCAGGAAATGGAATGGAAGTGATGGACGGCGGGAGGGAGCTAGTGAAGGAAATGAAGATAGACTTAATGAAGGAAGGAGGTAAATGAGAGGGTAGGCCTATCTTGTTATCTCTCTTTCTCTCTTATATAATATATACCGTATATATATATATATATATATATATATATATATATATATATATATATATATATATATATATATATATATTATATATACACTATACAGTATATATATATATACTAAAAAATATAATTAAATAGTTTGCAAAGAGAAAGGCCTGATGTGAAGAATGTGGTTACTAAGATCCCCCCAAACTTTTTTTTTTTTTTTTTTTTTTTCAAAAAAAAAAAAAAAAAAAAAAAAAAAATAGGTCCCACCCCTTTCCCATTCTTAAGTAAGCCATTTTAGATTTACAGAAGAGTGACCATTACTTGCATTACTGCATGTCCACAAACATTTCAGTAATGTAAGCATGTTTCCTTCTATTTTTTTTTTTTTTTTTTTTATTTTATTAAGGTGACAGCCCCCCAAACAGTCACACAAGCAATAAATGCAACTTATGCAATAACGTCTGTAGTTCGCGCCCAGCCCGGGAGTAACGCCTTGTAATAACAACCACCAACAACGGCACTGTCACGCGAGGCCTTTTCTCCTCCACTCGTATCGGCATCACTGGTCTGGCAGCTTAACCGCTTGAAAGATTATGCCGCATTCAGACAGTTTATTCTGGCTATCATTATACGATTTTATTCAGTTTAAGGGGAGATTTCCACTTGAGGGATTTTTTTTCTGGATTCCTTTCTCCCTCATGTTTAGCCCCATTGCTTTTGAGATTTTAAGACGTTCGCCCTATTAGTTTGGACATTTTAAGACATTTTGCCCCATTTCCGTCAATTATAAGACCTTTCGTGCAATTAAGGTGTCAATTTTATCCTGGCGATAGCGAGCCTGTAATTTAAGAGCAACCGGCCTCCGGCCGGGACATTTTTCTACCGAAAAATTTACAAATTTATCTTGAAAGGGGGTCTAGGGGGTGTAATTTTAAGCTTGATGGAGGTCTAGGGAACAAACTAGAAACCTCCCCTTAACATTTCCGGCTCACAATGGCTCCTGTAAGTGAGGGTTGATTATCAGGTGCTCCATTCATATTGTTGTGAGGCAGTGTTCCCCGGGGGCGGAGGGGATTGATATAGAAATTGGGGCGAATGGTCCTTAAATCACCAAACTAATGGGCGCTAAACATGAGGGAGAAGGGGGTCCAGAAAAACAACAACACCCCTTTAATATTGTTAACTTTGCTGTCGGACGATTATAACCCTTTCAGTATTCGGGGACGCTTTTCATCCTTTTATTTTGCCTATCAATAGACGATTTTATGCAGTTTAGAAAGAACCTTTAGGAATATAATAATACATATCTACCTATCTGTCAGATACATTGATCCTAGAGGGGGTGACCAAGAATGAATTGCCTCCATTAAGACATTTTGTTCGATTCATTAGCTATTTTATGTTTTGTCCGTTTTTTTTTTTTTTTTTTTTTTTAGTGTTGGAATGGTAGTGGTTGTGAATGTTGTCTGTAACCAGTGTAATATATAGTGTGTGAGGGACACGTGGTATGTTATCATAGTGTTGGAATGGTTGTGGTTGTGAATGTTGTCTGTAACCAGTGTAATATATAGTGTGTGAGGGGCACGTGGTATGTTATCGTAGTGTTGGAATGGTTGTGGTTGTGAATGTTGTCTGTAACCAGTGTAATATATAGGGTGTGAGGGACATGTGGTATGTTATCGTAGTATTGGAATGGTTGTGGTTGTGAATGTTGTCTGTAACCAGTGTAATATATAGTGTGTGAGGGGCATGTGGTATGTTATCATAGTGTTGGAATGGTTGTGGTTGTGAATGTTGTCTGTAACCAGTGTAATATATAGTGTGTGAGGGACATGTGGTATGTTATCATAGTGTTGGAATGGTTGTGGTTGTGAATGTTGTCTGTAACCAGTGTAATATATAGTGTGTGAGGGGCATGTAGTATGTTATCGTAGTGTTGGAATGGTTGTGGTTGTGAATGTTGTCTGTAACCAGTGTAATATATAGTGTGTGAGGGGCATGTGGTATGTTATCATAGTGTTGGAATGGATGTGGTTGTGAATGTTGTCTGTAACCAGTGTAATATATAGTGTGTGAGGGACATGTGGTATGTTATCATAGTGTTGGAATGGTTGTGGTTGTGAATGTTGTCTGTAACCAGTGTAATATATAGTGTGAGGGGCACGTGGTATGTTATCATAGTGTTGGAATGGTTGTGGTTGTGAATGTTGTCTGTAACCAGTGTAATATATAGTGTGAGGGGCATGTGGTATGTTATCGTAGTGTTAAAACCCTCTCCGACATATGACGCGATTTTGAGCCTATTAGGGATACTTTAAAGCCTTTGTTATCATCAGAGGTATTTAGAAACCTTTAGTTTAGTTACTTCAACCTCTGCAGTTGTCTTTGAGTTAGCTGTGGGCAGAAAACTAATTTTGGAGAGGTAATTATAAGAGTGAGAGAACTCTATTTCTTATTGCTAATCAGGCAACCTCTGCGTCATATGAGTCTGAAGGGGTTAACCCTCTCACTACCATATGAAGCAGAGGTTGCCAGATTAGCAATAATAAATAGTTCTCTCACTCTTATAATTACCTCTCCAAAATTAGTTTTCTGCCCACAGCTAACTCAAAGACAACTGCAGAGGTTGAAGTAACTAAACTAAAGGTTTCTAAATACCCCTGATGGTAACAAAGGCTTGTAAAGTAAATTTACAAATTTAGCTTGCTGTAAAACAAAAATATATATATGCTGGCTCGCTACCGCTCGCCAGGAAAATATTGACACCTGGATGGGAGTAAACTTCTTAAAACAGTAGGCTGAATGGGGCCGAATGGATACAAGCCAAAGAGAGAGAGAGAGAGAGAAAGAGAATACAGATTTGGGTTCTATAATGTTGAATATTACATCTTGGTCGCCTTAGCATTGTACTGGATAAATTCTTGTGTTGAATGTTCAATATTGGTGAATATACCGTATATGTAACGAGAGAGAGAGAGAGAGAGAGAGAGAGAGAGAGAGAGAGAGAGAGAGAGAGAGAGAGAGAGAGAGAGAGAGAGAGAGAGAGAGAGAAAATAGAGAGAGAGAGAGAGAGAGAAAACAAAATAGAGAGAGAGAGAAAAAAAATAGAGAGAGAGAGAGACAGAGAGACACAGAGAGAGAGAGAGAGACAGAGAGAGAGAGAGAGAGCGCGCGAGAGATAATTAGAGTAAGAATTAGAGTTAGTTGCTAACAATAAGAACATTGGTCATAATACACGATGAGGAGCCAGCCCCATCTCCAGTAACTTTGTAAATTGATAATCATAATAATTATATTTTCTGCCGTGACCTCTAGCAATAAATATCATAAGCTGGTCAAGTCATATTTCCGCCTTTAACACTTTGTTTTTTTTATATAATATTCAGTACTTCAAGGATACCTAAACTCTCTTCTTGTTATTCAGTTTTTTCTCAGAAGCAGTTTTTGTTCTCGTAGACCAACTTTTTTCCTTAGCACTCACTCTATCATTCTTAAGGGGAGGTTTTTAGTTTGTGTTCTACTCCTCCAGCAATCTTAAAATTTCACCCCCTTGACCCTCTTTCAAGATAAATTTGTACATTTTTCGGTAGAAAAATGTCCCGGCTGAAAGCCGGGACATTACAGGCTCGCTATCGCTCGCCAGGATAAAATCGACACCTAAATGGCCCGAAAGGTCTTAAAATTGACAGAAATGGGTCGAAAGTTCTTAAAATCGTCAAAATAATGGGGCGAACGTCTTAAAATTAAAAAAGCAATGGGGCTAAACATGAGGGAGAAAGGAGTCAAGAAAAAAATCCCTCAAGTGGAAATCTCCCCTTAAGTTACACTCTCTCTTTCCAACTAAGACACTTGTTGACTGACTTATATATCACTCAAGCCAAATAAATGTTACTCATACTCTGACTGATACATACAAATGTTACTCATACTGACTGATACATACAAATGTTACTCATACTCTGACTGATACATACAAATGTTACTCATACTCTGACTGATACATACAAATGTTACTCATACTCTGACTGATACATACAAATGTTACTCATACTCTGACTGATACATACAAATGTTACTCATACTCTGACTGATACATACAAATGTTACTCATACTCTGACTGATACATACAAATGTTACTCATACTTGACTGATACATACAAATGTTACTCATACTCTGACTGATACATACAAATGTTACTCATACTCTGACTGATACATACAAATGTTACTCATACTCTGACTGATACATACAAATGTTACTCATACTCTGACTGATACATACAAATGTTACTCATACTCTGACTGATACATACAAATGTTACTCATACTCTGACTGATACATACAAATGTTACTCATACTGACTGATACATACAAATGTTACTCATACTCTGACTGATACATACAAATGTTACTCATACTCTGACTGATACATACAAATGTTACTCATACTCTGACTGATACATACAAATGTTACTCATACTGACTGATACATACAAATGTTACTCATACTCTGACTGATACATACAAATGTTACTCATACTCTGACTGATACATACAAATGTTACTCATACTCTGACTGATACATACAAATGTTACTCATACTCTGACTGATACATACACATGTTACTCATACTCTGACTGATACATACACATAGATAGACCATGAAACTAAATGCTACCAAGATGAGATGTACAGATTATACATAAGTTTACGCATTCACACAGTCTCTCCTTTCCTGGATGGATGGAGGGTTGGGAGAGAGCATTATACTGTGCCATTCTTTTCTACCACTCTTAATCGGGGTTTTACTATCTCAACTAGAATACATTCCTGACTTCCCCCCCTTGAATCGTAAGGTCTGTGTGGTCAGCCTATCTATGTACACCTAGCCAAATTCCTCTCTGACACGCACCTACTTCTATGTTTAAGGGGAGTCGCCTGCTTTTTTCTCTTTATTGGTTGTATCCATTCGGCCCCCTTCAGTCTACTGTTTTAAGACACTTATCCCCATCCACGTGTCGATTTTATGGAGAAATCCGGCTTCGCCGGAAACATATTTCTATAGAAATATGTACAAATTTAGCCAGCTGTCTAACAAATTATCCAAAATATGGTGGCTCGCCATCGCTCGCCAGGTATAAATCGACACCTGGATGGGGATAAACGTCTTAAAACAGTAGGCTGAATGGGGCCGAATGGATGCAACCCAGAGAAAGAGAAAAAAAAAGCAGGTGACAGTAATGGTAGTAGGTAGTTCCCTGGGGCGGGGTCACAACAGTCCTATCCTGACCCAGTTCCCAGCAGGCTGCCTTGACCAAGCTTCTGAGGCGGGGTTTGTTGTGTCTGTCTGTCTGTCTGTCTGTCTGTCTGATATCTCACTCGCCTCTATTATTGAGTTTTTCTAATACGAGGGTTAGAGGAAAAGGCAAAGGTTAGACAAGGAAGAAAGAGTAGGTGAAATTTAATGAATTAATTTTAATTTCGCACATACTGTATATACCGTATATATATTATATATATATATATATATATATATATATATACAGTATATATATATACTGTATATACCGGGTATATATATATATATATATATATATATATATATATATATATATATATATATATATACTGTATATATATATATATATATATATATATACTGTATATAGACACGCACACGCACACGCACACACACACACACATAATGTCTACACCGCCAGTGATGGTACTACATAAAATGAAATATTCCCCATTTTGCCAACTTAGGATATCTTAACATTGGGATCATGCTATGAGTTTATCATCATAGTTTCCCTTCTCCTAGATTAATTCTTTTTCTACTGCTGTCCGCAACAAGGAGGAAGCATTCAAACGGTACCGACGCCTTAAAACTCAAGAATCTAATTTTTCCAATGTTTCTGCTCGGAATCAAGCCAAATCTGTTCTGTCGGGGGACACCTCGACGACGTATAAACTAATAGCACACATAACAAAGCCACTCCAACAGCTTCCTCTGTCTCCAAAACCCCTTCTCTCCTCTCTATACTCTTCACAAAATAGGAAAAGTAGAAAGTAACTAGGTGTCGTTGTAAAGGCTTATCCCTCAATAACCTGCTAGTCGTGTCATTTTTAAAGATATTCTAGTGATAGATTTGTATGACAGATGGCAACATTATCGAAGTGGTGTGGAATTGTGTATATTGAAGTGTGTCAGGAACAAACTTGGAACAAACATTACGTATGCAATGCAGACTGGTAGCCTATGCAGTACAAGAGTACCAACACAATGCAGACTGGTAGCCTATGCAGTACAAGAGTACCAACACAATGCAGACTGGTAGCCTATGCAGTACAAGAGTACCAACATAATGCAGACTGGTAGCCTATGCAGTACAAGAGTACCAACACTTTTCGCCAAATATGAGAGATATTGTCGATGTTTAAGGGGAGGTTTTTAGTGCGTTTCCTAGACTTCCATCAAGCTTGAAATTACACCCCCTTTGACCCTCTTTCAAGATCAATTTGTACATTTTTTGGTAGAAAAATTTGGTAGAAAAATTGTGTACATCTTAAATTACAGGCTCGCTATCGCTCGCCAGGAAAAAATCGACACCTAAATGGCACGAAAGGTCTTAAAAGTGACATAAATGGGGCGAAAGTTCTTAAAATCGTCAAACTAATAGGGCGAACGTCTTAAAATCTCAAAAACAATGGGGCTAAACATGAGGGAGAAGGAAGTTCGAAAAAAAAATCCCTGGAGTGGAAATCTCCCCTTAACGTAATCTGTACAATACTATAAACAATTCAAGCCACGAACAATCGTCAGTTACTCATAATAATGGTCACCACCATACTTTGGGAACGGTATGGGACTGTAAAAAGTGGAGAATGAAACAAAATAAATGTGCATAGCCTATAACGACCAGCTTATGTTCTAACCTTGGAGAAGATAATTATATTATAAGGAAACATCACAAGCAGTATAAGTATGGTGCGATGATGGTATTAGCGGGAGTAACGTCTTTAAGGGGAGATTTCCACTTGAGGGATTTTTTTTCTTGACTTCTTTCTCCCTCATGTTTAGCCCCATTGCTTTTCTAATGTTAAGACGTTCGCCCCCATTATTTTGACGATTTTAAGAACTTTCGACCCATTTCTGTCAATTTTAAGACCTTTCGTGCCATTTAGGTGTCGATTTTATCCTGGCGAGCGATAGCGAGCCTGTAATTTAAGAGGAACCGGCTTTCAGCCGGGACATTTTTCTACCGAAAAATGTACAAATTTATCTTGAAAGGGGCTCAAGGGGGTGTAATCTTAAGCTTGATGGATATCTAGAGACCAAACTAAAAACCTCCCCTTTAACTACAACAAATACCTGCTTGGTCTGGACAATGAGACATATACTTAACCTCTTGTACACCGGCGACGTCTTTGTAGTTTTGTTTTAGTTTTATTTAGACGATAGTGTGCAGTTTAAGGAGGATGTGTGGTAGTCAAAGGGATTAGGTGAGACCGTTCGAAGCCTGTTAACTGCTGGAGGCCCTTTTTATACTATATACATTCGTCTAATAGTAGCCAGAGTAAAGGTAAACAGACGTCGGCGGTACATAAGGGCTTAAGGGGGTAGTGGTCATACTTCATGGAGGGTAGACAGACGAATGAGGAAGTAAGAGAGAAGTGTGGTGTGGATGTGTAGGTGCTGGAAAGTGTGAAAAGGAACACCTGGAGATGGTTCTGCCATGTGGAACATATGGGAAGCGAGAGAATGACTAAGAGAGTGTACGAGATCGAGGTGGAAGGACAGAGAGGGAGAGGAAAACCAAATGAGAGGTGGAAGGATGGAGTGAATAAGTATATGAGTGAAGGCGGTTCTGGATGGGAGGAGGGGCGTCGACTGACTGGGGACAGACTCACAGAGGTAGTGTACATGGGGGCGTTTGGCTCGTGGCCACCACTTCAGTGACCACGGCGTCCGGCAATAGATAGATAGATAGATTGAAGATTTGTGTCGGTGAAATGTGGTGCTAATTATATATTCTTGGTCTCAATGTGATGCAGACACATAGGAGTTTCATATTTTCCATTGAGTATCGAGATATTTTCTGCAATGGGATTCAATTTATCGTCAGCTGAAAAAAGAAACAGGGTTTATAGTGATGACGGAAACCCATCGCAGAGTTGGGTATGCCGTTTTGATTTTGGGCAAAACGGCACGTCTACTTTATTGGTAAATCTTATTAACTCACACGAATCTTAAGAATTTCTTCTTCAATGGAGTTGTCAACTTGTGGAATGGGCTTCCCCGGCATGTTATAGACTACAGGACCGTTGATAAATATATTGCCTCAAACCCGCGACTGACAGCGTTTGTAAATTAATAACTATTGTAGTCCCCCCTCAGATTCATCAAGGATTATTGTGTATATAAATGACCAAGATGTTACTCTCCTTTTTTTCCAGATATACGAAAGATCACTTATGTGTTGTTACTAACCCAACTGTCCCCTACTAACATCCTGATCCTGCCACGAACATTAGTTCCAGGGCACTAAGTATTGTAAATGTGAGTGTACACTTAAACTGTTGGTTCAGTCTATTTGTACACATAAACCTGCAAATATTAGGAAATATGTACACATGAACTCGCCAATGCTTGTACACGCACATAGGCATACACCAGTGGAAAACAAAAATATCGTGGGCTTCATGTCTTCGGTGACAAGCATTGTAACTCATTATTATCCCATTATTAATATAACTAATCTAACAGTTTAACACAACTTAGCCAATCACAACCTAGCAATTACCTACTTTCGACTAACCGAAAATAATCTTGGCCTAACCTTACCTGATATAACCTATGGTCTCGTAGCCTAGCCTAGTCTAACCTAATGCATTATAATATAACCTACTCGCACGTGCCCTAGGCTACTATAGCTTTACCTAACATATATTATAAACCCACGTAGCCTGCACGCCAAACACTTTTGATTAATTCAATATACAATGCACGAGTATCCCCATTGCTCACAAAATACGTTGGTGGAACAGTACATCTTAAAACATCTGATGGTACAAGAAACGTCGTTTGCTGGTGTGCATTATTAGGCCTGTTCACCTTATCTCGAGCAAGCAAACATTCCTAAATTAATTGTAAATAGGTAAACTATTTATACTGTAAACGTGTCAACACTGTATGGCAAACGCTGCGTGAGGTATTTATAAAAAACAATACCTGCGTCGGTGTCCCTATAGAGGTCTTCATTATTACGTAATACAAGCATGCGCGTTTGGGGCTAGCAACACGTATTATGAAAAACATGCATCCTCCTTCATTCACTGTCCCCCCCCCTTCACTCACTCAACCCCACAATTTGCCGGAGGATAACAGGTTTTTCACAATACGTAGACGGAGGTCTTTTTAAAAAAAAAAAAAAAAAAAAAAAAAAAAAGCATGGGGTTTGGGTAGTAAAAAATGTGAGGGTAGGGGCTGGTATAATATTATGTCTTTGAAGGTTAGAATTAATTATTGGGAAGGAGTTTGGGTTGACTCATCCCTTCCCTGTTTCGCTATTAATAAGGATAGATTATGGTTGGGCTTTGTGTAAATGCCGCGGTAAATTCTCCCTATAAAAAGCTGTTACGTCAAACACTTAGCTCCGCCCACGAAGTCATCGCTCAGCCGAGGATTGCCAACCTAGCATGTTCACCGCTAGCTCTAAGATAGTGTATGTATTCCTATCTTGTGACGAAGTTTTATTACTGTTTTAATAGATTAAGACATGAAGATAGTATTCTTATGAATATATGTAATATTTAGGAATTATATTTTAGATATAATTATTACCGTTTATAGTGATAAGAAGCATTTCGACTATCTAGCGTATTCTGTTATTTATTGTGCCGCATATGGGATAGCTATGGTAACACTGCGCTCTCCTTGTCCCCGCCCGTCCATGGGCACGTTGGGAAGTCGCGTTGTAATTTTGCTTATGTTTTATCATGTTATTCGTTGTTTGCGGCGGTATTATCGGCGGTACGCGCTAGTGTATGGTGACATGGAGGCGACTAACGCTTGGGAGGAATATAATTACGAGGACTTGCTTGGTGGAGGCGTAATAGGCGAATGAGAGGGAAGGCAAGATTCAACCCAAGCCATGGCAACAACAAGGTTTGTAGGACGTTTTATACTTGACAATTTGATTCCTTGATTTGTGCATTACATTATCCTTTACATAAATAACTTGTCTAGGCCTATTACTTAAGTGAATAGTTTTAACTCCGTATTAAAGCCACATATTGAGTTAGTGTATATAGTAAAGTTGTTCTCATTTACGCTTCACTCCCGCAACAAGACGTTCAGGTTGCACAGTAGCCTACTAGCCTATCCTACACCCATTGGAATATTTTGAACACCCCAACATTTGAAGCATCTGGGTTAGGCCTATAGGGCCTAAGTAAGAATTGTATTATTACGTTTGGGTAAAATATAGGCTAGGCTATATTTAAATCCGAGCGTAGCCTACCGTAGCTCACAACTGGATAATTATAGGGAATAAACTGCTAACACGCGTCATATAACCATTATATAACGACAAATCAACTGGCAAGGGTTTCAATTTTACGCCAGGTGA
This sequence comes from Paralithodes platypus, assembly GCA_032716605.1. Taxonomy (NCBI): domain Eukaryota; kingdom Metazoa; phylum Arthropoda; class Malacostraca; order Decapoda; family Lithodidae; genus Paralithodes; species Paralithodes platypus. The sequence goes on from CM064507.1 coordinate 42,753,387, forward strand.
AAACAAAGACTATTTTACGGCAACTAACCTGTATGTGCGAAGTTAGGTCAAATATGGAGCTCGACTTCGTAGGTTGCCGGGTCGCCCTTCTGTATCCCTTGTTATCACTGAAGTAGGTAATCCAATAATCGTGAACTCTAACCTCTGTAACTCAAAAGGGGCTGGAGCAAATGAGCTGTACGTGCCCACACTTATTCCCTGGCTGACCCTTCCCAAATGGTAGGAATATTAGTTTGATTACTCTAGTTGTTTGTGAGTTATAGAAGTTAATGATCAAGAGTTTTGGCCTACTTGAAATAGGTTAAAGCTTCCGTAGCGATATCACACTCGAAATATAAGTAACATTGTTCCCTTGTAGCTTTAACCTTACTACAGAGTCACTTAAAGTTATTATTTCAGGAGAAATAAGGAAATTACTGGGAAACAAAGATGGCGCCTCCTCCCCCTGAAGCGTCGCCACAATTCTGATTTTCCCGCGCTCATGACGTCATCAGAAAACGGAGTTACCAATCTAGCCGTTTGAAGCTAGATTTACAAATGTTCTCTCCTCTAGCGAAAACGTTTTATAGCTTGTAAATTAAAATTATCTAGCAATAATTTATAGACATTTCTTGCTATTACTATACGTGATGCTCTAAATATTATTACCATTTATAAATAATGCTCCGAGAATGTCATATTTCTAGCAGTTTCTTGCTACGTCAACTTTCTAGCGTAAGGGATCAGGACCCAGATTCACTAACGGTCGTACGATCCAAAAACTCCCTTACCGTTCCCTTACGTCTCAACGCTGGTATTCACGAAGCGTCGTAGCGGCCATCTTTGATCGTAGGAAGTCCCTAAAATCCCCTTTCGCTAAGGGTGGTCCAGACCACCCTTACATGAATTTGACCCGGATATAGGTACACAAATATCGATAACACAACCCGCGACCATAACAAATTCGTCTGCAGTATAGCTCTTTATGACACACTAAATCATTATTGAGGCAATAATAGCGCAATATGATTGTTAACTTGTGTTTACAACACCATTAAGGCATTTAATACAAAGTATGAATATATTTGTATCCTTAATGTCTTATGACAGACCGAATTAAGCTATGAATAGCCTACATATGCCAGCCTAGACCTAGTGAAGGTTAATTGATGCACAAATTCATGTGCTGCGACAACACGTAGCCTACCATTTGTAGATTTTAACCCTCATTTATTGCGGAAATGTTTTATTCCAACTACTCACCACCTCTGAGTTAGATTATGGTAGCCTATTCCTCAACAAATTTGAAAGTATCACTGGAACAAAATGATGAAAAGAATTACCCTAGGCCTAGCCTAAAAAATGAATAAATAATAAACGCTGTGTGAATAATTTTGTTTAGCCTAGCCTAGGCTATAACCTAGGTTTATTTTGAAAAAGTTAGGGCTATTTAGGCTAGACAAGTTAGGCCTATGTATGGTATTTTGGTTAGGCTAGCAATGCCTAGCTGGGTTAGATTAGGGTAGCCTATTTCCTCAACAAATTTGAAAGTATCACAGGAAAAAAATTATGAAAAGAATTACCCTAGCCATAGGCCTAGTCTAACCAAAAAAATAATAGGCTAGCCTATATGGTGTTGTGAATATTTTTGTTTAGCCTAGCCTAGGATATAACCTAGGTTTATTTTGAAAAAGTTAGGGCTATTTAGGCTAGAAAAGTTAGGCCTACATATGGTATTTTGGTTAGGCTAGCAATGCCTAGCTTGGTGTAGCCTAAGCATGGTAAAGTAGAAGCCTAGCAGGTTAAGATGGTGTTTGCAGGCATACCGTCCTTATTGTAAACTAGCTGTTATTAGTCCCATGCTGGTAATATATTTGATGATGGCAATATGTCATGGGAGGTGAGGGGGACAAAGCCCCCCTCAACCTATCATTATTTCCCATGGCCAACTGTTGGATAATAGATTGAGGAGGCCTATGCTAGGCCTATTTTGAAAAGGTAGATAGGCCTTGAGGTGTTGTGAATATAAAAAAAATTACCCTAGGCCTATTTTGAAAAATTAGGCCTAGGCTAAGTCTGGCATTTTGGCTTGGCGTTGGCTAGAACTGCCTGTGTAGGCATAGACATAGTAAAGTCTGGCATTTTGGTTTGGCTCGCCCTGTCAGGTGTAGACAAAGTAAAGTAGAACAATATACTGTGGTTAAGGTATAAATAATACACTCCCAACTAGCCTAACATATGATTATCAATGATCAATCCGTCGAAAATCCTTTAACTTGGGCCACTAACAGGCTTCCCTGTAGCCTAGCTAGGCTAATTTCTTACCATCAATTCACAAGATACTCTATTCTTCTTCCTGCTGGCTGTGGTGGATCGAATTAGCCATGCTAAACAATGACAAGCTCATAAATTAAAGTATATTATGTTCTTCTTGGCGCTTCAGTCATGTGGGTGACATATTGTTTATTTACAAAGGCCAAGCGCCTGATTGGTCAAGAGAAGCCTCGGTGAAAATAACCGAAAGGGAGCTCAACGATGCGTTCGAGAATACACCTTCCGCACTCCCTTAGGAACGATCGTAGGTTGCTGTACGACATCGCACGCTACGACCGTTAGTGAATCTGGGTCCAGAGTTGCCAGTCTAGCTACTTGACAATAATTACATTTTGAAACATTTACTATCCTTTGTCACCCATTATAGAGACTATCCATACACAAGCTCACGTAAGCGCGCACACATACTCATCTTCACAAACACTATATATAGCAAGGTCACGCCACACGCACACACCCTCACCAACACTTAAGCCGGCCATACACTTGCAGGCCAGGACCCAGATTCAGTAACGGTCGTAGCGTGCGATGTCGTACAGCAACCTACGATCGTTCCTAAGGGAGTGCGGAAGGTGTATTCACGAACGCATCGTTGAGCTCCCTTACGGCTCCCTTTCGGTTATTTTCACCGAGGCTTCTCTTGACCAATCAGGCGCTTGGCCTTTGTAAATAAACAATATGTCACCCACATGACTGAAGCGCCAAGAAGAACATAATATACTTTAATTTATGAGCTTGTCATTGTTTAGCATGGCTAATTCGATCCACCACAGCCAGCAGGAAGAAGAATAGAGTATCTTGTGAATTGATGATAAGAAATTAGTCTAGCTAGGCTACAGGGAAGCCTGTTAGTGGCCCAAGTTAAAGGATTTTCGACGGATTGATAATTGATAATCATATGTTAGGCTAGTTGGGAGTGTATTATTTATACCTTAACCACAGTATATTGTTCTACTTTACCATGTCTACACCTAGACAGGGCGAGCCAAACCAAAATGCCAGACTTTACTATGTCTATGCCTACACAGGCAGTTCTAGCCAACGCCAAGCCAAAATGCCAGACTTAGCCTAGGCCTAATTTTTCAAAATAGGCCTAGGGTAATTGTTTTGTATTCACAACACCTCAAGGCCTATCTACCTTTTCAAAATAGGCCTAGCATAGGCCTCCTCAATCTATTATCCAACAGTTGGCCATGGGAAATAATGATAGGTTGAGGGGGGCTTTGTCCCCCTCACCTCCCATGACTTATTGCCATCATCAAATATATTATCAGCATGGGACTAATAACAGCTAGTTAACAATGAGGACGGTATGCCTGCAAACACCATCTTAACCTGCTAGGCTTCTACTTTACCATGCTTAGGCTACACCAAGCTAGGCATTGCTAGCCTAACCAAAATACCATACGTAGGCCTAACTTTTCTAGCCTAAATAGCCCTAACTTTTTCAAAATAAACCTAGGCTATGTCCTAGGCTAGGCTAAACAAAAATATTCACAACACCATATAGGCTAGCCTATTATTTTTTGTTTAGACTATGCCTAGGGTAATTCTTTTCATCATTTTGTTCCTGTGATACTTTCAAATTTGTTGAGGAAATAGGCTACCCTAATCTAACCCAGCTATGCATTGCTAGCCTAACCAAAATACCATACATAGGCCTAACTTGTCTAGCCTAAATAGCCCTAACTTTTTCAAAATAAACCTAGGTTATAGCCTAGGCTAGGCTTAACAAAATTATTCACACAGCGTTTATTATTTATTCATTTTTTAGGCTAGGCCTAGGGTAATTCTTTTCATCTTTTGTTCCTGTGATACTTTCAAATTTGTTGAGGAATAGGCTACCCAAATCTAACTCAGAGGTGGTGGGGAGTTGGAATAAAACATTTCCGCAATAAATGAGGGTTAAAATCTACTAATGGTAGGCTACGTGTTGTCGCAGCACATGAATTTGTGCATCAATTAACCTTGACTAGGTCTAGGCTGGCATATGTAGGCTATTCATAGCTTAATTCGGCCTGTCATAAGACATTAAGGATACAAATATATTCATACTTTGTATTAAATGCCTAAATGGTGTTGTAAACACAAGTTAACAATCATATTGCGCTATTATTGCCTCAATAATGACTTAGTGTGTCATAAAGAGCTATACTGCATACGAATTTGTTATGGTCGCGGGTTGTGTTATCGATATTTGTGTACCTATATCCGGGTCAAATTCATGTAAGGGTGGTCTGGACCACCCTTTGCGAAAGGGGATTTTAGGGTCTTCCTACGATCAAAGATGGCCGCTACGACGCTTCGTGAATACCAGCGTTGAGACGTAAGGGAACGGTAAGGGAGTTTTCGGATCGTACGACCGTTAGTGAATCTGGGTCCTGGCCTGTCCGGCCAACGAAAAGGGGCGGGGTAAGAGGCGGCCTCTGTGTGTATGGGGGTGTTTTTCATCCGGCCAGGCCTGTCGCAGCGGCCGGATGAAAATCAGTTGGCGAACTTGGCGCTTGAAAATTCCGTCCGTTGCGGCCTGTCGCCTGCGTGTGTGTGTGTGTGTGTGTGGGGGGGGGGGGGGGGGGGTGCATTCACGCGCGGTCCGCCCATAGCTCGCCAGTCTCTTGCTGTCAGCTGTGTTGTTAGACATTTATTGAGAATGACAAATAGATTACAAAACATCCGTTTATATCTATAGGCAATTAACATTATCACCTGCATGTCAATGATGTCGCACAACAGAAAAGGTAGACGAGAACCCAATACAAACAGGCTAATATGTCCAATTAATGCAGGCCTACTCCTTTCGTACCCGTCACAACACAATCAACCTAGTTTATGTTAGAGAAGAACCCAAAGCATATACAAACTAACCCTTTCCTATCACCTAGTACATTGGATACAAGATCGACTAACCCTTACCTACCACCTAGTACATTGGAAACAAGACTAACAGAGCATATTGTAGGCTACAGGTGGGTTAATTAATGTTACTAATATACTGTACATATCATGCTATCCCAATCTGTGTTTATTCTACCAGTTTTCGCTGGAAAATCCTAAAAAAATCGCCCCCAAACGTCTCCATCCAAACTCCTTATCGGACAACCGGCTCATGTTATCGTAGCACGGTGGTGCGACATAGGCTATACTGTGTTGTTGTTGTTGTTCCCTAAGCTGCCTGGCCGAACAGTCCCGAGTCTCTGAGAAAGGCCATGGCCACGATCGGGCTTTCCCACAGAGCTCTCATTGAGTGTAGATTGTGTTGTTGGCGTAAGTGGTTGTGTGAAATGCAGTCTTCTATGATGTGTTTAATGGTATGGGGTGCTGTGTTACATCCCGGGCAGGCGTCGACAACGGAGTCATCCAGTCTCTTCTGATAGCTCAGGAGAGCTGGATGGTGTCCGCATCTCAGCCTGGCCAGGTGGACTCTGTCCTCGCGAGGAAGGGAGGATTCGGAAGGATGGATTTCGGGAGGTCGTGCATGCAGCTGCGTGTTGTCTGTGAGTGAGTGGATGGATCGGTGAGAGATATGAATATGGATGTGCTTCTGGAAGTTGGTTCGGGGTGGGCAGGGTGGGAGAGAGGACAATAATTGTGTGTGATACCGTGTGCTGGGTGTTGTTTTGATATTTTTTCGTGTCTGTGGGTGTATAGGCTATACTGTGTAGTTTCGTGAGGCGGCCTGAGTGTGTGTGGGTCTCGTCCGGCGGACGATGCCCTGCCCCTTTCCGTTGGCCGGACAGGCCGAGCCTGCAAGTGTATGGCCGGCTTAATAACACTACACACATACAGTACAGACACATACATAATTATACGATCAGGCACACACAACCATACTCTCACAAACACTGCACCCCCCCCCCCCCCCCCAAACACACACACACCACTACACACACACACACTCACAAACAATGACCCCCCCCCCCCACCACCACTACACACACTCCCTCACCTACGTTACACACACACACACATACACCACTACACACACTCCCTCACAAACATTAACACCCCCACACCACTACACCCACACACACACAGACACTCCCTGAACGGTTATCGACAGGACTCTTTCAGCACCAGTCTTTACCATCGATAATTGTATTTGTACATGTTCAACAGTTTGCTGAGTGTGTGTGTGTGTGTGTGTGTAGTGGTGTGTGTGTGTGTATGTGTGTATAAATAGTATGATGCGTGTGTTTGTGTGTGTATGTGTATTATTTTCTATAATTAGTTAATTAAAAGAGAAACCATGATGCTTACGGCCAACATTACGGAGATAATTGGATGTATATATGTGTGTGTGTAAGAGTAAGAATATAAATAAATACATAGATAAATAAATATATATATATTACACACTACTAATCACCAATGTAAGCTTGACTGAACATTTCCTTTAACATTTTGTGTATACCAATAATACTGGAAGAATGATATGATAATAACATGTCAGCACCTCTCACTCATGTTAGCTCCAGGGTCTATTAACCCTTTCAAGCTCCAATACGCGTTTCTGTTCTGTTTTTGGCTACTATTAGACGATTTTATTCAGATTAGTAACGGTATATGGAAGTCAAAGGGTTGATTGAGATAGTATTTACCATTTTAATACCCCACAGGTACTTTCTAAGCTGCATAAAATCGTCTAATGATAGTCAAAATAAACTGCTAAAACGCGTCAGAGCTTCAAAGGGTTAAGGAGGGAAGGGTTTATTCATGGGTCGATCGATTTATTTATTTATCATTTTTTGTAGTTATCTCCCTAGACGTCCATCAAGCTTAAAATAACATCTGCAAGATCCCCCTTCGACATCAATTTGTATATTTTTCGGTAGAAACATTTCCTGTCCGAAAGCTGGTTCTTTCTAAATTGCAGGCTCTGGAAAAAATCGACACTTAAATGGCACGAAAGGTCTTAATATTGAGAAAGAACTTAGTTGAAAGGTCTTAAAATCGCCAAACTAATGGGCCGAGCGTCTTAAAATATGAAAACTAACGGAGCTAAACATATTATGAACATTGATGGTGAAGACTCATTTATATTACTGGCATTAGTAGTTGTATGATGAGGATATGAGTTTGAACGCAGCATTTATGATTGGAATGTAGCAAAAGTATTGGACGAAAAATCTGGGTTAACAAGTTCGGAAATGTAAATATTCATAATGCAAGTTATTTTTCGTGTTTGCGTATGTATAGTGTTTAGGAGTGTTGTGATTAACTTATAATGTTTGTGGTATGTATTATGTCATGTATGTATCTTTGTGTTTCTATATCACCAATTTATGATACGTATTTAGGTTTACCATAGTCTGTCTTCATATTTTCATGCTGTGTCGTTTTTCTTAGGCTTTATGAAATTATTGTAATTCACTATATTTTCTTAAAAGTGTGTGTATCTGTTATTTTTAGATTTGCTTAACCCCTTCTGTACCGGCGACGTCTTGTTTACTTTATTCTGGCTACTGTTTGACGATTTTAGTCAGTTTAAAAAGAGCCTCCAGCAAATTAACAGGCTTCGAACTATCTCACTTCACCATTTTACCACCACAGATCCTTCTTAAACTGCACAAAATCGTCTAAATATATCTAGAAGACAATTAAAAAGGCGCTGCGGTACAGAAGGGGTTAATGATGGAGTAAGTGTGTCTCCGAAACGTTGCAATAAATATAGACAAGATGAACGTGCTCTTCTATCACGCCCTGGTGTTTCTATTAAATATAGACAAGATGAACGTGCTCTTCTATCACGCCCTGGTGTTTCTATTAAATATAGACAAGATGAACGTGCTCTTCTATCACGCCCTGGTGTTTCTATTAAATATAGACAAGATGAACGTGCTCTTCTATCACGCCCTGGTGTTTCTATTAAATATAGACAAGATGAACGTGCTCTTCTATCAACGCCCTGGTGTTTCTATTAAATATAGACAAGATGAACGTGCTCTTCTATCACGCCCTGGTGTTTCTATTAAATATAGACAAGATGAACGTGCTCTTCTATCACGCCCTGGTGTTTCTATTAAATATAGACAAGATGAACGTGCTCTTCTATCACGCCCTGGTGTTTCTATTAACTATAGACAAGATGAACGTGCTCTTCTATCACGCCCTGGTGTTTCTATTAAATATAGACAAGATGAACGTGCTCTTCTATCACGCCCTGGTGTTTCTATTCATTATTCGCCTCCGCTTTCCACGGACATCAACAGCTGATATACATTCTAATATATATATATATATATATATATATATATATATATATATATATATATATATATATATATATATATATATATATATTTATATATATAAATATATATATATATATATATATATACCAGTATATATATAAATATATATATATATATATATATCCGGTATATACTGTATATATATATATATTATTATTATTATTATTATTATTATTATTATTATTATTATTATTATTATTAATAAATATACCCTTCCCCCTCCAGGGAATATACAAGTTATAAACGGAGCCAGACATGAATAATAGCCAATGTAATGGGCACATATATCATGCTGGAAGGAAGGAAGGAAGGGAGGGATGGATGGAAGGAAGGGAGGGAGGGAGGGATGGAAGGGAGGAAGGAAGGAAGGGAGGGATGGATGGAAGGAAGGAAAGGAGGGAGGAAGAGAGGAAAGTAGGAAGAAAGGACGGAAGGGATGGAGGGAGGGAGGAAGAGAGGAAAGTAGGAAGGAAGGAAGGGATGGAGGAAGAGAGGAAATTAGGAAGGAAGAGAGGAAAGTAGGAAGGAAGGGAGGGAGTAAGAAAGGAAGGAAGGAAAGAAAGAAAGAAATAATTGAGGGAGGGACGAATGAATGAATGTATGAATGAATGAAGGAAGGAAGGAAGGAAGGGAGGGAGGGAGGAAGGAAGGGAGGGAGGAAGGAAGAGAAGGAGGGGTGGAGTAAGGAGGGAGGAAGGAAGAATATGGGGTAGTGCATCGGAAGGTATGCATGTGTAAGTAAATCTCTCTCTTCTCATCTCTCTCTCTCTCTCGGTATATACAGATTATAATTATATATATATATATATATATATATATATATATATATATATATATATATATATATATATATATATATATATATATATATATATATCTATATCTCGATTATTTTATAACGTTAAGTATATACCTGTACATTGCAGTTATCACCATTTGTGTTGATTTACAAATATATCACTACATGTATATATGTATCCATCTTACTTTATCTCCCTATACTTAGGTATGTATCCATCATATAACTTACTTTATCTCCCTATACTTAGGCATGTATCCATCATATAACTTACTTTATCTCACTTTACTTACTCACCACCGAAATATAGTGAAGGACAACAATACCGTATCTAGCCGGATGTTTTTTTTTTTTTTTTATCTTATATCAAGTTCCAAAGCCTGGAGCGTAATACAGCATATACCATTACATCCCTGAGAACACATCACAGGACACACACACAAGGTTTAAGGGGCGAGGAGGTATTTATTGGTCGATTTATTTATTTATGTATTATCATTTTAGTTTCCTCCCTAGACTTCCATCAAGCTTGAGGAAAAACAAAAAAACAAAAAAACTTTCTAGATACATGTGTACATTATTTTGTTTACCCTCCTAAATTACATGCTTGCTATCGCTCGCCAGGAAAAACTCGACACCTAAATGGCACGAATGGTCTCAATGTCTTAAAATCTGAAAACTAATGGGGCTAAACATAAGGGAGAAAGGGGGCCAGAAATATCAACCATCTCCCCTTGACACTATTTGGGCCGAGGGAGGTCTTCTTGGACCTCCCCGTTGCGCTCTAATAGTTTGGAAATTATAAGACGTTCCACCTCATGGTTTTGGCGATAATAAGACGCTTCACTCTATTCAGGTGTAAAATGATTTGCTAGGCAGCCGATAGTTAGCCTGTAACTTAGAATGCTGACATAGTTATAAATTGAAAAATGTACAAATTTAGCTTGAAGGGGGTCTGGGGGGAGAGGGCAATATTTAGTTTGAAGGAGGTTTGTGAAAGCGTTTTTGTTAGCCTAGGCTAGGGGATACACTGAAATACATTGCTCGAAAATGACAAAAGCAAGCAAAATCCTCAAAAATAATGAAAGATAATATCATAATATCCAACATGACGTCGGGTCAGATAGTGTTAAGGATACACAATCTCTCTCGCGCCCCCCCCCCCTCTCTCTCTCTCTCTCTCTCTCTCTCTCTCTCTCTCTCTCTCTCTCTCTCTCTCTCTCTCTCTCTCTCTCTCTCTCTCTCTCTCTCTCTCTCTCATTTTTTCTGTATTTTTCTCTCTCTCTCTCTCTCTCTCTCTCTCTCTCTCTCTCTCTCCTCTTCCTGACATTTATAGAGAGCACCAAGGATCGATTTGTTCCTTTCTTAATCATTCACTATGGAGGAAGTTGGAGAGCCGGTAATGGTGGTTGTGGTGATAATGGTGGTGGTGGTAGTGGTGATAGTGATGGTGGTGGTTGTGGTGTTGATGATGATAGTGGTGTTGATGGTGATAGTGATGGTGGTGGTTGTGGTGTTGATGGTGATAGTGGTGATGGTGGTGGTGGTGATGATAGTGGTGGTGATGATAGCAGAGATGGTGGTGGTTGTGGTGTTGATGGTGGTGGTGGTGATGATAGCAGAGATGGTGGTGGTTGTGATGTTAATGATGGTGGTGGTGATGATAGCAGAGATGGTGGTGGTTGGGGTGTTGATGATGATAGTGGTGGTGGTGGTGGTGGTGATGATAGTGGTGGTGATGATAGCAGAGATGGTGGTGGTTGTGATGTTGATGATGATAGTGGTGGTGGTGGTGGTGATGATAGTGGTGGTGATGATAGCAGAGATGGTGGTGGTTGTGATGTTGATGATGATAGTGGTGGTGGTGGTGGTGGTGGTGATGATAGCAGAGATGGTGGTGGTTGTGATGTTGATGGTGATAGTGGTGGTGGTGGTGGTGGTGGTGATGATAGCAGAGATGGTGGTGGTTGTGATGTTGATGATGATAGTGGTGGTGGTGGTGGTGATGATAGTGGTGGTGATGATAGCAGAGATGGTGGTGGTTGTGATGTTGATGATGATAGTGGTGGTGGTGGTGGTGATGATAGTGGTGGTGATGATAGCAGAGATGGTGGTGGTTGTGATGTTGATGATGATAGTGGTGGTGGTGATGATAGTGGTGGTGATGATAGTGGTGATGATGATAGCAGAGATGGTGGTGGTGGTGATGATAGTGGTGGTGATGATAGCAGAGATGGTGGCGGTGCTATATGTATAATGTCCAATTCCTTTCTTCCTGTCTGATACCTGTGGCACTATAAAATGTTCTTGTCCATACATGCTGCTTACATCATTGGCTTCATCGCTTGTTTCTTTATTTTGTTTTATTTACAAACGTTATCCAAAAGAAGATTAACACATGTCAACGCATTGCAAAAGTTGATTAGTGGGGTAATACTCGCTTTTTCTGGACCCCCTTCTCCCTCATGTTTAGCATATTAGTTTTGAGGGTTTAAGACCTTCGTTCCGTTAGTTTGGCGATTTTTGAGACCTTTCGCCCCATTTCTTCGTCAATATTATAACCTTTCGTGCCATTTAAGTGTCGAATTTTCCCTGACGAGCGATAGCGAACGTGTAATGTCGCCTGGGACATTTTTCTACCGAAAAATTTACAAATTTATCTCTAGGGGGTGTTTTTCTAAGCTTGATGGAGGTCTAGCGAGGAAACTAAAAAATGTATTAATAAATAAATAAATATATAGACCAAAAAACAAGCACTACCCCCTTAACCCCTTCTGTACCGGCGACGCCTTGATCAATTTTATTCTGGCTACTATTAGACGATTTTAATCGGTATATAAAGGGCCTCCAGCAATTACCAGGCTTCGCTATATCTCACTTAACCCTTTTTACTACCACAGATCCTTCTCAAGGGGAGATCTCCACTTGAGGGATTTTTTTCTTGACATCTTTCTCCCTCATGTTTAGCCCCATTGCTTTTGATATTATAAAACGTTTGCCCCATTAGTTTAGCGATTTTAAGAACTTTCACCCCATATTAAGACCTGTCGTGCCATTCAGGTGTCAATTTTATCCTGGCGAGCGATAGCGAGCCTGTAATTTAAGAGGAACCGGCCTTTGGCCGGGACATTTTTCTACCGAAAAATGTACAAATTTATCTTGAAAGGGACTCAAGGGGGTGTAATTTTAAGCTTGATGGAGGTCTAGGGAACAAACTAAATACCTCCCCTTAAACTCTACATAATCATCTAAATATAGCACAATTAAAATACAAAATGACGTCGCCGGTATAGAAGGGGTTAATATATCTTAAACAACATAAGCACATAAGCAAATGGGAGTCTGCAGAAAGCCGATTGGCCCACACAAGGCAGATCCCTCTCTTCATGCTGTATATGGCTGGCTTTCTATCAGACTCTTTTTATCTTATTATACATCTGCCTTGCCTCTTCCCTTCCTCTCTACTTTAGTCCAGAATTACGATGATTACGGGAGTCATTCGATAATATTAACTCTTTAACCCTTTGAGTACCAGCGACCTGTGTTATTATTTATGCTAGCTCTATTTAGACGATAATATGCAGCTTTGGAAGGATCTGTGGTAGTTTAAAGGGAAGGTTGAGATAGTTTGAAGCCTTATTATTGCTAGAGGTCCTTCCTAAGCTGAGTAAAACCGTTTAATAGTTGCCAAAATATGATGAAAAGGACGTCTCTGGTACTGCAAGGGTTAAGGGGAGGTTTTTAGTGTGTTTCCTAGACTTCCATCAAGCTTGAAATTACACCCCCTTGACCCCCTTTCAAGATAAATTTGTACATTTTTCGGTAGAAAAATGTCCCGGCCAAAGGCCGGTTCCTCTTAAATTACAGGCTCGCTATCGCTCGCCAGGAAAAAAATTGACACCTAAATGGGACGACAGGTCTTAAAAGTGACATAAATGGGGTGAAAGTTCTTAAAATCGCCAAACTAATGGGGCGAACGTCTTAAAATCTCCAAAGCAATGGGGCTAAACATGAGGGAGAAGGGGGTAAAGAAAAAAATCCCTCAAGTGGAATTCTCCCCTTAAAGGGGGGGTGTTCTGGACCCCTTTCTCCATCGTGTTTATTAAGACATTTGCCCTATTTGTTGGTCGACTATAAGACATTTCGTGCCATTTAGGTGTCCATTTTATCCTGGCGAGCAATAGCGAGCCTGCCATTCAAGAGGAACCGGCCTTCGGCAGGGTTAATTTTCTACCAAACATTTTACAAATATCGAAGGGGATACTTATTTAAGCTTGATAGAGGTCAAGGGAGAAAAAAAAAATATATATATATATACCGGTATATATATATATATATATATATATATATATATATATATATATATATATATATATATATATATATATATATATATATATATGTAAATACAAAAACTGCCTTTAGAAGTTCTTTACCATGAAGCTTTTATGATGACAAGCAGTTACGGTAATTCCCTCTACTTCACCCTTCCCTTCCTCCCTATTTATCCCTTCCATCCCCCCTCCCTCCCCCCACCTCTTTCCCACACTCGGAAATTCCCTCTACTTCACCCTTCCCTTCCATCCCTCCTCCCTCCCCCCCCCCCACCTCTTTCCCACACTCGGGAATTCCCCTCAATATCCCCCCCGCCGCTTGGAATGACGGGTTATCATTCTTATCACAGGGTCTTCTCCTGGATGACCTTGATGTGTGCGAATCTGCATTTTGTGTTTGTGTGTTCATTGTTTTCCGTTGAGCTGTCCCTATTCTGGCTCTGTCTTGAGTCGCCCCCCCCCCCCCCAAAAAAAAAAAAAAAGGAACCCCCCCTTCACACAAAAAAAAAAAAAGAGGAAAAGAGGAAAAAAACACATTAGGAAAAGTGGGGATTGGGTCTGAATATATAGAATAAAATAGAATATACTATTTATCACACGCTTCAAGGGCATGTCACTCAGGGTTGGAAAATAAGTACCGTGCGATCTTATATATATATACCGGGTATATATAATTATACATGTACAGTTATCCGCATAAGTTCTGTTCCTCTCCGTAATCTTATGCATGGAAATAATAGAGTGTACATTAATTGCGAGTGTGGTTTCTTTTATTCAGCAGTGGACTAATCAGAGGAGTTAAGGGGAGACAGGCCGATTTTTCTAGACCCCCTTCTCCCTTATGCTTAGCCCCACTAGTTTTGAGATTATAAGACGTTTGCCACAATAGTTTGGCGATTTTAACACCTTTCGCACCATTTCGTTGTCAATGTTAAGACCTTTCGTGCCATTTAGGTGTCGATTATTTCCTAGTGAGCGGTAGCGAGCCTGCAATTTTAAGAGGAACCGGTACATTTTTCTACCGAAAAATGTAAAAATTTATCTTGAAGGACAGTCTAGGGGGTGTTTTTCTAAGCTTGATGGAGGTCTAGGGAGGAAACTAAAAAAATATATGAATAAATGAATTAATAAACCAAACAAACGGCCAGTCTCCCCTTAAGCAATGCATAAGGAACTATCTATCTATTGCCTGACCCCGTCATCCTCGAAGGGGTGGCCCATAATGCACATCATACAGGCCTTGGACAAGCTTTCACTATTCACTATAGTCTAAGGGTTAGCAATTTATGAAGAATCTCAATTGTATATTAATTTAGCCAGAATAACAGTGATAATAGTAATAATTATAATAGTACTGCTACTACTACTACTACTAATAACCATTTTTTTTTTTTTTTTTTTTTTTTTTTTTTTTTTTTTTTTTTAATAATAATAATAGTAGTAATAATGATAGTAATAATAAGAATACTATAGTCTATATTTTTTTCCAGCTGAGCCTAAATTGTCATGTTTCTACCTTGGTTACTCGGCTATAAGGTGGGGATTTTTGGTAGCGAAAGATGATGATGGTTATTCTGAAAACTTGGCCATAGTACGACACACAGCCATAGTACGACACACAGCCATAGTACGACACACAGCCATAGTACGACACACAGCCATAGTACGACACACAGCCATAGTACGACACACAGCCATAGTACGACACACAGCCATAATACGACACAGCCATAGTACGACACACAGCCATAGTACGACACACAGCCATAGTACGACACACAGCCATAGTACGACACACAGCCATAGTACGACCACACAGCCATAGTACGACACACAGCCATAGTACGACACACAGCCATAGTACGACACACAGCCATAGTACGACACACAGCCATAGTACGACACACAGCCATAGTACGACACACAGCCATAGTACGACACACAGCCATAGTACGACACACAGCCATAGTACGACACACAGCCATAGTACGACACACAGCCATAGTACGACACACAGCCATAGTACGACACACAGCCATTGTAGTTTCATATATTTCCCATTAAGGGGAGATCTCCACTTGAGGGATTTTTTTCTTGACCCCTTTCACCCTCATGTTTAGCCCCATTGCTTTTGATATTATAAAACGTTTGCCCCATTAGTTTAACGATTTTAAGAACTTTCACCCCATATTAAGACCTTTCGTGCCATTCAGGTGTCGATTTTATCCTGGCGAGCGATAGCGAGCCTGTAATTTAAGAGGAACCGGCCTTCGGCCGGGAAATTTTTCTACCGAAAATGTACAAATTTATCTTGAAAGGGACTCAAGGGGGTATAATTTTAAGCTTGCTGGAGGTCTAGGGAACAAAGTAAATACCTCCCCTTAAGTATCGAGAAATCAGCTAATAAGAGATTCAATTTACGATCAGCTGGACAAAAATAGTTATAGAGTATATTTACAGTTGATCACAACAACAACAACAACAACAACAACAACAGTTGATCACATAATGTTTTGAGTGTAGCAAAACAATACTTTAAAGGCTGCTGATATAAAGGGTCTGTTTAAACCACCTCACGAATTACAAAACCATTACCTAGACCTCTGAGTGCCGTGTGAGTGGCGTTATCTCTGGGTTCTTAAGGGGAGATGGGTCGTTTTGCAGGTCCCCTATCTCCCTCAGGTTTAGCCCCATTGTTTTTTTTTTTTAGATTTTAAGATGTTCGGCCCATTATTTGGCGATTTTAAGACCTTGCGCCCTATTTCTGTCAATATTAAGACTTTTCGTGTTATTTATATGTTTCGTTTTTTTTCCTGACGAGCGATAGCGAGTCTGTAATTTAAGAGGAACCGGTCTTCGGCCGGGGACATGTTTCTATCGACAAAATGTACGTATTTAACTTGAAGGAGGGTCTTGGGGGGTGTTTGTCAAAGCTTAATAGAGGTTTAGGGAGGAAAATAAACAAATTTAACAAATAAAATAAACATATTGACCAACAAATAACCAGTACCGGTACCCCATTAAGGGGAGATATCCACTTGAGGGATTTTGTTTTTATTGACTCCTTTCTCCCTCATGTTGAGCCCCATTGTTTTCCTAATATTAAGACGTTCGCCCCATTATTTTGACGATTTTAAAAGCTTTCAACCCATTTATGTCAATTTTAAGACCTTTCGTGCCATTTAGGTGTCGATTTTATCCTGGCGAGCGATAGCGAGCCTGTAATTTAAGAGGAACTGGCTTTCAGCCGGGACATTTTTCTACCGAAAAATGTACAAATTTATCTTTAAAAGGGGCTCAAAGGGGTGTAATCTTAAGCTTGAAGGATATCTACGGATCAAACTAAAAACCTCCCCTTAAGTGACCTGTTGTTGAGGCGTGTGATGATTACAATGTGGGTTGGTTCACAAAGCATGATTGAGATTGTTTAAATGCATGGCCATGGGGGAACGTGTGTGTGTGTGTGAGTACGTGTGTGCGCGCGCGTGTGTCAGTGTGTGTGATGATTGAAATGTGGGTTGGTTCACAAAGAATGATTGGGATTGATTAAGTGCATGGCCATGGGGGAACGTGCGTGTGAGTACGAGTGTGTGTGTGTGTGTGTGTGGGGGGGGGGGGGGGGGCTTCTCTCAGTTTCATGGTAAAGCAACATAGCTCGTTACTGTGCTATATTTTGCTCACTTCAGCTACATACTTACCACCACTTTGACCACCACCACCACTAATGTCGCCAATCATTCTACCATCACCACTACTACAGCCATACTACCACCACTTCAACAATTATCACCACCACTCTTACCACCATTTCAACCATTATCACCACTACTACTATCACCAATCATACTAACATCACCACTACTACAATCATTATCACCACTACTACTACTATCACCAGTCATACTATCACCACAACTACAGCCATTATCACCAATCTCACCACTACTACAATCATTATCACCACAACTACAGCCATTATCACCAATCTCACCACTACTACAATCATTATCACCACAACTACAGCCATTATCACCAATCTAACCACTACTACAATCATTATCACCACAACTACAGCCATTATCACCAATCTCACCACTACTACAATCATTATCACCACAACTACAGCCATTATCACCAATCTCACCACTACTACAATCATTATCACCACAACTACAGCCATTATCACCAATCTCACCACTACTACAATCATTATCACCACAACTACAGCCATTATCACCAATCTCACCACTACTACAATCATTATCACCACTACTACAGCCATTATCACCAATCTCACCACTACTACAATCATTATCACCACTACTACAGCCATTATCACCAACCATACTACCACCACCACC
>CM064507.1:42773944-42781145 GCA_032716605.1 Paralithodes platypus
CTGAATTAGAGGACACAGATGCTTGGGTGAGAAAAGGGGTGGCAGTATTCGAACCCTGAACAGAAATATGAGCTGGTCTCGATAATGGGCGACCTCATACGTAGCCCTTGTCTGCCATGGGGTGTCCGATTACTTCAAGGGGGGATTGGTTGATATTTTTGGCCCCTCTTCTCCCTCATGCTTAGCCCCATTAGTTTCAGATTTGAAGACGTTTGCCCCATTAGTTTGACGATTTGAATTCCTTTCTCCCCATGTCTTTGTCAATATTATGACTTTTCGTGTCATTTAGGTGTCGATTTTTTTTTCTCCAGGCGAGCGATAGCGAGGCCTTTGTTAACCCCTTCTGTACCGGTGACGTCTTTTGTATTTGATGTCAGCTACATTTAGACGATTTTATGTAGCTTAGGAAGGATATATGGTAGCTGAAAGGATTATTTGAGATAGTCTATAGCTTTTTTAATGGTAGACATCCTTCTTAAACGGTATAAACTCGTCTAATAGTAGCCAAAATAAAGTGAAAAGGACGTAGTCGGTATAGAAGGGGTTAATCACAAACACAATCTGCCACCCACGCACTCGCACTTGCTCTCTCTTTTTCTCTCTGTCACACACACACATACAATCTCACACACACACACACACACACTCTCTCACACACACACACACACACACTCTCTCACACACACACACACACACACACACTCTCTCTCACACACACACACACACACACTCTCTCTCTCTCTCTCTCTCTCTCTCTCTCTCTCTCTCTCTCTCTCTCAAAGCACTAAGCCCCTACCTCTCTCCCCAGCATAAAACCCAAGAAAGTAGGAATTGTCACATCACCCCTCGACTACTGTATGTCATGACTGGCTTCGGATTGTTTTGTTTTTACCGCGGACAATATTACCGATCATATACAGCGGTCACACCATTACCGCGCTATATTGTATCTTACGGTACAGTCGCGGTCAGGAGTATGCGAGCACCTGAATAAGGGTTTATTTGGTTAGTCACTCAATCAGTAGCCAGGCATTACATCCACAAGGGGTATAGGGAGGATCAGCAAGAGACTCGAGAATACAAAAGGTGGCAGGAGAAGAACACGCATTACAGTTTGCCCACACAAAGCAAGCACCCAAGCATTCAGAAGCACCAATCACTCATCAACCCCCGAAATCAATGGCTTCACCACAGATGTTATACTTACGGACAAGGTCTCTTCACATCAACATCTGGGATAAAGACCTTCCAGGTTTGTCTCTTTAACAAACTTCCTCCATTCATTCCTCTCATTTGCAAATTTTATAAATATATTTATATAATTACCGGTACTTAGTGTTCTCACTAAACCTTCAAGCTAAAAAAAAAAAAAAAAAAAAAAAAAAAAAAAAAAAAAATATATATATATATATATATATATATATATATATATATATATATATATATATATATATATATATATATATATATATACAGTATATATATACCGGTATGTATATATAATATATATATATATACAGTACCGGTATATATAAGCAATGTAACGAAGGTGAAAGTAACAATATCTACGAATGATGAATTTTTTTCTATATGTGTAGTCTACCCAGTCATGTAATTACCTGAGTTTATCTATTTATATATTTATTTATATATACCGGTATATATATATACAGTATATATTTATTTTTATCTACTATTAGAGTGTAGGTTACATCGTTAAACATAAAAGATAGATTGAGAAAAATCAAATCTATTATCGGGACCCAAATCAAATACACTCCAAAAAAAAAAAAAACATGTTTTTTTTGCTCACTAGATGTGCATTTTTTCTCACATGATCATAACTCCCCCCACCCTCTCTCTCTCTCTCTCTCTCTCTCTCTCTCACACACACACACACACACACACACACACACACACACACACACACACACACACACACACACACACACACACACACACACACACACACACAAAACCACCCATACACCCACACACACACTCACTCTAACTCTCTCACTCCCTTGAAACATAATAATCCCATTTTCTGTATTAACACTGTGACCCCCCCCCCCCCACACACACGGTCAAAAAGTGGCTATTGATCTCAGTGGCAGCAATGGAAGCAGGTCAAAACGGCCACACTCCGAAATGGCCACAACCCATAATTCCCACAACCTGAAATTACCACAATCCGAAATAGCGACAATCCGAAACGGCCCCAAACCGAAACCGGAGAGTGGCGGATCTCTGTCACCCTAAGGATCTCTACTGTAGGTTATATAGCGTTGGTCACGTGATCGCCTGCCTCGGGGGGGGGGGGGGGGGAGGAACCATCCAACACTGACAACATTATATACTTCAAATTTTCAACACTTTAAGGGGGGGTGGGCCGGTTTTCTGAACCACTTTCTCCCTTATGTTTAGCCCCATTAGTTTTCAGATGTTAAGATGTCCCCCCCCCCCCCACACACACACACACACACAAAGACACACCCATTAACCTAATTACACAGGAAGACATGATATATAGTTATATACAGTGATACTAATCTAGAGGCAAATATAACACATACAAGCACATACACGCATATCCACACATCTTCTCTTTCTCTCTCTCTCTACTACTTTCTCTCTTTTTTTCTCTCCCTCTCTACTACTTTCTCTCTCTCTCTCTCTCTCTCTCTCTTTCTTCCTCTTCCTCCTCTTTCTCTCTACTTTGTCTTTCTTTCTCTCTTCCTTCCTTCTATCTTTCTTTCTGTCTATCTGTCTCTCTCTCTTTCTGTTTCTTGTCTCTCTCCTTATCTACCTACCTATCTACTACATGATATGATAAACACGGGTACAGCCAATCATCTTCCTGCATGATAAACAAGGGTACATGCAGCCAATCAGCTTCCTGCATGATAACCTAACAGTCACTCACTCGGTGGTTAGCATTATACACTCTGCTAAGCCTATCATGTAATTCAAAACGCCAACAAGCCAATAAACAAACCAGGTAACTGACCACTTGCGAGTTTTGGTCTATAAGGAAGTTGGAGCCGTGGCCATCAATATTTAGTGGAATTATCAGCTAAAATACGGTCATAAAACATTGACAAATACATAAATACGGTCATAAAACATTGACAAATATATAAATACGGTCATAAAACATTGACAAATATAAATACGGTCATAAAACATTGACAAATACATAAATACGGTCATAAAACATTGACAAATACATAAATACGGTCATAAAACATTGACAAATATATAAATACGGTCATAAAACATTGACAAATACATAAATACGGTCATAAAACATTGACAAATACATAAATACGGTCATAAAACATTGACAAATACATAAATACGGTCATAAAACATTGACAATACATAAATACGGTCATAAAACATTGACAAATACATAAATACGGTCATAAAACATTGACAAATACATAAATACGGTCATAAAACATTGACAAATATATAAATACGGTCATAAAACATTGACAAATACATAAATACGGTCATAAAACATTGACAAATACATAAATACGGTCATAAAACATTGACAAATACATAAATACGGTCATAAAACATTGACAAATACATAAATACGGTCATAAACACATTGACAAATACATAAATACGGTCATAAAACATTGGACAAAATACATAAATACGGTCATAAAACATTGACAAATATATAAGATACGGTCATAAAACATTGACAAATACATAAAATACGGTCATAAAACATTGACAAATACATAAATAACGGTCATACAAACATTGACAAATACATAAATACGGTCATAAAACATTGACAAATACATAAATACGGTCATAAAACATTGACAAATACATAAATACGGTCATAAAACATTGACAAATACATAAATACGGTCATAAAACATTGACAAATATATAACATACGGTCATAAAACATTGACAAATACATAATACGGTCATAAAACATTGACAAATACATAAATACGGTCATAAAACATTGACAAATACATAAATACGGTCATAAAACATTGACAAATACATAAATACGGTCATAAAACATTGACAAATACATAAATACGGTCATAAAACATTGACAAATACATAAAACCAAATTGATCATACTCTTAAACCATCAGAAACCCACATTGTTATTGCATTTCTCTATAATATCGATGTTCACGGCTCCAACTTCCTTATAGCTTGAAACTTGCAAGTGATCAATTGAATCCTATAATAACCGGTCTAAGTCTCTCCAAAGACAATGATTATGCTTTCCAAGAAGAGATCGGGGTCACATATTGAGCCGTGCAAACTCCTACATGCCAATAACACCTGGTAACTTAAGGGGAGATTTCCACCTGAAGGATTTTTTTCTGGACCCATTTTTCCCTCATGTTTAGCCCCATAGCTTTTGAGATTTTAAGACGTTCACCCCATTAGTCTGGCGATTTTAAGAACTCTCGCCCCATTTCTGTCAATTTTAAGACCTTTCGTGCCATTTAGGTGTCGATTTTTTCCTGGCGAGCGATAGCGAGACTAATTTAAGAGGAACCGGCCTTTGGCCGGGAATTTTTTTCACCGAAAAATGTACAAATATATCTTGAAAGGGGGTCTAGGGGGAGTAATTTTAAGCTTGATGGAAGTCTAGGGAACCAACTAAAAACCTCCCCTTAATCATGTAATAACCTCTAATTCTCTTCAAAGACAAGGATTATGCTACATATGCTTTCATTAGTTTATTCAAATACATTGGGGTTTGTTATGGATGATTGACGTTACTTTTTTTATTCAAGAAGAAATTGGGTCACACATGAAGCGGTGACAAGTTTTTCCCCTGAGCTTTCTCGAGCAGTGAGTGGACTAGAAAGTGGTCGGGGGCGTCAACCCGCTGTTCACACTACAGCGGGATATATTATGCACATTGCTTGTTGTATATATATATATCTGGAGTGCCACATGTATTGGTTGCTTTCATTAATTGAGTTTAGAAGTAAAGTTGGTTGGTGAAAAATATGAAGAAAATAGGTGAAAAATATGAAGAAAATAGGAATATGCAATTTAAAAAAAATGAAACAAAAAAAATAAATAAAAAGGGGTATATGTGCCAGAGTGTATGGATAGATAGATCGAATAGGGGTTAGTTAAGAAATTTACAAGTAAGGTGTGAGTGAAAATAGCTAAAATAAGAAGATATTAACCCTCTCCTACATATGACGCGATTTTGAGCCTATTGGGGATACTTGAAAGCCTTTGTTACCATCAGGGGTATTTAGAAACCTTAAGTTTAGTTACTTCAACCTTTGCAGTTGTCTCTGAGTTAGCTTTGGGCAGAAAACTAATTTTGGAGAGGTAATTATAAGAGTGAGAGGACTCTATTTTGTATTGCTAATCTGGCAATCTCTGCGTCATAAGTGCGTGAAAGGGTTACGTCAGCCGCGCGGACTGACTGGCCTACTATGATTAGGTCAAGTCGTATCCTGCCTTCTAGAGGGATATAAAGACGGCCATGGTTCGAGTCCATTCAGAATCATAAAGTATTTTTCGGCTATCCCGATGGAGATGTTTGTATCGTGGTCCCTCCCTAGCCAGGCTGTTTAACTATCACCTTGTGTTAGCCTACACGTACTCTCACAAGTGCATCGGCGTATGTACTATGATGGGAACTCGTCACGGTCGCCAAAGGTCGCCTGTGACCTCGACCGTAGTTAAGGTAGAATAAGCACTGTACTGTACCTAGGTTAAGAAAAACTCTGTAGATTTTCAGCCTCAAGGTCTGCAAGTAAACAATAAAGTAGATGTGCATTTTTCGCATATAAAAGAGGATAAAACTTCATAACCAACTCTGCGACCTAGAACTTTTAGATTGGTGTTTAATCTCCTAGGTAAAAACAGTATACTGTATATATATATATATATATATATATATATATAAATATATATATATATATATATATATATATATATATATATATATATATATATATATATATATATATATATATATATATATATATATATATTGAATTTTATTCATATTCACCTTTCACATTGGCCTTTGACTAACAAAAACAAACTATTTGGACAAGTGTCACATTGACCAGCCCAATTTGCCTGCACATTTTGGAGACAATACAATAACCCGTTCAGCACCAGTCTGTCTCTCTTCAATATATACTGGTAAACAGACGATAATATTCAGTTTAAGAAGGACCTCCAGCAATTAACAGGCTTCCAACTACCTTAATTAACCCTGTTTACTACCACAGATCCGTCTTAAGCTGCACAAAATCGCCTAAATATACCTAGAATACAAAAAAGTAAAGACGTCGCCGGTACAGGAGGGGTTAAACAGTCTAGGGAAAATGATTAATAGGAATGTGAGGGAGGATAATTTATATAGACACTATTTGTTTTCCTACTTTTATGTCAGCCCCCCCCCCCCCCCCCTTCGACCTCAACTACTAGAATATTTGTATGCAATTGATAAATATGTTATTCAATTTAAGTAAAATGCAACTAACGCAGTCAGCTTACCGGAATTTGAGTATTTTTTTAAATTATGAAAGATGACCTTTGACCGTGACCTGTAACCTTGACTTTTCTGTAGGATATAAAATTATATACAGTATATAATTTTTTTTTTTTTTTTTTTTTTGCATTGATGTAGTCCTCAAAAATAAAGCAAGCGTGTCTAATATCATTAAAGCTCATCAGTTAGTTTCAGAGGTATACAAGGAATAGTTGACCTTGACCTTTGACCTTCTTATTACCCACACCCACCCACACCTTTACCCACACACCCACACACACTGAAGGGTACGTATGTAATGTGCTTGTACTAACATTTACACGTACTTAACAACAGGGTAATAAACACGCCCTCTCTCTATCTCTCTCCCCCCCCCCCTCACACATGCACACTCAATACCACACCCACACACACCTACACACACATACACACACTCTCAATACCACACACACACATCCTGTTTGTATATTATCCCAACCCTTTCATTCGTACTCATGTTTCAATTATGGTATCTGTTGCTTTTTCTCTCTCTTGACACACACACACACCCACCCACACACACAAACACACACACACACACACACATACACCCACACACCCACACACATATATACACACACACACACCTATAGCCTGTGTTTGTCACCGCACCCAGTCATTCACACTCCT
>CM064507.1:42781245-42821245 GCA_032716605.1 Paralithodes platypus
CCCCCCCCACACACCCCCCCCCCACACCCCCCAACCCCCCCCCCCCACCAACTTCACGACCACCACCAACTTCAACACACCACCAACATCACCACCACCACCACCACCACGACCAACTTTCCTCAACCACCACCACCACAACTTCCCACCAACCACCAACATCACCGACCACACCAACTCACCCCCACCGACCACCACCCCACCCACCACCACCTACCACCATCACCACCTACCACCAACTTCACCACCACCACTCACTTCTACCCGCCACCAGCCACCACACCACCACCCAACCACCACAAACTTCACCACCACCACATCCACCACCAACTTCACACACCCCACTCATCTTCAACCACCATCTCTCCACCAACTTCCAACCACCACCGACCACCAACTTCACCCCCACCACCAACTTTCACACCACCACACCATCACCACCACCACCACCAGACTTCACCACCACCAGCCACCACTTCACCACAACCACCACCAACTTCACCACCACCACCAATCACCACCACCACTACCACTTCACCACCACCACCACCAACTTCAACCACCACCAACCACCAACTTCACCACCACCACCACCAACTTCACCACCTACCAACTCACCACCACCACCACCAACTTCACACCTACCACACCAACTTCAACCACCACCACCAACAACTTCACCACCACCACGCACCAACTTCACCACCACCACCACCACCACGACCACCACCAACAACTTCAACCACGCACCAGCCAACCACCAACTTCCCCAATACATTTTTTTTTATTTCTAAAAATTTAATTTCTTTCCAGACGCGATCCGAATCTACTTACTTTTCACAACACCCTCCTTCACACGACACACACACACACAACATACACATCACACCACACACATATACACACACATGACACCACACATACACAATATACCTGTAGTATATATGTCCAGTGTATTTATTATATACAATCTACTGTACACTCACCACAGCCACAACTAAAATACGCAGTTATGGACCTTGCCGCAACCCATAAAAGAAGTTCCTCTAACGCACACACACACAGGACCATACACACACACAATCCCACACACACATAACCAGTATATTCGTGAAGCTTCCGCAGTTTCCACTAATTTTGCACAACCCACACACCACACACACCACCCCCCACACACACCACACACACACCCACACACACACCAACACACACCACACACCTTGCTTTTTTTTTGTAAAAGTAAATAAATATATTCTAATTCATTGTCTCATTCTATTTCACAAAACCTACACCACTCATCCACCTTCCATAGCAAATGCACACACACAGCACACCCACCACACTACACATACAAACTCTTAACCTGCTTCCCATTAAACCTCACTGATTGTCCGGGTTTTTTCTCTCGATCAGTTAGTCTCTCTTCCGTTCCACTCAAGCGGTGGGGGGAGTGAATTAACACCACACCACTGCTCTGTTGCTGGTGTTGTTTGTTTTTTTTTTTTTATTATTAAATTAGTCTTTGTTGTTTGTGTTGCTGTTGTTGTTGGTGCTTTTGTTTTGTTGTATAGTTGTGGGTTGTTTGTTGATGGCTTTTTTTGTTTTGTTTGTTGTTGTTGATGCTTTTGTTTTTTGTTGTTTGTTATTGTGTTTTGGTTGTTGATGCTTTTGTTTTGTGTTGTTGTTAATTGTGTTTGTTGTTGTTGATTGGCTTTTGTTTTTGTTGTTGTTATTGTGTTTGCTGTTGTTGTTGGTTGGATTCTTTTGTTGTTTGTGGTTGTTATGGTGTTTGTTTGTTGTTGATGGCTTTTGTTTTGTTGTTATTGTGGTTTGTTGTTTGTTGATGTTTTTGTTATTGTTGTTGTTTTGTTGTTGAAGCGTTTGTGTTTGTGTGTTAATTGTGTTTTGTTGTTGTTGATAGGCTGTAGTACTAGTATTCGTTCCCGAGGCCTGGCCTCAACAAGTCCCGTTTCGTTACTGGTGTTTTGTGTTGTTGTTGTTGTTGTGTTGTTGTTGTCAATTGTTGTTTGTTTGTGTTGATGTAGTTTTTTGTTGATGTATTGTTTTGTAGTAAGTGTTATTGTTTGGTTGTGAGTAGTAATAATATACTTAGTAAGTAGTTTGTTGTTGTTTGTTGTTGTTTTTTCCGTGACGCCAGCGAATAATCCCAATTCCTATGTGGGGGGGGCATTTGTTGTGGTACGTTAGGGAAAAAAGGCTTGAGACCGAGTAAATCATGACCGGTGTAATCTCGATAGACGAAGTAGCAAGGACTTCCAGCGAAGGCAATGAAGTAATAAAGCTACATAGAGCAGTGGTACCATCTGGGCTGCGGGCGTTAGGGCCCCAGAGTGCACAAGGCGGGACCAGGGGAGGAGTGCGTGTGAAACAAGGTGAGCTGTACCCAGAGGGGAGTATTAGCCTGGTCTCGATGTGAACGGGGCTAGGGGGGGAAGAGGAGGCAGGAAAAGCGCGGGGGAAAAAGAGTGAGCCGGGAGTACTACAGTGGGGGGAGAGACACACATTCTGCCATGGGGTGTCCGATTACTTGCAAAGGGGATTGGTTGATATTTTTGGCCCCTCTTCTCCCTCATGCTTATCCCCATTAGGTTTCCAGAATTTAGAAGACGTTTGCCACCATTCGTTTTGACGATTTGAATTCCTTCTCTCACCCGGACTTGGTCAATATTAATGACTTTTCGTGTCATTTAGGTGTCGGCATTTTTTGTTTTTCTCCAGGCGCGCGATAGCGAGGCCTTTGTTTAACCCCCTTCCTGTCCCGGTACGTCTTTTGTATTGATGTCAGCTACATTTAGACGATTTAAATGTAGCTTAGGAAGTATATATGGTAGCTGAAAGGATTATTTGGAGATAGTCTATAGCTTTTTTAATGGTAGACTCCTTCTTAAACGGTAGAAACTCCGTCTATAGTAGGCCAAAAATAAAGTGAAAAGGACGGTATTTCGGTATAAGACGTGGTTAATCACAATAACGACATCTTCGGCCCCCACTCACTCGCACTTGCTCTCAACCCCTCTTTTTTCTCTCTGTCCACACACACACAACAATCTCAGCACACACACACACACATTTTGATAAAGCCTCCACCAACACGACCCAAATTCAAAACCGTCATGGATAACGACGCGATGACCGAGGAAAGCCAAGAATGATAAATGTTAGACCTGACCAGAACCACAAAATTCGATGGAATAAACCTCTGCGAGTTCTAAAACCCGCAACTTTAAAGGTTTTCTATGCAAACGGCTCGTAATCATACGCAATAAATTTTCAGATGTAGCGGAACTAGTGTTTAACAAAAAATATATGATTGTGTTTGGGCATAACAGAATCTTGGCTCATTACCCAAGATAGAGGACTTTCGCAGAGTTATTCACTTCCCCGTTATGTAATATTTGAGAAACCTCCTAATAAATAAAAATGGAGGTTGGCGTTTTTAATTGTTCATATCAAAGAAAGTCTTAACACCCGACCCTCTCGTGTCCAAACCTCAAATTGTGAACGTCCGACACATCTTTTGTGCTACTAAAGAATAATAAAGGTACAAAAATAATACTTGCGTTAATATACAGACCTCCCATCTTCAATCCGTGCAAACTGACCGAGAATTTGACGAACAAATTGCAGATGTAAGTAACTCACAAGATAACCGTAATTTATTGGCGACTGGTTTAATGTTACCTTGGACCAAGTTGGGCGATACTATTACTTCACACTCCGGACATGACTTGTATACGCACTTGCAAGAGAGTTGTCCGCTTTAATCAATTGGTTCTAATGCCAGCACCCGTGGGTAATCCCGTTCTTGACCTTGTACTTGCAACAAAAGAGAGAATTGATAGAGAATTTGTAATGTTTGGTGATGAAGTTCAATAACAGGCTACCATCGTAGCGATAACTTTCACTTTAAAGTTTACTAGTAACGAACCAAATAGTAGCAAGCGAAAAAAGTCCCTAATTTCAAGATAGCAAACTTTCCATAAACTTAGAGCTATGTTTAAAGAAACTGACCTGGAGCTTTTTAATTAACCAATAACGACATAAATACATCTTGGAAGTTTATTCGAAACCACTTTACCTAACAGCCGTGCGCGACTGCATACCATCGAAAATACTGACGTCCAGGCCATAATAATAAGCCCTAAATGGTGGAATAAAGATATTGTCAAACTGCCTGGCTTGCTAAAAACAGGTTGCTAATGATAGATTAAAATCCTCACAAAAAGACGAAGAACGGGTGAAATTTGTAGAGCTACCGACCCCGGGCAAAGCCAAAAGTTAATTAAGCCAAGTAAAAAGACCTTAGAGTTAACTATTTGCGAATCAAAGTCAAACAAACCCGAAAGAATTCTAGAGTTATATCCGAACGAAAAAAGTAGTTTACTTTCACTGTTGGACCGCTAGTCGATGACAAAGGAGAACAACCAAAGAACGAAGTACAAATGAGTGGAATGCCCCTTAATACCTTCTTTGCCACAGTTTTTTACAACAGAAGAACCTCAGTGAGTATCCCTACACCATCGCCGAGTTGTCAGATGGTGATAATTCAGATGTTCTAAGCAAATATCACCGTTACAGAGAGAGAAGTATTAAGAATCGAATTTAGATAAACTCAAGGTAAATCAAACGCCAGGACCTGATACAATCCCGCCTAGAGTTCTAAAGGAAGCTACGAATCAGCTCCCCAAACCACTGACATTCCTATTCAATAAATCCTTGCATTCTGGAACTATGCCTGATCAGTGGAAGCTGACCAGACGTAACACCGATATTCAAAAAAGGCAGCAAATCCCTACCCAGTAACTATCGTCCAATTAGCTTAACCATCAGTTGTATGTAAAATGCTCTAAACGGTCATAAACGAGACAGACTCGTAAATCACCTTAGAGGAAAATAACATACTTACAGATAACTCGAACACGGCTTTCCGTAAAAAACGTTCCGGTTTAACAAACCGCTTAGACTTCTTCCACGATATCCTCAACCTCTACGATGAGAGTAAAGCTGTAGATATTATATACCTTGATTTTCAAAAGGCCTTTTTTACAAAGTTCCCCACAAACGTGTACTGCTAAAACTAAAAGCGCATGGAATACAATACGGTGTGTTGAAAATGGATAGAAAATTGGCTCAGCAACAGAAAGCAAAGTGTAGTCCATAAACGGTAAGGCATCTAAATGTACCAAATTTAAGTAGCGTGGTACCCCAGGGATCGGTACTATGACCAATTCTCTTTCTAATTTACATCAACGACATTATGAGGGTCTCAACACCTGCACACTCTCAAAATTTGCTGACTGATACAAAAATTGCAAAATAGCGTACTCTCAAAAGAACAAGTTGACGATATGCAACACAATCTAAATAAATTGTCATGTTGGGCCCAAATTTTGGCAAATGAGTTTCAATGCGGATAAATTGTAAAGTACTACATGTCGGGATACCTAAATGAGAAAGCAAACTATTCGATGAATGGCACTCAGCTTAAGAATGTACACAGCGAAACTGATCTGGGAGTAACAATAGCGAGTAACCTAAAACCGAGTCAACAATGTATCAGAAGGTGTTAAGAAGGCAAACACAATACTTGGCTTTATAGGCAGGTCATTAATGAAGCATAAATCCAAAGAAGTTATCCTAACCCTTTACAATTCCTTAGGTCCGCCCGCTTCTGGAATACTGCGTTCAATCCTGGTGTCCCTTATTACCAAAAAGATGAACAAGCTAGAACGATTTCAACGTAGAGTATACCAAAATGATACCTAGCCATAAAGCCAAGACCATACGAAGAGCGTCTTAGAGAATTAAATCTATTTCCTTTAACCCCCCAGCGCAGATTAAGGGAGGGCGACTTCATTCAAGTGTTCCAAATCATCAAAGGCATCGACAATATGAACTGTAGTAAGTACTTTCACTATCGACCAATCCTAATTACACGCGGGGGAAACGGTTGGCAAATTATTTGGTAAATCTTTTAACCTACGCACAGAATCTAAGAATTTCTTCTTCAATCGAGGGTGTCAACTTGTGGAATGGGCTTCCCCGAGACGTTATAGATCTGCATCACAGCACCGTTGATTCATTTAAACTCCGCCTAGACAAAGATCTCGCATCAAACCCGCGACATGACTGCGTTTGTAAATGAACAACCTTATCCTCGCCCCAGTTACTAACCCATATGCCCCCTACTACCTACCTAGTCCTGCCACGGTAGTGGCAGGGCAGTAGTTCCCCTTCCAATGTTCCCATTACCCCACTCTAAAATCCACTGTTTGGACACTTGATCCTCAGTGTTTTGGAGGACAAGCAACCTAGAAGGGTCACTAGATCTGTTGTTGCTTGATTTCCTTTGTACTCCTTTGTACACACACACTCTCTCACACACACACACACACACACACTCTCCACCACACACACACACACACACACACACACTCCTCTCACACACACACCACACACAGTCTCTCTCTCTCGTGACATCTCTCTCTCTCGCTCTCTCTCAAGCACTAAGCCCCTACCTCTCTACCCAGCTAAAACCCAGGGAAGTAGGAATTGTCACATCACCCCTCGACTACTGTATGTCATGACTGGCTTCGGATTGTTATTTTTTTACCGCGGACATATTACCGATCATATACACGGTCACATACCGCGCTATATTGTATCTTACGGTACAGATCGCGTCTCGTATGCGCACCTGAATAATTTATTGTTTCACTCAATCCGTAGCCAGGCATTACATCCACAAGGGGTATAGGGAGGATCAGCATACTCGAGAACTACAACAGTTGCAGAGAAGAACACGCATTACAGTTTGCCCACACAAAGCAAGCACCCAAGCATTCAGAAGCACCAATCACTCATCACCACCCGAAATCAATGGCTTCACCACAGATGTTATACTTCCGGACAAGGTCTCTTCACATCAACATCTGGGATAAAGACCTCCAGGTTTGTCTCTTTAACAAACTTCCTCCATTTCATTCCTCATTTGCAAATTTTATAAATATTTATATAATTACCGGTACTTAGTGTTCTCACTAACCTTCAGCTTAAAAAAAAAAAAAAAAAAAAAAATAAAAAAAAAAAAAAATATATATATATATATATATATATACTTATATATTATATATATATATATATATATATATTATGTATATATAATATATATATAATACAGTATATACCGGTATGATATATAATATATATATATACATACGGTATATATAAGCAATGTAAGAAGGTGAAAGTAACATATCTACGAATGATGAATTTTTTTCTATATGTTGTCTACCCAGTCATGTAATTACCTGAGTTTATCTATTATATATTTATTTATATATACCGGTATATATATATACAGTATATATTTATTTTTATCTACTATTAGAGTGTAGGTTACATCGTTAAACATAAAAGATATAGATTGAGAAAAATCAAATCTATTATCGGGACCCAAATCAATACACTCCAAAAAAAAAAAAAAAAATGTTTTTTTTGCTCACTAGATGTGCATTTTTTCTCACATGATCATAACTCCCCCCACCCTCTCTCTCTCTCTCTCTCTCTCTCTCTCTCTCACACACACACACACACACAACACACCACACACAGACAGACACACACACACACACACACACACACACACCACACACACACACACACACAAAACCACCCATACACCCACACACACACTCACTCTAACTCTAACTCTCTCACTCCCTTGAAACATAATAATCCCATTTTCTGTATTAACACTGTGACCCCCCCCCCCCCCCACACACACGGTCAAAAAGTGGCTATTGATCTCAGTGGCAGCAATGGAAGCAGGTCAAAACGCCACACTCCGAAATGGCCACAACCCATAATTCCCACAACCTGAAATTACCACAATCCGAAATAGCGACAATCCGAAACGGCCCCAAACCGAAACCGGAGAGTGGCGGATCTCTGTCACCCTAAGGATCTCTACTGTAGGTTATATAGCGTTGGTCACGTGATCGCCTGCCTCGGGGGGGGGGGGGGAGGAACCATCCAACACTGACAACATTATATACTTCAATTTTCAACACTTTAAGGGGTGGGCCGGTTTTCTGAACCCCTTTCCCCCTTTTGTTGAGCCCCATTATTTTACAGATTTTAAGATGTCCCCCCCCCCCCCACACACACACCCACACACAAAGACACACCATAACCTAATTACACAGGAAATGATATATAGTTATATACAGTGATACTAATCTAGAGGCAAATATAACATACAAGCACATACACTACCACACATCTTCTCTTTCTCTCTCTCTCTACTACTTTCTCTCTTTTTCTCTCTCCCTCTCTACTACTTTCTCTCTCTCTCTCTCTCTCTCTCTCTCTTTCTTCCTCTTCCTCCTCTTTCTCTCTACTTTGTCTTTCTTTCTCTCTTCCTTCCTTCTATCTTTCTTTCTGTCTATCTGTCTCTCTCTCTTTCTGTTTCTTGTCTCTCTCCTTATCTACCTACCTATCTACTACATGATATGATAAACACGGGTACAGCCAATCAGCTTCCTGCATAATAAACAAGGGTACATACAGCCAATCAGCTTCCTGCATGATAACCTAACAGTCACTCACTCGGTGGTTAGCATTATACACTCTGCTAAGCCTATCATGTAATTCAAAACGCCAACAAGCCAATAAACAAACCAGGTAACTGACCACTTGCGAGTTTTGGTCTATAAGAAGTTGGAGCCGTGGCCATCAATATTTAGTGGAATTATCAGCTAAAATACGATCATAAAACATTGACAAATACATAAATACGTCATAAAACATTGACAAATATATAAATACGGTCATAAAACATTGACAAAGATATATACGGTCATAAAACATTGACAAATACATAAATACGGTCATAAAACATTGACAAATACATAATACGGTCATAAAACATTGACAAATATATAAATACGGTCATAAAACATTGACAAATAATACGGTCATAAAACATTGACAAATACATAAATGGTCATAAAACATTGACAATACATAAATACGGTCATAAAACATTGACAAATACATAAATACGGTCATAAAACATTGACAAATACATAAATACGGTCATAAAACATTGACAATACATAAATACGGTCATAAAACATTGACAAATATATAAATACGGTCATAAAACATTGACAAATACATAAATACGGTCATAAAACATTGACAAATACATAAATACGGTCATAAAACATTGACAATACATAAATACGGTCATAAAACATTGACAAATACATAAATACGGTCATAAAACATTGACAATACATAAATACGGTCATAAAACATTGACAATACATAAATACGGTCATAAACATTGACAAATATATAAATACGGTCATAAAACATTTAGAAATACATAAATACGGTGATAAAAAATTGTCAAATAAATAAATACGGTCATAAAACATTGACAAATACATAAATACGGTCATAAAACATTGACAAATACATAAATACGGTCATAAAACATTGACAAATACATAAATACGGTCATAAAACATTGACAAATACATAAATACGGTCATAAAACATTGACAAATATATAAATACGGTCATAAAACATTGACAAATACATAAATACGGTCATAAAACATTGACAAATACATAATACGGTCATAAAACATTGACAAATACATAATACGGTCATAAAACATGACAAATACATAAATACGGTCATAAAACATTGACAAATACATAAATACGGTCATAAAACATTGACAAATACATAAAACCAAATTGATCATACTCTTAAACCATCAGAAACCCACATTGTTATTGCATTTCTCTATAATATCGATGTTCACGGCTCCAACTTCCTTATAGCTTGAAACTTGCAAGTGATCAATTGAATCCTATAATAACCGGTCTAAGTCTCTCCAAAGACAATGATTATGCTTTCCAAGAAGATCGGGGTCACATATTGAGCCGTGCAAACTCCTACATGCCAATAACACCTGGTAACTTAAGGGGAGATTTCCACCTGAAGGATTTTTTTCTGGACCCATTTTTCCCTCATGTTTAGCCCCATAGCTTTTGAGATTTTAAGACGTTCACCCCATTAGTCTGGCGATTTTAAGAACTCTCGCCCCATTTCTGTCAATTTTAAGACCTTTCGTGCCATTTAGGTGTCGATTTTTTCCTGGCGAGCGATAGCGAGACTAATTTAAGAGGAACCGGCCTTTGGCCGGGAATTTTTTTCACCGAAAAATGTACAAATATATCTTGAAAGGGGGTCTAGGGGGAGTAATTTTAAGCTTGATGGAAGTCTAGGGAACCAACTAAAAACCTCCCCTTAATCATGTAATAACCTCTAATTCTCTTCAAAGACAAGGATTATGCTACATATGCTTTCATTAGTTTATTCAAATACATTGGGGTTTGTTATGGATGATTGACGTTACTTTTTTTATTCAAGAAGAAATTGGGTCACACATGAAGCGGTGACAAGTTTTTCCCCTGAGCTTTCTCGAGCAGTGAGTGGACTAGAAAGTGGTCGGGGGCGTCAACCCGCTGTTCACACTACAGCGGGATATATTATGCACATTGCTTGTTGTATATATATATATCTGGAGTGCCACATGTATGGTTGCTTTCATTTAATGAGTTTAGAAGTAAAGTTGGTTGGTGAAAAATATGAAGAAAATAGGTGAAAAATATGAAGAAAATAGGAATATGCAATTTAAAAAAAATGAAACAAAAAAAATAAATAAAAAGGGGTATATGTGCCAGAGTGTATGGATAGATAGATCGAATAGGGGTTAGTTAAGAAATTTACAAGTAAGGTGTGAGTGAAAATAGCTAAAATAAGAAGATATTAACCCTCTCCTACATATGACGCGATTTTGAGCCTATTGGGGATACTTGAAAGCCTTTGTTACCATCATTTTAGAAACCTTAAGTTTTTAGTTACTTCAACCTTTGCAGTTGTCTCTGAGTTAGCTTTGGGCAGAAAACTAATTTGGAGAGGTATTATAAGAGTGAGGACTCTATTTTGTATTGCTAATCTGGCAATCTCTGCGTCATAAGTGCGTGAAAGGGTTACGTCAGCCGCGCGGACTGACTGGCCTACTATGATTAGGTCAAGTCGTATCCTGCCTTCTAGAGGGATATAAAGACGGCCATGGTTCGAGTCCATTCAGAATCATAAAGTATTTTTCGGCTATCCCGATGGAGATGTTTGTATCGTGGTCCCTCCCTAGCCAGGCTGTTTAACTATCACCTTGTGTTAGCCTACACGTACTCTCACAAGTGCATCGGCGTATGTACTATGATGGGAACTCGTCACGGTCGCCAAAGGTCGCCTGTGACCTCGACCGTAGTTAAGGTAGAATAAGCACTGTACTGTACCTAGGTTAAGAAAAACTCTGTAGATTTTCAGCCTCAAGGTCTGCAAGTAAACAATAAAGTAGATGTGCATTTTTCGCATATAAAAGAGGATAAACTTCATACCAACTCTGCGACCTAGAACTTTTAGATTGGTGTTTAATCTCTCCTAGGTAAAAACAGTATACTTTATATATATATATATATATATATATATATATATATATATATATATATATATATATATATATATATATATATATATATATATATATATATATATATATATATATATATATATATATATATATATATATATATATTGAATTTTATTCATATTCACCTTTCACATGGCCTTTGTCTAACAAAAACAAACTATTTGGACAAGTGTCACATTGACCAGCCCAATTTGCCTGCACATTTTGGAGACAATACAATAACCCGGTCAGCACCAGTCTGTCTCTCTTCAATATATACTGGTAAACAGACGATAATATTCAGTTTAAGAAGGACCTCCAGCAATTAACAGACTCCAAACTATCATAATTAACCCATTTTACTACCACAGATCCATCTTAAGCTGCACAAAATCGCCTAAATATACCTAGAATACAAAAAAGTAAAGACGTCGCCGGTACAGGAGGGGTTAAACAGTCTAGGGAAAATGATTAATAGGAATGTGAGGGAGGATAATTTATATAGACACTATTTGTTTTCCTACTTTTATGTCACCCCCCCCCCCCCCCCCCCCCTTCGACCTCAACTACTAGAATATTTGTATGCAATTGATAAATATGTTATTCAATTTAAGTAAAATGCAACTAACGCAGTCAGCTTACCGGAATTTGAGTATTTTTTTAAATTATGAAAGATGACCTTTGACCGTGACCTGTAACCTTGACTTTTCTGTAGGATATAAAATTATATACAGTATATAATTTTTTTTTTTTTTTTTTTTTTTTTTTTGCATTGATAGTCCTCAAAAATAAGCAAGCGTGTCTAATATCATTAAAGCTCATCAGTTAGTTTCAGAGGTATACAAGGAATAGTTGACCTTGACCTTTGACCTTCTTATTACCCACACCCACCCACACCTTTACCCACACACCCACACACACTGAAGGGTACGTATGTAATGTGCTTGTACTAACATTTACACGTACTTAACAACAGGGTAATAAACACGCCCTCTCTCTATCTCTCTCCCCCCCCCCCCTCACACATGCACACTCAATACCACACCCACACACACCTACACACACATACACACACTCTCAATACCACACACACACATCCTGTTTGTATATTATCCCAACCCTTTCATTCGTACTCATGTTTCAATTATGGTATCTGTTGCTTTTTCTCTCTCTTGACACACACACACACACACACACACACACACACACACACACACACACACACACACACACACATATATACACACACACACACCTAGCCTGTTTTTCACCGCACCCAGTCATTCACACTCCTGTTTCAATTACTCTCTCTCTCTCAGCCGGCCTTTTTGTCACCCCACTCATTCATCCGCACTCATGTTTCAATTATAGTGTATTTGAGCTTTCTTTCTTTTACACACACACACACATTCATTCACATGTTTCAATTAGTCTCTCTCTCTCTCTCTCTCTCTCTCTCTCTCTCTCTCTCTCTCTCTCTCTCTCTCTCTCTTGCACATAAACACGCATCATTCACAACCCCCCCCCCCCCCCCCCCGCCTGTTTTAGACCCCACTCGTTCATTCACACCAGGTTTCAATATTACTCTTACTCTCTCACACACACACACAGTCTCTCATTCACACACTCACTCTTTCAAACACACACCCACATACTCTCTCCCCCTCCCCCTCTCTCTCTCTCTCCACACACCCTCAGTCATTCACCTCTTCCTCACCTTCCCTTGTACCTGCCATAATAATATATTCAGATTATCAGGTAAGGTCTAAGGGTCCGAGTGTCCTGTCATATCATTTTACTGTATGCACTGTTTCTTAAGGGGACATGGGCCGGTTTTCTGGACCACTCTCTCCCTCATGTTTAGCCCCATTAGTTTTCAGATGTTAAGATGTTTGCCCCATTAGTTAGTCGATTTTAAGACCTTTCGCCCCATTTCGTCGTCAATATTTAGACCTTTCGTGCTATTTAGGTGTCGATTTTTTTCCCTGGCGAACGATAGTGAGCCTGTAATGTTGGAAGAACCGGCCTTCGGCCGGGAAATTTGTCTACCGAAAAATGTACAAATTAATCTAGAAGGGGGATCTAATGGATGTTTTTTTGTTTTTTTAAATTTGATGGAGGTCTAGGGAGGAAACTAGAAACAATAATGAATACATGCAAAAATCGCCCAAAAAGTGAAGTTAGGCGGTTCATTGCCTCCACCAGCGACTTTGGGGGTACCGGGTATTATGAAATTGTATTATATTAGTATTTGAGGATCTTGCTTGCTTTTGTCATTTTCGTGCATTGTATATTAGTTTTTTCCCAAAACTAACAAAAATGCCTCCACCTCTTTACACCTCCCTCCACCTCTTTACACCTCTCTCTACCTCTTTACACCTCCCTCCACCTCTTTATACATCCCTCCACCTCTTTATACCTCCCTCCACCTCTTTACACCTCCCTACACATCCCTCCACATCTTTACACCTCCCTACACAACCCTCCACCTCTTTACAACTCCCTCCACTTCTTTACACCTCCCTCCACCTCTTTATACCTCCCTCCACTTCATTCACCCTCTCTCTACCTCCCTCCACTTCTCTCCATATCCCTCCAACTCCCCCCACATCCCTCCACCTCCCCCCATATCCCTCCACTTCTCTCCATATCCCTCCACCTCCCCCCACATCCCTCCACCTCCCCCCATATCCCTCCACTTCTCTCAATATCCCTCCACCTCCCCCCATATCCTTCCACCTCCTTCACCTCCATTCTCCTTCCACCTCCTTTCATACGCAATAAATTTTCAGATTTAGAGGAACTAGTGTTTACAGAAAATTATGATGTGATTGGCATAACAGAATCTTGGCTCAATACACAAG
The DNA here is from genome assembly GCA_032716605.1 of Paralithodes platypus. NCBI lineage: Eukaryota > Metazoa > Arthropoda > Malacostraca > Decapoda > Lithodidae > Paralithodes > Paralithodes platypus. The sequence goes on from CM064507.1 coordinate 42,795,689, forward strand.
ATAGAGACTTTTTAGCAGAGTATTCACTTCCCGGTTATGTAATGTTTGAGAACAGCCGAATAAATAAAAATGGAGGTGGCGTTTTATTTTATATCAAAGAAAGTCTTAACCCGACCCTCGTGTCAAAACCTCAAATTGTGAACGTCGACACATCTTTTGTGCTAATAAAGAATAATAAAGGTACAAAAATAATACTTGCGTTAATATACAGACCTCCAGCTCAATCAGTGCAAACTGACCGAGAAATTTACGAACAAATTGCAGATGTAAGTAACTCACAAGATACCGTAATTTTTGGCGACTTTAATTTACCTGTGACCAAGTGGGGCGATACTCTTACTTCACACTCCGGACATGACTTGTATACGAACCTGCAAGAGAGTTCGCTTTATCAATTTGTTCGAATGCCGACCCGTGGTAATAACGTTCTTGACATTGTACTTGCAACAAAAGAAGAATTGATAGAGAATTTGAATGTTGGTGATGAATTCAGTAACAGCGACCATCGTACGATAACTTTCACTTTAAAGTTTACTAGTAACGAACCAAATAGTAGCATCGAAAAAGTCCCTAATTTCAAGAAAGCAAACTTCCATAAACTTAGAGCTATGTTTAAAGAAACTGACTGGAGCTTTTTAATTAACAATAACGACATAAATACATCTTGGAAGTTATTCGAAACCACTTACCTAAAAGCAGTGCAAGACTGCATACCATCGAAAATACGGCGTCCAGGCCATAATAATAAGCCCAAATGGTGGAATAAAGATATTTCAAACTGCCTGCTTGCTAAAAAATGTGCTAATGATAGATTAAAATCCTCACAAAATGACGAAGAACGGGTGAAATTTGTAGAGCTACGACGCAAAGCCAAAAAGTTAATTAAGCAAAGTAAAAAGACCTTAGAGTTACATATTGCGAATCAAAGTAAAACAAACCCGAAAGAATTCTATAGTTATAGCAGAAAAAAAAAGTAGTTACTTCAACTGTTGGACCGTTAGTCGATGAAAAAGGAGAATACACCAAAGACGAAGTACAAATGAGTAATGCCCTCAATACCTTCTTTGCATCAGTTTTTACAACAGAAGACCTCAGTGATATCCCTACACCATCGCCGATTCAGATTGATAATTCAGATGTTCTAAGCAATATCACCGTTACAGAGAGAGAAGTATTGAATTGTTTAGATAAACTCAAGGTAAATAAAACGCCAGGACCTGATACAATCTCGCCTAGAGTTCTAAAGGAAGCTAAGAATGAGCTCTCCAAACCACTGACATTACTATTCAATAAATCCTTGCAGTCTGGAACTATGCCTGATCAGTGGAAGCTAGCCAACGTAACACCGATATTCAAAAAAGGCAGCAAATCCCTACCCAGTAACTATCGTCCAATTAGCTTAACCTCAGTTGTATGTAAGATGCTAGAAACGGTCATACGAGACAGACTCGTAAATCACTTGGAGGAAAATAACATACTTAAAGATACTCAACACGGCTTTCGTAAAAACGTTCCTGTTTAACAAACCTCTTAGACTTCTTCCACGATATCCTCAACCTCTACGATGAGAGTAAAGCTGTAGATATTATATACCTTGATTTTCAAAAGGCCTTTGACAAAGTTCCCCACAAACGTTTACTGCTAAAACTAAAAGCGCATGGAATACAAGACGGTGTGTTGAAATGGATAGAAAATTGGCTCAGCACAGAAAGCAAAGGGTAGTCATAAACGGTAAGGCATCTAAATGGACCAATGTAAGTAGCGGGGTACCCCAGGGATCGGTACTAGGACCAATTCTCTTTCTAATTTACATCAACGACATAGATGAGGGTCTCACCTGCACAATCTCAAAATTTGCTGACGATACAAAAATTGCAATAGCGTACTCTCAAAAGAACAAGTTGACGATATGCAACACAATCTAGATAAATTGTCATGTTGGGCCCAAATTTGGCAAATGAGTTTCAATGCGGATAAATGTAAAGTACTACATGTCGGATACCTAAATGAGAAAGCAAACTATTCGATGAATGGCACTCCGCTTAAGAATGTAAACAGAGAAACTGATCTGGGAGTAACAATATCGAGTAACCTAAAACCGAGTCAACAATGTTCAGAAGTTGTTAAGAAGGCAAACAAAATAATTGGCTTTATAGGCAGGTCATTTGAGCATAAATCCAAAGAAGTTATCCTAACCCTTTACAATTCCTTAGTCCGCCCTCTTCTGGAATACTGCGTTCAATCCTGGTGCCCTTATTACCAAAAAGATATAAACAAGCTAGAACGAGTTCAACGTAGAGTTACCAAAATGATACCTAGCCTAAAGAACAAACCATACGAAGAGCGTCTTAGAGAATTAAATCTATTTCCTTTAACCCAACGCAGATTAAGAGGCGACTTAATTCAAGTGTTCAAAATCATCAAAGGCATCGACAATATGAACTGTAGTAAGTACTTCACTATCGACCAATCTAATTACACGCGGGGAAACGGTTGCAAAATTATTGGTAAATCTTTTAACTCGCACGAATCTAAGAATTTCTTCTTCAATCGAGTTGTCAACTTGTGGAATGGGCTTCCCCGAGACGTTATAGACTGCAGCACCGTTGATTCATTTAAATTCCGCCTAGACAAATATCTCGCATCAAACCCGCGACTGACTGCGTTTGTAAATGAATAACTTTATCCTCCCCTCAGTTACTAACCCATGTCCCCTACTAACTTCCTAGTCCTGCCACGTTAGTGGCAGGGCAGTAGTTCCCTTTCCAATGTTCCCTTACCCACTCTAAACCACTGTTTGGACACTTGATCCTCAGTGTTTTGGAGGACAAGCAACCTAGAAGGGTCACTAGATCTGTTGTTGCTTGATTTCCTTTGTACTCCTTTGTACCTCTCTCTTCGTATTCGCTTCTTGTGTGCTTTCTTCCCTGCTGTCCTTTCCTTCCACTATTCTTTAATTGGGGTTCTACTATCTCTGTTAAAATTAAATACTGACCACCTCGCCTGGATCGTAAGGTTTGTGTGATCAGTGTATCTATGTAAATCTATGTAAATATCGGTCTGTACGATCTCCTTCATTCCTCTTCGTGTATCTTCCTGCTCTGCAAAATACAAAATAATAATAATAATACAAATACAAATCTATATAATATTTACGGTTGTCTGTTCTTTATATAATATTTACGGTTGTCTGTCTGTCTGTCTGTGCTTTATATAATATTTACGGTTGTCTTTCTGTCTGTTCTTTATATAATATTTACGGTTGTCTGTCTGTCTGTCTGTGCTTTATATAATATTTACGGTTGTCTTTCTGTCTGTTCTTTATATAATATTTACGGTTGTCTGTCTGTCTGTCTGTTCTTTATATAATATTTACGGTTGTCTGTCTGTCTGTTCTTTATATAATATTTACGGTTGTCTGTCTGTCTGTTCTTTATAGGCGGCCGCAGTTTTGGACCTGGGGAGCTGAAACTTTGCATGTGGGTGTCAATTGACCTGGGTCAGGTCATAGAGGGGTCCCCAGGGTGAAAGGGCCGAGAAATGGCGCGAAATTGGAAAAAGGGCCGTTGGGGCAAAGGATGCCTCCGATCGAAAAGTTGTATGGAACGAAATTGTTTCGCAGCCCCCCAAAATGGGGGTACGGATGAGGTCAGATCAAAAATCGGAGTCATTTAGCGGCCGAAATATGTCGCCGTTAATGATGCACAGGGAGGTCAAGGCCTTATTGGTATTAGGTTGATGGTATTTGTGGTGTGTAGTGATGGTGATTATGGTGATTACCCGGGCAACGCCGGGTACCCCTGCTAGTAATAAATACAGTAATGTAAAACAATGTCCTGTTTAGTACCTCTTTCTCTCTCCCTCTTTACCCCCCCCCCATGCTCCAGGAAGTAAGGTAGGTAGGAGGATTTATGAAAAATTAAAGCAGAAATAATCAATGACTCCACCTGACGCAATGATCTCTCTCCCTCCCTCCCCCTCCCCCCCCCCCTTTTCCCTCTCTCTCTCTCTCTCTCTCTCACTCCGAAATCCTACATCCCCATCACCCCCCCCCCTTCCCTCTCCCCTCTCTCCTCTCTCTCTCTCTCTCCTCTCTCTTCTCTCTCTCTCTCGATCGTCTCCTCGCTCTCTCTCTCTCTCTCGCTCCTCTCTCTCCTCTCAGTATTATATACAGTTGTTTCTCAAACTTCGTCCTTTACTATAAAGTTTCCCAGTATAATTGTTTTACATTTTTGCTGGGGGAGCCTTCTTTCCCCAACTTTAATTTCATCCACGATAACGGTCGGAGGGAGAGGTGGGTGGGAAGAGAGCCTTCTGCTTTGCTATCCTTGCCTTCCACTTTGTAGCACATTTTATTCTACCATTAAGTCCGGACTACCTAGTAGGAACAGCAAGGTCTGTGTAGTCTGTGTTTTTTATGTAACTCTATGTAACTCTCCCTCTCTATCCTCTCCCTCTGTCTCCCTTTTCCCTCCATCTTTCTCTTTCTCTCTCCCTCCCCCCTCCCCCTCTATTCAGCTCACCCCTTTCCCCCTCCCTGCTTTGACTCTCCTCTGCCCCCTCTCCCTTCCTCCCCCCCTCCCCCTCTCACGTCCCCTCACACTCTCGCTCCATCCCTTTATTCTCCTTCTATCCCTTTATTCTCTCTCTATCCTTTTATTATACATATATATATATATATCCCTTTATTCTCTCTCTATCCCTTTATTATGTATCTATCCCTTTATTCACTCTCCTCCTCAATCTCTTTCTGCTATCTCTGTTTTACCTCCCTCCCCTTCCTCTCTTTCTTCCACCCCCTCCCCCCCCCTTCCTCTCTTTCCTCCTCCCCACTCTCTCTCTTTCCTCCTCCCCACTCTCTCTCTTTCCTCCACCCCCTCCCTCTCTTTCCTCCTCCCCCCTTCCTCTCTTTCCTCCTCCCCACTTCCTCTCTTTCCTCCTCCCCCCTTCCTCTCTTTCCTCCTCCCCACTCTCTCTCCTTTTCCTCCTCCCCACCTCCTCTCTTTTCCTCCACCCCCCCTCCCTCTCTTTCCTCCTCCCACCTTCCTCTTCTTTCCTCCTCCACCCGTCCTCTCTATTCCCCTCCCCCGCCCCTCTTTTCCTCCTCCCCACTCTCTCTCTTCCCTCCACCCCCTCCCCTCTCTTTCCTCTCTCCCCCCTTCCTCTCTCCCTTTCCTCCTCCCCCTTCCTCCCTCTTTCCTCCTCCCCCCTCCTCCTTTCCCTCCCCCCTTCCTCTCTTTCCTCCTCCCCCCTTCCTCTCTTTCCTCCACCCCCTCCCTCTCTTTCCTCCACCCCCTCCCTCTCTTTCCTCCTCCCCCCACTTCCGTCCTCTCTTTCCTCCCCCCCCTTCCTCCTCTTTCCTCCTCCCGCCCTTCCTTTCTTTCAGTTCCTCCTCCCCCTTCCTCTCTTTCCTCCACCCCTTCCTCTCTTTTTCCTCCTCCCCCCCCCCTTCCTCTCTTTCCTCCCCCCCCCTCCCCTCTTTCCCTCACCCCCCCCTCTCTTTCCTCCTTCCCAAGTCCGCTTTCCTCCCACCCCGCCCTCTCTTTTCCTCCACCCCTTCCTCTCTTTTCCTTCCTTTTCCTCCACCCCTTCCTCTCTTTTCCCCCTCCACCCCCCCCCCTTCCTCTCTTTTCCCCTCCTCATCACCCCTCCCCGCTGGTTCCCTCCTCCCCGCCTCTCCTCGTCCCCTTCTCTCGTTTCCTCCTCACCCCTCCGCGTGCTCTGTCCTCTCCACCCCTTCCTCCTCCCCACTTCCTCTCTTTCCTCCTCCCCCCCCCTTCCCCCCCACCTTTCCTCTCTTTCCCTCTCTCCCTTGCGCTTGTTCCCCCGCTCCCTGTATTCCCTCACCCATCCTTTCCGTCCTCCTTCCCCCCCTCCATTTCCTCCCCTCCTTCCTCCCCCACCCCCCTTAGACCTTTACCATGAACCACCATAGGCTACCATCACCCCACCCTCCAAGGATAGGTCGCTCCTACAAACAACTATACTCCATTGTTTTCAGCTGTTGGTAAATTGCCACATAATCATCTTAGTTGGTTATTACGAAGATTTGGTTGCGAAATGTGTTGCTGATTGTGAAACCCGGGCAACGCGATAATGCAGAGACAAAATAGTTTCCTATTTTAGCATTAAGTATTGAGAAATCAGGTGCTGATGATGATGATTATGATAGTGATCGTCGTGGTGATGATAGGTATGTTGATGGTGATGTTGATAATGATGACGATGACGATGGTGGTGGTGGTGATGTTAATGATGATTATTACAACACAAAAGAGTTCTTAGGAAATAATATTCTAGCGACAATAATAAATTCATAATCCTCTCAGGTTCTAGGCGAGGCATCAAGTTACTATTTCCCCCCTCCTCTTCCTCCTAGGACACTTACATTCCAGCCTTGCCTCCACACACGCCCACGGTGGTATTAAGGGGAGATTTTCACTTAAGAGTTTTTTGTTTTTTGTTTTTCTGGGCCCCCTTCTCCCTCGTGTTTAGCCCCATTAGTTTCATTATATTAGTTTGCCTATTTTAAGGAAGGGGAGATTTCCACTTGAGGGACTTTTTTGTTGATGACCCCTTTCTCCCTTATGTCTAGCCCCATTGCTTTTGAGATTTTATAACGTTCGCCCCAGTAGTTTGGCGATTTTAAGAATTTCCGCCTCATTCTGTCGATTTTAAGACCTTTCGTGCCATTTAGGTGTCGATTTTATCCTGGCGAGCGATAGCGAGCCTGTAATTTAAGAGTAACCGGCCTTCGGCCGGGAAATTTTTCTACCGAAAAATGTACACATTTATCTTGAAAGAGGGTCAAGGGGTGAAATTTTAAGATTGCTGGAGGAGTAGGAAACAAACTAAAAACCTCCCCTTAAGACCATATGCCCCATATCTGTCAATTTTTAATCCTGTCATGCCATTTAGGTGTCGATTTTGTTCTGGCGAGGGGTAACGAGCCTGTAATTTAGGGGGAACCGGCCTTCAGCCACGACATTATGCTACCGAAAAATGTACACATTTATCTTGAAAGGAGGTCTAGTGGGTATTTTTATAAACTTGATGGAGGTCAAGGAAGTAAACTAAAAAACCTCCCCTTATAATCCTGCAGTCAGTGCTTGTATTCATCAGCATCATCAACCATGACTTGGTCTATCCTGGGTAGTTGTCTCATAGTTAACAGAGATTGACCAACTTCAGCCATATTGGAGCCACTGGTGTCATTAGCCTCTTCTTTACACTGCAATATATCCTTGTCTGCAATAAACACTTTGCAACACCACCAGTACAATATATCCTTGTCTGCAATAAACACTTTGCAACACCACCAGTACAAGATATACACCTTGATCTGTGAATCCATATCCTACATGACCAACAAATATACGAACACCATTTTGATTGGAAATTACGTCACCAAGATGCTGTCCTAAGAAAGGGACGCCTGCAAAGCGTCAACACTATTCCAAGGGTGTCAGTACATCAATACATCAAAACTATTCCAAGGGTGTCAGTACATCAATACATCAAAAACCCAATCTTTTCAAAGCATCAAAAAGTTGGACCTTTTCAATTTGACAAAAGGCTGAAACTGACTGGATGATATCATATCATCAAAAATAGTTAGGGGTTAACATTAGCCTAACAACCTTACCTTACCTAACCTAGTAAGAATGGGGTTAACATTAGCCTAACCTAACAACCTTACCTAACCTAACCTAGTAAGAATGGGGTCACATAGCCAAAAACCCTAACCTAAACCTAGTAAGAATGGGGTTAACATTAGCCTAACCTAACAACCTTACCTAACCTAACCTAGTAAGAATGGGGTTAACATTAGCCTAACCTAACAACCTTACCTAACCTAACCTAGTAAGAATGGGGTTAACATTTTTGATACATCGATGACTTCAAACTTTTGATGCATTGAAGTGATATACACTTTTTTACACATTGATATAATCTGGGGAAAAACTGGTTTTTGACAAAATGAACACATCTGGAAAATTTGATGTACTGAGAGCTTTTTGCAGATTTGATGAAATGATAGGATCAGTTTTTGACGCTTTGATGCTCCCCGCTAAGAAATATAATGGCTAGTCTCTGTTATTAAAGGATCTCTACGGGTGGGAAACCCTCTGTTGATAGTTGGCCGAAGCCGTAACGCCTCCAGGTTACTTCGTCCGGACACTCCGTCCTTTTGACCCTGCCATTGTGTTCCTTCTACTACATGCAAGTGTTGTTCTTTATCGTATAATTTCCTACTTTCTTCATTAAGGGGGGGTGACCTGTTTTCTTTCCCTCTCCTTTTCTCTCTTTCTCTGGCTTGTATCCATTCGGCCCCATTCAGCCTACTGTTTTAAGACGTTTACCCTCATCCAAGTGTCAATATTTTCCTGGCGAGCGGTAGCGAGCCACCATATATATATTTTTGTTTTGACAGCAAGCTAAATTTGTACATTTTTCGATAGAAAAATTTCTCCGGCGAAGCCGGATTTATCCATACAATGCTGGCTCGCTATCGCTCGCCAGGGTGAAATCTACACCTGGATGGGGATAAACGTCTTAAAACAGTTGGCTGAATGGGGCCAAATGGATGCAAGTCCGAGAAAGAGAGAAAAGGTGAGAAAGAGAAACACAACAGGTCAATCCTCTTAAACCATTAGGGATCTGTTACCACAAACTATCCCTCTCATTTGGTGCCATGTTGTACCCTTCATATATATACACCCTATATGTGTACCCTTCATATATATACCCTATATGTGTACCCTTCATATATATACCCTATATGTGTACCCTTCATATATATACCCTATATGTGTACCCTTCATATATATACCCTATATGTGTACCCTTCATATATATACCCTATATGTGTACCCTTCATATATATACCCTATATGTACCCTTGCATATAATATACCCTATCAAAATCAGTGACACAACCCTTTACACTTTCTGCCAATTGGTAAATAAGAGGGAACTACAGCCATTCCTAAGCCTGCCCCCCCCCCCCTCCCATACACACACACACACACACACACACACACACACACACACACACACTTCTTTCCAACACACCTAAATTACCTATGCCGTCCCTTGATTTTGGCTCTCTGTGACGCTCTTTCAACCTTGGAGGGGACACTTGTTACAGGCATCTTTGCTTTTTTGTCTCCCTTCATGCACATAGGAAAAACAAAAAACAATAAGCTATCACCATAGCATTACTTAACCCCTACCGTACCGTCGACGTCTTTTCAATTTTATTCTAGCTATTATTAGACCATGTTTTTCAGTTTAACATGGGCCTCCAGCAATTAACAGGCTTCGAACTATTCTCCTTAAGGGCAGATATCCACTTGAGGGATTTTTTTCGGGACTCCTTTCTCCCTCATGTTTAGCCCCATTGCTTTTCTAATTTTAAGACGTTCGCCCCATTAGTTTAGCGATGTTAAGAACTTTCACCCCATATTAAGACCTTTCATGCCATTCAGGTGTCAATTTTGTCCTGACGAGCGATAGCGAGCCTGTAAATTAAGAGGAACCGGCCTTTGGCCGGGACATTTCTCTACCGAAAAATGTACAAATTTATCTTGAAAGGGACTCAAGGGGGTGTAATTTTAAGCTTGATGGAGGTCTAGGGAACAAACTAAATACCTCCCCTTAACTCTTTTTACTACCACACATTCTTCTTATATTGCACAACATAGTCTAAATATAGCTAGAATTAAATTTAGGAGACGTCGCCGGTACAGAAGGGGTTAAGGGAGGATGGTTCACTTTTGGGGCGATTTTTGCATGTATTCATTATTTTTCTAGTTTCCTCCCTAGACCTCCATCATTTTTGCATGTATTCATTATTTTTCTAGTTTCCTCCCTAGACCTCCATCATTTTTGCATGTATTCATTATTTTTCTAGTTTCCTCCCCAGGACTCCATCATTTTTGCATGTATTCATTATTTTTCTAGTTTCCTCCCTAGACCTCCATCATTTTTGCATGTATTCATTATTTTTCTAGTTTCCTCCCTAGACCTCCGTCATTTTTGCATGTATTCATTATTTTTCTAGTTTTCTCCCCAGACCTCCATAATTTTTGCATGTATTCATTATTTTTCTAGTTTCCTCCCTAGACCTCCATCATTTTTGCATGTATTCATTATTTTTCTAGTTTCCTCCCCAGGACTCCATCATTTTTGCATGTATTCATTATTTTTCTAGTTTCCTCCCTAGACCTCCGTCATTTTTGCATGTATTCATTATTTTTCTAGTTTCCTCCCCAGACCTCCATAATTTTTGCATGTATTCATTATTTTTCTAGTTTCCTCCCTAGACCTCCATCATTTTTGCATGTATTCATTATTTTTCTAGTTTCCTCCCCAGACCTCCATCATTTTTGCATGTATTCATTATTTTTCTAGTTTCCTCCCTAGACCTCCATCAAATTAAAAAAAACATCCATTAGATCCCCCTTCTAGATTAATTTGTACATTTTTCGGTAGAAAAAAATTCCGGCCGAAGGCCGGTTCTTCCGACATTACAGGTTCACTATCGTTCGCCAGGGAAAAAATCGACACCTAAATAGCACGAAAGGTCTAAATATTGTCGAAGAAGTGGGGCGAAAGGTCTTAAAATCGACTAACTAATGGGGCAAACATTTTAACATCTGAAAACTAATGGGGCTAAACACGAGGAAGAAGGGAGGCCAGACAAACGGCCCATGTCCCCCTTAACCTTGAAACAACAACACTCGTCTACAGTCATCGAGGGAACTGAATGCATAACAACAATACTGGTTCTGCACGGGTCAAAATTATTGCGCCTTAAGGGGAGAGATAGCGACTTGAGGGATTTTTTTTTTTCTGGACCCCTTTCTCCCTCATGTTTAGCCCCATTGCTTTTGAGATTTTAAGATAGTCGCCCCATTAGTTTGGCGATTTTAAGAACTTTCGCCCCATTTCCGTCAATTTTAAGACCTTTCGTGCAATTTAGGTGTCGATTTTATCCTGGCGAGCGATAGCGAGCCTGTAATTTAAGAGCAACCGGCTTTCAGCCGGGACATTTTTCTACCGAAAAATGTACACATTTATCTTGAAAGGGGCCCTCAAGGGGGTGTAATCTTAAGCTTGATGGATATCTAGGGACCAAACTAAACACCTCCCCTTAATTAAGGGGTCAGTGGTTATTTTTGGGGTCTATTTGTCTATATATTCATTTATGTTTTAGTTTCCGCCCTAGACCTCCATCAAACTTTAAAAAAAAAAAAAAAAACATCCATTAGATCCCCCTTCGAGATTAATTTGTACATTTGCCGGTAGAAAAACATAATTGCCGAAAGTCGGTACCTCCACAATGACACGCTTGCTATCGCTCGCCAGGAAAAAAGGAAATCGACACCTAAAGGGCACGAAAGGTCTTAATATTGACAAAGAAATGGAGCGAAAGGTCTTAAAATTGACAAAGAAATGGGGAGAAAGGTCTTAAAATTGACAAAGAAATGGGGCGAAAGGTCTTAAAATTGACAAAGAAATGGGGCGAAAGGTCTTAAAATTGACAAAGAAATGGGGTGAAAGGTCTTAAAATTGACAAAAAAATTGGGGCGAAAGGTCTTAAAATTGACAAACTAATGGCAAAACGTCTTAAAATCTCAAAACTAATGAGGATAAGCATGAGGAAGAAAGGGGACCAGAAAAACTGCTCATCTTACAAATGACCATCTTCTTGATACTCTTTCTCTCCCCGTATTTTCCCGCCGGTGTTCTTCCCCTTGTAGAAGAGATCCGGGTGGTGGTGGGGGTGATAGTGCCCCATGAATCGTTACTTTTAAGACGTTGGCCCCCATCGGTTTCAGGATTTTAAGACTTCGCCCCATTTCTTTGTCAATATTAAGTCCTTTTGAGCCAGTTAGGTGCCGATTTTTTTTTGCCTGGCGAGCGATAGCAAGCCTGTATTTTAGGAGGAACCGGCCTTCAAGCCTGGACAGTTCTACCGAAAGTTATGCACAACTTGTTCATGAAGGGGGGGGGGGGGGGGGGTCCTGGGGGCGTTTATTAAAGATTGATAGATGTTAAAAAAAAAAAAAAAAAAAAAAATGGTACTTAAAAAATAGGCTAAATAAATAAATAAATAAATAAATAATAAATTAATAAACGACCCCCCCCCCCCCCCTTAATGCAATACATTCTGGTCCTACACGGGTCAAAATTACCCCTTTAATATTCTTTCCCTCCCCGTATTTTCCCCCCACTACAGCGGAGATTCGGGTGCATGCATGCATGGTGGTCATGTTCGCGCCCCATGAATCGTCAGTTCTTCAAGGTGCCCCGTAGCCCCCGGAGAGGGTAGGATATATATGAGCCTAGGCATTAACATCTGTCCAAGCAATATAGACTCAAGGGGCTCTAATGGCCCTAATTGTTAGATTCATGTACTGGGGGCCTTCAAGGGAGACCGAGGCGGGAATGCAAGATAGATAGGATAATTTTTTCCCACTGACGGTAAATTGCCATCTTACTATCTTGGTTACTCATTTGTTTCGTAGATCATGTAGCGAAATATGTTCTTAATTATGATAACTTGATATGAATTATTATGAATGCTTGATAGCGTAATGCGTAAATACCCGGAAGTTCGGTGTGAGTATCCTAGGTTCGAGTCCTTGGAGTGCCACATGTATTTGTTGATTTTCGGTGTGAGTATCCTAGGTTCGAGTCCTTGGAGTGCCATATGTATTTATTGATTTAGGTGTGAGTATCCTAGGTTCGAGTCCTTGGAGTGCCATATGTATGTGTTGATTTCTGTAAGTGTCCTAGGTTCGAGTCCTTGGAGTGCCATATGTATTTATTGATTTAGGTGTGAGTATCCTAGGTTCGAGTCCTTGGAGGGCCACATGTATTTGTTGATTTCATTGATTGAGTTTAGAAGTAAAGTAGGTTGATGACAAAATATGAATTGATACGACGCAGAGACATAGTAGTTTAATTTTCTTCCAGGGGACACTTGAGGCAGAAGCGCAAGACACGCCAGTTTTTGTCATTTATGTGTGTGCATTATCTCTGCCAACCGAAGTGTGCTGAGATTATGTGATCGTCACTGTTTGTTTGTCTGGTCCGGCTGTCTGTTTGTGGTTTGTTAGTAGGATTTCTCAAAAGTATGACATATTAAGATCAAACTTCTTCCGAACCCTCACAATTCCCAAATATTAAGAGGAGATGGGTCGTTTTTCTATTACCCCTTCTTCCTCATGTTTAGCCCCTTTAGTTTTCAGATTTTAAGACGTTCGGCCCATTAGTTTGGCAATTTGAAGACCCTTCGACCCAATTATTTGTCAATATCAAGAAGTTTCGTGTTATTTAGGTGTCGATTTTTTCCTGTCGAGCGATAGTGAGCCTCTAATTTAAGAGGAACCGGCCTTCGGCCTAAAAATTTACAAATTTATCTTGAAGGAGGGTCACGAAGGGGTGATATATCATTGAGGTCTAGGTAGGAAACTAAGAAAATACTAAAAAAGGTCCACAAATGAGCCAATAAATACTAAAAAAAGATCCACAAATGAGCCAATAAATACGAAAAAGGTCTACAAATGAGCCAATAAAGAGGCCCATCCCCCCTTACCAAGCTGCGATGCTCAAACGGCTGTGACCTAAAACACTCCCAGACCATAATGGCCTTAAGGGGAGGTATTTAGTTTATTCCCTAGACCTCCATCAAGCTTAGAATTACACCCCCTTGACCTCCTTTCAATATAAATGTGTACATTTTTCGGTAGAAAAATGTCCCGGCCGAAGGCCGATTCCTCTTAAATTACAGGCTCGCTATCGCTCGCCAGAAAAAAATCGACACCTAAATGGCACGAAAGGTCTTAAAATTGACAGAAATGGGGCGAAATGTCTTAAAATAGCCAAATTAATCGGGCAAACGTCTTAAAATTTCAAAAGCAATGGGGCTAAACATGATAGAGAAAGGGGTCAAGAAAAAAATCCCTCAAGTGGAAATCTGCCCTTAAGTCAAAGTATCATAGGACCAAATATGACTGCTCAACACGTATCGGCCACGGACCCAAATGGCCGCGGATCAATAGGATCACTCGGCCAGAATCGATCAGACCTGTTTGACCGCTTGGACCAGCCCATATCGGCTACGAACTAACACGGCCACAGACCAAATCAGCATTTGTATTTACAATACAAAAATCAATCCTTAATCTTCTCTCAATATTCTTGGTGTCTCTTTTTCTTCTGCTCTCATTTGGAAGGACCATATTACCAGTCTTGCTAAGGCAGCCTCCCAGAAGCTGGGTGTGCTCAACCGCCTTAGGGGGTTCTTTTCCCCTGCACAGCTTCTTGCTCTGTACAGGGGCATAGTGCGTCCTTGTATTGAGTATTGTTCACATGTGTGGGGAGGTTCCTCTCACACCACTCTCCTAGACAAAGTTGTAAGGAAGGCCTTTTGTATCATTAACTCCCGTCCACTCACCAACTCTCTGCAATCTCTCTCCGCCGCAATGTTGCATCTCTCTCGCTATTCTATCGCTACTATAATAATCAGTGTTCCTCAGAGCTTTCCCAGTGTATACCACCTCCTTTACGTAGGTCACGTGGTACCCGTCTTGCAACTCAATCCCAACCCTACTCTGTGTAACTCTCCAACCCAAGAGTGAAACGTTACTCTCAAACTTTCTTCTACTCAACAGCTGAGCTCTGGAACTCTCTCCCAGAATCAGTCTTTCCCTCTTCCTATGACTTAAATTGCTTCAAACTCCGTGTGTCCAGGCATTTTGGCTCGAACGTCCCTTGATTTTGGCCCTGTCACTCTTTCAACTATGGGGGAGGCACTCGCTATAGGCAGTACTGCCTTTTGCCTCCCTTAATCACATAGAAAAAACAATTAAGATTCTGCTGAGTTCGGGAGTGAGCCTGTGTAACTTAGAGGGAACCATCTACCGAAAAATGTACACATTTAACTCAAAGGGGGTCTTTGGGGGTCTTTTTTGTTTTTAAGTTTTATAGAGGTCTAAGGGAGCAAGGAAAAAACCAAATAAAATAAAACAAATAAATATATATGAATTAATAAATATATATGAATTCATAAATATATATGAATTCATAAATATATATGAATTAATAAATATATATGAATTCATAAATAAACCCATAAGTAAAACACAAGAATAAAACACTCCTTAACCCTATTAGGTGCAGGGCTGGCCAATTTGGAGCTTCCCAGTTTTATTCCATTAGCTTTGAGATTTTAAGACGTTTCCTCTCATTAGTTTGGCGATTATATGATGCTTCAACCCAATAAGGTGTCGATTTTTCCTGGGCGAGCGATAGCGAGCCTGCAAGTTTGGAGAAACCGGCCTCTGGCCGGGAAATTTTTCTACCGAAAAATGTACACATTTAGTTTGAAGGGAGTCTGGGGGATTTTTTTGTTTGTTTGAAGGGGGTCTGGAGAGGCGTTTTTCAAAGTCTAGAGGGTAAACTAAAAACACATTGTTCGAAAATGGCAAAAACAATGAAAACTCTCAATAATGATTAAACAAAATATCATAATAACCCCCGAGACGTTGCACCAGATAGTGTTAAGGGGAGGTATTTAGTTTGTTCCCTAGACCTCCATCAAGCTTAAAATTACACCCCCTTGAGTCCCTTTCAAGATGAATTTGTAAATTTTTCGGTAGAAAAATTTCCCGGCCGAAGGCCGGTTCCTCTTAAATTACAGGCTCGCTATCGCTCGCCAGGATAAAATCGACACCTGAATTGCACGAAAGGTCTTAATATGGGGTGAAAGTTCTTAAAATCGCTAAACTAATGGGGCAAACGTTTTATAATATCAAAAGCAATGGGGCTAAACATGAGGGAGAAAGAGGTCAAGAAAAAAATCCCTCAAGTGGAGATCTCCCCTTAAGGCAACGATCTACAATATATCCCAGAGTTGTACATGTAAAGGGAACCAGTATTTGTTAATCCTGATTTTTACCCAAACCCCTTATTAAAGAAATTATCCCGATTTGAAAGTTAGTGTTTTAAAAATGATGTTCGTATATTTCTTCTCATGTGAACTAATACTAAGATTCGTATTCTTAAACATTTCTTTCCCTTCACAGCGCCTGATACCGAACGAATATTGTGGGGCATGAGCGTTGTTTATAGATATTAGACGGTTTAGCACTCCCATTTCTGAAGGTAGCGGGATTTGTTAAGCTATTTCGTCCATTAACAGCGCCACGAAGGGAAAGCATTGTTGAAGGGGAGATCTCCACTTGAGGGATTTTTTTCTTGACCCATTTCTCCCTCATGTTTAGCCCCATTGCTTTTGATATTATAAAACGTTTGCCCCATTAGTTTAGCGATTTTAAGAACTTTCACCCCATATTAAGACCTTTCGTGCAATTCAGGTGTCGAATTTATCCTGGCGAGCGATAGCGAGCCTGTAATTTAAGAGGAACCGGCCTTCGGCCGGCACATTTTTCTACCGAAAAATATACAAATTTATCTTGAAAGGGACTCAAGGGGGTGTAATTTTAAGCTTGATGGAAACAAACTAAATACCCGGTACCTCCCCTTAAGAATAGCACCCTAAGAGATCTTGAGTTATCCATCCATTTCAAGGAGGCTTTATCAGCTAATCAGAAGCTTGACCAGGCGGATGGATACAAAGAAGTACTTCACAATAGATCATTCATATGTCAGTAACACAGTAATGGTTGCCAAATGATATATATCTATTATTATGTTCTATCCAACAACCAACTCTACTCCTAAAATCGATTAATGAAATATTACAAACACATGTGGCAGTCCGTGGATTCGATCCCAGGACGCTCACACCGAATATCAACACCTTATGCATTACACCACGAAGGCAGTTAAAGGTTGGTGGACACTGCCTACGATTTATTATGCAACTTCGAATCCTGCATATCAATCTAAGCATGTACACACATCCCAACTGCAACTCACGTAGGCTATGCATATAATTATAATGTATTCCGTTCACATGAGGTCAAGCATTTTTCTTTAAGGGGAGATTTCCACTTGAGATATTTTTTTCTGGACCCCTTTCTCCCTCATGTCTAGCCCCATTGCTTTTCAGATTTTAAGACGTTCGCCCTAGTAGTTTGGACATTTTAAGACAGTTTGACCCATTACTGTCAATTTTAAGATCTTTCGTGCCATGAAGGTGTCGATTTTTTCCTGGCGAGCGATAGCGAGCCTGTAATTTAAGAGCAACCGGCCTGCGGCCGGGAAATTTTTCTACCGAAAAATGTACAAATTTATCTTGAAAGGGGGTCTAGGGGGTGTAATTTTAAGCTTGATGAAAACGTAGGGAACAAACTAAATACTTCCCCTTAACCCTAGTTGGTCCGGGGTAAGTTTTATTTGGATCACCCCTATTTCGCTCCATTAGTTTGGAGATAAGACGTTGTACTCCATTCAGGTGTCGATTTTTATTTCTGAGTGAGCAAGTCTGTAAACTTAGAAGAAATATGGCCTTCGACGACCAGAAAATGTGTCTATCGAAAAATATACACATTTAGCTTGAAAGGGGTCTGGGAGGGCATTTTTGTTTTCTTTTTTAGCTTGAAGGAAGTCTGGGAGGGATTTTGTTTTAGCTTGAAGGGGGTCTGGGATTTTTTTTTTTTTTTAGCTTGAAGGAAGTCTGGGAGGGCATTTTTTTTTTAGCTTGAAGGGGGTTTGGGAGGGCATTTTTTTTTTAGCTTGAAGGGGGTCTGGGAGGGCATTTTTTTTTTTTTTTTTAGCTTGAAGGCAGTCTGGGCAGGTGTGTTGTTTGTTAGCCTAGGGGACAAACTATGATAAATCGCTCGAGAATGACAAAAGCAAGCCAACAAATGCTCAATAACAAATAAACACAGCATCTTAAGGGGTGACCTGTTTTTGTTCTGTCCTTTTCTATCTTTCTCTGACTTGTATCCATTTGGCCCCATTCAGCCTACTGTTTTAAGACGTTTATCCCCATCCAGGTGTCAATTTCTTACTGGTGAGCGGTAGCGAGCCAGCATATTATTTATTTTTGTTTGACAGCAGGCTAAATTTGTACATTTTTCAATAGAAAAATGTCTCCGGCGAAGCCGGATTTCTTCATATAATGCTGGCTCGCTATCGCTCGCCAGGAAGAAATTGACACCTAGATGGGGATAAACGTCTTAAAATAGTTGGCTGAATGGGGCCGAATGGATACAAGCCAGAGAAAGAGAGAAAAGGACAGAAATAACAAAAAGCAGGTCACCCCCCTTAATAACCCCCACGACGGCGAAACTTGACAAAGTGAGACTCTTGTCCTTTGACCTGAGAATCTCCAATTTAAATGGTTTTCGTAAATGTGGTCCCTTTGTTGTTTGAATAATGCATAGCAAGCTTAGCATTTCGCTGCCCGCTCTGCACTTGGCTATCCTGTTTTCCTTTAAATTCATTTTTTTTTTTTTTTTTTAGCTCATAAATATACGAGGCTAGTTTTACACTATAATTTATATAAGCTGAGCCCACATAGCGTATGCGTTCCAGCAGGCACTCCCACATTGCCTCAGAAGCCCCGGGGAATTACTTTAGTTACATCATACCTTGGAGGGGATATGGGACGTTTTTCTGGCCCCCCCAACATCTTCTTCGTGTTTAGCCCCATTTGTTTTCAGATATTAAGACGTTCGGCCCATTAGTTTGGCGATTTTAAAAGCTTTCGTCCCATTTCTTTGTCAATATTAAGACTTGGTTTCATTTAGGTGTCGATATTTTCCTGGCGAGCGATAGCGAGCCTGTGATTTAAGAGGAACCGGCCTTTGGCCTGGACATTATTCTACCATAAAATGTACACATGCTTCTTGGGGGGGGGGGGGTTATAAGCTTGATGGAGGTCTACGGAGGAAACTAAAAACACAGTAAAAAGGTACGTAAATGAGCAAATAAATACGCCCCTCCCTCCTTAATTAACATGATAATAATTAATACGCCCCTCCCTCCTTAATTAACATGATGATAATTAATACGCCCCTCCCTCCTTAATTAACATGATGATAATTAATACGCCCCTCCCTCCTTAATTAACATGATGATGATAATAAATACGCCCCTCCCTCCTTAATTAACATGATGATAATTAATACGCCCCTCCCTCCTTAATTAACATGATGATAATAATAAATACGCCCCTCCCTCCTTAATTAACATGATGATAATAAATACGCCCCTCCCTCCTTAATTAACATGATGATAATTAATACGCCCCTCCCTCCTTAATTAACATGATGATAATAAATACGCCCCTCCCTCCTTAATTAACATGATGATAATAAATACGCCCCTCCCTCCTTAATTAACATGATGATAATAAATACGCCCCTCCCTCCTTAATTAACATGATGATAATAAATACGCCCCTCCCTCCTTAATTAACATGATGATAATTAATACGCCCCTCCCTCCTTAATTAACATGATGATAATTAATACGCCCCTCCCTCCTTAATTAACATGATGATGATAAATACGCCCCTCCCTCCTTAATTAACATGATGATAATAATTAATACGCCCCTCCCTCCTTAATTAACATGATGATAATAAATACGCCCCTCCCTCCTTAATTAACATGATGATAATTAATACGCCCCTCCCTCCTTAATTAACATGATGATAATAAATACGCCCCTCCCTCCTTAATTAACATGATGATGATAAATACGCCCCTCCCTCCTTAATTAACATGATGATAATTAATACGCCCCTCCCTCCTTAATTAACATGATAATAAATACGCCCCTCCCTCCTTAATTAACATGATGATGATAATAAATACGCCCCTCCCTCCTTAATTAACATGATGATAATAAATACGCCCCTCCCTCCTTAATTAACATGATGATGATAATAAATACGCCCCTCCCTCCTTAATTAACATGATGATAATTAATACGCCCCTCCCCCTTAATTAACATGATGATGATAAATAAATACGCCCCTCCCTCCTTAATTAACATGATGATGATGATAAATACGCCCCTCCCTCCGTAATTAACATGATGATGATGATGAAGAGTGACGTACGATATTACGATGTCCCTTGTTTGAGCTAATGACAAACAAGAAGAGCTTTAGGGCCGCTGTAAAATTATCTCACCGGGGGGGGGGGGTCACCGGTTTTTTGTCTTCATCTTTCTCTCCTTTTCTCTCTTTCCCTGGCTTGTATCCATTCGGCCCCATTCAACCAACTGTTTTAAGACGTTTATCCCCATCCAGGTGTCCATTGCTTCCTGGCGAGCGATAGCTAGCCAGTATTGTATGGAGAAATCCGGCTTCGCCGGAGACATTTTCTATCGAAATATATACAAATTTAGCTTGCTGTCAAAACACAAATATATATATGCTGGCTCGCTACCGCTCGCCAGGAAAATATTGACACCAGGATGCGGGTAAGCGTCTCAAATCAGTAGGCTGAATGGGGCCGAATGGATACAAGCCAAAGAGAGAGGGAGAGAAAGATATAAAAAAAAGAAGCGAGGTGGGCTCCCTTAACCCCTAACTCTTCTTGGTATGCGCTATGGTCACTTTCCTCCTAGTCTGGCTAGCCCTAGAGGCCTAGACGATGTTATTGAGCGTAGAAAAGACGTAGCGAAGTCAAATGGGTGGACACTGGTACAATTCACGCCTTTGACTCCCGTAGATCCTTCCAAAGCTGACTTAAGGGGAGGTATTTAGTTTGTTCCCTAGACCTCCATCAAGCTAAAAATTACACCTTCTTGAGTCCCTTTCAAGATAAGTTTGTACATTTTTCGGTAGAAAAATTACCCGGCCGAAGGCCGGTTCCTCTTAAATTACAGGCTCGCTATCGCTCGCCAGGATAAAATCGACACCTGAATTGCACGAAAGGTCTTAATATGGGGTGAAAGTTCTTAAAATCGTAAACTAATCGGGCAAACGTTTTATAATATCAAAAGCAATGGGGCTAAACATGAGGGAGAAAGGAGTCAAGAAAAAAACCCTCAAGTGGAGATCTCCCCTTAAATGGTCTTAATATTATATGAATACAATTTAAAAAAAAAGGCGTCTTCGTACACTAAACAAGTTAACCCCTTCAGACCAATTAAGTTATGATAGATATTTGATTCTGGTTATCACTAGACGATTTTATGCAGTTTACGAAGGAGTCATAGGAGACTTAAACGTTCATGGAATTATACATAAACGTTCATGGAATTATACATAAACGTTCATGGAATTATACATAAACGTTCATGGAATTATACATAAACGTTCATGGAATTATACATTAATTTACCCCCTTTGATTTATGAAGGTATTACCGAAGCTGAATACCTTAAGGGGAGATTTCCACTTGAGGGATTTTTTTCTGGACCCCTTTCTCCCTCATGTTTAGCCCCATTGCTTTTGAGATTTTAAGACCTTCGCCCTAGTAGTTTGGATATTTTAATACATTTTGCCCCATTTCTGTCAATTTTAAGACCTTTCGTGCCGTTAAGGTTTCGATTTTTTCCTGGCGAGCGATAGCGAGCCTGTAATTTAAGAGCAACCGGCCTCCGGCCTGGACATTTTTCTACCAAAAATTGTACAAATTTATCTTGAAAGGGGGTCTAGGGGGTGTAATTTTAAGCTTGATGGAGGTTTAGGGAACAAACTAAATACCTCCCCTTAACGATAACCAGTATGCAATGTAATTGGGCTTCGCTGCACTGAAAGGGTTAAGAGAGCCCACCTCGCTTTTTTTCTCTTTCTCTCCCTATCTCTTTGGCTTGTATCCTTTCGGCCCCATTCAGCCTACTGTTTTAAGACGTTTACCCCCATCCAGGTGTCAATATTTTCCTGGCGAGCGGGAGCTAGCCATCATATATAATTGTTTTAATTTTGACAGCAAGCTAAATGTGTAAATTTTTCGATAGAAAAATGTCTCCGGCGAAGCCGGATTTCTCCATACAATGCTGGCTCGCTGTCGCTCGCCAGGAAGAAATCGACACCTGGATGGGGATAAACGTCTTAAAACAGTTGGCTGAATGGGGCCGAATGGATACAAGCCAGGGAAAGAGAGAAAAGGAGATACAGATAAAACAAGCCGGTGCCCCTCCTTAAACCGCGTCGTAATTAAGCTACCCTGGTATTATCATTGGAACTATGTTAATTATCATAGTTCCAATGATAATACCAGGGTATATTATATTGCTTCAACGAGAGAGAGAGAGAGAGAGAGAGAGAGAGAGAGAGAGAGAGAGTAAGAGTGAGAGTTAGAGTGGGTGAGAGTGAGAGAGAGACTGAGCGAGAGAGAGAGAGAGAACAAGAGCGAGTGAGAGAGAGTGTGAGTGTGTATAGGTGAGTACAAGAGAATGAGAGTAGGAGAGGATAATGCACTACGTTAAATAGGTACAAGTTAGTGAGGATCCCCTGGTGAGCCGTTCGAGTGACTAAAGCCATATGTTTATCAGTAACAAGACTATATTATGATAACTGCAGTGTTATCTCTGTTGTCTTATCCCAGCCACACTGCAACACGGCAACGGTGAGGTCATAAGGTCCTCGTGTGTGTGTGTGTGTGTGTGAGAGAGAGAGACTGTGATTGTGATGTCAATATTCTGTTATCACTATTACGATCACTAACACACCCATTTTAAATATTGCAATACACAACACTATCATCACACCCACACAAGCAATTCAGGTCACCATCACCATCACAGCAACTATCACCATCCTTACCACCATCACAACAATCACCACTATTATCACCATCACAGCCACTATCACCATCACCACCACAGCCACTATCACCATCACAACAATCACCACTATTATCACCATCACAGCCACTATCACCATCACCACCACAGCCACTATCACTATCCTTACCACCATCACAACAATCACCACTATTATTACCATCACAGCCACTATCACCATCACCACCACAGCCACTATCACCATCACAACAATCACCACTATTATCACCATCACAGCCACTATCACCATCACCACCACAGCCACTATCACTATCCTTACCACCATCACAACAATCACCACTATTATCACCATCACAGCCACTATCACCATCACAACATACATCACTATTCACACCATCACAGCACTACTATCACCATCACCACCACCACCACCACCACCACCAACACAACCACCACCACCACCACCACCACCACCACAACATATATCACTATTCACACCATCACAGCACTACTATCACCATCACCACCACCACCACCACCACCACCAACACAACAACCACCACCACCACCACCACCACCATAACATATATCACTATTCACACCATCACAGCACTACTATCACCACCACCACCAACACAACCACCACCACCACCACCACCACCACAACATACATCACTATTCACACCATCACAGCACTACTATCACCACCCCCCCCACCACCACCACCACCACCAACACAACCACCACCACCACCACCACCACCACAACATATATCACTATTCACACCACCACCAACACAACCACCACCACCACCACCACCACAACCACCACCACCAACCACCACCACCACCACCACCACCACAACATACATCACTATTCACACCATCACAGCACTACTATCACCATCACCACCACCACCACCACCACCACCACCACCACAACATATATCACTATTCACACCATCACAGCACTACTATCACCATCACCACCACCACCACCACCACCACCAACACAACCACCACCACCACCACCACCACCACAACATATATCACTATTCACACCATCACAGCACTACTATCACCACCACCACCACCACCACCACCACCACCACCACCACAACATATATCACTATTCACACCATCACAACCACACTTTTGGGACAGAATACTTGATATGGACAGGGTATACATGCCTAGAGTCTCGTCCTGAGGGATTCCCCCAGGGTAGAGTTGGAGGGCGAGTGCGGCTACGCGCTATCAAGTCATTTTTCTGGCCCCCCTTCTTTCTCATGTTTAGCCCCATTAGTTTTCAGATTTTATGACGTTCGGCCCATTAGTTTGGCAATTTTAAGACCTTTTGCACCATTTTGTCAATACTATAGCTTTTCGTGTCATTCAGGTGTCGATATGTTCTTGGCGAGCGATAGCGAGCCTGTAATTTAAGAGGAACCGGCCTTCGGCCAGGACATGTTTCTATTGAGAAATATACAAATTTCTTTTGAGGGAGGGTCTTGGAAAGGGGGGGGGGGTTGTGTTAGTTTAGCTTGATGGAGGTCTAGGGAGGAAACTAAAAACATGATAACAAATATACTGATATATTAATGAGGAAATAAATACGGCCATCCCCCATCCAACATATACCAAAGCCAATCCCCACCAAATCTCCAGAATATCGCTAGAATAAAGCCACAATCTACAATATCGTTCTAAAATAGCTCAAATCTCCAGAATATCGCTAGAATAAAGCCACAATCTCTACAATATCGTTCTAAAATAGCTCAAATCTCCAGAATATCGCTAGAATAAAGCCACAATCTACAATATCGTTCTAAAATCACTCAAATCTCCAGAATATCGCAAGAATATAGCCACAATCTGTACAATATCGTTCTAAAATAGCTCAAATCTCCAGAATATCGCTAGAATAAAGCCACAATCTACAATATCGCTCTAAAATAGCTCAAATCTCCAGAATATCGCAAGAATAAAGCCACAATCTCTACAATATCGTTCTAAAATAGCTCAAATCTCCAGAATATCGCAAGAATAAAGCCACAATCTACAATATCGTTCTAAAATAGCTCAAATCTCCAGAATATCGCTAGAATAAAGCCACAATCTCTAATATCGTTCTAAAATAACTCAAATCTCCAGAATATCGCTAGAATTCATGTCGCTAGACGTAACACATTAAACTAAATACCTCTAGATTTTGCGGGAAAAGGGGGTAAATTGGCAACACTAAGTCCTGGGCCAGATGTTAAGGGGAGGTTTCCACTTTAGGGACTTTTTTCTTGACCCCTTTCTCCCTCATGTCTAGCCCCATTGCTTTTGAGATTTTAAGACGTTTGCCCCATTAGTTTGGTGATTTTCAAGAATTTCCACCCCATTCTGTCAAATTTAAGACCTTTCGTGCCATTTAGGTGTCGATTTTATCCTGGCGAGCGATAGCGAGCCTGTAATTTAATAGTAATCGGCCTTCGGCCGGGACAATTTTCTACCGAAAAATGCACAAATTTATCTAGAAAGGGGGTCAAGGGGGTGAAATTTTAAGATTACTGGAGGAGTAGGAAACAAACTAGAAACCTCCCCTTAACTGGCCGACGTAAGCATACCGTCAGGTGCTGCTAGTAATCTTCTGTGTATACTAACAACAACCCAGACTCTCACATACACATACACACACACACATCACACACACACACACACACATCACACGCACACACACACACATCACACGCACACATACGCACACACGCACACATCACACACACACACACACACACACACACACACACACACGCACACACATCACACGCACACACATCACACGCACACATACACACACACACACAGACTGAATTAG
>CM064507.1:42826245-42848745 GCA_032716605.1 Paralithodes platypus
TCGGCCGGGACATATTTAAATTTATATCGAAGGAGGGTCTTGGGGGTGTTTAAAGCTTGATGGGGGTCTAGGAAGCATACTAAAAAAAATCCCCTTAAATAATTCCTTCTAGTTTTCATCACCAGTGCAAGAGATCCCAGGAATATTGGCGTGAAAATATTGATACTTGAATATTGGCGATAAAAAAAAACTCGTGTGCTACCCCCTTAACACTTTGATTTACCAGCGACGTGTGTTATATATTTGGTGTAGCTGTATTTAGACGATACTATGCAGCTTAGGAAGGATCTGTGGTAGTTGAAAGGGTTGGTTGAGATAGTTGGAAGTCTTATTATGGCTAGACGTCCTTCCTAAGCTGAATAAATCGTCTAAGTGTTGCCAGCAGATGATGAAAAGGACGTCCCTGGTACTGAAAGGGTTAACAAAAGGTAACATCCACAGACCTGTCGTGTTTGTCACAGGTAAACACAGCAATTGACTGCAAAACTGTGATACCAGCAACAAGGGAAAGCACCAATGAAAGGAATGATCATGGGTGGGGTGGGGGTGGGGGTGGGGGTTGAGGGGAGGCAGGGCTGGAGGTGGAGGTGGAGGTTGAGGGGAGGCAGGGCGGGAGGTGGAGGTGGGGGTGGGGGTGGGGGTTGAGGGGAGGCAGGGCTGGAGGTGGAGGTGGAGGTTGAGGGGAGGCAGGGCTGGAGGTGGAGGTGGAGGTGGAGGTGGAGGGGAGGCAGGGCTGGAGGTGGGGTGGGGATGGGGGTGGGGGTTGAGGGGAGGCAGGGCTGGAGGTGGAGGTGGAGGTTGAGGGGAGGCAGGGCTGGAGGTGGAGGTGGGAGTGGAGGTGGAGGTTGAGGGGAGGCAGGGCTGGAGGTGGAGGTGGGGGTTGAGGGGAGGCAGGGCTGGAGGTGGAGGTGGGGGTGGAGGTGGAGGTTGAGGGGAGGCAGGGCTGGAGGTGGGGATGGGGGCTAAGGTGGGGGTGGAGGGGGGAAGGTTTTTGTCAATATACTGGGAGTGGCAAATACACACAAAAACTGAAAGGAAAAAAATAGAGACTTAATAGAATGGCTTATATTCCGCTACTGTTTTTAGAGAAAGTTCAGGGAGTATAATGATCAGAAATTCAGGGTGATTTTCTTTTTTAATGTGTTCTGAATTGTCACGCAACGTGCATGACACACACACACACACTCAAACAATCATACTCACGCACACAGACTAAAACACACACACACACTTACACACTGAAGCTCACACACACACACACAAACACACACACTCACACACACACACACATACTCAGACACCACACACACACACACATACACATACTCAGACACCACACACACACATACTAACACACACACACACACACACATACTAACACACACACACACACACACATACTAACACACACACACACACACACATACTAACACACACACACACACACACATACTAACACACACACACACACACATACTAACACACACACACACACACACACATACTAACACACACACACACACACACATACTAACACACACACCCAAACA
Source organism: Paralithodes platypus (assembly GCA_032716605.1). Classification (NCBI taxonomy): domain Eukaryota; kingdom Metazoa; phylum Arthropoda; class Malacostraca; order Decapoda; family Lithodidae; genus Paralithodes; species Paralithodes platypus. The sequence goes on from CM064507.1 coordinate 42,827,796, forward strand.
CACATGCACTAACACTCACATACTCAAACACACACGCTCAAGCACACGTACACACATACTCACACACACACGTAGCCAACCGCACTGACTCAATGTACTCTATAAGTCGCTCCAACTTCGCTCCAACTTCCTTATAGCCTAAAACTCGCAAGGGGTCAATTCGTGGACCCCCATATGTGTTTTCTTGGCAATTATATTTATCTGGCTTGAATTTTGGATAGAACTTGCTTTTCAATAAATAAGAGAGAGAGAGAGAGAGAGAGAGAGAGAGAGAGAGAGAGAGAGAGAGAGAGAGAGAGAGAGAGAGAGAGAGAGAGGTGCTAGTCAGACTTCCTGGATCATTACCTTATAGATGGGAGGGGCGAAGGGAGGGAGGGAGTGGGAGGGGGAGGGGGGTGGAATAGGAGGAGAGCAAATGGGAGGGACGAAGAGAGAGAAGGGAAAAAGGGGGGGGGTGGGGGGTGTAATAGGGGAAAAATAATGGGGGGGGTGGGGGGGAGGGGGGAAAGAACATAGGCAGAGCAAAATATAATGGATGTGGGGGAGGGGGGGGGGGGGGGGGACGAAGGGAGGGAAGAGGGGCTGGAATAGGAGGAAAGAAAATGGGAAGAGAAAGTAAAATATAATTGGGGGGAGGGGGGGTATGAAAGGAGGGAAGAGGGGAGGATAGGAGGAAAGAAAATGGAAAGAGAAGAAAGTAAAATATAGGAAGAAGAAAACGGGATGGAAGAGGAAATGGGAAGAGAAACAAGTACAAGAAAGGAAGAAGAATAACAGATACCTGAAGAAAACGGGATGAAAGAGAGAATGGAAGATTATCAACATTTATTATTTACCCACTGCACCTTAATCCTTCTTAACCCCTTCACCACCATGACGGCTCTTTTTACCTTTGCTTCTGGCTAATAACAGATGATCTTATACAGTTTCAGGGGAGGTATTTAGTTTGTTCCCTAGACCTCCATCAAGCTTAAAATTACACCCCCTTGAGTCCCTTTCAAGATAAATTTGTACATTTTTCGGTAGAAAAATTTCCCGGCCGAAGGCCGGTTCCTCTTAAATTACAGGCTCGCTATCGCTCGCCAGGATAAAATTGACACCTGAATGGCACGACAGGTCTTAATATGGGGTGAAAGTTCTTAAAATCGCTAAACTAATGGGGCAAACGTTTTATAATATCAAAAGCAATGGGGCTAAACATGAGGGAGAAAGGGGTCAAGAAAAAAATCCCTATTAAGTGGAGATCTCCCCTTAAGAAGGACCTATGTTACTAAGAGGGTTTATTTAAGTCGCATTTACCCATTTGAGTCGTATGGGTAGCTTACAAACTCGTCACTTGTTCAACTCTGGGGGAGGCACTTGCTACAGGCAGTTCGGCCTTTTGTCTCCCTCACTTACATAGAAAATATATATATATAAACTATATACCCGGTATTTATATATATATAAAGAGAGAGAGAGAGAGAGAGAGAGAGAGAGACTCATCAAGATACCAGGTAATGTATCGTGAAATGAGAACTTATATTGACATTAACCCTTTCAGTACCGGTGACGTCCTCCTAAATTTATGCTGGTGACTATTTGACGATTTTATTGAGCTTAAAAAGGGCCTCCAGCAATTAACAGGCTTCGAACTATCTCACTTAACCCTTTTTATTGCCACAGGTCTTTCTTAAACTGCACACAACTTTCTAAATATATATAGCCGGAACAGAAGGGGTTAAATTGCAATCTCTCTTTTGTATGATAATGTGCATGCAAAAAATGTGAAAGCAAGATTTCTGTCATTCTTGTAATACGGATGAGGCTAGTGGTGTGTGTGTGTTGTGTGTGTATGTGTGTGTGTTTGTTTGTTTGTGTGTGTGCGTGTGTGTGTGTATGTATGTGGAAATTAAAATATTTACAAATGATTAAAACACAGGTTATGTCTTGAGTGAGAAAGATATATATATATATATATATATATATATATATATATATATATATAGAGAGAGAGAGAGAGAGAGAGAGAGAGAGAGAGAGAGAGAGAGAGAGAGAGAGAGAGAGAGAGAAAGAAAGAAAGAGTAGGGCCAGGTTACCCATTCCCGTCCCCCTAATCACTCTCATTGAATATGTATGTAGTAGTAGTGGCAATAGTAATAGTGGTGTAGTAGTAGGAGTGGTGTAGTAGTAGGAAGTGGTAGTGGTAGTGGTAGTGGTAGTAGTTCCGGTAGTAGTAGGACGTGGTATAGTGGTGGTGGTTGTATTGTTGGTAGTTGTAGTAGTAGTAGAAGAGAGAGAGAGAGAGAGAGAGAGAGAGAGAGAGAGAGAGAGATAAAGGGGTTAACATCTCCAGCGTGGGTAGTTTCTAGGTTTGTCAAATATATGTAAATATGGAACGTATAATCTAGGAGGTGGTTAGAAGGAAGATTTATGAGCTGTGAATGGTAATGAGAGAGAGAGAGAGAGAGAGTGAGAGTGAGGAGAGAGAGAGAAAGAGAGGGGAGAGAGGGAAAGATAGATAGAAACATAGAGAGAGAGAGAGACAGACAGACAGACTACTCATGGGAGTGTCTTAGTGATCAGTCTATAGTGATCAGCTTGTAGCAGTGGTGGTGGTGGTGGTGATGATGGTGGTGGTGTTGGTTATGAGGGAGGTGATGATGGTGGAGGTGGTGGTGATAAGGGTGGGGTTGGTGATGATGGTGATGGTGGTGAGGGAGGTTTGGTGGTGGTGAGGTGGAGAATGGTGGTGATGAGGTAGGTGAAGTAATAGTGGTGTTGGTGGTGGTGATGGTGGTGCAGTAATAATGGTGTTGGTGGTGGTGATAGTGGTGGTGAATTAATAGTGGTGGTGGTGATGGTGATGGTGTTGGTGGTGGTGATGGTGTGGGTGTTGCAGTAATAGTGGTGTTGGTGGTGGTGTAGGTGTTACATATGGTGGTGGTGTTCTTTGTGATGGTGTGGGTATATTGATGGTGTTGGTACAAAGGAGTACAAAGGAAATCAAGCAACAACAGGTCTAGTGACCCTTCTAGGCTGCTTGTCCTCCAAAACACAGGATCAAGTGTCCAAACAGTGGTTTAGAGTGGGTAAGGGAACATTGGAAAGGGAACTACTGCCCTGGAACTAATGTCCGTGGCAGGATTAGGAAGTTAGTAGGGGACAGATGGGTTAGTAACTGAGGGGGGATAAAATAAAGTTATTCATTTACAAACGCAGTCAGTCGCGGGTTTGATGCGAGATATTTGTCTAAGCGGAGTTTAAATGAATCAACGGTGCTGCAGTCTAATAACGTCTCGGGGAAGCCGATGATGGTGGTGTCAGTGGTGGAGTTAGTGGTGGTGTTACTCAAGGAGTAATAGTGGTGATAGTGGTGTTGGTGGTGGTGTACGTGGTGGTGGTGGTGAAGGAGTATTGATAGTGGTGTTGGTGGTGGTGTAGGTGGTGTTGGAGAAGGAGTATTAATATTGGTGTTAGTAGTGATGTTGGTGGTGGTGAAGGAGTATTAATAGTGGTGTTGGTGGTGGTGTTAGTGGTGGTGTTGGTGAAGGAGTATTAATAGTGGTGATGTTAGTGGTGTTGGTGGTGGTGTAGGTATTGGTGTTGGTGAAGGAGTATCAATGGTGGTGTTGGTGGTGGTGTTGGTGAAGGAGTATTAATAGTGGTGATGTTAGTGGTGTTGGTGGTGGTGTAGGTATTGGTGTTGGTGAAGGAGTATCAATGGTGGTGTTGGTGGTGGTGTTGGTGAAGGAGTATCAATGGTGGTGTTGGTGGTGGTGTTGGTGAAGGAGTATTAATAGTGGTGATGTTAGTGGTGTTGGTGGTGGTGTAGGTATTGGTGTGGTGAAGGGTATCAATGGTGGTGTTGGTGGTGGTGTTGGTGAGAGTATCAATGGTGGTGTTGGTGGTGGTGTTGGTGAAGGAGTATTAATAGTGGTGATGTTAGTGGTGTTGGTGGTGGTGTAGGTATTGGTGTTGGTGAAGGAGTATCAATGGTGGTGGTGGTGTTGGTGAAGGAGTATCAATGGTGGTGTTGGTGAAGGAGTATTAATAGTGGTGATGTTAGTGGTGTTGGTGGTGGTGTTGGTAAAGGAGTATTAATAGTGGTGGTATTGGTGTTGTTAGTGGTGGTGTAGGTACTGGTGTTGGAGTATTAATAGTGGTGATAGTGGTGGTGTAGGTGCTACATATGGTGGTGGTAGTTTCTCCCATGTTACCTTCATTCAAGGTTAGTGAACCAGGTTAGGAGAGAGAGAGAGAGAGAGCGAGTGAGAGCGGGAGAGGGAGATATAGATAGAGAGACAGATATATAGATAGATAGATTGAGTAGATAGATAGATAGATAGATAGATAGATAGATAGATAGATAGATGGATATAGAGAAATATAAGTAGATCATTGGAAAGAGTATATGCATAAATATCATATATTAAATAATATATCAAAACAAGGAGTTTATTAGCAAAATGATAATGAATTAATAGTAAAAGAAAACCAAAGAACGAATATAGGAACATGCAGGAAGGTTTTGACTGACGTAAGAGAAAGTTAACGGGGTAAGGGAGGGGGGAGGACAGGTGTGGTGGGAGGGAAGGAGGGAGGACAGGTGTGGTGGGCCCGACTGACTTCGTTCCCAGAAGAATAACCAGACATAATATCCACATTAGCAAGTCCTCACTTGTTAGAATATAATTATATAGTAAGATATATTTTGTATATGTCGGGTATCGTGTTAGTTTGTCCATTCTGATAAATTATGTCCGTTTTAAGTCATCTGTTCTCTCTTACATAATATAGTTTAGGTTGCTTAGATACAAGTAGCCTCATAGGGATAAGTTGATCTATTGTTGCTTGCTTTCCTTTGTATTCCTTTCTAATCTGTCTTATAAATGAAGAAACTAATGTATGGTCTATCCTGCGTGTTCTGGAAGTATGGGTGAAACTAGATGAAAACTATTTATATATACAATTATACATGAACAAATAACGAAGGTAGGACAAAATATACAGGTACATCGTTTGAGAGTTACTGAATCCCTCACAGTTATATTATCTCTCTCTCTCTCTCTCTCTCTCTCTCTCTCTCTCTCTCTCTCTCTCTCTCTCTCTCTCTCTCTCTCTCTCTCTCTCTCTCTCTCTCTCTCTATATATATATATATATATCTATACAGTATATATATATATATATATATATATATATATATATATATATATATATATATATATACCAGTATCAAATATCTTCCCCATAAGTCCATAATAGGTGACAGTTCTGTATGTGTGAGGTAATAAGGGCGGAGTGTACAGAGAGGAATCTCAACCAGGAAATAGTGAGTGGCAATAATGATAGGTGTTATCCAAATATTCGCCTACTTGTAACGAACACACTGTAGTAACGACGGTCAGGACTGTTACATCATTGGTGACAGTGTACAGTATGTGTGTGTGTGTGTGTGTGTGTGTGTGTGTGTGTGTGTGTGTGTGTGTGTGTGTGTGTGTGTGTGTGTGTGTGTGCGCGCGCGCGCGCAGTGGCCCCAACCAGGAAGTATGTAGTGGTTTTGGTCTATATCTGGCCCAGGTATGTACTTTCTCTGCTATAAACACCAGTAACCACCAACACTACTGCTACTGGCACTACTACTGGCTCTACTATTACCGACACCAGTAACCACCACCACCACCAACACTACTGCTACTGGCACTACTACTGGCTCTACTATTACCGACACCAGTAACCACCACCACCAACACTACTGCTACTGGCACTACTACTGGCTCTACTATTACCGACACCAGTAACCACCACCACCACCAACACTACTGCTACTGGCACTACTACTGGCTCTACTATTACCGACACCAGTAACCACCACCACCAACACTACTGCTACTGGCACTACTACTGGCTCTACTATTACCGACACCAGTAACCACCACCACCACCACCAACACTACTGCTACTGCCACTACTACTGGCTCTACTATTAACGTAGCTTATACCTACACTACTATTATCACCATCACTTGTTCTACCACTACTACTACTACTTCCACCATCACTACTACTATAGTGGACATTATCGCTGCGATTTTGTTTTATTTTTGTCTATGTGGATGGGGGAGACAAAAGGCAAAACTGCCTGTGACGAGTGCCTACCCAAGAGTTGAAAGAGTAACAGGGCCAACATCAAGGGATGTGCGAGCCAAAATGCCTGGACACATGGCTATTGAAGCAATTTAAGTCGTAGTATGAGGGAAAGATGGATTCAGGGAGAGAGTTCTAGAGTTCATCTGTTGAATAGAAGAAAGATTCGGAATATCGTTTCACTCTTGGGTTGGAGAGTTGCACAGAGTAGTGGTGGGTGCTGCGTGCTCTACGTAAAGGAGGTGGTATACATTGAGAGAGCTCTGAGGAACACTGATGATTGTAATAACGGTAGAATAGCGAGAGAGATACAACATTATGGATTTATGGCAAAGAGAGAGAGAGAGAGAGAGAGAGAGAGAGAGAGAGAGAGAGAGAGAGAGAGAGAGATAGATATTTCAGAGGATCAGTGAGTGGACGTGAGTTAATGAGATGAATCGCTAGCCACAATAAGAACATAAGAACATAAGAACATAAGAACATAAGAAAATGGGAGTCCGCAGAAAGCCGATTGGCCCAAGCAAGGCAGATCCCTGTCCCACACAACCCCAATTCAATTACAAAGCCCAATTATAGGCTTCACACTCTAATACCCTGAGGATCATCTTACCAAAACGGTTAGAGATTAACGCAGGATTATGGAGGTCTGCAGAGCGCTGATTGGCCCAACCCGGCTGATCCCCCTTCACACCACCCAACCCTTCTCGTCCATATGCTTATCTAATTTTATCTTAAAGCTCCCTACAGTTTTAGATCCCACTATAGCACTTGGTAGTCCATTCCACCCATCTACAACTCTGTTACCAAACCAATACTTGCCTATATCTTTTCTGAAACGAAATTTATCTAATTTGAAACCATTGGTACGAGTTCTTTCGCTATCACTGAGCTTTAGTACATTGCCATGTCCCCTTTGTTAATCCCACTAACCCACTTGAACACCTCTATCATATCCCCTCTAACTCTGCGTCTCTCTAACGAATGTAAACCTAATTTCTTCAACCTTTCTTCATACGAAAGATTTCTAATATTATGGATCATTTTTGTCATTTCTCGCTGTACTCTCTCCAATGAATCTTATGTCCATTCTGTAATAAGGACACCAAAATTGGACAGCATAATCCATGTGGGGTCTCACTAATGACAAGTAAAGTTTTAAGATAACATCAGCAGTTCTGTTACTCACACTCCTAGAGATGAACCCGAGAATCCTGTTTGCCTTATTACGAACGCTTATACACTGTTTTCTAGGCTTCAAATCATTGCTAACAAACACACCTAGATCTTTCTCGCAGTCTGAATTTTCTAATTCTAAATTAGCTAGTTTATATTTAAAATATGTTTGCATCTTCCCTATCTTTAATACCTTGCATTTGTCAAATGTTAAATTTCATCTGCCAATTTACTGACCATTCATGTAAGGTATCTAGATCCCTTTGGAGGCACTCTATATCGCTATCTGAATCAATTGATCTCCCTATTTTAGTATCGTCTGCGAATTGACTTATCCTACTAGTTATACCTAAATCTAGGTCATTTATGTATATAAGAAACAACAGGGGACCTAATACCGATCCCTGGGGGACACCACTTTTGACTGCTCCCCATTCTGACTTGGTACCATTTATGCTGACTCTCTGCTTCCTACCAATTAGCCATGACCTAATCCATCCTAACAACGCCCCACCTATTCCATGTGCCTCAACCTTTCTCATCAATCTCTCATGAGGGACTCTGTCGAAAGCTTTACTGAAATCTAAATATATAATATCATATGACTTGTCATTATCTACTGCTTCATATACCTCTGAGAAAAAAACTAAGCAAATTAGTAAGGCAAGACCGTCCCTGAGTGAATCCATGCTGAGAAGAATTGATTAAGTTAAATGTGTCTAAGTGGTTTCTCATTTTCCTAGCAATAATTGACTCTAGTAGTTTTCCTATGATTGAAGTGAGACTAATGGGACGGTAATTGGATGCTATTGATTTATCACCTTTTTGAAGATCGGAACTACATTTGCAAGCTTCCAAGCTTCTGGAACTATACCTGTTTCTAATGACTTGTTAAATAGAAATGTTAATGGATAACTTAACTCATCTCTGCATTCTTTTAATACTCTAGCATATACCTCATCAGGACCAGGCGATTTATGAGGTTTTCAGTCTGTCAATTTCCTTAACCACATCATTTCTACTTATAGTAACCGTACTACCTATTTTCTATACTATCGCTATATACCTTACGGACTTCTGGAAACTGTGCCAAATTGTCATTAGTGAAAACGGAAAGAAATTGACTATTTAATGTACTGCACATTTCTATATCAATTACTGTAAATTTTCCTATCGAAGTTTTAAGGAGACCAATTACATCTCTAATCTTGGATTTATGTAGTTGTAAAAAGCTTTAGGATTATTTTTTGAGTCATTGGCAACCTTAATTTCATAATTTTTTTTTTCTTTCCTAATATCCTTTTTTACCTGTCTTGATAGATTCTGATAGTAAGCAAGTAGGTGAATTTCGCCTTTCCTAATTTTTCTATATATTCCTCTCTTTTGTCCTAGAAGATCTAATAGTCTATTATTCATCCATTTGGGTTGGTTCTGTGTTGATCTAAATTTTCTTTTGGGGATATATTTATTTTGCGCATTGAATACTGACTTGATAAAATTATCGTATGTATCTACCAAGTTTGACGTCTCCTCCTGACTTAAGATGACAGGTGCCTGAGAAAGGATACACTCATTTGGACACCTGGATCGACTTAATTTTTTGACCATAGGGTCCGCTAACAGGGCTTCTCTTAACCCACCATAATTGGCTTTTCTGAAGTCAGGTATTAATGTTGTATTCTCTCTGGTATTACCTTTCCATTGTATATTAAAATACACAGAATTGTGATCACTATTTCCTAGGTGGTCCCCGATTTCTACACTATTTATCATATGTTCATTGTTACTGAAAACTAAATCGAGAATATTATCACCTCTAGTTGGCGTATCTATGAATTGAGTTAAAAAACTATCTTGTACTACCTCAATAAACTCCTTTGAATCAGAGTCGCCTATTTGTTGCTGCCAATCTATATTAGGGAAATTAAAATCCCCCATAATGCACACGTTGCTAAGCCTTGATGCTATTTTAATTTCCTCCCATAATGATGTTCCGTCATTTCTACTCATATTTGGCGGTCTATACATAACTCCAATAACTAAAGTCTCACTACCTTCGTTAACTTCTACCCAAACACTTTCATTTTCATTATTTACTCTAATACCTGATTTAGTACAGCTTTTTAATGAACTCCTGACAAACACTGCTATACCGCCACCCCTCTTACTTGTTCGGTCATATTTAAACAAACTATATCCCGGTATATCAAACTCTGCTAAAAAATGCCTGGTTTCTGTATTAATCCATGTTTCAGTTAGCGCTATTATATCTATATTTTCTTTGCTAACCAGTGCTCTAAGTTCGTTCATTTTGTTACATAAACTCCTGCAATTTGTATAATAAACACTCAAACTATTACTTGTATTTGCAACTATTTTTCTATTGTTTTTAACTAATTTATTTTTACCTGTTGAACTACTGGACCTAGACGGAACATCTACGCTATCAGAATGTTCGTTATTACTATCAATTTGATGTGGCTGGGATTCTATTTTACTTACACATATGTACACACAATGTTCCACCTACGACCCCATCCCCTTCTCAGGGTTTTGCAACGCTTATTATCAGATTGTATGTGTGTACTAATTTCCTAAAAAGTAACCTTGAAAAAAAAATAAAAAATAAAAAATAATATATAGATATATATAATATATTATATATATATATATATATATATAATATATATATATTATATATATATATATATATACTGTATATATGCTATTGGTTGGCATCGTACCTTGAGCCAACTGTACAACCAACATTTTAACCATCACTGCCATTAAAATCATACCTCATCACTACCATCATCACCACCACCTGAACAACACTATCACTAACTCACCACAACTATTACTATCACCAGCTCCATCATTACTACACTCATCACCACCACCACCTCACCAAGACCACCACCACCACCACTCCTTCACCTCATCACTATACTCATCATCACCACCACCACCACCTCATCAATACACTCATCACAACCACCACTACTCCTTCACCAGCACTACTTCATCACTATCTCACCACAACCACCACCACCACCACCTCACCACAACCATTACCATCACCAGCTCCATCATCACGATCATAACCACCACCACCACCACTGCATACATATATACATACATACATACACACATACTGTACATACATACAGTACATACATACATACATACATGCACACATACATACATACTGTACATATATACATACATACTTACATACATTCATACATACATATATACATACTGTACATACATACATACATACATACAGACATACAGTACATACATACATACATACATACATACATACGCTTCCTCCCATTCACAGCAGTCATATGATCATCAAGGGAAAGTGTGTATGTGCGTGTGTGTGAAGGGTGCCTGGTAGCGGAGGAGGGAGGGGGGAGGGGGGGGAGGGGGGAAAAGGGGGGTTGATTGCTTTCATGGTGGTGGGGGGGGGGAGGGGGGGGGGGTTGTTAACTTTGAGCGTAGGTCTTGAGGGTGTCACTTCAAGACTAAACAATGTAGTGTTTGGTTTTATAGCTCTGTGTGTGTGTACTTACTCTAGTTGTACTTACTCTAGTTGTATTGCGGGAGTGAGCATGCTCGTTATTCCCCGCCTCCTATATGTGTAGGTGTTATATGTATCGTTGGAATGGCTGTGGATGTGTGTGTAGTCTGTATTTTTAGCCAATTGGCGACATCGGAAACGAAGGCTTAGGGTGGATCCGTATGGTACCATTCTCACTATAGACTCGGCCCGAAGGCTTAGGTAGCCACCAGCTTAGGTGAACCATATGATACCCATCTCGCCATGTACCATTTTTGCCAACCCCAGATGGGACGTCACAACGTCGTCCACTTATTCCAGGTACCTATTTACAGCTAGGTGAACTGAGGCTAACACATGAAAGGAGACAAGCCCAATTTGTCTCCGCCCGGCCGGGGATTGAACCCCCGACCCCTCGTGTGTGAGACGAGAGCTCTACCTACTAGGCTACGGGCTGTGTGTGTGTGTGTGTGTGTGTGTGTGAGAGAGAGAGAGAGAAAAAAAACTGGAATATATGCTGACCTTTCTCTATCAGCTTATATTGCAGACACGATCAGCACTTATCTCTCTCTCTCTTTCTTTTTCTCTCTCTCTCACATTCACAGACAAACGTACAAACACACTCACTGTCTCACTCACACACACGCAGACTCACAGGTACATACATATATATGCTGTAAATGACACACTCACCCAGACACACACGCACACTCTCTCATACACATATACACTCTCACAGACACACACACACTCTCTCTCTCTCTCACACACCTGTAGGTCCTGTAGGTAGTAGTTGCAGGCAGTGTTGTCCGCCCGTGGTCACGCTGATGCGCCACCACTAGTACATTCCATCTGCCCGTCTCTGCGCCAGCTGGTCCATGATGCTGTTGCTAGCGGCGCGGAGGTGGTAGTGGGGCAGTTTGGGTTGATCAGGTAGTGTCCAGAGAAATTTGTCCAGTTGATTTTTAAATTTCTCGAGACTTGGTTCAGTTGAGTCACGCAGATATCTGGGTAGGGCGTTAAAGAGAAGAGGTCCTCGTGTCGCAAAGGCGTTCTCCTTGAGCGTCTTAACTCTGGTGGCTGCTCTGGGGTGTACCCGCTGTATGTGGCAGAGACGGCCCAGTCGTTGATGGATGTGAAAACCTATATTAAGGTTGTTGGTTGTGATGCCAATCAATATTTTGTAGACATATAAGATGGCATATCTGTCCCTGCGTCTTTCTAATGAGAAAAGATTGAGAGTTTCCAACCTCCCCCAGTAGTCTAGGTGTTGGACGGCAGAGATTTTATTGGTGAATGAGCGTTGAACTGCTTCGAGTAATTGCTTCTCTCCCACCTTCCATGGGCTCCACAGCTGACAGCAATATTCCAACAGTGGAATGACCAGTGACTTGTAGAGCGTCAGCATTGGGATCATGTCACGTGTTCGGAAGGTTTGTAGGATCCATCCAGCTTGGTTACGAGCATTCTTTGCCACATTGGTTATATGCATTCCAAATGTACCATCTCGACTGAGTGTAATACCAAGATCTTTTACATAATCATTAGTATCAATGCAAGAGCCGTCATCTGCTGTGTATGTGTGGATATTCATATTTCGGTCTGCACTGTAGTTCATGTGTTCAAATTTGTTATTATTAAAGGACATGTTGTTTTGCTCTGCCCATGAGTAAATTGTAGTGAGATCTGCCTGAAGTAAATCAGCATCTGTTGTAGAAGACACTTCCTTTAATACACGAGTGTCGTCAGCAAAGGAGGCGACAGACGAATGCATGACATGTTTATTTATGTCTGATATGTGCAGCAAGAAAAGTATAGGTCCAAGAACTGACCCTTGTGGCACCCCACTAGTGACGATGGATGGCTTGGACACTGCACCACCAACCGCGACAGCTTGTTCCCTGTCAGTGAGGAAACAGTGCAGCCACACCCCAAGTTTTCCTGAGATTCCTGAGTCTCTTATCTTGTGGAGGAGTATGCCGTGGTCTACCTTGTCAAATGCTTTTGCAAAATCAAGGTAGACCACGTCGATAGCATTTTTATTTTCTAGCCCTTCTATAATTTTTTCATGGTGAGCTAACAGTTTGCGAGAGGCACGAGTGGCGCTTCCGAAACCCATGCTGGTCCTTGTTTATTATGTTGTTTTCTTCAAGGTATATGGACATATTTTTAACTATTAGCTTTTCGAGGATTTTGATGACATGCGAAGTTAAAGCAATAGGTCTATAATTTTTTGCTTCACCCCTCGAACCCCCTTTGTGGACTGGTGTAATTTTAGCACATTTTAATTGTTGTGGTATAATTCCAGAGTCGAGAGAGTTTCTATAAAAAATCTGTAGAGGAGCACTAAGGTCTGCTGCGCAATTCTTGAGAAGTGCGGCCGGGAATTGATCTGGGCCTGCTGCTGCATTGATACCAATTTCCTTTATAGCATTTACTATATCATTTGTTGGTAAATTTAATGTCAGTTAGATTTGGCATGGATACTTTGTGGAAGAAGTCGGTCGGTGAGTCAATTATTTTATCACCTCGAGGGTGGCTAAAAGACGCCCTCGTACTGTAGCCGTAGATAATCGACAATCGCCTCAGGTTCGTTCTTGGTTTGGCCGTTCGCATCTGTCAGTGGACCAACACCCACCCTTACATTTGATTTGTTTGCAGCATACTTATAAAAGTATTTTGGGTTAGTTTTTAATGCAGGACACGGCTTGGAATTCTTTTCTGCGATTTTCTATTTCTACTGAAGTCTTGAGTTTTTCTTCAATGGAGGCAACGTTGGCTTCAATTTGTTGTTTATTTAGTATGCTCGTACTACGCTTCAGCTTCTTGCGTAGGTTCGTTCGCTTGCGCATCAGTATCCTACGATCACGTGGTATATTTTTCTGTGGTGACGATTTTCTAAGGGGTACATATTTTTCAGAAATTTTGAGGCATATTTCCAGTAATTTGTTATATTGGGCCTCGGGACCAGATTCCTTAAACTGTATGACCCAATCCACTTCACTAAGTTCTCTTTTAAGGTCTTCCCAGCATATAGATTCACTGAGAAAGTTGAGTTGATTGAAGTTCACAGCCATGGGCTCTGCAGGGCTGGGAGTTCTATGCTGTGTGTTGGTAACTATGTTTGTCGCCATTGTAATAATATTGTGGTCCGACAGGTTGGTTTTGTCTACTGTGAGGTTGTGGATCAGCTCATCATTGTTGGTCATTACAATATCCAGTATATTATTACCTCTTGTGGCCATATTGACGAGTTGATTGAGATAAAACTCTCTTGAAAAACGTATAAGTGCTTCTGCTTGAGCTCGCATGTCCGCTGCTCCTCCATAGACACTTTCTGAATCCCAGTTAATTAGCGGGAAATTCAAGTCTCCAGTGAGCACAATGGTTGGCATGGGTGGTGGTAGATTGTCTAAAATATCTTTAATTTTTGTTAGTTGATCCATAAACTTATTAGTTGGACATGCTGGAGGTCTATATATAGTGATGTAGATCATATTAATGTCTGTAATGTTTAGTACCTGGACCTCTGTATAGGAATTAGATTCTGATAATAGAACGTTAGTGAGAGCTGCAAGGTGATTTTTAACGTAAGTGATAATACCCCCTTTTTTCCTATGACCAGATCTATCAGTTCTGAAGGAGGTGTAATTTTCTATATCTATTTCAGCTTCTCTTATACTTTGAGTAGATGCGATTCTGTTAGGGAGAGTATGAGTGCATTATCTACTTGTGCTATTTCTGCAAGCAGCTTTACTTTGCCTTTGAATTTGTAAGGTAATAGGCCTGCTATATTGAGTGAAATTAGTGTGTGTAGGGTGCTGCTGTTTACCTCTTTCCTTGTTACTGTAGTTCCTATGATGGAGGGATGCACCACTGAGTCGGATGGATTTTCAGTGCCTGCATTATTTGTTGTTGCACTTTTTGCATTTGCTGCATCTGTTGCACTAAAAAATGTACCGTGGTATCATTTTGGGGAGATTGATTTACCCACGTATCTTGTGTTCGTTGAGGTCTATTTAACCACGCACTCTGTGTTTGGGGATTTGGTGCAGGAATGTCTGAACGAGAAGGTGGTGGTGGGTAAGTGGTTGTTTGTTGCTGTTCTCTACACTGGTCAGATGGATATCGACGAGTGCCCTTCAAATGAAGTCTTTTGCACTCCAAGTTTAAACACTCTCTCCTCCTTTCTGAACCATTACATATAGGTGGGTGTAGGTATTTGCACTTATCACCATGTTTACATCCCTTTACGGGATCACGACCGTTTATCTTGTACCTGTTACATAGGCTTGGGTGAGCAAAAGGGCAGTCACGTCCTTTTCGGCCAAATTTACACTGATTATTTTTGTAGTAGTACCGTAGCATAATTTATTTTTCCTTTCATCATTTTGAAGATTTCTATTATTTGTTTTATTTGTTATGGGTGGTGTGCCACTTTGTTCTCCGGAAAAAGGTTCATCACACTTACCACCGTTTTCAGTGGTGTTTTCCTTGTCGTTGTTTGGCTGTTTAGCCTCACTTTCCTTTTCCTTTTCCTTTTCCCTGTCCAGTAGGGTATAGACGAGCGCAAACTGCCGGCCGCCTTGTTCACCCAGCTGTTGTCTAACACATCCCTCGCAGGTGTACTGACTCCTTGTGTTCAGAAAATTCACGATGGCATAGACAGGGAGGTGTGTGCAATTGGCATGTATATATTGTTTACACGTTCGGCATTTCAAACACTCTAACAAGCACTGGTTGTTACATGATAAACAGTTTGTGTCTGCAGGAGGCAAGTTACTTTCGGGTATAGTACTCATGTTGCACTGTATATTTTCCGGTTTCACTAATTTACCTGCACATGCCTAGACTAATTAAGGAACAAATGCAAGTCACTGGTAATTATAAACTAGCGACACACACACACACTCTCTCTCTCTCTCACACACACACACACACACACACACACACACACACATATACACACTCTCTCTCTCTCACACACAAACATACACATTATCACACTCTATCTCTAACCCACACGCATACAAACTCTTTCTATACATATCACACACACACACACACACACACACACACACACACACCTGGATTCCTGGATTGTAGTTTAGGACCGAAGTCCTGGGCCACGCTGGTGCGCCACCCTCAGTAGTTACTCGCTCTGGTTTGATGTAGCAGGCTGTTTCCGTCGGACGTTTGGTAATAGTGTGGTAGCGATGGTTTGTCGGGTATTGTTTGTAGGAATTTGTCCAATCCAGTCGTGAAACTTAAGAGAGAGCCTGTGTGTTCTCTTAGTTGCTTGGAGAGACAGTTATATATCCTTGGACCGTGTACAGCCATTGAATTCTCTTTCAAGCTTTGTAAGCTCATCCTTGTTCTCACTAAACGCGGAATAGTGCACAATTTTCCTCTTCTACTGCTGTATGTCGTCCTGATTTCATCTTCGTTTTCCAGATTTGGTATCATTTCGTTAATTAGTTTCCACACGTACATTGCTACATATCTCTCCCTTCTTCTCTCCAATGAGTACATGTTTAAATGCTGTAGTCTCTGTCAGTAGTCCATGTTGTTCAGTCCTTCGATTCGGGCCGTGTACGTTCGTTGTACTGCCTCTAGTTTTCTGATTTGGCCGATGTTTGTGGGGTTCCATAACTGGCAGCAGTATTCAACCAATGGTAGTATCAGGGCCTTGAATAATACTATTAACACACGTGGTTCTCTTGTTTTGAATGTTCTAAAAATCCATCCCATATTCTTTCTGGCCTTCGCTACAGTATTATCAATATGACGGTCGAAGCTAGCGTCGTCGCTTATTGTTATTCCCAGATCCCGCAAGTGGTTGCTTTGAATTATAATTCCTCCTTCTGGTGTTGTATAGTCTTTGTCGGCCACTTCCTGCTTCGGGTGTCGATATCTCAATAACTCGAATTTTGTGCTATTGAATATCATATTATTAATTTCTGCCCAGTTATATATCGTCTTCAGGTCATCTTGTATCATTTTATAATCATCTTCCCTTCTCACGCCCAGGAGTCGGGTGTCGTCTGCAAATGAGGTTGTTTTACAGTACTGTATACTCTGGTCGATATCACTGATATATATGAGGAAAAGCAAGGGGCCAATCACCGACCCCTGTGCCACACCACTTCTCACTTCTCACTTCTTGGATTCGCTTCCTTCGACCATCACCGATTGACTTCTATTAGTGATAAAGTTCCCGATCCACTTGTGTAGCCTACCTCTAATCCCAATATGTTCCAGTTTTTGCAATAAGATCGAGTGGTCAACCTTGTCGAAAGCTTTAGAGAAGTCCAGGTAGATTGCATCTGCACCATCTCCGTCCTCTAGAGCACTCAAAATATCCATCCTGTGTTGAAGAAGCTGCGACACCACGATCTTCCGCTTCTAAATCCGTGTTGATCTTTGTTATAAAGCGATTGTTCCTCCAGATATTTGGTTACTTTTTTTACAACTATCCTCTCGAATATTTTAATTACGTGTGAAGTAAGAGCCACCGGTCTATAATTTTTTGGTTCCGTTCTCGGCCCACTTATATAGATGGGTGATATTTGTCCGTGTTTTAAGAGACTAGGTATTTCCCCAGTATCCAGCGACTTTCTCCATATCATGTGCAGTGGTTTGGATATAATGGAGGCACACTGCTTCATGAGTATTGCTGGTATATACAGTCTGGTCCTGCAGCGGCATATGTGTTGATTTCTCGTATGGATGTCTCTATATCTGTCCTATCGAACTCTACATCGCTCAATTGTGCACACACACACTATATCTCTCTCTCTCTCTCTCTCTCTCTCTGTACGTGTGAGTGTCTGCCTCATATTTTCACTCACTCTTGCCTTCACTTTCACCCCTCGATAATATCCTGTATCTATCTATATATTTAGTTTCCATGATTAATATATATTTATCTGTATTTACTTATTCATCTACTTGTTATCTGTCTGTCTATCTATCTATCTATCTGTCTATTTTCTATCTATCTGACCAGCTATCTTTATCTGTCTCTAGCTATCTATTTTTTCTATCTATCTGATCAGCTATCTTTATCTGTCTCTATCTATCCATGTGTCTATCTACCTGCCCATCTCTCTCTGTCTATCTATCTATATATCTTATCTATCTATGTCTATAAATATATCTATATATCTACAGTATATATCTATAAATCTATCTATCTATCTATATCTATTTACCCTTTTATTGGTATTAGCATTTTTTCGTATTTACATTATAATATCCCCCCCCCCTTTCTCTCTCTCTCTCTCTCTCTCTCTCTCTCTCTCTCTCTCTCTCTCTCTCTCTCTCTCTCTCGATTCCACTTTCTCCTCATTTATTGCTCACTTTCTATCCACGATATTTCGTAATTCTTTATTATCGCCAAAAAAAAACGAGTGTTTTTTGTTGACATAAAAAATAAAAATATGTTGATTCTCTCATTACTTTCACTTTCATCACCACTATCAGCATCACTACCATCATCATCACTAGCAGCATCACTACCATCATCACCACTAGCAGCATCACTACCATCATCATCACTAGCAGCATCACTACCATCATCATCACTAGCAGCATCACTACCATCATCATCACTAGCAGCATCACTACCATCATCATCACTAGCAGCATCACTACCATCATCACCACTAGCAGCATCACTACCATCATCACCACTAGCAGCATCACTACCATCATCACCACTAGCAGCATCACTACCATCATCACCACTAGCAGCATCACTACCATCATCACCACTAGCAGCATCACTACCATCATCACCACTAGCAGCATCACTACCATCATCACTAGCAGCATCACTACCATCATCACCACTAGCAGCATCACTACCATCATCACCACTAGCAGCATCACTACCATCATCATCACGATTCATCATGATTAAAAAAATAATCCTAAAGCTTTTTACCAACTATATAAATCCAAGGTTAGAGATGTAATTGGTCCCCTTAAAACTTCGATAGGAAAATTGACAGAAAGTGATTTAGAAATGTGCAGTACATTAAATAGTCAATTTCTTTCCGTTTTCACTAATGAAAATTTGGCACAGTTTCCAGAAGTCCGTAAGGTATACAGCGATAGTATAGAAAATAGGTTAAGTACGGTTACTATAAGTAGAAATGATGTGGTTAAGGAAATTGACAGACTGAAACCTCATAAATCGCCTGGTCCCGATGAGGTATATGCTAGAGTATTAAAAGAATGCAGAGATGAGTTAAGTTATCCATTAACATTTCTATTTAACAAGTCATTAGAAACAGGTATAGTTCCAGAAGCTTGGAAGCTTGCAAATGTAGTTCCGATCTTCAAAAAAGGTGATAAATCAATAGCATCCAATTACCGTCCCATTAGTCTCACTTCAATCATAGGAAAACTACTAGAGTCAATTATTGCTAGGAAAATGAGAAACCACTTAGAAACATTTAACTTAATCAATTCTTCTCAGCATGGATTCACTCAGGGACGGTCTTGCCTTACTAATTTGCTTAGTTTTTTCTCAGAGGTATATGAAGCAGTAGATAATGACAAGTCATATGATATATATTTAGATTTCAGTAAAGCTTTCGACAGAGTCCCTCATGAGAGATTGATGAGAAAGGTTGAGGCACATGGAATAGGTGGGGCGTTGTTAGGATGGATTAGGTCAAGGCTTATTGGTAGGAAGCAGAGAGTCAGCATAAATGGTACCAAGTCAGAATGGGGAGCAGTCAAAAGTGGTGTCCCCCAGGGATCGGTATTAGGTCCCCTGTTGTTTCTTATATACATAAATGACCTAGATTTAGGTATAACTAGTAGGATAAGTAAATTCGCAGACGATACTAAAATAGGGAGATCAATTGATTCAGATAGCGATATAGAGTGCCTCCAAAGGGATCTAGATACCTTACATGAATGGTCAGTAAATTGGCAGATGAAGTTTAACATTGACAAATGCAAGGTATTAAAGATAGGGAAGATGCAAACAAATGTTAAATATAAACTAGCTAATTTAGAATTAGAAAATTCAGACTGCGAGAAAGATCTAGGTGTGTTTGTTAGCAATGATTTGAAGCCTAGAAATCAGTGTATAAGCGTTCGTAATAAGGCAAACAGGATTCTCGGGTTCATCTCTAGGAGTGTGAGTAACAGAACTGCTGATGTTATCTTAAAACTTTACTTGTCATTAGTGAGACCCCATATGGATTATGCTGTCCCAATTTTGGTGTCCTTATTACAGAATGGACATAGATTCATTGGAGAGAGTACAGCGTAGAATGACAAAAATGATCCAAAATATTAGAAATCTTTCGTATGAAGAAAGGTTGAAGAAATTAGGTTTACATTCGTTAGAGAGACGCAGAGTTAGAGGGGATATGATAGAGGTGTTCAAGTGGGTTAGTGGGATTAACAAAGGGGACATGGCAAATGTACTAAAGCTCAGTGATAGCGAAAGAACTCGTACCAATGGTTTCAAATTAGATAAATTTCGTTTCAGAAAAGATATAGGCAAGTATTGGTTTGGTAACAGAGTTTGTAGACGGGTGGAATGGAATACCAAGTGCTATAGTGGGATCTAAAACTGTAGGGAGCTTTAAGATAAAATTGGATAAGCATATGGACGAGAAGGGTTGGGTGTGAAGGGGGATCAGCCGGGTTGGGCCAATCAGCGCTCTGCAGACCTCCATAATCCTGCGTTAATCTCTAACCGTTTTGGTAAGATGATCCTCAGGGTATTAGAGTGTGGAGCCTATAATTGGGCTTTGTAATGAATTGGGGTTGTGTGGGACAGGGATCTGCCTTGCTTAGGCCAATCGGCTTTCTGCAGACTCCCATTTTCTTATGTTCTTATGTTATCACTAGCAGCATCACTACCATCATCACCACTAGCAGCATCACTACCATCATCACCACTAGCAGCATCACTACCATCATCACCACTAGCAGCATCACTACCATCATCACCACTAGCAGCATCACTACCATCATCACCACTAGCAGCATCACTACCATCATCACCACTAGCAGCATCACTACCATCATCACCACTAGCAGCATCACTACCA
>CM064507.1:42851245-42903745 GCA_032716605.1 Paralithodes platypus
ACCGCTACCACCATCACAACAACTAGCACCACCACTACTACCAACATCACCACCACCTTGCCATCAACAACAACAATCACCACCATCACTACCACCACCATCACGACCACCAACACCACCACCTCGTCAACAACAACAACAACAACAATAACAACATCACCACAATCACCACCACTAGCATCACCACTACTATCAAAATCACCACCAACTCACCATCAACAACAACAACACCAATATCGCCACAAACACCACCATCACATCACCATTATCAACACACATTCCATTACTAGTTACTAATTAACATTCAACTACCAATATTCATCAACATTCACCTACCACTATTGCCAACACTCTACCAACATCATCAATACTACCAACATTACCAACACTGCCAACATTACCAACACTACCAACATTACCAACATTACTAACACTACCAACATTACCAACACTACCAACACTACCAACATTACCGACACTACCAACATTACCGACACTACCAACATTACCAACACTACCAACATTACCGACACTACCAACACTACCAACATTACCTACACTACCAACATTACTGACACTACCAACGCTACCAACACCACCAACATACCAACACTTACCAAAAATGCAGAAAGCTTGTGATGAGGAAGGTGAAAAACTGGTATAGGGAGAGGATACAAAGAGTGTGTGTGTGTGTGTGTGTGAGAGAGAGAGAGAGAGAGAGAGAGAGAGAGAGAGAGAGAGAGGTTCCTGAGTTTGTGTGTATGTGTGATTTTCCTGTGTGTATGTGTGTGTGTCTGTGTACTTACTCTAGTTGTATTGCGGGAGTGAGCATGCTCGTTATTTCCCGCCTCCTATATGTGTAGGTGTTATATGTATCGTTGGAATGGCTGTGGATGTGTGTAGTCTGTATTTTTAGCCAATTGGCGACATCGGAAACGAAGGCTTAGGGTGGATCTGTATGGTACCATTCTCACTATAGACGGTACCGTCTCGCCCGAAGGCTTAGGTAGCCATCAGCTTAGGTGAACCATATGATACCCATCTCGCCTTGTATCATGTTTGCCAACCCCAGATGGGACGTCACAACGTCGTCCACTTATTCCAGGTACTTATTTACAGCTAGGTGAACTGAGGCTAACACATGAAAGGAGACAAGCCCAATTTGTCTCCGCCCGGCCGGGGATTGAACCCCCGGCCCCTCATGTGTGAGACGAGAGCTCTACCACTAGGCTACGGGCTGTGTGTGTGTGTGTGTGTGTGTGTGTGTTCTTTTACGTGCGTATGTGTGTGTATCTGTTTCTGCTTGCCATTACTTCATTATCATCTTGGTCATGTTTAACAACCAGGCCTCATTCACACAACCATAACGTCAAATTGTATTAAGTTTAAAGAACAATATTGATAAATTACCTCATCTTAGCTGCATCAAGTCACTATACAAGCATAATTTAGGAAACTTTATAAGAAATGCCTCTGAGAATAATGATAAACACTAAATAAATATAGAAGGCTTGTATGAAATGGTAGGACAAATAACAATAATTCTCTGTTGCAATAAATGGTCGAGTAAACTCAAGGGCACGTATTCTGGCTGTTAATAGTAAGCGATATTGTTCAGCTTAGGAAGGACTTTTTGGAGGTTAGAGGGTTAATTGAGATATAGTTAACCTCTTTGATTCTTAAGAGGGCCTCCCAAAGCTGAATCAAATCGTCTAATGATAGCTATAATACATAGCTCAAACGAGTCATCATAATCTTCGAGGGGTTAATGGGTTTTTTTTTTTTCTGGACACCCTTCTCCCTCATGTTTAGTCCCATGAGGTTTGAAGATTTAAGATGTTCACCCCATTAGTTCGGCGATTTTAAGACGAATTTCCCCGTTTCTTTGCCCATTTTAAAACCTTTCGTGACATTCAGGTGTTGATTTTTCCTAGCGAGCGATAGCATGTGCCTTCAATTTAGGACGAGCTGGCTTTCGACCGGGGCATTTTTCCACTAAAAAATTCACAAATGTATCTTTAAAAAAAAAAAAAAAAAAAAAGGAGGGGGGGGGGGGGGGTTGAGGGTATTTCTTTTAAGCTTGATGGAGGACCATGAAGAGAACTAAGAATAAACATAGAGATAAATATATAGATACATATATAGTAAAAATATATATATATCTGTGTATCTATTTATCTATCTATGTAATAATAATAATAATAATAACAATAATAATAATAATAATAATAATAATAATATCTAATAACAATAATAATAATTAATAATAATAATAATAATAATAATAATAATAATAATATATTGAGGCATTACTAAATATATATACAAATTTGAAATAACTATTATAATGTCCTCGCCCTCCACTGTACTGCACCACCTGCGTTACCTGCGTCTCAAGGTGCGCCAGGCCTAATTAGTAATAAGACAACAGGTGAAGCAAGTGACTTATACACCCAGTAATCTACCTAAACATCACACGAGATAACCATAATTTGGGAACACTTGAGCAAAATAAATAAAGTAATAGCAATAAAGGATAGCAATATTTAAGGGGGGATGGTTCACTTTTTGGGCAATTTTTGCATGTATTCATTATTTTTCTAGTTTCCTCCCTAGACCTCCATCATTTTTGCATGTATTCATTATTTTTCTAGTTTCCTCCCTAGACCTCCATCATTTTTGCATGTATTCATTATTTTTCTAGTTTCCTCCCAAGACCTCCATCATTTTTGCATGTATTCATTATTTTTCTAGTTTCCTCCCTAGACCTCCATAATTTTTTGCATGTATTCATTATTTTTCTAGTTTCCTCCCTAGACCTCCATCATTTTTGCATGTATTCATTATTTTTCTAGTTTCCTCCCTAGACCTCCATCATTTTTGCATGTATTCATTATTTTTCTAGTTTCCTCCCTAGACCTCCATAATTTTTGCATGTATTCATTATTTTTCTAGTTTCCTCCCTAGACCTCCATCATTTTTGCATGTATTCATTATTTTTTCTAGCTTCCTCCCTAGACCTCCATAATTTTTGCATGTATTCATTATTTTTTCTAGTTTCCTCCCTAGACCTCCATCATTTTTGCATGTATTCATTATTTTTTCTAGCTTCCTCCCTAGACCTCCATAATTTTTGCATGTATTCATTATTTTTCTAGTTTCCTCCCTAGACCTCCATCATTTTTGCATGTATTCATTATTTTTTCTAGCTTCCTCCCTAGACCTCCATAATTTTTGCATGTATTCATTATTTTTCTAGTTTCCTCCCTAGACCTCCATCATTTTTGCATGTATTCATTATTTTTTCTAGTTTCCTCCCTAGACCTCCATAATTTTTGCATGTATTCATTATTTTTCTAGTTTCCTCCCTAGACCTCCATCATTTTTGCATGTATTCATTATTTTCTAGTTTCCTCCCTAGACCTCCATCAAATTTAAAAAAAGCATCCATTAGATCCCCCTTCTAGATTAATTTGTACATTTTTCGGTAGAAAAATGTCCCTACATTACAGGCTCACTATCGTTCGCCAGGGAAAAAAAATCGACACCTAAATAGCACGAAAGGTCTAAATATTGACGAAGAAATGGGGCGAAAGGTCTTAAAATCGACTAACTAATGGGGCAACATCTTAACATCTGAAAACTAATGGGGCTAAACATGAGGGAGGAGGGGGCCCAGAAAAATCAACCGTTAATATATATAACCTAAATCTAACCTATCGTACAGTCGGGGAATTTCTGGACCAGGCCCTAAGGGAGGGAAAACAATACGACACCAATCAATCCAAATTCTAATACATCCATCAATATAACCTATAATAAATTCTAATACATCCTTCAATATAACCTATAATAAATCTAACTTATATAATTATATACACCGAGTACTCCACCTTGACAACACACGGGATATGTGACTAATTTGGGAAGCCTTTGACCAATTAAACAAAGTAACACAAGGATAACTACTACATTTAAGGGGGGTGACATGCATTTGTTTCTCTCTCGTTCTCTCTTTCTCTGGCTTGTATCCATTCGGCCCCATTCAGCCTACTGTTTTAAGACGTTTATCCCCATTCAGGTGTCAATTTTTTACTGGTGAGCGGTAGCGAGCCAGCATTATTGTTAAATGTTTTTGACAGCAGGCTAAATTTGTACATTTTTCGATTGGGAGGGTGTGTTTTTTAAGCTTGATGGAGGTCTAGGGAGGAAGCTAAAACAGATAATAAAAAGATACATAAATGAACAAATAAATAGGCTGATCCCCCCTTAACCTGGGTACCGATAATCCCCTAGCTGGACTCGGTAGTAGCGGCGGCGGTGATGGCGGCTACGGTGGCTGCGTAACCTTTCCTCTCCGGCCGACTGACCTTTACCGGAAGTGTCAGCATGCAACATTAAGGAACTGGTGTTGGGGATAGCTCACATGCTCTCCTGACTTGTATAACTAACTTTCTATTGAGCTGACACTTTCTTTAGCTTTCTATTTAGCTGACTCTTTTATCTAGTTTTTATTTAGCTGACACTTTTGTTTAGCTTTCTATTTAGCTGACTTATGTAGCTTTCTATTTAGGTGACACTTCTATTTAGCTGACTTATGTAGCTTTCTATTTAGCTGACACTTATATTTAGCTTTCTATTTAGCTGACACTTATATTTAGCTTTCTATTTAGCTTACACTTATATTTAGCTGACACTTATATTTAGCTTTCTGTTTAGCTGACACTTATATTTAGCTTTCTATTTAGCTGACACTTACATTTAGCTTTCTATTTAGGCTTGCTGACACTTATATTTAGCTTTCTATTTAGCTGACACTTATATTTAGCTTTCTATTTAGCTTTCTATTTAGCTGACACTTATATTTAGCTGGTTGACCTTTTGTTGGTAGTGCCAGTATGTAACAAAGGGGTGTGACCTGTTTTTGTTCTCTCCTTTTCTATCTTTCTCTGGCTTGTATCCATTTGGCCCCATTCAGCCTACTGTTTTAAGACGTTTATGCCCATCCAGTTGTCAATTTTTTACTGGTGAGCGGTAGCGAGCCAGCATATTTTTTATTTTTGTTTGACAGCAGGCTAAATTTGTAAATTTTTCAATAGAAAATTTCTCCGGCAAAGCCGGATTTCTTCATATAATGCTGGCTCGCTATCGCTCGCCTGGAAAAAATCGACACCTAGATGGGGATAAACGTCTTAGAATAGTTGACTGAATGGGGCCAAATGGATACAAGCCAGAGAAAGGAGAAAAGGACAGAAATAACAAAAAGCAGGTCACCCCCCCCTTAAGGAGACAGTGTTGGGGATAGCTGCCATGCTCTCCTGACTTGTATAACTAGATTTCTATTGAGCTGACCCTTTTGTTTAGCTTTCTATTCAGCTGACACTTTTGTTTAGCTTTCTATTGAGCTGACTCTGTTATCTATCTTTCAATGCATCTTATTATTCTAACTTTTTCTGTCTTCTCTACTTGTCTTCTCTTCTATGTAACTATCTATTTAGCTGACACTTATATTTAGCTGACACTTATATTTAGCTTTGTCTTCTTTTTCTTTATTCTGTCTTCACTTAGTGTTTTTCGTGCTTGTGTCACTATGCAGGGTTAAAGAGGCTGAGAGTGACATGATCCTTTACATGCTCTCTCTCTCTCTCTCTCTCTCTCTCTCTCTCTCTCTCTCTCTCTCTCTCTCTCTCTCTCATTTACCTTCTTTTTTTGTGTTCTTTGGTATTTCTCTTTCTGTTTTCTTCCTCTTCGATTCATTGCCGCTTCTTATCCTTCTTACTCCCCCCCCCCCATTTATCTTTGCTCTTTCTTCTCTTTCTCTTTCCTTTTCTACTTGCTCTTCTGCTTATGTCTTTTCTTCTTCTTCTTCTTCTTCTCCTCCTCCGCCTTCTCCTTCTCCTTCTTATTCTTCTTCTTCTTCTCCTCCTCTTCCTCCTTCTTCTCCTCCTCCGCCTTCTTCTCCTCCTCCTTCTCCTCCTCCTCCTTCTCCTTCTTCTTCTTCTTCTTCTTCTTCTTCTTCTTCTGTGCACCAAGTACCGGATGAAATATTAACATGGGGTAATGGGCCAGGTATTATGGAGTCCTCTATTATCTTTCTGTCATTCATTCATTCATTCATTCATTCATTCATTCATTCATTCATTCATTCATTCATTCATTTCTTTCTTTCTTTCTTTCTTTCTTTCTTTCTTTGATTATCCTTACTTTCTGATTGTTTTTCTTCCTTTTCTAGTCATTGGTTCTTTGTTCTTCTTGCTCTTTCTCTTTCTCTTTCTCCCACACTTCTGCCCTTTCTCCTTGCTCCCCCTCCTCATCCTTCTTCTTCTTCTTCTTCTCCTCCTCCTTCTTCTCTGCCCTCTCTCCTTGCTCCTTCTTCTTCTTCTTCTCCTCCTCCTTCTTCTCTGCCCTCTCTCCTTTCTCTCTTCTCTCTTCTTCTTCTTCCTCCTCCTTCTCCTTCTCCTCCTTCCTTCTTCTCTTCTGTCTCTCCCTCTCTCCTGCCTCTCCTCCGTCCTTCTTTCTTCTTTCTTCTTTCCTCCTCTTCTCTCTCTCCTTTCTCCTCCTCTTTCTCTCACTGCCCTCTCTCCTCCTTCTTGTGCTCCTCCTTCTTCTCTTCTGCTGCCCTCTCCTTTCTCCTCCTTCTCTCTGCCTTCTTCCTGGTCTTCTCTCCTCCTTCTTCTCTGCCCCTCTCTCTTCTTCTCCTGCCCTTCTTCTCTCCCTTTTCTTCTCTGCCCTCTCTCCTTGCTCCTCCTTCCTTCCTTCTTCTTCTTCTTCTCCTCCTTCTTCTCTGCCCTCTCTCCTTGCTTCTACTCCCCTTTTTTCTTCTTCTTCCTCCTTTCTCTGCTCTCATCCTTCTGCTCTGCCCTCTCTCCTTGCTCCTCCTTCTTCTTCTCCTCCTCCTCCTTCTCTGCTCTCTCTCCTTGCTCTTCCTTCTTCTTCTTCTCCTCCTTCTTCTCTGCCCTCTCTCCTTGATCCTCCTTCTTCTCTGCCCTCTCTCCTTGCTCCTTCTTCTTCTTCTCCTCCTCCTTCTTCTCTGCCCTCTCTCCTTGCTCCTTCTTCTTCTTCTTTTTCTCCTCCTCCTTCTTCTTCTCTGCCCTCTCTCCTTGCTCCTTCTGCTCTGCCCTCTCTCCTTGCTCCTTCTTCTTCTTCTTCTCCTCCTTCTTCTCTGCCCTCTCTCCTTGCTCCTCCTTCTTCTTCTTCTTCTCCTCCTTCTTCTCTGCCCTCTCTCCTTGCTCCTTCTTCTTCTTCTTCTTCTTCTTCTCCTCCTCCTCCTTCTTCTCTGCCCTCTCTCCTTGCTCCTCATTCTTCTTCTTCTTCTTCTCCTCCTTCTTCTCTGCCCTCTCTCCTTGCTCCTTCTTCTTCTCTGCCCTCTCTCCTTGCTCCTCCTTCTTCTTCTTCTTCTCCTCCTTCTTCTCTGACCTCTCGCCTTGCTCCTCCTTCTTCTTCTTCTTCTCCTTCTTCTCTGCCCTGTCTCCTTGCTCCTCCTTCTTCTCCTCCTTCTTCTCTGCCCTCTCTCCTTGCTCCTCCTTCGTCTTCTTCTCCTTCTCCTCCTTCTTCTCTGCCCTCTCTCCTTGCTCCTCCTTCTTCTCTGCCCTCTCTCCTTGCTCCTCCTTCTTCTTCTTCTTCTCCTCCTTCTTCTCTGCCCTCTCTCCTTGCTCCTCCTCCTTCTTCTTCTCTGCCCTCTCTCCTTGCTCCTCCTCCTTCTTCTTCTTCTTCTCCTCCGTCTCTGCCCTCTCTCCTTGCTCCTCCTTCTTCTCCTCCTTCTTCTCTGCCCTCTCTCCTTGCTCCTCCTTCGTCTTCTTCTTCTCCTCCTTCTTCTCTGCCCTCTCTCCTTGCTCCTCCTCCTTCTTCTTCTCTGCCCTCTCTCCTTCCTCCTCCTTCTTCTTCTCCCCCTTTTCCTTCACCTCTCTCTTCCCCCTCCCTCCTTCATACACCTGTTCCCTTTCAGAAGTGTAGAAATAGAGTTAGCTTAGATTACAAATCAATTTCATTTTCTCCCTGTCCTATCCGAAATTTTATGGCAGTATTTCCATAGTACATGGTATTTTTCCAACTGTTTCCATGCCAGGATTAGCTGGAGGGAGTGGTGGGTGGGGAGGAGCCTTCTTCTTTGCTATCTCTTTCTCTACCTCGTAGTCAGTAGATTAGTAGTTTAGATATCCAAACTGCCCCGTAAGGACCAATAGGTTTGGTGTACTTTGTACTCCATTGTATTCCTTTGTACTCTCTGCCCTTTCTCCTTGCCAAACTTGGTCAGCTCCAAATTATCTTCTTTTTCGTGTTGTTGTTGTTGTTGTTGTTGTTTTTCTTGTTGTTTTTCTTGTTCATGTTCTTGTTCTTCTACTTCTTCTTTTTGTTCTGCTTGTTGTTGTTGTTGTTGTTGTTGTTGTTGTTGTTGTTCCGTGCACTCAGTGTTGGATGAAATATAAACAGGGTGTAATGGTGCAGTTATTATTCAGTTCTCAATCATCCTAACTTCTACTTCTGCCGCTTCCTATTGTTTCCTTCCTGCATTCTGCTTTTGTTTTATTCATTTTCTATTTGTTTGTATTTTTATTGTTTCTTTATTTGTTTCCCTCTTCTTCTTCTTTTTTTCTTGTTCTCGTTCTTCTTAATATTATTGTTGTTGTTTTCGTTGTTGTTGTTGTTGTTGTTGTTGTTGTTGTTCTTCTTCTTCTTAGATAGATAGATAGATAGATAGAGAGCGAGGTAGAGGTAGAAATAGATAGATAGATAGATAGATAGATAGATAGACCTTCACCTTACCCCAGTACACTACAAATGTCATCCTGAAATACCTGAATACACAATCACATGCACCTGACCAACAGATTAATATACTGACTGATTAATAGACTGAATAATTGACTGACTGATTAATAGACTGAATAATTGACTGACTGATTAATAGACTGAATAATTGACTGACTGATTAATAGACTGAATAATTGACTGACTGATTGATAGACTGAATAATTGACTGACTGATTGATTGACTGATTGATTGACTGAATAATTGACTGACTGATTGATTGACTGTATAACTGACTGACTGATTAATATACTGAATAACTGGCTGACTGATTGATAGATAGACTGTATAACTGGCTGACTGATTGATAGACTGTATAACTGACTGACTAACTGATAGACTGTATAACTGACTGACTGATTGATAGACTGTATAACTGACTGACTGATTGATTGACTGTATAACTGACTGACTAACTGATAGACTGTATAACTGACTGACTGGTTGATAGACTGTATAACTGACTGACTAACTGATAGACTGTATAACTGACTGACTGACTGATAGACTGTATAACTGAATGACTGATTGATAGACTGTATAACTGACTGACTAACTGATAGACTGTATAACTGACTGACTGACTGATAGACTGTATAA
Organism: Paralithodes platypus; assembly: GCA_032716605.1. Classification (NCBI taxonomy): domain Eukaryota; kingdom Metazoa; phylum Arthropoda; class Malacostraca; order Decapoda; family Lithodidae; genus Paralithodes; species Paralithodes platypus. The sequence goes on from CM064507.1 coordinate 42,860,655, forward strand.
CTGACTGACTGGTTGATAGACTGTATAACTGACTGACTAACTGATAGACTGTATAACTGACTGACTGACTGATAGACTGTATAACTGAATGACTGATTGATAGACTGTATAACTGACTGACTGATTGATAGACTGTATAACTGACTGACTGATTGACTAAATAACAGACTGACTGGTAGACTGTATAACTGACTCACTGACTGATAGACTATATAACTGACTGTCTACATTCCAGTTTTTTTGCTGAGTCACACAGGTAGGGCATCAGTGAAATACCAAGTTGCTAAGCTTTAAGGTCAAGTTCTGAAGGATGCACATATTCTTTAAGGGGGGTCACAGGTTTTTATGTTTACCTTTCTCTCTTTTTCTCTCTTTCTCTGGCTTGTATCCATTCGGCCCCATTCAGGCAACTGTTTTAATACGTTTATCCTCATCCAGGTGTTGATATCTTCCTGGCGAGCGATAGCGAACCAGCATTGTATGGAGAAAAACAGTAGGCTGAATGGGGCCGAATGGATACAAGCCAAAGAGAGAGGGAGAGAAAAAGAAAAAAAGCGAGGTGGGCTCCCTTAATGCATACCAAAGGTCACCCAAATTACCTAAGGCTCGGTTTTTTTCGTAAGAAATTTTCCTTTGAGATTGCTAGTTACATAACAGTGATTATTCTCTCCCTCAATCTATCCTTCCTTCATCCTATGACTTAAGGGGGGTGACCTGCTTTTTGTTATTTTAGTCCTTTTCTCTCTTTCTCTGGCTTGTATCCATTCGGCCCCATTCAGCCAACTATTTTAAGACGTTTATCCCCATCTAGGTGTCGATTTCTTCCTGGCGAGTGATAGCGAGCCAGCATTATATGAAGAAATCCGGTTTCGCCGGAGACATTTTTCTATCGAAAAATATACAAATTTAGCCTGCTGTCAAACAAAAATAAAAAATATGCTGGCTCGCTACCGCTTACCAGTAAAAAATTGACACCTGGATGGGGATAAACGCCTTAAAACAGTAGGCTGAATGGGGCCAAATGGATACAAGCCAGAGAAAGATAGAAAAGGACAGAACAAAAACAGGTCACCCCCCTTAAACTGATCTAAATCTCGTGTGTCCAGGCATTTTGACCCCAACGTACCTTGAATGTGGCCTTCTGTCACTCTTTTGGCTTTGGGAGAGACACTCGTCACAGGCAACCTTCCCTTTGTCTCCTCCATACATATAAACAAAACAATCTCAATAACCGAAACTGGATGACTCACCCAATTCACAGAAGAGTTACCAAGATCCAGGAATAGTGTACAGAATATGGCTATGCAAAGGTTAAGGGGAGGTATTTAGTTTGTTCCCTAGACCTCCATCAAGCTTAAAATTACATTAAGGGGAGGTATTTAGTTTGTTCCCTAGACCTCCATCAAGCTTAAAATTACATTAAGGGGAGGTATTTAGTTTGTTCCCTAGACCTCCATCAAGCTTAAAATTACATTAAGGGGAGGTATTTAGTTTGTTCCCTAGACCTCCATCAAGCTTAAAATTACATTAAGGGGAGGTATTTAGTTTGTTCCCTAGACCTCCATCAAGCTTAAAATTACATTAAGGGGAGGTATTTAGTTTGTTCCCTAGACCTCCATCAAGCTTAAAATTACCCCCCCTTGAGTCCCTTTCAAGATAAATTTGTACATTTTTCGGTAGAAAAATTTCCCGGCCAAAGGCCGGTTCCTCTTAAATTACAGGCTCGCTATCGCTCGCCAGGAAAAAATGGACACCTGAATTGCACGAAAGGTCTTAATATGGGGTGAAAGTTTTTAAAATCGCTAAACTAATGGGGCAAACGTTTTATAATATCAAAATCAATGGGGCTAAACATGAGGGAGAAAGGGGTCAAGCAAAAAATCCCTCAAGTGGAGACCTCCCCTTAAGGGGGGATGGTTCACCTTTTGGTCGATTTATTCAGTTATTAATTATGTTTCTTGTGTCCGCCCTAGACCTCCATGAGACTTATAAAAACATCCATTAGATCCCCCTTCTAGATTAATTTGTACATTTTTCGGCCGGGACTGTTCTTCCAAAATTACAGGCTCACTATCGTTCGCCAGGGAAAAAATCGACACCTAAATAGCACGAAAGGTCTTAATATTGACAAGGAAATGGGGTGGAAGGTCTTAAAATAGACAAACTAATGGGGCAAACATCTTAAAATCTGAAAACTAATGGGGCTAAACATGAGGGAGAAGTGGAACTAGAAAAACGCTCCATCTCCCCTTAAGTCGAAGTGACCATAATGGTCTACCCTTTAGAGGTATATTGGTGGTACTAAGACGTATACAGACTAATAACACACATAACTAAGCCACTCCAACAGCTTCCCCTCTCTCTCTCCAACACCCCTTCTCCCCTCTCTACACTCTTCAGAACATAGGAAAAAGTAGAAAGTAGCTACGAGGTGCCGTTGTAAAGGCTTATCCCCTCAATACCTTCACCTTCACCTTAGGTAAATCACTATCAATATACCACAAACCCATCACACACCCATCTTGGATCTAGAACAAGCTATATCAGACTACGAGAGATGATTCCAAAGCTAAACACATTGTATAATATTACGCAGAATAGACGAAGCTATCATCATCATCATCATCATCTTACTGAATGGTTTGGATTCGATAAATAAGGCCAGTTTGGTGGAGCGGCATTCTATGTCGGCATTGCTCCTATGAGGGAAAGTTGAGTCACAATCTCTAATGTCGTTTTCTTTAACAGAGAGTTAATACAAAATCATTGTCCAAAATCATGATCAAACGTTGGAAAACTATTTTCATTTCTCGATTGGGCATAGTGATAGTGATTCATCTTACTATCCTTATATTTCATTACTAAACAACTAAGCAATTGATTGAACAACGATAAATTTATATATATATATATATATATATATATATATATATACCGGTATATATATATATATATATATATAAATATATATATATATATATATATATATATACCGGTATATATATATATATAATATATATATATTTTTTTTTTTTAATTTCCAATTTCAATTATTATCGGCAGACATGGTTGTACAATAGACTATAGTTGGTAGCATGCATAATGTTGGGTTTCTGTGTAAAGGCAGGTGTGGCCTTTAGGGAGATGGGGGGCAGGTTTCGTGATTTCAGTGTAGTTCTTGGAAGGGGAGGCAGGAACCGGAGTAAATGTCAGGATAACAACACAATACTCCTCACCGGGGCTAGACTCGGTTCCAAATAGGGGGTCCAGATATCGTGATCCTTAAGGAAGCCCATCTCGCTTAATTTTGTTCTCTTTTTCTCCCTCTGTCTTTGGCTTGTATCCATTCGGCCCCATTCAGCCTACTGTTTTAAGACGTTTACCCCCATCCATGTGTCAATATTTTCCTCGCGAGTGGTAGCGAGCCAGCATATATATATATTTCTTTGTTTTGACAGCAAGCTAAATTTGTAAATTTTTTGATAGAAAAATGTCTCCGGCGAAGCCGGATTTCTTCATACAATGCTGGCTCGCTATCGCTCGCCAGGAAAAAATCGACACCTGGATGGGGATAAACGTCTTAAAACAGTTGGCTGAATGGGGCCGAATGGATACAAGCCAGAGAAAGAGAGAAAAAGAGAGAAAGATACAAAAAAGCAGGTGAGGAGGAAGGAACCGGAGTGAAGGCCAGGATAGCAACACAACACTTCTCACCGGGGCTATACTATTACAGGCTGTAAGTAGGCGAACAATCATCACCTCTATCCTCTGTAACTCAAAAAGGGCTAGAGCAAAGTGGCTGTAAATTGTCACATCTATTCCTTGACTGACTCTTCCCAAATGGTAGAAATCTTAGCTCGATTACTCTAGTCGTTTCCGAGTTACAGAGGTTAGAGGTCTCACATAGGGGGTTCAGATATCGTTCACCCTATAATCTCTATAACTCAAAAATGGCTAGAGCAAATGGGCTGTAAATTTCTACACCTACTTCCTGGCCGACTCTTCCGAAATGGAAGAAATATTAGCTCGATTAGTCAAGTCGTTTGTGAGTTATAGAGGTTAATGTTCAAGAGATTTGGTCTACTAACTTGGAATGTGGTATGGGACCTTTACTAGAAAAAATAGCTCCAAGCTTTATTTACAAGAGATTACATGGAAAACAGCAGAGCCCTAATATGGAAAGGAAGATGGCTTTTCTTTAGGGGGGAGGTTTTTAGTGTGTTTCCTAGACTTCCATCAAGCTTGAAATTACACTCCCTTGACCCCCTTTCAAGATAAATTTGTACATTTTTCGGTAGACAAATTTCCCGGCCGAAGGCCGGTTCCTCTTAAATTACAGGTTCGCTATCGCTCGCCAGGAAAAAATCGACACCTAAATCGCACCAAAGGTCTTAAAAGTGACATAAATGGGGTGAAGGTTCTTAAAATCGCCAAACTAATGGGCCGAACGTCTTAAAATCTCAAAAGCAATGGGGCTTAAACATGAGGGAGAAAGGGGTAAGGAAAAAATCCCTCAAGTGGAATTCTACCCTTTAAGGGGGAGGTATAGCAAAACATTCACCCAACTCAGATGTCGATTATTTTCTGGGCGAGCGATAGCGAGCCTGGAACTTAAATTAATTCGGGCTTCGGCCGGGAAATTGTTCTATCGAGAAAAATGTACAAATTTAGATTGAAGGGGTCTAGGGGGGGCATTTGAATTCGTTCCTTTGTAGTTTAAAGGAAGTCTGGGAAGGCGGTTTAGTTAGCCTAGAGAGGGGACAAACTAACACACATTACTCGAAAATGGCAGACACAAACAAACCCTCAATATACATAAAATCAAATATAATAAACCACTAGACGTCGGACCAAATGGGGTTAAGGGGGTAGTGCTTGGTTTTCGGTCTATATATTTATTTATATATTTTGTTTAGTTTCCTCGCTAGACCTCCATCAAGCTTAGAAAAACACCCCCTAGACCCCCCTTCGAGATAAATTTGTACATTTTTCGGTAGAAAAATTTCCCGGCCGAAGACCGGTTCCTCTTAAAATTGCAGGCTCGCTTTCGCTCGCCAGGAAAAAATCGACACCTAAATGGCACGAAAGGTCTTAAAGTTGACAACGAAATGGGGCGAAAGGTGTTAAAATCGCCAAACTAATGGGCCGAACGTCTTATAATCTCAAAACTAGTGGGGCTAAACATTAGGGAGAAGGGGGGGGGGGTCCAGAAAAACGGTCTGCCTCCCCTTAAGCGGTGGCTAGCAACATTGGTCAGCGTTTCTGAGGTGCAAATACCAGTCGCCGGTTTAGTAGGACAGGACTCGATTTGGTCTGTTCATTTCAGATGGGGATATATTTCAAGCAAACTAACACACATTACTCGAAAATGGCAGACACAAACAAACCCTCAATATACATAAAATCAAATATAATAAACCACTAGACGTCGGACCAAATGGGGTTAAGGGGGTAGGTGCTTGGTTTTCGGTCTATATATTTATTTATTTATATATTTTGTTTAGTTTCCTCGCTAGACCTCCATCAAGCTTAGAAAAACACCCCCTAGACCCCCCTTCGAGATAAATTTGTACATTTTTCGGTAGAAAAATTTCCCGGCCGAAGACCGGTTCCTCTTAAAATTGCAGGCTCGCTTTCGCTCGCCAGGAAAAAATCGACACCTAAATGGCACGAAAGGTCTTAAAGTTGGCAACGAAATGGGGCGAAAGGTGTTAAAATCGCCAAACTAATGGGCCGAACGTCTTATAATCTCAAAACTAGTGGGGCTAAACATTAGGGAGAAGGGGGGGGGGTCCAGAAAAACGGTCTGCCTCCCCTTAAGCGTTGGCTAGCAACATTGGTCAGCGTTTCTGAGGTGCAAATACCAGTCGCCGGTTTAGTAGGACAGGACTCGATTTGGTCTGTTCATTTCAGATGGGGATATATTTCAATGATACCTTTTCTGTTGTTATTCTTGGCATCTGGTTTGGCATAGTTTGTCCTTAAATTGAGAGAGAGAGAGAGAGAGAGAGAGAGAGAGAGAGAGAGAGAGAGAGAGAGAGAGAGAGAGAGAGGGGGGGGGGGAGGGAGAATGAGAGTGAGAGTGAAAGAGTTAGCGTGAGAGAGTAAAAGTAAGAGAGAGAGAGAGAGAGAGAGAGAGAGAGAGAGAGAGAAAATGAGAATAAAAATGGGGTTAAAAGGCGTGGTGGTGGTGGTGGTGGGTGGGGTCGTGAATCGATACAAGCATACTAGGGTGTTGTCCGCTCCGTTACCCCCCTCCCCCCCCCACCCCCCACACACACACACGCTCACTAGGTCACACGGGGTCACACGAGGTCACACTACAGGGAACCAGGTCAATTATTAGGCCACACTAAGTAACGACCACTACCGGAATTATCATAACCAAAAACAGCCATAATAGTAAACGGTATTATGTTCCAACTTCCTCACCAGAGATAGGATTCCATAGCCTGTAACATATATATCTATCTATCTATCTAGCTATTGCCTGACGCCCCCATGCACCTCTGTCCCCAGTCAGTCGACGCCCCTCCTCCCAACCAGCACTGCCTTCATTCATATACTTCCTCACTCCATCCTTCCACCTCTCCTTCGGTCTACCTCTCCCTCTCTGTCCTCTATTTATATATATATATATATATATATATATATATATATATATATATATATATATGAAGCGTAAGGTAGGGGATGAGAGGCGGGTAGAGGTACAGTACAATGGTGTGGGTAGAGGGAGTAAGGTGATGTGGTGTGCTGGTGAGATGTATGGTGGTGTATGGGTGGTATATGTGGTGTGTGGGTGGCATGTATGTCGGTATATGTGGTGTGCTGGTGAGATGTATGGTGGTGTATGGGTGGTATATGTGGTGTGTGGGTGGTATATGTGGTGTGTGGGTGGTATATGTGGTGTATGGGTGGTATATGTAGTGTGTGGGTGGTATATGTGGTCTGTGGGTGGCATGTATGTCGGTATATGTGGTGTGCTGGTGATATGTATGGTGGTGTATGGGTGGTATATGTGGTGTGTGGGTGGTATATGTGGTGTGTGGGTGGTATATGTGGTGTATGGGTGGTATATGTGGTGTGTGGGTGGCATGTATGATGGTATATGTGGTGAGATGTATGGTGGTATATGTGGTGTGTGGGTGGTATATGTGGTGTGTGGGTGGTATATATGGTGTATGGGTGGTATATGTGGTGTATGGGTGGTATATGTGGTGTATGGGTGGTATATGTGGTGTGTGGGTGGTATATGTGGTGTGTGGGTGGTATATGTGGTGTGTGGGTGGTATATGTGGTGTGTGGGTGGTATATGTGGTGTATGGGTGGTATATGTGGTGTATGGGTGGTATATGTGGTGTATGGGTGGTATATGTGGTGTGTGGGTGGTATATGTGGTGTGTGGGTGGTATATGTGGTGTGTGGGTGGTATATGTGATGTGCTGGTGAGATGTATGGTGGTGTATGGGTGGTATATGTGGTGTGTGGGTGGTATATGTGGTGTATGGGTGGTATATGTGGTGTGTGAGTGGTATATGTGGTGTATGGGTGGTATATGTGGTGTGTGGGTGGTATATGTGGTGTATGGGTGGTATATGTGGTGTGTGGGTGGTATATGAGGTGTGGGTGGTATATGTGGTGTGGGTGGTATATGTGGTGTATGGGTGGTATATGTGGTGTGTGGGTGGTATATGTGGTATGTGGGTGGTGTATGGGTGGTATATGTGGTGTGTGGGTGGTATATGTGGTGTGTGGGTGGTATATGTGGTGTATGGGTGGTATAATTATGTGGTGTGCTGGTGAGATGTATGGTGGTGTATGGATGGTATATGTGGTGTGCGGGTGGTATATGTGGTGTATGGGTAGTATATGTGGTGTGTGGGTGGCATGTATGGTGGTGTATGGATGGTATATGCGGTGTGTGGGTGGCATGTATGGTGGTATATGCGGTGTGAGAGGATAAATATAGTAATACCAACACAGTGAAGGGATGAGGGGTTGAGAGGCAGGGGTAGGAATGATGGAAGGTCAGTCAATATAATCAATACACCGCACAAAGCACCAGCATTTATTCGCTGTGCCTGGACCAATAACAGGGTGTGGGGGTGAGATGTGTGGTGGGGTGAGATAGATGGGTGGTGGTGTGGGGTGAGATGTGTGGTGGTGTCGGGATGAGATGTCTGGTGGGGATGTGTGGTTGAGGTGTGGGGGTGAGAGTCTAGAAGTGAGATGTGTGATGTGGGGGTATGCTGCTACAGGGATGAGATGTGTGGTGTATGAGTGTGGGGGTGATATGTGTGATGGTGTGGTGTGTTGTGTAGTGCTGTGATTTTTGAGGTGTGTGGTGGAGTGGTGTGTGATGAAGTGATGGTGTGGTGTGTGTTTATTCTGGCTATCAGTAGACGATTTTATACAGCTTGGGAAGGATCTGTGTGCATGGTAAGGGTGAACAATGTGTAAATTAAACAATGTGTAAATTAACCCTCTGACTTGCACACACCCTTCCTAATCCGATTACAAATGTCTAATAATAGCCACAGCACAGACCATAAATGTCTAATAATAGCCACAGCACAGACCATAAATGTCTAATAATAGCCACAGCACAGACCATAAATGTCTAATAATAGCCACAGCACAGACCATAAATGTCTAATAATAGCCACAGCACAGACCATAAATGTCTAATAATAGCCACAGCACAGACCATAAATGTCTAATAATAGCCACAGCACAGACCATAAATGTCTAATAATAGCCACAGCACAGACCATAAATGTCTAATAATAGCCACAGCACAGACCATAAATGTCTAATAATAGCCACAGCACAGACCATAAATGTCTAATAATAGCCACAGCACAGACCATAAATGCCTCATAGTATCTGCTAAGCTAAGGGTTAAGGAGGTAGTGCTTGGTGTTTGGTCTATGTATTTATTAATTTATTTATTTTTGAGTGTCCTCGCTAGACCTCCATCAAGCTTAACATAGCACCACCTAGACCCCCTTTCAAGATAAATTTGTACATTTTTCGGTAGACAAAATGTCCCGGCCAAAGGCCGGTTCCTACTAAAATTACAGACTCGCTATCGCTCGCCAGGAAAAATCGACACCTAGATGGCACGAAAGGTCTTAACATTGACGAAGAAATGGGGCGAAAGGTTTTAAAATCGACAAACTAACGGCACGAAAATTTTAAAACCTCAAAACTAATATGCTAAACATGAGGGAGGAGGGGGTCCATGGAAAGCGAGTACCGGTACTACCCTCTTAAAAGCATATATATATATATATATATAGCCACATTCTCACTGGCACAAAACCCATGATAAGAGAACATAAAGTATACCAATTGAAGTGAGGTAGAGGAGAGAGTAAAACAAAAACGAAAAAAAAAAAAAAAAAAAAAAAAAACAGCGAAAGGTTGGTCATTCACTTAAAGGGAGGTTTTTTAGTTTGTTCCCTAGACCTCCATCAAGCTTAAAATTACACCCCCTAGACCCCCTTTCAAGATAGAGTTGTACATTTTTCAGTAGAAAAATGTCCCGGCCGAGGACCGGTTCCTCTTAAATTCCAGGCTCGCTATCGCTCGCCAGGAAAAAATCGACATGGCACGAAAGGTCTTAAAATTGACAGGAATGGTGCGAAAGTTCTTAAAATCGCCAAACTAATGGTGCGAACGTCTTAAAATCTCAAAATCAATGCGGCTAAACATGAGGGAGAAAGGGGACCAGAAAAAAATCCCTCAAGTGGAAACCTCCCCTTAATACAATCAATACTACACACATGAAAGGTCGTTCATTTGCTTGTGCCTGAACAAATATTGCTGTGTGTTTGTTGGGGGGGGGGGGGGGGGAGTACCTTGTGCAATAGTGTGGGGGTGTGTGGGGGATGGGGGGGGTGAGGGGGATGGGGGGGGTGAGTGGGTGTGGTGGATGGTGGTGTGTGGGGGATGGGGGGGTGTGGTGGATGGTGGTGTGAGGGGGATGGTGGTGTGAGTGGGTGTAGTGGATGGTGGTGTGAGGGGATGGTGGTGTGAGGGGGTGTGGGGGATGGTGGTGTGAAGGTGGTGTGGTGTAGGGTTGTGGGGGATGGTGGTATGAGGGGGTTTGGTGTGAGGGTGTGGATGGTGGTGTGAGGGTGTGGATGGTGGTGTGAGGGTGTTGGAGGGGTGTGGATGGTGGTGTGAGGGTGTGGATGGTGGTGTGAGGGGTGGTATGAGGGGGTTTGGTGTAAGGGTGTGGGGGATGGTGGCGTGGGGGGGGTGGTGTAGGGGTGTGGGGGATGGTGGTGTGGTTTTTGTAGGGGTGTTGTTGTGGGGATGGTGGTGTGGGGAGTGTGGTGTAGGGGTGTGGGGGATGGTGGTGTGTTGTAGGGGTGTGGGGGATGGTGGTGTGAGGTGGTGTGGTGTAGGGGTGTGGGGGATGGCGGTGTGAGGGTGTATGGTGTATGGGTGTGGGTAAAGGTTTGAGGGTGGTGTGGTGTAGGGGTGTGGGGGATGGTGTAGGGATGTGGGGCATGGTGTGAGGGCAAATAGTGTGGTGTGAGGGATGGTGGTGTGTGGGTGAGTGGGTAGCGGCGTTGTCACTGAGGGGGTGTGGTGATCTGGGGGGGGGGGGACCTTTCGCCCCCCCTTTCTGGGGGTATATCTTTTTAAAGCTGTATGGAGGTCTAAGGAGAGAGAACACAAAAACGGACCCTTGATCGAGATAGACTTTACCCCTTTTACACCTAATGGACCTTCCGAAACTGAATAAAATCGAGTAATGTTGGCCAGAGTAATATACAGAAAGTAAGGTAATACCACCTATATATATGATAATACCCCCTATACATCAAGATAATACCCCCCTATACATCAAGATAATACCCCCTAACATGATATATATAGATAATACCCCCTATACATCAAGATAATACCCCCTATACATCAAGATAATACCCCCTATACATCAAGATAATACCCCCTAGACATCAAGATAATACCCCCTATACATCAAGATAATACCCCCTATACATCAAGATAATACCCCCTATACATCAAGATAATACCCCCTATACATCAAGATAATACCCCCTATACATCAAGATAATACCCCCTATACATCAAGATAAAACCCCCTATACCTCAAGATAATACCCCCTATACATCAAGATAATACCCCCTATACATCAAGATAATACCCCCTATACATCAAGATAATACCCCCTATACATCAAGATAATAACCCCTATACATCAAGATAATACCCCCTATACATCAAGATAATACCCCCTATACATCAAGATAATACCCCTATACATCAAGATAATACCCCCTATACATCAAGATAATAACCCCTATACATCAAGATAATACCCCCCTATACATCAAGATAATACCCCCTATACATCAAGATAAAACCCCCTCTACATCATATAATACCCCCTATACATCAAGATAATAACCCCTATACATCAAGATAATACCCCCTATACATCAAGATAATACCCCCTATACATCAAGATAATACCCCCTATACATCAAGATAATACCCCCTATACATCAAGATAATACCCCCTATACATCAAGATAATAACCCCTATACATCAAGATAATACCCCCTATACATCAAGATAATACCCCCTATACATCAAGATAATACCCCCTATACATCAAGATAATACCCCCTATACATCAAGATAATACCCCCTATACATCAAGATAATACCCCCTATACATCAAGATAATCCCCCTATACATCAAGATAATACCCCCTATACATCTAGAAAATACCTCCTATACATCAAGATAATATCCTCTGTACTTCAAGAGAATTCCCCCTATCCGTCAAGATAATTCCCCCCTATACATCAAGATAATACCCCCTATACATAAAGATAATACCCCCCTATACATCAAGATAATACCCCCTATACATCAAGATAATACCCCCTATACATCAAGATAATACCCCCTATACATCAAGATAATACCCCCTATACATCAAGATAATACCCCCTATACATCAAGATAATACCCCCTATACATCAAGATAACCCCCTATACATCAAGATAATACCCCCTATACATCAAGATAATACCCCCTATACATCAAGATAATACCCCCTATACATCAAGATAAGAGAAGGCAATATAATCCATAATATATCAGCCTTACTTTTCCTATTGGACAGAACATTATGATAGACCGCCTCTTAAGGGGACATGGACCGGTTTTCCTATTGGACAGAACATTATGATAGACCGTCCCTCAAGGGGACATGGACCGGTTTTCTGAACCACTTTCTCCCTCATGCCCCATTTTCAGATGTTAAGATGTTTGCCCCATTAGTTAGTCGATTTTAAGACCTTTCGGCCCATTTCGTCGTCAATATTTAGACCTTTCGTGCTATTTTGGTGTCAATTTTGTTCCCTGGCGAACGATAGTGAGCCTGTAATGTTGGAAGAACCGGCCTTCGGCCGGGACATTTTCTACCGAAAAATGTACAAATTAATCTAGAAGGGGGATCTAATGGATTTTTTGTTTTTAATTTGATGGAGGTCTAGGGAGGAAACTAGAAAGATAATGAATACATGCAAAAATTATGGAGGTCTAGGGAGGAAACTAGAAAAATAATGAATACATGCAAAAATCGGCCAAAAAGTGAACCATCCCCCCTTGGACAATTATGAACGAGCGATCCTAATGATGCTATCGGGAACCACTCTCATTAGCAGTGCAGTAAACACATGTGGTCGCTATTGTTGCTATCTAGGGTACTGGATTAGCGGGGTTGTCACTGAACTGAGTTGTACGGATGGGGTCACAGGGGTTTCCTGGGGGGTTAAATCGTCCTCCTCTCTTTCTCTCTCTCCTTCCCTGCTGTTCTCTTCTTTCTCCTTTTCTACTCTCTCTCCCCCTCGCTCTCGCTTCTCTCTTAGCTCTCCCCTCTACTTTCTCCTGCTCTCTCTCCCTCTCTCTCGCTCTTCTTCTCTCTGCTCTCTCTCTACTCCTCTCTCCTCTCTCTCTCCTCTCTCCTCTCTCTTTTCTCTCGCTCTCTCTCTCTCTCTCCTCCTCTCGATCTCTCTCTTCTCCTCTCTCTCGCTCTCGCCCTCTTCTCTCTCCCTCTTGCCGCCCTCTCTCCCTCTTCTCTCTTCTCTGTCTCTCTCCCTCCTCTCTCTCTCCCCTCTCTCTCTCTCTCGCTCTCGCTCTCTCTCTCTCTCTCTCTTTCTCAAATACCATAACAATGAAATGGTAAACTTTCCCGTGCCATGTGTACGAAGTCTAAATATTTAACGTTATTCCTAAAAATGAATACACTTAATAAGCTCAGCCTTGCATACATGACACTGTTATTCGCTCAGCCTTGCATACATGACACTGTTATTCGCTCAGCCTTGCATACATGACACTGTTATTCATTACAAAGTCTATTCCAATTGAGGCTAAACAAAAAATACTTTGATTTTGACTTTACCCCGTATAGTACCGGTGTCAATGATTAGGCAATATGTTTCAGCTTAGGAAGGACCTCTAGCAATAATAAGGCTTCAAACTATCTCCTCAACCAACCCCTTTCACTACCACAGATCCTTCTTAAGCTGCATACTATCGTCTAAATATAGGCTAGAATGAAGTATAACACACGTCGCTGGTACTCAAAGGGTTAACTATGACTTCGATAATAATGGTTCATGTGGCACCGCTTCACCACCTACCTACTGTTTGCTTTAAGGGGAGACTGGCCGTTTGTTTGGTCTATTAATTAATTTATTCATATATTTTTTAGTTTCCTCCCTAGACCTCCATCAAGCTTAGAAAAACACCCCCTAGACTAAATTCAAGATAAATTTGTACATTTTTCGGTAGAAAAATTTCCCGGCCGAAGGCCGGTTCCTCTTAAAATTGCAGGCTCGCTATCGCTCGCCAGGAAAAAATCGACACCTAAATTGCACCAAAGGTCTTAAAATTGACAACGAAATGGGGCGAAAGGTGTTAAAATCGCCAAACTAATGGGCCGAACGTCTTATAATTTCAAAACTAGTGGGGCTAAACATTAGGGAGAAGGGGGTCCAGAAAAACGGCCTGCCTCCCCTTAAGTGTCAACAGGAAGTATCAATAATAGTATGTATTTGGTGAGGGAGGCTGTAGGCTGTAGTCACTCACACTCACACTCACACTCACATAAGGCCAAGGCTAGGTCTGTAGTCACTCACACACTCACTCACACACACACACTCACATAAGGCCAAGGCTAGGTCTGTAGTCACTCACACACTCACTCACACACTCACACTCACATAAGGCCAAGGCTAGGTCTGTAGTCACTCACACACTCACTCACACACACACACTCACATAAGGCCAAGGCTAGGTCTGTAGTCACTCACACACTCACTCACACTCACACACTCACATAAGGCCAAGGCTAGGTCTGTAGTCACTCACACACTCACATAAGGCCAAGGCTAGGGAGGCTGTAGGAAACGGAACAGCAACGCACGAAACAGGCTATCAACTTTTAGAATCATTAAATCGGAAATGCGTGATCAAGTTCTGCGCAGGCGGAAGTGGACGCTGAGGTCATCATAGCCTGGGTTTGTTTCCAGTTTTTTCTTCTATGTTAATGAAGGAGACAAAAGAGGCAAAGCTTTCTGTAACAAGTGTCCCCCCCAAGGTTGAAAGAGTGATACAGAGCCTAAATCAAGGTACGTTAGAGGTTATTTAGGTGTGTGGGAGAGAAGTGTGGTGCCCTTGTAGTTAAATCAAAAGGATGAGGAGGGGGTGTTTGTGAGAGTTAGCTTGCTTGATGGTATCTCGCCACCAACATTATTCGTCTATTACCAAGATTATGTATGGAAATATGCCGTTAAATACGAAAACGTGGCAATAATATGACGCAGAGACATGGCAGTATCATATTTTCCCATTAAGGGGAGGTTTTTAGTGTGTTTCCTAGACTTCCATCAAGCTTGAAATTACACCCCCTTGACCCCCTTTCAAGATAAATGTGTACATTTTTCGGTAAAAAAAAAATCCCGGCCGAAGGCCGGTTCCTCTTAAATTACAGGCTCGCTATCGCTCGCCAGGAAAAAATCGACACCTAAATGGGACGAAAGCTCTCAAAAGTGACATAAGCGGGGTAAAAGTACTTAAAATCGCCAAACTAATGGGGCGAACGTCTTAAAATCTCAAAAGCAATGGGGCTAAACATGAGGGAAAAAGGGGTAAAGAAAAAAATCCCTCAAGTGGAAATCTGCCCTTAAGAATCGAAAACTCAGATGCTAAGGGATTTAACTTACCATCAGCTGGAAACTCAGATGCTAAGGGATTTAACTTACCATCAGCTGGAAACTCAGATGCTAAGGGATTTAACTTACCATCAGCTGGAAACTCAGATGCTAAGGGATGTAACTTACCATCAGCTGGACAGCAAACTATGCAGTAGTGTTTACGCAATCGTGTAAAGCGTATCGAATATGGAGATACAATACATTATTCATACGTTTAAATTATGCATATATTGTATACACCAAGGCTCTCTCATACACTCATAATCAAACACATACACACACACACACACACACACACACACACAGGCACACACTCACACATACCATCACCACTAGAACACCACGCCCTTTTAACCCTCCAAGGCGTTCTGTCACAATGGTAATAACTATACTGATATAACCACTCTAGTTACACACGCACACACACACACACACACACACACACACACACACACACACACGCACACGCACAAGTATGATACATGTGTCAGTTGAGGTGGGAATTAACGAGCATGCTCACCCACACACACACACACACTCTCTCTCTCTCTCTCTCTCTCTCTCTCTCTCACTCTCTCTCTCTCACACACACACACACACACACACACACACACACACACACACACACACACACACACACACACACACACACACACACACACACACACACACACACACACACACACACACACACACACACAATACATGTATCTGGTAGAAATAACAGCTAATATACAGGACACCTTTGAATACTTGCGTTATGATGCTGCAGAAGTGCAATTAAATATCCTCTGGCTTTTTAATTGTTAACTGTAATACTTTTAATTGTTAACTGTAATACTTTTAATTGTTAACTGTAATACTTTTAATTGTTAACTGTAATACTTTTCACATCACTATTTGAGAGCAGATTCTACGCGTTTAAAAGTGAATCAAGTCTTTTGCAATGGTGTCGGAAAGTAGACTGAAGATAGATTAATACAAGAGACAGATTTACATAATACAATAACATGCATAACACAGATATCGTACTTCTAACCATTAGTAGAATCATAGAGTAATTAAATTAATAGCTATAATTTCACCTCCAGCGATGACTTGATTTAATATGTTTATTATGTACCTAAAATACATTGCAAGGATACATATAGGACCTATAGTCTCTAGTAATCCAGCTAATATTTCTACCATCTGGGAAGGGTCAGCCAAGCAACAGATGTGGAACTTTACAGCCAATTTGCTCCAGCCCTTTTTTTAGTTATAAAGGACAGAGGTCATGATTTGCCGCCTACTTACAGCGAAACAGACTATAGTTATTATTGCTAATATATAGGAAGTGTATGCGTTTCTTAGACGGGGTGGGGGGGGGGGGTATGGGAAGTTGGAGCCTGATCAGCTGTTAGTATAGTCAGGGTATGTATGTATGTATATAGTCAGGGTATGTATGTATGTATATAGTCAGGGTATGTATGTATGTATATCATGGAGGTATAATAAGTACTTATTGTACCTCCACCACGGCAGTCTAAAAGACACTCAACCTTCTATCCTATTTGTGTATGGTATTCTGGAATATGGATCCTACGACTAGGTATGAATTGAAATTACATTCTCCTAGTGGGTTTCCCTTCTCTTTAACATAAATAGGATAAAAGGTTATATACATATATATTTATATAATATTATATATATATATATATATATATATATATATATTATTTACCAATAAAGTCAATTATTATCTTGTTTGCCTTCATAAAATATCAAGTTTATGGGCTGTGTTTATAATCATCTTAAATAGTTATTCCTAAATAAATGACGCGAGAGAGAGAGAGAGAGAGAGAGAGAGAGAGAGAGCGAGAGCGAGCGAAAGAGAGAGAGAGAGAGGGGGGGGGGGCAGGGGAATATAGGGACGAGAGGGGTCAATAAGGCTGATCTGACAATTCAACCAGTACACCATATCAACCAGTGCCCCCTAGATCAGTACTGGTAGGTTAGGTTAAGTTAGGCTAGAGAGAGAGAGAGAGAGAGGGGGGGGGGGGGAGGGGAATATAGGGACGAGAGGGGTCAATAAGGCTGATCTGACAATTCAACCAGTACACCACATCAACGAGTGCCCACTAGATCAGTACTGGTAGGTTAGGTTAAGTTAGGCTAGTGAGAGAGAGAGAGAGAGAGAGTTACACAGAGTTACACAAATACTCAGACCACACATACCTTGCGGTCCCTACTAGGTGGTCCGGCCTAAATACTACGAGACAGGGACAGTTTATAGTAGAAGAATAGAACAGCAAAGTAGAAGGCTCTCTCCCCACCCTCCGCTCCCTCCGGCTAAAGAGCCGTACCATAAAATAGGATGAAGTGTAACCTTATGGACCAGGAAATGCCCACAAGGAATGTTTTTATAAAGTACAGAAATAAATTAGTTTGAATGGGATTATTTGTGTGTGTGTGTGTGTGTGTGTGTGTAATTGTTGGTTTTATTGTTCATTGCAGCTACAGAGTTGTTCTTAAACCTATATTTATTCTACCTTAACTACTAGGTCGCATGCGATGTTTGGCGACCGTAGGTGCCTGGCTGAGAGTGAAAGTCCACGGAAATACGTCAAATTCGGAGGAAAAAAACGTCGAATTATTAACCAAACGCAGACATTAGTGTGTGTGTGTTTGGGTGGGGGGGGGGGGGTTAGAAGAGAGGAGTAAGGTAATGGAGGGGCGAGGGGAGGGGGATTGACAGGGGCCAGTCGACGAGAATGAGGAGGGGGGGGGGGGGGCTAGTGAAAGGGGAAGGGGGAGGGAAAGGTGAGGTTAAGTTGGTAGAGGGGGGAGATATCATAGGGGGGTTAAAGAGGGGGTATGGGGTGTGGGGACGTACTAATAGGAGCTAGGGTGAGGGGTGTATGTGGGGTGTGGGGGTAATAATGGGAGGTAGGGTGAGGGGAAAGGGGGGGGGGGGACAATGAGGGGGGTGTGTGGGTTGTGGGGGGTACTAAGAGGAAGTAGCTAGGGTGAGGGGAATGGGTGAGAGGAGGAGGGGGGGGGGGGGTGATCGCGGCCTCCCTGACCCCTTTCTCTGACCTACAAACACAGGGAGTTTCTGGCCAGTGTGTGTGCCTACCCCGGGGGAGTAGGGGGGGAGGTGGAGGAGGGAGAGGGAGAGGGAGAGGGAGTAAGGAGTAGGGGGGAGTGGAAGGTGGAGTGGGGAAAGAGGAGGGGAAGATGGAGTGGGGAGGGGGAGGGGAAGGTGGAGTGGGGAAAGAGGAGGGGAAGATGGAGTGGGGAGGGGGAGGGGAAGGTGGAGTGGGGAAAGAGGAGGGGAAGATGGAGTGGGGAGGGGGATGGGAAGGTGGAAGAGGGAGGGGAAGGTGAAGGGGGAATGGAAGTAGGAGTAGATTTGAGGGGAGTATTGTGGAATGGAAGGGAGAGGGGAAGTAAGGGATTGAGGGTAGTGATAGATCGGGGGGGGGGGGGTAGGAGGGAATGGGGAGGAGTAGGGTGGGGGTACTCGGTGGGATTAAAGGGAGGGGGTGGGGGGGGGTGGGGATGGAAGGTGTAAGGGATAATGGGAGGGAGGGGAAGAGGGAGGGGGTGGAAGAGTTAGGGAGAGTTGTGAGAGGTTAAGGTGGGGTAGTGGGGTGAATGGTGGAAGGTGATAGTGGGAGTTCGTGGTGGGGAAGTTGGAGGTAACGGGGGGGGGGAGGGGGGGGGGGGGGGGGATGTGGGGGAAGAGAATGCAGGAACTGAGGGGCAAGGGGCAGGGGGGGGGGGGGGGGGGAGGAGGTGATTGGAAGAGCGTATGAACCCTTAACCCCTTCAGTACCGGTGACGTCCTTTTAACTTTACTCTGACTACAATTAGACGATGTTATGCAGCTGAACAAGGGCCTCCAGCAATTCACAGGCTTCGAACCATCTTCCTTAACCCATTTTACCACCACAGATCCTTCGTAAACTGCACACACTCGTCTAAATATAGCTATAGCATAAAATGAAATAGACGTCGCCGGTACAGAAGAAGTTAAGGGGAGATTTCCACTTGAGGGATTTTTTTATGGACCCCTTTCTCCCTCTTGTTTAGCCCCATTGCTTTTGAGATTTTAAGACCTTCGCCCTAGTAGTTTGGATATTTTAAGACATTTTGCCCCATTTCTGTCAATTTTAAGACCTTTCGTGCCGTTAAGGTGTCAATTTTTTCCTGGCGAGCGATAGCGAGCCTGTAATTTAAGAGCAACCGGCCTCCGGCCGGGACATTTTTCTACCGAAAAATGTACAAATTTATCTTGAAAGGGGGTCTAGGGGGTGTAATTTTAAGCTTGATGAAAAAGTAGGGAACAAACTAGATACCTCCCCTTAAGAGTCATAATAGCCAAGAGAGAGAGAGAGAGAGAGAGAGAGAGAGAGATAGAGATAGAGAGAGAGAGAGAGATAGAGAGAGAGAGAGAGACCCCCCCCCCATCGGCCCAAATAGGTTTAACATCTACTGGATGAAGCAACCGGTTATAATTCTTCCTCCAGCTCACTTCAGACCGTTGTTATTCAGCTCACTTCAGACCGTTGTTATTCAGCTCACTTCAGACCGTTGTTATTCAGCTCACTTCAGACCGTTTGTATTCAGCTCACTTCAGACCGTTGTTATTCAGCTCACTTCAGACCGTTGTTATTCAGCTCACTTCAGACCGTTGTTATTCAGCTCACTTCAGACCGTTTGTATTCAGCTCACTTCAGACCGTTGTTATTCAGCTCACTTCAGACCGTTGGTATTCAGCTCACTTCAGACCGTTTGTATTCAGCTTAGGAAGGGCGGAACTAGACTATTACCTCCCACTGTACTCACGCTTTCGTTACCCTAGCTGATCCGACGTTTTTTAGGGGTCAGTGTAGTGTTAAGGGGAGATATCCACTTGAGGGATTTTTTTTCTGGACCCCTTTCTCCCTCATGTTTAGCCCCATTGTTTTTTATATATTTTAAGACATTCGCACCATAATTAAGAACTTTCGCCCCATTTCTGTCAATTTTAAGACCTTTCATGCAATTTAGGTGTCGATGTTTTCCTGGCGAGCGATAGCGAGCCTGTAATTTAAGAGGAACCGGCCTTTGGCCGGGAAATTTTTCTACCGAAAAATGTACACATTTATTTTGAAAGGGGGTCATGGGGGTGTAATTTTAAGCTTGATGGAGGTCTAGGGAACTAACTAAAAACCTCCCCTTAAGCCGGAGTCACACGAGCCCTTTTTCGAGCAATTTTTTACGGGCAATTAAGGTCTGGAAGCTTACTAAATTTCAGTTTATCAGAATTGAACCGCCTAGCATAATCTAATTGAACCGCCTAACATAATCTAATTGAACCGCCTAACATAATCTAATTGAACCGCCTAACATACTCTAATTGAACCGCCTAACATAATCTAATTGAACCGCCTAACATACTCTAATTGAACCGCCTAACATAATCTAATTGAACCGCCTAACATAATCTAATTTAACCGCCTAACATAATCTAATTGAACCGCCTAACATACTCTAATTGAACCGCCTAACATACTCTAATTGAACCGCCTAACATACTCTAATTGAACCGCCTAACATACTCTACCTTCAGTCTAGTTACCGATCCCAGTGCAAAAAAATGTCCGGAAATAATACGAGAAAAAACTTGCTCATGGAAAAATTGACGGAAAAAAATTCGCTCGTGTGACAGCGGCTTTATTCTTGTTCGTTATTATGGACGTAAATGGAAACAGCGTTGACTTCTTTCTTGTTTTAGTATATATATTGAATTTGGTTAAGGGGAGGTTTTTAGTGTGTTTTTAGTGTGTTTAGTGGTTTTTGGTGTGTTTTGTGGTTTTTAGTGTGTTTCCTAGACTTCCATCAAGCTTGAAATTACACCCCCTTGACCCCCTTTCAAGATAAATGTGTAAATTTTTCGGTAGAAAAATTTCCCGGCCGAAGGCCGGTTACTCTTTAATTACAGGCTCGCTATCGCTCGCCAGGAAAAAATCGACACCTAAATGGGACGAAAGGTCTTAAAAGTGACATAAATGGGGTGAAAGTTCTTAAAATCGCCAAACTAATGGGGCGAACATCTTAAAATCTCAAAAGCAATGGGGCTAAACCTGAGGGAGAAAGGGGTAAAGAAAAAAAATCCCTCAAGTAGAAATCTCCCCTTAAGGAGGGATGGGCCGGTGTTTCTGGTCCCCCCCCTTCTCCCTCGTGTTTAGCCGTTCGGCCCATTATTTTGGCGATTTGATGACTTTAAGCCCCATTTCTGTATCAATATTAAGACCTTTCGTGCCATTTAGGTGTCGATTTTTTTCCTGCGAGCGATAGCGAGCCTGTAATTTTAAGAGTAACCTGCCTTCGGCCGGGATACTTTCCTATCGAAAAATGTACAAGTTCATCTTGAAGAGGGGGGTCTATGGAGTGATTTGTACAGCCTGATGGAGGTCTAGGGAGGAAACTAAAGAGAAAGATTAAACAATAAGCCAATAATTACGGCCATGACTCCTTAAAGGGGAGGTGTTTAGTTTCCTCCCTAAACTTCCATCAAGCTTAAAATTACACCCCCTTGACCCCCTTTCAAGATAAATTTGTACATTTTTCGGTAGAAAAATGTCCCGGCTGAAAGCCGGTTCCTCTTAAATTACAGGCTCGCTATCGCTCGCCAGGATAAAATCGACACCTAAATGGCACGAAAGGTCTAAAAATTGACAGAAATGGGTCGAAGGTTCTTAAAATCGTCAAAATAATGGGGCGAAAGTCTTAAAATTAGAAAAGCAATGGGGCTAAACATGAGGGAGAAAGGAGTCCATACAAAAATCCCTCAAGTGGAGACCTCCCCTTAAATAACTCCGAGCCCATTAGCCCCCCCCCCCCCCCTCCCCCTGTACTTATACGGTTACATAACTACAAGGCTACATATTTACCGGTCTATAAATACAGTTACCGGTACGTAGACGACTTTCACAGTTACCTAATTACATAGAGTTAAGCCGGTGTCACACGAGCCCTTTTTTCGAGCAATGTTCACGGGCAATTATGGCCTTGAAGCTTAAAAAATGACACTTTTATCAGAATTCAGCCACATGTCATAATCTACCTTCAGTCGAGTTGTCGATACCAGTGCGATAAAGTTCCGAAATACTACGAGAAAAAACTTGCTCTTGGAAAATTGACGGAAAAAGCACTCGTGTGACAGCGGCTTTACGTCCATATGTAAATGAGCCCTACCTTAATATACCTGCTCCATATGAGGTCAGTCAGTTCAACCCTTTCCAGTTGGATGACTTGCAGGTGTTAAGGGGAGATGGCCCGGTTTTCTGGACCACTTTCTCCTTCATGTTTAGCCCCATTAGTTTTCAGATGTTAAGATGTTTGCCCCATTAGTTTGGCGATTTTAAAACCTTTCGCCCCATTTCTTCGTCAATATTTAGACCTTTCGTGCTATTTAGGTGTCGATTTTTTCCCTGGCGAACGATAGTGAGCCTGTAATGTTGGAAGAACCGGCCTTCGGCCGGGAAATGTTTCTACCGAAAAGTGTACAAATTAATCTAGAAAGGGGATCTAATGGATTTTTTTTTTTTTTTAATTTGATGGAGGTCTAGGGAGGAAACTAGAAAAATAATGAATACATGCAAAAATCGCCCAAAAAGTGAACCATCCCCCCTCAAGCACACACACCATATATATAAACACATAGATAAATCCCCCCTCCCCCTCTCTCTCTCTATATATATATATACAGAGAGAGAGAGAGAGAGAGAGAGAGAGAGAAAGAGAGCGAGAGAGAGAGAAGGTGGGGATTAGAAGCGAAAGTGTACAATAATTAAAAAAATAAAATCATTTACCTTTGCCCTCTTCTCACCACTACCATTACCACCATCATATCCACCACTACCTCCATCACCACCACCGTTAATTACTACTACCATATCCACCACCACCACCACCACCACCATTATCATATCCACCACCATCATATCCACCACCATCATATCCACCACCATCATATCCACCACCATCATATCCACCACTACCTCCATCACCACCGCCGTTAATTACTACTACCATATCCACCACCACCACCACCACCATTATCATATCCACCACCATCATATCCACCACCATCATATCCACCACCACCAACACAATCTCTCACCACCATCACCAAAACACTGGCTCACCACCACTACCATCACCATTACCACCACTATATCGTCTCACCACCACCACTGTATCACCACCAAGACTCGCCACACAACATCACTTGCTTCACATACACACTTTCACCACCTACTCTCACCACCCAGAAGGCGCTGTAAGAATCACCACTTTCAACTTAAGGGGAGGCAGACCGTTTTTCTGGATCCCCTTCTCCCTAATGTTTAGCCCCACTAGTTTTGAGATTTTAAGACGTTGATTCCATTAGTTTGGGGATTTTATGACCTTTCACCCCATTTCGTTGTCAATTTTAAGACCTTTCGTGCCATTTAGGTGTCGATTATTTATAGAGGTTAATGGTCAAGAGTGTGTGCCTAGTTCATTGGCTCAGGTATATAAGTCATGATATATTTGCCCGGGACAGTTTCTCCATGAAAAATGTACAAATATATATAAGCTTGAAGAGGGATCTGGGGGGTGGAAATTACAGTTATATTTGATTTTGATAATTTTTCATTTCGATAAAATGTTCTCGTGTTAGTAAAAATAGGACTTCAGAGGCTATCAACCCTTCTGGATTATTAAGCCAGCACACTGTAAGTCAAGGATAGCGTGAAGACTGGAGCCCCTTTTCCAGACCCCCTGTTCCTTCTACTGGTGATGATCTCAGCTCTCTCGCTCTCTCTCTCTCTCTCTCTCTCTCTCTCTCTCTCTCTCTCTCTCTCTCTCTCTCTCTTCGCGTATTGTTAATATGGTTTCGGTTAGCCTGTATTGTATTGGTAGATATTGAATTGGTCATGCCACACACACACACACACACACACACACACACACACACACACACACACACACACACACACACACACACACACACACCATTATAATATCCAGATGCCGCTTGAAGCCCTACCCATGTGGTCCTAAAGCTAGTCAGGTCGTTAAGGGAATTATACGGATTCTGAGGTAATGGGAGGAATATTGAAAGGTGAGAGAGAGAGAGAGAGAGAGAGAGAGAGTGAGTGTGAGAATGAGAGTGTGTGTGTGTGTGAGAGAGAGAGAGAGAGAGAGAGAGAGAGAGTGTGAGTGAGTGTGTGTGTGTGTGTGTGTGAGAGAGAGAGAGAGAGTAGAGAAAGTAAGATAGTGTGGCTGGGGTTATTATGGTGGGGTGCAGGAGAAAGCAAGCATGGTGTTCCTGAGTTAAGTGAACATACCAATGGCTAATTGGTAGGAAGCAGAGAGTCAGCATAACTGGTACGAAGTCAGAATGGGGAGCAGTCAAAAGTGGTGTCCCCCAGGGATCTGTATTAGGTCCTCTGTTGTTTGTTATATACATAAATGACCTTGATTTAGGTATAACTAGTAGGATAAATAAATTTGCAGACGATACCAAAATGGGGAGAACAATTGATTCAGATAGAGATATAGAGTGCCTCCAAAGGGATCTAGATACCTTACAAGAATGGTCAGTAAATTGGCAGATGAAGTTTAACATTGACAAATGCAAGGTATTAAAGATAGGGAAGATGCATACAAATGTTAAATATAAACTAGCTAATATGGAATTAGAAAACTCGAATTGTGAGAAAGATCTAGGTGTGTTTGTTAGCAATGATTTGAAGCCTAGAAAACAGTGTATAAGCGTTCGTAACAAGGCAAACAGGATTCTCGGGTTCATCTCTAGGAGTGTGAGTAACAGAACTGCTGATGTTATCTTAAAACTTTACTTGTCATTAGTGAGACCCCATATGGATTATGCTGTTCAATTTTGGTGTCCTTATTACAGAATGGACATAGATTCATTGGAGAGAGTACAACGTAGAATGACAAAAATTATCCATAATATTAGAAATCTTCCGTATAAAGAAAGGTTGAAGAAATTAGGCTTACATTCGTTAGAGAGACGCAGAGTTAGAGGGGACATGATAGAGGTATTCAAGTGGGTTAGTGGGATTAATAAAGGGGACATGAAAAATGTACTAAAGCTCAGTGATAGCGAAAGAACTCGTACAAATGGTTTCAAATTAGATAAATTTCGTTTCAAGAAAGATATAGGCAAATATTGGTTTGGTAACAGAGTTGTAGATAGGTGGAATAGGCTACCAAGTGATATAGTGGGATCAATAACGATAGGGAGCTTTAAGATACAATTAGATAGGCATATGGACCAGAGGGGTTGGGTGTGAGGGTGATCTGTCAGGTGTGGCCCAGGTGTGGGGATCTGCAGATCCCCGTTTTTCTGACCTCTGACCGTTTCGGTGAGGTAAGTCCTAATGGTGTTTTTAAGCTGGGCTTATAATTAGGGTTGGGTGTGACAGGGATCTGCCTTGTGTAGGCCAATCGGCTTTCTGCAGACTCCCATTTTCTTAGGTTCTTATACCTGACCTTACGTACTTACCCTATCATATCCCCCCCCTCCCCCTCCCCCTCTCTCTCTCTTTCCCTTTCTCTCTCTCTTTCTCTCACACTTACACACACACACACACACTCTCTCTCACACACGCACACACACTCTGTCTCTCTCTCACTATCACTTTCACTCTCTATCTCTCTTTCTCTCTGTCACTCTCACTTTCACTCACTGTTTCCCACCTGTTTGGACACTTGATCCTCAGTGTTTTGGAGGACAAGCAGCCTAGAAGGGTCACTAGATCTGTTGTTGCTTGATTTCCTTTGTACTCCTTTGTACTCTCTCTCTCTTTCTCTCTCACACACATTGTTACAAGCCAACTTGGGAACTGTGGATGTCAACACTACTTGCCTACCAATTTAGCCCTCCGAACTCCATAATATGTTGTGCTGGCAGACGATGTTGTGATGTGATGTTACATGGCTGCAGGGAAGAGATCGGCCTTTGTTTATATAATCGATATGTTGCGTAATCGAAACGTTGTCGTCAAGCTGTTCTTCCTCAAATATAATCATCCTAGTAGATAATACGAAGCAGTAACCCCTTCTATACCGACGTGGTCCTTTTTTTTTCACTATGTTTTGGCTACTATTAGACGATTTTCTTCAGCTTAGGAAGGACGTCTACCCCATTATTAAGCTACAGTCTCTCAATTCATCCTTTCAGCTACCATATAATATATCCTTCTTAAGCTACATACAATCGTCTAAATATAGCTGGAATCAAATAGAAAAGACAACACCGGTACAACAGGGGTTAAATAGTATGTTTTCTTCCACTTGCCCATCGCGTAACTGCGTAACATTAAAGGGGTTGACTTTTTTTTTTTTTTTTTTTGTTTTTGTTTTTTTTTTCTCTCTTTCTCTGGCTTGTATCCATTCGGCCCCATCCAGCCAACTATTTTAAGACGTTTATTCCCATCTAGGTGTCGATTTCTTCCTGGCGAGCGATAGCGAGCCAGCATTATATGAAGAGATCCGGCTTCGCCGGAGACATTTTTCTATCGAAAAATGTACAAATTTAGCCTGCTGGTAAAAAATTGACACCTGGGTGGGGATAAACGTCTTAAAACAGTAGGCTGAATGGGGCCAAATGGATACAAGCCAGAGAAAGATAGAAAAGGACAGAACAAAAGCAGGTCACCACCCCCACCCCTCTTAATCGGGCAGCATAGTTTGTACATGTTCAAAGATTATTATTATTTGGAATGGGATGAACATAAGTTTAGAAAATACAGCCCTGTTTCACATTTACATCAAAATACAACCCTGTTTCACATTTACATCAAAATACAACCCTGTTTCACATTTACATCAAAATACAACCCTGTTTCACATTTACATCAAAATACAACCGTTTCACATTTACATCAAAATACAACCCTGTTTCACATTTACATCAAAATACAACCCTGTTTCACATTTACATCAAAATACAACCCTGTTTCACATTTACATCAAAATACAACCCTGTTTCACATTTACATCAAAATACAACCCTGTTTCACATTTACATCAAAATACAACCCTGTTTCACATTTACATCAAAATACAACCCTGTTTCACATTTACATCAAAATACAACCCTGTTTCACATTTACATCAAAATACAACCCTGTTTCACATTTACATCAAAATACAACCCTGTTTCACATTTACATCAAAATACAACCCTGTTTCACATTTACATCAAATATCCACTTACTTCACCAGCAAGCAAACGTTAAGGGCAGATTTCCACTTGAGGGATTTTTTTTCTGGACCCCGTTTTCCCTCATGTTTAGCCTCATTGCTTTTGATATTTTAAGACGTTCGCCCTATTAGTTTGGCGATTTTAAGAACTTTCGCCCCATTTCTGTCAATTTTAAGACCTTTCGTGCTATTTAGGTGTCGATTTTTCCCTGGCGAGCGATAGCGAGCCTGTATTTTAAGAGGAATCGGCCTTCGGCCGGGACATTTTTCTTCCGAAAAATGTACAAATTTATCTTGAAAGGGGGTCTAGGGGGGTGTAATTTTAAGCTTGATGGAAATCTAGGGAACAAACTAAACACCTCCCCTTAATCATCAAATAAAGTGCTCCTCACCCAATGATATTAAATCATTTGTGTCGAATGTCCTTCCACGAAACCAGAACCCTAATTTCCACACAATTCCCCACGATATTTTGACTTGTAATAAATGCCGGTGATATTGCTTGACCGCAGCACAGTATCATGATTTCCAAATGTGCTCCAAATTTGTAGTTATATAGAGGTTAAGGGAGCCCACCTCGCTTTTTTCTCTCTTTCTCTCCCTCTCTCTTTGGCTTTTATCCATTCGGCCCCATTCAGCCTACTGGTTTAAGACGTTTACCCCCAGCAAGGTTTTCCTGGCAAGCGGTAGCGAGCCAGCAAATATATATTTTTGGTTTGACAGCAAGCTAAATTTGTACATTTTTCGATAGAAAAATTTCTCCGGCGAAGCCGGATTTCTCCATACAATGCTGGCTCGCTATCGCTCGCTAGGAAGAAATCGACACCTGGATGGGGATAAACGTCTTCAAACAGTTGGCTGAATGGGGCCGAATGCTGTACTTGTGTGTGTGTGTGTGTGTGTGTGTTTAAGTGTGCGTGTGTGTGTTTGTGTTAGAAGTGTGTGTGTGTGTGTGTGTGTGTTTAAGTGTGCGTGTGTGTGTTTATGTTAGAAGTGTTTTATGTGTGTGTGTGTGTGTGTGTGTGTGTGTGTGTGTTTAAGTGTTCGTATGTGTGTTTGTGTTAGAAGTGTGATTATATTAAATTCCAAAGGGGTCTCCACCAAGTAGCAGGCTTGGAACTATACCATGGAACTCCTCCTCTGACTACCAAAGATCCTTCTTACACTTCACTGCACACCATCGCCTAAATATAGCTAGACTATATATGACGTCGCCGGTATAGAAGGAGTTAAAGGGAGGGTCACCTGCTTTTTTTTTATCTTTCTCTCATTTTCTCTCTTTCTCTGGCTTGTATCCATTCGGCCCCATACTGGTTTAAGACGTTTACCCCCATCCAGGTGTCGATTACTTCCTGGCGAGCGATAGCGAGCTAGCATTGTATGGAGAAATCCGGCTTCGCCGGAGAAATTTTTCTATCGAAAAATGTACAAATTTAGCTTGCTGTCAAAACACAAATATATATATGCTGGCTCGCTACCGCTCGCCAGGAAAATATTGACACCTGGATGAGGGTAAACGTCTTAAAACAGTAGGCTGAATGGGGCCGAATGGATACAAGCCAAAGAGAGAGGGAGAGAAAAAGAAAACAAGCGATGTGGGCCCTCTTAAGGATGAAGCCCTCGCCTCAGTTATAATATAAAAGCCTCACGCGTCAATGCTTACGCGGGGTATATAAGCGCAACAAGAGGCCTCGGACCCCCCCCCCCCCCACGCAAAAACCACCCTCCCTAATTATTGCCTCTTTGCATAACTACCTTGAAAAGCAATCGTGCAAAATTTCGTACAGCAGCAACCCCCCCCCATACCTTAAACAGACGCTCCAGGTGCTCTGATTGGTAAATAAGGATCTATGTGTGTAAGGAGGTAGGCCTATTGTTGTTGTTGTTGTTGTTCCCAAGGTATTGTACACTCGGGTGCCTTAGTCTCTATAGCCCACCCTTAACCCCTTCTGTACCAGCGACGTCTTTTTTTATTTGATTTCAGCTACTTTTAGACGATTTTATGAGGCTTAGGCAGGATATGCGGTAGCTAAAGGGATTCAGTGAGATAGTTGGTTGCCTTTTGATTGGTAGAC
This sequence comes from Paralithodes platypus, assembly GCA_032716605.1. NCBI lineage: Eukaryota > Metazoa > Arthropoda > Malacostraca > Decapoda > Lithodidae > Paralithodes > Paralithodes platypus. Next base: position 42,890,267 of record CM064507.1, read on the forward strand.
TTCCTTCCTCAGCCTTTTGATTGGTAGACGTCCTTCCTCAGCCTTTTGATTGGTAGATTTCCTTCCTCAGCCTTTTGATTGGTAGATTTCCTTCCTCAGCCTTTTGATTGGTAGACGTCCTTCCTCAGGCTTTTGATTGGTAGACTTCCTTCCTAAGCCTTTTGATTGGTAGACGTCCTAATCGCGCTAATAAGTCATGTCCCAGCTGTCAATACGTTTGGCTTGCTCTGGGCTGTATTACTGTCTGTCAGATGTTGAATAGGGTGGGTAAGTGTAGGAACATGTTTGTATATTTCACTCGATATGGAAAAATGAAGCTTAGATATTGGCTGATACCAATTATTGATGAAAACATACTTGGTGCCGAGACATCACTTATTAGCGCGATTGTACATCATTGGTAGAGAAGGAGTTAAGAATTCCTGGACCCTCTATGTGTTTTCTTCATACCTCTCTCAAGGATGTCCTTCACGCATAATGTGCATCCCCAAAACGGTGCGCAGCAAGGACATAACGGCAAGGACATAACGGCAAGGACATAATAGCAGTAACATAACGGCAAGGACATAACGGCAAGGACATAACAGCAAGGACATAACGGCAAGGACATAACGGCAAGGACATATTAGCAGTAACATAACGGCAAGGGCATAACGACAAGGACATAACGGCAAGGACATAACAGCAGTAACATAACGGCAAGGGCATAACGGCAAGGACATAACGGCAAGGACATAATAGCAGTAACATAACGGCAAGGACATAACAACAAGGACATAACGGCAAGGACATAACAGCATGGACATAACAACAAGGACATAACAACAAGGACATAACAACAAGGACATAATAGCAAGAACATAACAACAAGGACATAACAACAAGGACATAACAACAAGGACATAACAACAAGGACATAATAGCAAGAACATAACAACAAGGACATAACAGCATGGACATAACAACAAGGACATAATAGCAAGAACATAACAACAAGGACATAACAACAAGGACATAACAACAAGGACATAATAGCAAGAACATAACAACAAGGACATAACAGCATGGACATAACAACAAGGACATAACAACAAGGACATAACAACAAGGACATAACAACAAGGACATAATAGCAAGAACATAACAACAAGGACATAACAACAAGGACATAACAACAAGGACATAACAACAAGGACATAACAACAAGGACATAACAGCAAGAACATAACAAGAAGAAAAAAAAAACTAAAAACAAACACCTGACAACACACACCTAATAACAAACACCTGACAACAAACACCTGCCAACAAACACCTGACAACAAACACCTGACAACAAACACCTGACAACAAACACCTGACAACAAACACCTGACAACAAACACCTGACAACAAACACCTGACAACAAACACCTGACAACAAACACCTGACAACAAACACCTGACAACAAACACCTAATAACAAACACCTGACAACAAACACCTGACAACAAACACCTGACAACAAACATCTGCCAACAAACACCTGACAACAAACACCTGACAACAAACACCTGCCAACAAACATCTGCCAACAAACACCTGACAACAAACACCTGCCAACAAACACCTGACAACAAACACCTGACAACAAACACCTGCCAACAAACACCTGCCAACAAACACCTGCCAACAAACACCTAACAACAAACACCTGACAACAAACACCTGACAACAAACACCTGACAACAAACACCTGACAACAAACACCTGACAACAAACACCTGACAACAAACACCTGACAACAAACACCTGACAACAAACACCTGACAACAAACACCTGACAACAAACACCTGACAACAAACACCTGACAACAAACACCTGACAACAAACACCTAACAACAAACACCTGACAACAAACACCTAACAACAAACACCTGACAACAAACACCTAACAACACTCACCAAACAACAAACACCTGACAACAAACACCTAACAACAAACACCTGACAACAAACACCTGACAACAAACACCTAACAACAAACACCTAACAACAACCACCTGACAACAAACACCTAACAACAAACACCTGACAACAAACACCTGACAACAAACACCTGACAACAAACACCTGACAACAAACACCTGACAACAAACACCTGACAATAAACACCTGACAACAAACACCTAACAACAAACACCTGACAACAAACACCTGACAACAAACACCTAACAACAAACACCTGACAACAAACACCTGACAACAAACACCTAACAACAAACACCTGACAACAAACACCTAACAACAAACACCTAACAACAAACACCTGACAACAAACACCTAACAACACTCACCAAACAACAAACACCTAACAACAAACACCTGACACAAGATCTCGCAGTTAAGACAGAGGTGTCAAACAGATTACCCTTAGACTAATTTTGACAATGCCACTTCAATTTTTGCGCTTGTAATGTACTGTGGGACGAATTTAAGGGGAGATGGGCCGTTTTTCTGGTCACCCTTTTTTCTTTTCTTTTTTCTATGTGAGTGAGGGAAGCAAAAGGTATAGAACTTCCTTTAGCGAGTGCCTCCCCCATAGTTGAAAGAGTGACATGGCCAAAATCAAGGGACTTTCGAGCCAAAATGCCTAAACACATGAAGTTTGAAACAATTTAAGTAATAGGAAGAGGGAAAGACTGATTCTGGGAGAGAGTTCCACAGCTCAGCTGTTGAATAGAAGAAAGACTGAGAGTAACGTTTCACTTTTGGGTTGGAGAGTTGCACAGAGTAAGGGTGGGATCGTGTTGCAGGACGGGTACCACGCACCCTATGTAAAGGAGGTGGTATACACTGGGAGAGGAGCACTGATTATTGTAGTAGCGATAGAATAGCGAGAGATATGCAACACTGCGGTGAAGAGAGAGAGATTGCAGAGAGTTGGTGAGTGGACGGGAATTTGTTATACGAAAGGCATTCCTTTCTACTTTGTCTAGGAGTGCGGTGTGAGAGGATCCTCCCCACACATGTGAACAATACTCAATACAAGGACGCACTGTGTCCCTGTACAGAGCAAGAAGCTGTGCAGGGGTAAAGAACCCCTTGAGGCGATTGAGCACACCCAGCTTCTGGGAGGCTGCCTTAGCAAGACTGTAAATAAGGTCCTTCAAAGTGAGAGCAGAAGAAAAAGAGACACCAAGAATATTGCGAGAAGATAAAGGATTGATTTTTGTATTGTTGAAGTATAAGGGATAGTCCTCTGTAGGTTCCGGACGGGTAGTAAGATGGAGAAATTGGGCTTTGGAAGCATTAAAGGCAACAAGGTTTTCTCTGTCCCAATTGGAAATAGTAGTTATATCAGAAAATAAGTGTTGTATGGCATAATTATGTTTGTTTTTGATGGATTGCTGGCTGGGGCGTTCTGGAAAACTAATTGAGCAGTGTAAGGTAAACTAATTGAGCAGTGCAAGGTAAACTAATTGAGCAGTGCAAGGTAAACTAATTGAGCAGTGTAAGGTAAACTAATTGAGCAGTGTAAGGTAAACAAATTAAGCAGTGCAAGGTAAACTAATTGAGCAGTGTAAGGTAAACTAATTGAGCAGTGTAAGGTAAACTAATTGAGCAGTGCAAGGTAAACTAATTGAGCAGTGTAAGGTAAACTAATTGAGCAGTGTAAGGTAAACTAATTGAGCAGTGTAAGGTAAACTAATTGAGCAGTGTAAGGTAAACTAATTGAGCAGTGTAAGGTAAACTAATTGAGCAGTGTAAGGTAAACTAATTGAGCAGTGTAAGGTAGACTAATTGAGCAGTGTAAGGTAAAGTCGTCTGCGTATGAATGGATGGGACTGGAGGTACAGTTGAGAAGATAATTTTTGAAAATTAGAAAGAGAATAGGAGATAGGACAGAGCCCTGAGGAACACCGGAGTTGATAGGATGAGGAAAAGAGCGATGGCCGTCCACGACCGCAGCTATGGAACGGTCAGAAAGGAAAATAGAGACAAAGGCACAGATGGAGGGATAGAAATCGAAGGAGGGTAGTTAGAAATTAAAGGTTTGTGCCAGACTCTAGCGAAGGCCTTCAATATGTCTAGTGCAATAGAAAAGGTCTTACCAAAGGCCCGAAAGGAGGATGACCAAGAGTTAGTAAGATATGAAAGAAGATCACCAGTAGAGCGACCCTTAAGGAAGCCATACTAGCGATCTGAGAGCAGATTATGAGAAGAGAAATGCGTCCGGACCATACGCTTTCTTAGTATTAAGCCCAGAGAGGGTAGAAATTACATCTTTTAGAAGAGATTAGGAATTTAGGCATAAGTAGGAGAAAGGGGGTGGAGATGGTGGTGGTGGTGGTGCAGGTGGTGGAGGAATACTAATCCTTATAGTCGTAGCCAATCTTCTCCTTCTCCTTGAATGTTGAACGACTCACGCATCCTCATGGTCGGTGTCAAGGTCAATATATCGGTGGCTAACATACTTCCTACACGAACAGATGCATTATATTACTCAACAAGTAAATAAATTCATCTCTTCGTATTTTCGCAATCATTATTTACTGTTCACATTATCTCTTACCAAATAAATATATACCTATGTGTGGTCAGTATATATGTATGATGTAGCAGTATATACTAATGACATATAGGGGGATGTTCAAAAAGACCCCCCCCCCCTCCCCTACACACACACACACACACACACACACACACACACACACACACACACTCGGAATAACTATGTGGACGGCATTATAATGATTGCGAAAATTAAATATGGGTTGTCCAAATATTGTAGCTATATTTAGACGATCTTATGCAGCTTAGGAAGGACCTGTGGTAGTTAATATGGTAGTAGTAGTCGTCGTTCCCAAGGCTGCCTGGCCGAACAGCCCCGAGTAAAGGGAGTTAAAAGGGTTAATTGAGATAGTCTGAAGCCTTATAATAATTGCTAGAGATCCTTCCGACACTGAATAACATCGATTAGTAGTAGCCAGAATCAATGTAATACAATGCAAATAATATCCATGGTACAGAAGGGGTTAAAAAACAACGCAAAATGTAAATTATCCTTCCTATCTATCTATCTATCTATATACGCAGGCCCAATTCCCACTTTTCCTATGTTTTTTTCCCCTCTTTTAATTTTTTTTTTTGGGGGGGTGGGGGGTGGCCGACTCAAGACAGAGCCAGAATAGGGACAACATAACAGAAAACAATGAACAAACAAAAACAAAATACAAATTCACACACATCTTTCCTACACTGAATACAATCGATTAGTAGCAGCCATAATAAAATGGAAAGGATGGCGATGGTGCAGAAGAAAAAAAAAAAAAAAAAAGCCAAATGTAAATGAGCGGAAATAATTGTCTGAGTGGTGTGGTGGGTGGAGCCAATAGCCAAGACCACCTCCACACGATAGCCACATCAGGGTGACGATGCTCCTTTGTTTACCATGTACAGTCGGGGGTCACAAATGTGTCGACACTTTTTAGGTACTTGTGTCTCTTGCTGATCCTCCCTACCCCTTGTGGTAGTAATGGCTGGCTACTGACTGACCGACTAATTACACTGGCGAACGATGTTGATGAACTTTTTTTGATAAACCTCCAAAATGTAAACACTAGCTAAATAATTGACGAGAAGATTTTATTAATTTCGGGATGGTTTCAGAAGCGTAAGACCACGATTTATGTCCCAGAGTGTACACCGGTTGGGATTTGTGTGTGCCTTCGTCAGTACCAGCGGGCGTTGGACTGATGCACATGATCACCTCTATACTCTCTCAAGGTCATAGTCTTAAGGCGGCGTTACACGATCAACTTTGTTAGGCTATCTGGCAGCTTTAAGGGGCCCCACCTCGTTTGTTTCCCCCTCTCTCCCTCTCTCTCTGGGTTGTATCCATTTGGCCCCTTTCAGCCTACTGTTTTAAGACGCTTATCCACATCCAGGTACCGCTCGCATGCATATTTAAAAACATGTTTTTGATAGCAGGCTAAATTTGTACATTTTTGACAGCAGGCTAAATTTGTACATTTTTCGATATGTATTTTAGTTTCTCCCCTATGCTAAAAAAAAACCACCCTTCCCAGAATTCCTTCAAATTAAAATATATATATGCCCACCCAGACCCCTCTCAAGGTAAAATGGAATGTTTTTTCGACAAAAAAATATCTCGACCGAAGACCGATTTGTTCTAAGTTACAGGGTCGCTACCATTCTCTCAATACAACAATCTACACCTGAATAGGATTAAACGTCTTATTATCGCCAAACTAATAGGGTGAAACATCTTAAAATCTCCAAAAAGACCGACCGCCCTGAGACCAAATAGGGTTAAGAATGCAGCCGCCACTTGCACATCATTTCAACCCCCCCCCCCCCCCTCCTCCCTTTGCTCCTCCAGACCCTCCCCTCCCCCCTCTCCCTTCCCTCTCCTAAACCACACTCTCAGGATGACTGGACACTTTAACCATATTTAGTCTGAGGAAGGCCTTCTTGAACTTCCCCTGTTTTCGATTCAGTAGTTGGGAGATTGTAATAGGTTTCAAACCAATAGTTTGGCGATAATAAGAGGCTTCACCCCATTCAGATGTCTATTTTCTCTGGACGAGCGATAGAGAGCCTGTAAATTACGAGAAATAGTCCTTTGGCCAGGATATTTGTGTCTATCGAAAGATGTAAACAAATTGCTTAAAGAGAGTCTGGGTGTTATTTATTATTATTATTATTATTATTATTATTATTATTATTAACATATTTATTATTATTATTATTATTATTATTATTATTATTATTATTATTATTATTATTAACATATTTATTATTATTATTATTATTATTAACATATATATTTGTTTTTGTTTTTGTGTTCAGTTTGAAGGAAGTCTGGGAAGGTGTTTTGATAACCCATCCAGTACCAGGGACGTCCTTTTCGTCTTATTCTGAACACTAGTAGACGATTTTATTCAACTTAGAAAGGACCTCTAGCCAATAATAAGACTTCAAATTATCTCCACCAACCCCTTTAACTACCACAGATCCCTCCTAAGCTGTATAGTATCGTCTAAATATAGCTAGAATAAAATATAACACACGTCGCTGGTACTCAAAGGGTTAATTTAGGTGACCAACTAATATACATTGCTCGAAAATGTCAAAAGACTTCGGATCAACCAATGTTTATCGATATTCCCGTATTTTCACTGCTTATTACGCTTTTAAGGGGAGGTTTTTTAGTTTGGTCTCTAGTTATCCATCAAGCTTAAGATTACACCCCCTTGAGCCCCTTTCAAGATAAATTTGTAAATTTTTCGGTAGAAAAATTTCCCGGCTGAAAGCCGGTTCCTCTTAAATTACAGGCTCGCTATCGCTCGCCAGGATAAAATCGACACCTGAATTGTACGAAAGGTCTTAATATGGGGTGAAAGTTCTTAAAATCGTTAAACTAATGGGCAAACGTTTTATAATATCAAAAGCAATGGGGCTAAACATGAGGGAGAAAGGGGTCAAGAAAAAACTCCCTCAAGTGGAAATCTCCCCTTAACGTTTATATTTTAGATGTATGTTGTGTACCGGTACTGTATACATATATTTTAGATGTATGTTGTGTACCGGTACTGTATACATATAAATAGTATCATTTATTCCTATTTGCTCTTATATTAATTCATATTTAATGTCCTTTATGCTTTTAAAAATATATTGTTCTTGTTTCTTGCAGCACTTAACAACAATATAAGCAAGTATACTGTATGTATTTAATTATTTGAATACTCTTAATCATTGTATTTCTCTCAAGTTTCACAGTGTTTATATATGAACAATGTTTATATAAGCTCCCTCACATTCCATCTATATATTCGCCTTTGATCACAGGTTTATTTCTGAAACAATTATGCTAATTTATTTAGTTGTTGTTGTTGTTGTTGTTGTTGTTGTTCCCTAAGCTGCCTGGCCGAACAGCCCCGAGTCCTTAAGGAAGGCCATGGCCACGGTCGGGCTTTTCCACAGAGCTCAAATAGTGTAAATTGTGTTGTTGGCGTAAGTGGTTGTGTGAAATGCAGTCCTCTATGATGTGTTTTATGGTATGGGGTGCTGTGTTACAACCCGGGCAGGCGTCGACGACGGAGTCATCCAGTCTCTTCTGATGGCTTAGAAGAGCTGGATGGTGTCCGCATCTCAGCCTGGCCAGGTGGACTCTGTCCTCGCGAGGAAGGGAGGATTCAGAAGGATGGATTTCGGGAGGTATTTAGTTAATTGTTTTTCCTATACTGTTGTTATCATCATCGTTGTTTATTATCGGGGGCCAGGGGAGTGCTGGAGGGACCTTGGTGACCCTGGTATCTGGTTCTTCTCCTTGTATTTTCTTTTTTGTATTTTTGTTTTCATTGTTTTCTGTTGTGTTGTCCATATTGTGACTCTTTCTTCAATCCCCCCCCCCCCCCCTCCCCCCAAAAAAAGGAAAAGTGGGGATTGGGCCCGAGTAGATAGATAGATTAGATAGATTGTCTCTCGAAATATATATACAGTACAATGGCTTGCAGCTGCATTCATTTCTCCATCAGCCAAAGCATATACAATACAGTATTATGGTGTAATAACAGTGGATTGCTTTACGTGAGTATTACTTACGTATCTCGTAAATATATAATGCTTCGTAATGCCTTGAATTACTTGAGTCTCACTTGTGGTGCTTGAAGTATTGTTGTATTTCGTTTTTGTAATTGCCTCTGTTATCTTTACTGGCCAACCCTTCGGGGATCACGGCGTCAGGCAATAGATAGATAGATAGATAGATCTTGAATGGGGGATGGGCGTATTTATTTGCTTTATTATTATTATTATTATTATCATCATCATCATCATCATCATCATCATCATCATCATCATCATCATCATCATCATCATCATCATCATCATCATCATCATCATCATCATCATCATCATCATTATTATTATTATTATTATTATTTTATTGTTATTAATATTATTATTATTATTATTTTATTATTATTATTATTATTATCATTATTATTATTATTATTATTATTATTATTATTATTATTATTATTATTATTATGACTCTATTATTATATAAATATTTTTAGTTTCCTCCTAGACCTCCATCAAGCTTAAAAAACACTCCCGAGACCCCTTTCCAAGATAAATTTGTAAATTTGTCGATAGAAAAGTGTCCTGGCCGAACACATAACGCAAATTTTTAACAAGAAAACACAAGCTTACAAATAACTGAACAGGTCTATGAAGAACACGTAACAAAAGAATGAACTAAGAACAAAAATATAACTAAAAATAACTGAACAGGTCTATAAAGAAAACGTAACATAAACATTAAATAAGAAAATAAAGCCCTATAAAACAGTGAACAGGTTTCTGAAAATAATGCCCTATAAAACAGTGAACAGGTTTCTGAAAATAATGCCCTATAAAACAGTGAACAGGTTTCTGAAAATAATGCCCTATAAAACAGTGAACAGGTTTCTGAAAATAATGCCCTATAAAACAGTGAACAGGTTTCTGAAAATAATGCCCTATACAACAGTGAACAGGTTTCTGAAAATAATGCCCTATAAAACAGTGAACAGGTTTCTGAAAATAATGCCCTATAAAACAGTGAACAGGTTTCTGAAAATAATGCCCTATAAAACAGTGAACAGGTTTCTGAAAACAATGCCCTATAAAACAGTGAACAGGTTTCTGAAAATAATGCCCTATAAAACAGTGAACAGGTTTCTGAAAATAATGCCCTATAAAACAGTGAACAGGTTTCTGAAAATAATGCCCTATAAAACAGTGAACAGGTTTCTGAAAATAATGCCCTATAAAACAGTGAACAGGTTTCTGAAGAACACTTAAGGGGGGTCACCTGCCTTTTTTTCTCCTTTTCTCTTTTTCTCTGGCTTGTATCCATTCGGCCCCATTCAGCCTATTGTTTTAAGACGTTTATCCCCATCCAAATGTCAATTTCTTCCTGGCAGGCGATAGCGAGCCAGCATTGTATGGAGAAATCCGGCACATTTTTCTGTTGAAAAATGTACAAATTTAGCCTGCTATCAAAATAATTTTTAAAAATATGCTAGGTCGCTACCGCTCGCCAGGAAAACATCGACACCTGGATGGGGATAAACGTCTAAAAACAGTAGGCTGAATGGGGCCGAATGGATACAACCCAGAGAGAGAGAGAGAGAAAAAAAAAACGAGGTGGGCCCCCTAAAAGTAATAATAAAATAATAAAATAAAACCCTTAGCATATCGGGACGAGATTATAGGAAGAACCCATAACGTGAACATTGAATAAGAAAAAAAAAAAAAAAAAAAAAAAAATATATATATATATATATATACCGGTATATATAATTAATTATACAGTATATATATAAAACCAAACCCCAAAGGCTAAACGTGAGCTATTATACTTGAAAATATCCAGTTTGGCTCACGGGTTGGCCTTCCTTGTCTTCCTCTTTTGTTTGCGTACAGGAAGTGTGAGAGGGGGGGGGGGGGGGTTAGACGGGTACATGAGGGAAACATAGCTATTTGTAAATAGTAAATACATGCATAAATATAATAGATACCACATCAATATAATAGATACCACATCAATATAATAGATACCACATCAATATAATAGATACCACATCAATATAATAGATACCACATCAATCAGAAAAACGTAAAACTGATGACTACAGTAAATAGATTGCATATTTAAGAATAGCTATCTATATATATATATATATATATATATATATATATATATATATATATATATACAGTATACTTATGTATACTTATGACGCCACCACCCGGATTCAACACATTAACACTTGCTAATCCGATTTTTGGGGGGTTAATGGGAGGCTTTCTTGTAAATATGTTAAGTGTGTGTGTGCGTGTGTTTTTTTTTTTTTTTTTTTTTTTAGTTGGTGGTAAATTGCCATGTCTCCATCTTGATTACTCAGATATTACCAAGATTTTGTAGCGAATTAAGAAAATAAGAACGCGGACGTCTACAGAGGGACTACCGGCCCACATGAGGCAGATCCCTTTCACACACAATCATTATAATAATTCATATGACTATCCAAATTACGTTTGAGACTTTTCACCATATCTGAGCTGCTTAAACCACTAGGCAATCTGTTCCACATATCCACAACCCTATTTCCAAGCCACTGCTTACTTATATGTTTTGTTATGTCAGAGGGTTAATGGAGATAGTCTTTACCTTTACAATTCCAACAGATCCTTGCTAAACTGTAGAAAATCGTCTAATGATAGCCGGAATAGAGTGTCAAACTGCGTGGTAATCAGCAAAGGGTTAACCCTTTCACGTTTTTATGACGCAGAGGTTGCCAGATTAGCAATAATAAAGTGTTCTCTCACTCTTATAATTACCTCGCCAAAATTGGTTTTCAGCCCACAGCTAACTCAAAGACAACTGCAGAGGTTGAAGTAACTAAACTAAATGTTTCTAAATACCCCTGATGGTAACAAAGGCTTTAAAGTATCCCTAATAGGCTCAAAATTGCGTCAAGAACGTGAGAGGGTTAAGGTAGAACGTCATCTCCCGGACCGACCACCTCACAGATGTCTCCTAAACACCAGACGCCATTTTCACCTGTGCTATGACGTCACCACCACCCACACGTCCCCTCCCTAGTCTAGTGTTAACTTTTTTACTACTAAACCTTACCAAACCGGTTCCTTTACATATATAAACGAAACAAACAAAAGCAAATAGTGATCATTGGCTGCCGGCTCGAAATAGTGATCATTGGCTGCCGGCTCGAAATAGTGATCATTGGCTGCCGGCACGAAATAGTGATCATTGGCTGCCGGCTCGAAATATTGATCATTGGCTGCCGGCTCGAAATAGTGATCATTGGCTGCCGGCTCGAAATAAACCGATAATCATTTGTATTACACTAATCTAATCACCATGGCGCCACATCGATTAAGGGGAGATCTCCACTTGAGGGATTTTTTTCTTGACCCCTTTCTCCCTCATGTTTAGCCCCATTGCTTTTGATATTATAAAACGTTCGCCCCATTAGTTTAGCGATTTTAAGAACTTTCACCCCATATTAAGACCTTTCGTGCCATTCAGGTGTCGATTTTATCCTGGCGAGCGATAGCGAGCCTGTAATTTAAGAGGAACCGGCCGGGACATTTTTCTACCGAAAAATGTACAAATTTATCTTGAAACGGACTCAAGGGGGTGTAATTTCAAGCTTGATGGAAGTTTAGGAAACACACTAAAAACCTCCCCTTAAGACCTTCCATAGAGAGAGTATTTTGTTTTCATTGTACGGTCTTGCACCCTATATGAGAGCACACACCTCTTCACCAGGCAGGAAGGGACTGGAGTTCCCGAAAGAGGCTCCAGTTCCTGACGCTATTCTTGACTTACAGTGAGCTGGCTTAAGGGGAGGCAGACCGTTTGTTTGGTCTATTCATTCATTTATTCATATATTTTATTAGTTTCCTTCCTAGATCTCCATCAAACTTAGAAAAAAAAACCCTAGACCCCCTTCATGATAAATTTGTATATTTTTCGGTAGAAAAATGTCCCGGCCGAAGGCCGGTTCCTCTTAAAATTGCAGGCTCGCTGTCGCTCGCCAGGAAATAATCAACACCTAAATGGCACGAAAGGTCTTAAAATTTACAACGATATGGGGCGAAAGGTGTTAAAATCGCCAAACTAATGGGCCGAACGTCTTATAATCTCAAAACTAGTGGGGCTAAACATTAGGGAGAAGGGGGGGTCCAGAAAAACGGTCTGTCTCCCCTTAATAATCCAGCAGGGTTGATCGCCTCTCAAGTCCTATGTTAACCAAGGATCACCAGGGTACCGCATGTAGATCACTGACGAACACCCTACAGAGAGGAGTATATATATGTTAACTAAGAATCACCAGGGTACCGCATGTAGATCACTGACGAACACCCTACAGAGAGGAGTATATATGTTAACTAAGAATCACCAGGGTACCGCATGTAGATCACTGACGAACACCCTACAGAGAGGAGTATATATATGTTAACTAAGAATCACCAGGGTACCGCATGTAGATCACTGACGAACACCCTACAGAGAGGAGTATATATATGTTAACCAAGAATCACCAGGGTACCGCATGTAGATCACTGACGAACACCCTACAGAGAGGAGTATATATATGTTAACCAAGAATCACCAGGGTACCTCATGTAGATCACTGACGAACACCCTACAGAGAGGAGTATATATATGTTAACCAAGAATCACCAGGGTACCGCATGTAGATCACTGACGAACACCCTACAGAGAGGAGTATATATGTTAACTAAGAATCACCAGGGTACCGCATGTAGATCACTGACGAACACCCTACAGAGAGGAGTATATATGTTAACTAAGAATCACCAGGGTACCGCATGTAGATCACTGACGAACACCCTACAGAGAGGAGTATATATATGTTAACTAAGAA
>CM064507.1:42908745-42918257 GCA_032716605.1 Paralithodes platypus
CCTTGGCACGGTTGGTATGGGAGGCTTCGGGGCCGGGGACTGGGGCTTGATGGGGGAAGGCTAGGGTTATTTCCCTCCTTGGCGCGGTTGGTATGGGGGGCTTCGGGGCCGGGGACTGGGGCTTGATGGGGGAAGGCTAGGTTTATTTCCCTCCTTGGCGCGGTTGGTATGGGGGGCTTCGGGGCCGGGGACTGGGGCTTGATGGGGGAAGGCTAGGGTTATTTCCCTCCTTGGCGCGGTTGGTATGGGGGGCTTCGGGGCCGGGGACTGGGGCTTGATGGGGGAAGGCTAGGGTTATTTCCCTCCTTGGCACGGTTGGTATGGGGGCTTCGGGGCCGGGGACTGGGGCTTGATGGGGGAAGGCTAGGGTTATTTCCCTCCTTGGCGCGGTTGGTATGGGGGGCTTCGGGGCCGGGGACTGGGGCTTGATGGGGGAAGGCTAGGGTTATTTCCCTCCTTCTCCCCTTGAGCTTTCGTCATCAGCTTGACTAAGTTTGAGTAGTTTTTCTTTCCTCATTCTATGTTTTTCCCCTTCTAGTCTTATTCTGTCTTATAGAGCATTATAAAGCATTTCAGGCTCAGAATACCTTGTGTTATCATTTCCCAAAGTTATTGTCATACGTCGCGTTACACCCTGTATATATATATATATATATATATTTGGAAGTTAGTGTAACCAGGTAGTATATTTTCTTGAAAGCATGTGAGATTAAATAATACAGCATACAGTAATTAGCATTTATATATTTTGTTATCTAGATATTCAATTTCTCTTTAAATTTTACGTTGTTGGTCATTTAGTAGATATAGGAGAGAACCGAAGTTATCAGAGGGTTGTTGGGTTGTTGGAGGTTGTAACGTTTCAGCTATAACATTAGCCATGATCACACAAGTGGTTATGGTAAGCATAGGTATAGAAAGGGTTTATATAGGGAGGTCCTGGGTTTTCGGGTCGCTCGTTCTGCACAGGTGGTCGGTGATAAGCAGGACTTGAGGATCATAAATGGTATGCCAAGGTGACCAAAGCCAGCTTCTATGGTTGTCTTTATCCTATTGTACGGTACTATTACCTAACATACATAGTACATACACACAGACACACACACACACACACACACACACACACACATAGGACACACACACACACACAGACACACCCACAAACACACATACAGACACACACACACACACACACACATACATTCACACATACACAGTCACATACACACACATACACACACACACACACACACACACACACATACACACACACACACCCTCATTGATCCATTGGTGTCTCCCCTCTCTCTCACACACCAGCAGGACTACTACTACTACTACTACTACTACTACTACTACTACTACTACTATGTTGACCTTGGGATCCTACAAGATACCATCCCTTCATAGTAGACCTCCTTCACCAACACCAACAACTACACACACATACTCTCTCTCTCTCTCTCTCTCTCTCTCTCTCTAGCACACACACATATTCACTTTCTCTCTCTTTCACTCACCTACTCTCACTCTAATACTTCTACCATTTGGGAAGGGTCAGCCAGGAAATAGGCGTGGAAATTTACAGCTCATTTGCTTTAGTCCTTTTTGAGTTACCGATGTTAGGGGTCACGATTTCTAGACTACCTATTAGGAACAGGGTATAGTACAGTGGTAGCGTGGGAGTCTGGTATGCCTACTGACCTGAGTTCGAAACCGCGCCAGGCTCAGATATTTACGGGAGGCTTAAATTCCCTTCTCACCCAGTATTTAATTAAATATAGTCTCTTATATTTCAGCTGACCACAAATTGCATCCTTTAGCTACTGATTTATCGATTTTTGTTTTGTTTTTTTAATATGAAACTACTATGTGTGTATTTTATTGTATTGAGGTATTAATCCTGGTTGAGGCCTAAACATTTATTCATGTAACTTATAATAATAACAAATGAATGTGTTGTGATGATTGCCCTTGACGGAATGAAGGAAGGAAGGAAGGATGAAAGGAAGGAAGGAAGGAAGGCCCGGTACTTCATCTTCCTGTCTGGGCCCTAACTACGGACTATCTATTCACTTAGGCCTAGGGGGGGGGGGGGGGGGGGGGGTAGCAGTGGAACCCCCGAGGTGACAGGTTGCATCCTTGAACCAACTAACGAGGATTCTGCTTTCTTTGGCTTATACCTTTAAGGGGGGGATGGGTCGCTTTTCTGGTCACCCTTCTTCCTCATGTTTAGCCCCATTAGTTTCCAGATTTTAAGACGCTCGGCCAATTAGTGTGGCGATTTTAAGACTTTTCACCCCATTTGTTTGTCAACATTAAGACTTTGTGTTATTTAGGTGTCGATTTTTTCCTGACGAGCGATGGCGAGCCTGTAATTTAAGAGAAACCGGCCTTCGGCCGGCTCCAACTTCTTTATAGCCTGAAACTCGCCAGTAGCCCATTGTTCCATTATACCCACTGAAGATTATTTCGCTCCTTTCGATTAGAAATGTTAAGACGTTGCACCCCATTAGTTTGGCGATAATACGACGCTTCACCTCATTCAGGTGCCGATAAATGTTCTGGGTGAGCAATAGCGAGCTTATAACTTAGAGGATATCGGTTTTCGGCTTGAAAATTTTTCTTTCAAAAAATGTACACGAAGTGGGTCTGGGTGGGCATCAAGCTTAACAAGGATCTGTGGTAGTCAAAAATATTAATCAAGATAGTTCGGGGAGCCTTGTATTACTCGAGACCCTTCTTAAGTTGAATAAAATCGTCTAGTCTAGGGGAAAATCTAAAATACATTGCTCGAAAGTGGCAATAGCAAGCAAACATTCTCAATACTAATGAAACAACATACTGTATATCCTAGTAACTCCCAAAACGTCGGCTCAGATAGTGTCAAAGGCTTCGGGGGGAGTCCTGGGGCTGAACGCAGAGGCTCATTACACCCCCGGGCCGAGATGACCTCCTGAGCCCCTTGTGTGTGTGTGTGTGTGTGTGTGTGAGAGAGAGAGAGAGAGAGAGAGAGAGAGAGAGAGAGAGAGAGAGAGAGAGAGAGAGAGAGAGAGAGAGAGAGAGAGAGAGAGAGAGAGAGAGAGAGAGAGAGAGGTATGGATGTATATATGAATAGATAGATAGATAGATAGATAGATAGATAGTTAGATAGATAGTGTGGTAGATAAATGCCTAAATGAATGAATGAATGAATGGATGGATACTACAAAGATTTACATTTACATAGATACACTGGCCACACAGACCTTACGATCCAAACGAGGTGGTCAGGACTTAATTCTAGTAGATTAGAGAGAGAGAGAGAGAGAGAGAGAGAGAGAGAGAGAGAGAGAGGGGATCACAAAAGAGTGGCGTAGGTCATTAGCATCTTATACGCCCATGCTAACCCACAGAAGGTCAACCTATCTCTCTCTTTCTCTCTCTCTCTCAAATATCCATCCATTCATTCATTTATGTATTTATCTATCAATCTATCTATCTATTTATTTATCTATCTCACTATCTATTCATCTATATACATCCATACATCTCTTCCTCTCCCCTCCCCCTCCCCCCCCCCCCCCCTCTCTCTCTCTCTCTCACTCACACGCAGTTTCCGGGTACCACTTCCCCTTTGGATCTAAATTTCGATATGATCACAAAAATAATGATAATAAAAACGAAAATAAAAAATAAAATAAGATGAAGTTTAACATTGACAAATGCAAGGTATTAAAGATAGGGAAGATGCATACAAATGTTAAATATAAACTAGCTAATGTGGAATTAGAAAACTCGAATTGTGAGAAAGATCTAGGTGTGTTTGTTAGCAATGATTTGAAGCCTAGACAACAGTGTATAAGCGTTCGAAACAAGGCAAACAGGATTCTCGGGTTCATGTCAAGGAGTGTGAGTAACAGAACTGCTGATGTTATCTTAAAACTGGGAGGAGGAGGAGGAGGAATACAAAGGAATACAAAGGAATACAAAGGAGAACAAACTGCAACAGACCTATTGGTCCTTACGGGGCAGTTTGGATATCTAAAACTACTAATCTACTGACTACGAGGTAGAGAAAAGGATAGCAAAGAAGAAGGCTCCTCCCCACCCACCACTCCCTCCAGCTAATGCTGGCATGGAAACAGATAGGAAAAATACCATGCAGTATTGAAAAACTGACACGGAAATTCGAACAGGACAGGGAGAAAAAAGAAGTTGATTTGTAATCTAAGCTAACTCTATTTACTACAATTCTGAAAGGGAACAGATGTATGAAAATCAATATACATTGCGGTATGCGTTGACATTTCGTTGCGCGTTATTCTGAAAGAAACTGTGTTAATCGGGGGTTATTTGCCATGTGTTTATCCAGATGGTTCTTAAATGTTTCGACAGTATTACAGTTTACAATGTTCGAGGGTAGTCTGTTCCAATTATTCACAACGCGGTTGAAGAAGAAATGCTTCGCCTCGTGAGAATGAAAACGCTTGCCTATAATCTTATAACCATTGTTTCTCGTGTTTGCTTGATTGATCGTAAATAATTCGCTTACATTTAGGTTGCTGAATCCCTTGAAGATTTTGAACACCTCTATTAGGTCACCTCTCATTCTGCGCTTTGTTAAGCTAAACAAATTTAGTTCTTTTAAGCGCTCTTCGTACGGTTTATTACGCAATCTAGGTATCATTTTAGTGACTCTGCGTTGCACCCTTTCAAGTTTATTTATGTCCTTTTGGTAGTACGGTGACCAGAATTGCACGCAGTATTCGAGATGGGGACGCACCAATGAGTTGAATAGAGTAAGTATGATTTTTTCTGATTTGAATTTGAATGTTCTGCCGATGAAACCCACCAATTTATTAGCAGTTTTTATTACCTCTGTACACTGTTTACTCGGCTTCAGGTCACTTGATATTATAACTCCCAGATCCTTTTCATTATTTGTATTTGATAGTTGAATGTTGTTCATTGAGTAATCTTTTTTAGCGTTGTTACTACCGATGTGTAATACTTTGCATTTTTCTATGTTGAATTTCATTTGCCATTTTTCTGCCCAGTTTTCTAAAGTGTCTAGGTCACCTTGTAGTTTTTGCCAATGTACTGTTGAGTTTACTTTATTAGTAATTTTTGTATCGTCAGCAAATTTCGAAATTTTGCATTCTATTCCTTCGTCTAAGTCGTTTATGTAAATTATAAAAAGAATAGGACCTAATACCGAACCCTGGGGAACGCCACTATTTTCTTTGCACCAACCCGATCCTTCACCATTTATTACAACTGGTTGTCTACGGTCCGAGAGCCAATTTTCGAGCCATTCGAGCGTTTTTCCTGTTATGCCATGAGCTTTTATTTTGTCAATTAGTCTCTTGTGGGGTACGGTATCGAAAGCTTTCTGAAAATCGAGATATATTATATCAACTGCTCTATCCTTATCATATGATTTGTAAACATCATTGAAGAAGTCGAGTAAGTTTGTTAAGCATGAACGTTTATTTCTAAAACCGTGCTGAGAATCTTTTATTAAATTATTTTCTTCCAAATGTTTTACTATTTTGTCCCTTATAATGGTTTCCATTAATTTGCCCGTTACCGATGTTAAGCTAATTGGTCGATAATTGCCGGGAGAGGACTTATTTCCTTTTTTGTATATGGGTGTCACGTTAGCTAGTTTACATTCGTTTGGAACTATCCCAACATTCAATGATTTGTTGAACAGATTTGCGAGTGGGTTTAATAATTCGTGTTTTGCTTCTTTTAGGATCCTTGGGGATATTTTATCAGGGCCTGGGGTTTTATTAACTTTCAAATTGTTGATTGCGAACAGGATATCGTCTTCATAAATCGTAAAGTTTTCGAGCTCAGTGCCATTTGATTGATTCGTAGGGGTAGGTCGGTTACCGGTAGTATCTTCCGACGTGAAGACTGATCCAAATAGTTATTTAGGATATTCGCCATTTGTACTTTGTTATCTGTATGATCTCCATTTTCCGCAACAAGTGGGCCTATTGTTGAAGTTACCGTTTTTCTGTTTCTTATATAGCTGTAAAATTCTTTCGGATTGGACTTGCTGGAGCTGGCAATATGAAGTTCCAGATTCTTCTTACTTCCTTTGATGAGATTTTTGGTTGTTCGACGCAGTCTATCGTGTTCTAATTTATCGCTATTATTCTGAGTTGCCTTATATTTTTGGTATGCCTGCTTTTTTACTAAGAGGATGTTTTTTATTTCATTATTCCACCATTTTGGCTTATATTTGCCTGCTGGGCGCCGGTTTCGTAGAGGGATGCTTGTATTTATTGCTTTGTTTAGGTTATTAGATAATATGTTCCATAATCGATTTACATCATGAGTTTCGGTCATTTCACTCCAGTCAGTATTGGCAAGATGCCTTCTAAGTTTGTTAAAGTCGGCCCTTCGATAATCTGGTACTTTTTCCGTGCTCACGTTTTCTTTGTCATTATTTACTTTAATGTTAAAGGACACTATCCTATGGTCACTAGAGCTAAATTCCGGTCCGATTTTAACGCTATTTACCAGTCTTTCATTTGTCGTTAGAATAATATCCAGAATGTTATTTCCCCTCGTTGGGTGTTCTACGTGTTGATAAAGGGCACTTTCCTGAAGATTAGCATATAGATCATGTCCCGCGTGAGCATTTAGTGGTTCGCCCCATGTTGTGACAGGCAGATTGAAATCGCCAAATATTACTGCTTCTTCCTGACAACTTATTTCGGCTATTTGATCATAGAGTTTCTCGTCAGTATCGGGTGATTGTGCAGGAGGTC
This sequence comes from Paralithodes platypus, assembly GCA_032716605.1. Lineage (NCBI taxonomy): Eukaryota > Metazoa > Arthropoda > Malacostraca > Decapoda > Lithodidae > Paralithodes > Paralithodes platypus. Next base: position 42,915,513 of record CM064507.1, read on the forward strand.
GATAAATTAGGCCAATTATTATCTTGCTTGCTTGATTATTTATTTGAACGTAACTAGTATCAATATTATTTATGGCAGGTTTGGTTTACCTCGATTGGGTGAAGATTACTTTTAACATATAGCAGAACCCCACCTCCCATTCTTTGGGATCTTTCGCAGCTGAAGGGAGTATAACCTGGTAATGCGTATTCCGCCAAAAAATCACGCTTTTCCGTGTTGATCCAAGATTCTGAAACACCGATTATATCACATTCCTCCATACATGCAAGTGCTTCCAGGTCTTCGAAGTTATTGCGTAAGCTGCGTGCATTAACGTAGCAGGCCGTGATATTATTTTGGATAGAGTTTACATTTGATATGGGGTAGTTTATGTCGCTGCTACTGCCCCTGCTCGGTTGTCGTTTTTTTTATCTGAAAGTGCAGACTGCATCATGTAGGAGTCTGCCTAGGCGTGCTCCTCCGACTGAATTCAAATGGCAGCCATCATCCTGAAAGAGAATGTGTTGATTGTAGAAATGGTCCCAGAGATTGAGATATTCGACATCTTCCTGTGAGCAGAGGGATTTAAGTCTGTTATTAGTACTGAACGCCTTATCGTAGAAACCGGTCTCTGCATCGATCTTGGGAAGAATGCCTGAAATGATTATGTTACATGACTTACTCTTGTAACGCTGGATTGCCTTACGGTATTTTTCCATTAGTTCCTCTGATCTGGTGCGCATTACATCGTTCGACCCTGCGTGAATCACGAACAGGGTGTTCTCGTCAGCGTTGATGGTGACATCGTCGAAGGCTGCTGTGATGTCGTCCAAACCTGCACCCGGTATGCAAAAACGCTTTCTGTGGTTTGGGACTCTTCCACAGAACTCTTCAAGTTGTCCTCGTAAGATGGAGTCTCCAATGAGCCTGGTCTCCTCAGTTTCGTCTCCTGTTTTCTGTCAGAATCTGGTATTTATTAAATGTGGTGACCGGCAGATGTGACCTCCTTTTTGATTGCCTCGCCCCATTTCTTACGGGAGTAAAGCTGGTGGGAGAGACTCTGGAATTTTGAGGGGATGGAGGGCTGTTGTGGGGGGCGGGGTGGGCTGGCTGGTGGGGGTGTTAGCGGCTGGTCAATTCTGGGTGGGGAAAGGAGATCTAGGGGAGAAGGGAGGGCAGTTTTCGTTGTCTTGGCTAGACACCTGCACTGGTAGTCCTACATCCTGCTGGGTTTCTGGTGTTGCTGCTACATTGAGGGAAACAAATTCCTGCAAAGAGTAGAATTCCTTCTGGAGTTTGACATAGTTGGTTTTTACTTCGTTCAGACCTTCTAACAGATGTCGGCGGTTTTCGCACAGCCTGCATTCCGGGTTGGAGAAGTAGTCACTGAAGTATTGTCCAGCGAATCGACCTGTACACTGCTCGCAACGTTTTCAAGTTCGAAGGCATTTTGGGCTGCTAAGATGATATAGTATTAATTTAAGATACAGTTTTCAAAAGCCCTGTGAAAATAAATGAAAAATATATGTGAGATATGTTAGTAATCAGATACTATGTCGAGAGCCTGTAAAACTATAGCAAATATGTGTTTGAATTTATGATTACATGAGACTGTAAAAAAAAGAGAGATATTGGTTAGTATGAAGGCAATAAAATAGAGTATGTGGTAGACCTAATGGGAGTTAGTTGGGCCTGTTTACATGGAGGTAATAGCTATCTCAATTTCGATATCAAGAGGCTAGCCTATTTACGATATTTTAATAAAACATACAAATATTTGACACAGGTAATGGAGTGATTTGTATACTAAAAAAAAAAATATATATATATACAATAGTTTGGGAGAGAAAGACTAAAATATACGACAAACAATTTGTTGTCTGTCAGAAGATAAGCTTATTAAGGAGAAAACAAAATAATAATATAAAAGAAAGAAGGAAAACAAAATGAACACTTATGTTAGTCGGTATTCTGGTTTGGCGGCTCCAGGTCCTCCTCACAGTAATTAGCGTGGGTAAGGTAGTATTGGCGGGAAACTATCACGTGATCACTGAGGCGTGGCTATATAGCGCGTTGCTATATATTTAACACACAATGACGGGAGCGTCTATACCGCTGTAGTTCACACACACAACTGAAGGAAGGAAGGAGGAGGAAGAGAAGGAGGAGGAGGAGGAAGAGAAGGAGGAGGAGAGCAGGGCCAGAGGAGGAAAGGAGGAGGGGGGGGAGGGAGAGAGGAGGAGGAACGAAGGAGGAGTGGGAGAGGAGGTTCTGGAGGAGAGGAGGAGGGGGAGGAGAAGAAGGAATAGGAGAGACGAGCCAGAGGAGGAGTGGAGGAGGAAGAAGAGGGTGTAATTACATAATATGCTACATGGTGATTTGCATAGCGGTGAAGGAGGCCCTAGAGTACCTGTTGAATAAGCCGTTTTCTATTCACTATACTTCCTTAGATGACTGTACATATATCTCACATTATAGACTCTTGAATCAGTGTTCTTTATTAATTTTAGTCTCTTTTATCAGTTAACCTAATCTACCGCCTCACATAATGGATGCAGGCAGACAACACTACATTTCGATACAATCATTATTTGTGATACCATTCAGGCACAATTGGGCACAAAAGATCAATGTCTTGGCCTTGTGCAACATAGGTCAATTTTACTGATCATATCGTCAATGCAGACATTCCAGTTTCTTGAGATAGGATTCCAAGATGTACAATCGGGGGTATTAAGTGTTGTCATAGATTCCAGTGGTTATCGC
>CM064507.1:42920857-43059357 GCA_032716605.1 Paralithodes platypus
TTCTCCGGCGAAGCCGGATTTCTTCATATAATGCTGGCTCGCTATCGCTCGCCAGGAAGAAATAGACACCTAGATGAGGATAAACGTCTTAATATAGTTGGCTGAATGGGGCCGAATGGATACAAGCCATAGAAAGAGAGAAAAGGACAGAAATAACAAAAAGCAGGTCACCCCCCGTAATCTACTTTCCAATACCAGTGCAAAAATACTAGAAATGTTGCTAGTGAAATATTGCTGATCGAATATTGCCGATATATGCTCTTGTGTGCTACCGAGACCACCCCCTTCCGTTGAGCAAAATCCTCTGGCTGCAGCATTAAGGGGGCCCACCTCGCTTTTTTATCTTTCTCTCCCTCTCTGTTTGGCTTGTATCCATTCGGCCCCATTCAGCCTACTGTTTGAAGACGTTTACCCCATCCAGGTGTCAATATTTTCCTGGCGAGCGGTAGCGAGCCAGCATATATATATTTTTGCTTTGACAGCAAGCTAAATTTGTAAATTTTTCGATAGAAACATTTCTCCGGCAAAGCCGGATTTCTCCATACAATGCTGTCTCGCTATCGCTCGCCAGGAAGGAATTGATACCTGGATGGGGATAAACGTCTTAAAACAGTTGGCCCGAAAAATGGGCCCGAATGGATGCAAGCCAGAGAAAGAGAGAGAGAGAGAGAGACTGAAAGTGAGAGAGAGTATATGACGCTACATGGTGTTGAATGGTACTGCCTCATTAGTCAAATGGTAATTTTAGTCATAGTCTTCTAGTCGTTATGAAGGTGATTTGGTGAGAGAGAGATAATGAGAGAGTGTGAGAGTAAGAGTGAGTGTGTGTGTGTGTGTGTGTTGGAAGGGATGGAGGAAGTATGGGATAGGGAGAGAGAGGGTGGGTGTGTGTGTGTGTGTGTGTGTGTGTGTGTGTGTGTGTGTGTGTGTGTGTGTGTGTGTGTGAAGGGATGGAGGAAGTATGGGATAGGGAGAGAGAAGGTGAGTGTGTGTGTGTGTGTGTGTGTGTGTGTGTGTGTGTGTGTGTGTGTGTGTGTGTGTATGTATGTATGTATGTTACCAATAGTCTTTAGCCCACTCGTAAGAATTCCTGGACACCCCTACGTTTTCTTTGTGCAATTATAACGATGGTCCCCATCGTTATAATTGCACAAAGACAACGTAGGGACTGGTGGATAGAATATATATATTTTTTATAGTTGGTATTTAGAAACTTATATTCATCATTTCGTTTCCAGAGATATATTTACATCATTAGAAATAGATAAAGCCCACGAAATGACCTTCCCTTGATTCCAACAGCCCTTTCAAAGTCCCAGTATTGTTTATCGAGTCATGGGCAGATCATTTATTGTGCACAGTGAGTCATACAGATACATTAACCCCTTCTGGACCGGCGACCTTGTTTCATTTTTTATTCTTGCTTTATTTTCGACGATTTTGTGCAGTTTAAGAAGGCTCTAACCAGGGTTAAGTGAGATAGTTCGAAGCCTGTTAAAATCCTATTTAGTCGTAGAGGGGTCTTTTGGACTTCCCCTGTTTCACCCCATTTGTCTAGCATCTCTCGCAATATCTCTCTCTCTCTCTCTTTCTCTCTCTCTCTCTCTACCTCTCTCTCTCTCTCTCTCTCTCTCTCTCTCTCTCTCTCTCATTCTTCTCCCCTCTCTTGCTCGTTACCCTCTCTTGCTCTTCCCTCAGCTCTCTCCTCCCTCTCCTCTCTCTCTCTTATCTCTCTCTCTCTCTCGCTCTCTTTCTATCTCTCTATCGCTCTCTCTATCTCTCTACCGCTCTCTCTCTCTTTCTATCGCTCTACCGCTCTCTCTCTCTCTCTCACACACACACTCTATGTTATATATTGCTTCACCAAGGTTGCAGTGAAAGGTGGAGAGTGTAAACAGGGGTAAAAAAAATGGTAATGGGATATTATTAGCAGGTCACTCCAGTCACCTGAGATAACGCACTGGCTGGACAAAGAACAAGGGACAGGCAGAGAGAGAGAGAGATTTACATGGATTTACATAGATACACTGACCACACAGACCTTACGATCCCAGCGAGGTGGTCAGGACTTAATTCTAGGAGAGATAGCTAACCCGAGAATAAGGGACAGTGGAAGGAAAGGATAGCAAAGAAGAAGAGTGAGAGAGAGAGTGAGTGAGTGAGTGAGTGAGAGAGAGAGAGCAAGAGATAATATATTGTATACCATTAGATGATTCAGGAAATTCCTGTTATATTGCAAGGCGTATGTGTGTGAGAGAGAGAGAGAGACTGTCAAGGATGAAGGCAAGGTGAGTGAGGACTACTGATGGTAGGAGTATTTGTGTCAAAGATGCCATTCACAGTAGGTCAGTCTCTCTCTCTCTCTCTCTCTCTCAATAGGAATAAGTACTGGCCACCTCAAGGTAAAGATCATGAACATTTCTACAACACCCCTTCTCCTTTCTCAACACACACACACAGCAAAGCCACTCCAACAGCTCCTTCTCTTTCCAATACCCGTTCTCCCTTAACACACACACACCCATTACAAAGCCACTCCAACAGCTTCCTCTCTCCCCAACACCCCTATTCTCCTCAACACACACACAACAAAGCCACTTCAACAGCTTCCTCTCTCCCCAACACCCCTACTCTCCTCAACACACACACAACAAAGCCACTCCAACAGCTTCCTCTCTCTCTCTCTCTCTCTCTCTCTCTCCAACTTCAACTTCTCTTCTCCCCTCTCGACACTCTTTGAAAAGTAGATACGAGATGCCGTTGTAATGGCCTGTCTCTTAACACCTTCACCTGATCTGAGCTGATAGATAGAAAAATTAGCATTGCCGTGAATGTTTTAATGGAGAAGAAAACGTTGGTATTGTTATATAAAGAAAACATTTGTATTTGTTATATAAAGAAAACGTTTGTATTGTTATATAAAGAAAACGTTTGTATTGTTATAATTATAAAGAAAACGTTTGTATTGTTATATAAAGAAAACGTTTGTATTGTTATATAAAGAAAACGTTTGTATTGTTATATAAAGAAAACGTTTGTATTGTTAAATAAAGTCACAATAGCTTTCGACTCTGCAGATGGTTTGGTTGCCTTTTGCCTCCCTCACTCACATAGAAAAAAAAAATTATATCAACATACGAAACTCATCTTTTGACAATTAGGCTAAAGGGGTAGAGTTTATTTGTTTATTTATTTATTAATTAATTTATTTATTTATTCATTCATTTATTTGTGTATCTATTATTGTTGTAGTCTCCTCCCTAGACCTCCATCAAGCTAAATAAATTATCCTCAAGATTCCCCTTCGAGATAAATACGTTAATTTTTCAGTAGCAAAATTTCCAGGCCGAAGGTCGGTTCCTCCAAAATGACAGGCTTGCCAGGTAAATATCGACACCTAAATGGCACGATGTATTGATATTAATAAAAAAATGGGACGAAAAGTCTTAAAATCGACAAACTAATGAGGTGAACGTCTTAAACCATCAACACTAATAGGGGCTAAACATGAGGGAGAAGGGTGTCCAGGAAAGGCAACTACCTTACCCCCTTAACGTTAATGAGCAATATGGCCTCGCCCGTCAGGCACAGATTGCAGTGTGTGTGTGTGTGTGTGTGTGTGTGTGTGTGTGTGTGTGTGTGTGTGTGTGTGTGTGTGTGTGGGGGGGTGGGTGGGTGGGTGGGTGGGTGGGTGGGTCATGAACGCACTTGGACCCCCACAAAAAGTTACACGGCCTGAGTTGGTACTTCTGCGCCTTGGCCTACTCCAACACCTAGCATTATTATCGCAACAAACGTGAACACAGATTATAATGCTTAATTGAGTCGGGAGTAAACAAATATACTCTCTGGCTGGCTGTCTGTCTGTCTGTCTGTCTGTCTGTCTGTCTGTCTGTCTCTCTGTCTCTCTCACTGTCTGTCTCTCTCTCTGTCTCTCTCTCTCTCTCTCTCTCTCTCTCTCTCTCTATATATATATATATATATATATATATATATATATATATATATATATATACAGTATATATATATATATATATAGTGTATATATTATATATTCATTCATATTTTTTAGTTTCCTCCCTAGACCTCCATCAAACTTAAAAACAAAATCCATTAGATCATCCTTCGAGATTAATTTGTACATTTTTCGGTAGAAAAATGTCACAGTCGAAGGCCGGTTCCTCCACAATTACAGGCTCGCTATCGCTCGCCATGAAAACAAAATCGAAATCTAAAGGGCACGAAAGGTGTTAATATTGACAAAGAAATGGGGCAATAGGTCTTAAAATCGACAAACTAATGGGGGCAAACGTCTTCAAATCTCAAAACTAATGGGGGAAAAGCATGAGGATGAAGAAGGGGGTTCAGAGAAAAACACCTAATACTTCCCCTAAAAAGCATAGCATGGACACTTCCCTATTGCCTTAAAAGTGCTTGCGGTCGGTATAATTGCTTGTAAGTTGAAGTTGACTGTTAAGGGTGGGGGGGGGGGGGGCCGGGGGGTACTACTCGCTTTTTCTGGACCTCCTTCTACTTCATGTTTAGCCTATTAGTTCTGAGATTATAAAACCTTCCTTCCATTAGTTTGTCGATTTTAAGACCTTTCGCCTCATTTCGTTGTCAATTTCAAGACCTTTCGTGCCATTTAAGTGTCGATAATTTTCTGGCGAGCAATAGCGAGCCTGTAATTTAAGAGGAACCGGCCTTCGGCCAGGAAATTTTTCTATCGAAAAATGTACAAATTCATCTTGAAGGGAGGTCTAGGGGGGCGTTTTCTTAAGCTTGATGGAGGTCTAGCGAGGAAACTAAACAAATTGATGAATAAATGAATTAATAGCCCAAAAAACGACCACTTACCCCTTAACTCTTTCGTTCAGGTGTTCCACTAATAATTGGCCCCTTGGAGAGTTTCGGGCTATAAGGAAGTTGGAGGTATTATTATTATTATTATTATTATTTTAATTATTATCATTGTTGTTGTTGTTGTTGTTGTTGTTGTTGTTGTTGTTGTTGTTACTCATTAATATTATTTATTGTTGTTTTTGTAGAATTTTTAGCCCCATTAGTTTTTGAGATTTTAAGACGTTGGTTCCATTAGTTGGGGGATTTTATGACCTTTCACCCCATTTTTGTGTCAATATTACGACCCTTTCGTGCCATTTAGGTGTCGATGTTTTCCTGGCGAGCGAAAGGGAGCCTGAAATTTTAGGAGGAATCGGCCTTTGGCCGGGACTTTTTCTACCGAAAAATGTACAAATCTATCTTAAAGGGGGGTTCTAGGGGGTGTTTTTCTAAGCTTGATGGAGGTCTAGGGAGGAAATTAAAAAAATATATGAATAAATGAGTTAAGGGGAGGTTTTTAGTTTGGTCCGTAGATATCCTTCAAGCTTAAGATTACACCCCCTTGAGCCCCTTTCAAGATAAATTTGTACATTTTTCGGTAGAAAAATTTCCCGGCTGAAAGCCGGTTCCTCTTAAATTACAGGCTCGCTGTCGCTCGCCAGGATAAAATCGACACCTAAATGGCACGAAAGGTCTTAAAATTGACAGAAATGGGTTGAAAGTTCTTAAAATCGTCAAAATAATGGGACAAACGTCTTACAATTAGAAAAACAATGAGGGAGAAAGGAGTCAAGAAAAAAATCCCTCAAGTGGAAATCTCCCCTCAATAGACCAAACAAACAGCCACTGTCCCCTTAACCCTTGCAATATCCTACTACGCATTTCTTCTATTACGCATATCTTTATTACGCATTTCTTCTATTACGCATTTCTTCTATTACGCATTTCTTTATTACGCATTTCTTCTATTACGCATATCTTCTATTACGCATATCTTTATTACGCATTTCTTCTATTACGCATTTCTTCTATTACGCATTTCTTTATTACGCATTTCTTCTATTACGCATTTCTTTATTACGCATTTCTTCTATTACGCATTTCTTCTATTACGCATTTCTTTATTACGCATTTCTTCTATTACGCATTTCTTCTATTACGCATTTCTTCTATTCACTCTTTTATTCAGAATAGGAAGGGTATATGGAAGTCCGGGGTTGAATTGAGAGAGTTTTGACCTTATTATCAACCAAAGATCCTTCCTAATCTGTATACAACCGTCTAATGCTAGCCAGATTAAACTTTCATAACGCGCCCTTTTTAAATTAACTAAGATCGTCTAATAGTAGGCAGAGTCAAATGAAAAGAACAGAAGGGGTTATTATATTATTTCACAGACACTAAACGTAACTATAAAATATATCGTCTGTCTTGTCTCTTCTTTCAATTGTTTCTTTCCGTGTTCTAATTCTTAAAAGCAAGCCTGGAAAGCTCATAATACTTCCTCCCCTCTCTCTTCCTCCCCTCTCTCTCTCTTCCTCCTCGTTTTCTTCCCCCTCCTTTCTTCCCCCCTCCCCTACCCCCCTTTCCTCCTCCCTCTCCTTCCCCCTCCTTTCCTTCGCCCCTTCCCTCTCCCCTCCTTTCCTCCACCCCTTCCCTCCCCTTCCTTTCCTCCACCCCTCCCCTCCCTCTCCTTTCCTCCCCTTCCCCCCTCCTTTCTTTCGTCCCGCCATTACCCCTCTTTTCCTCCGCCACTCCCCTCCCCCTCCTTTCCTTCGTCCCTTCCATTTCTCCCTCCTTTCCTTCGCCCCTCTCCCCCCCCCTCTTTCCTCCAACCCCTCACCATCCCCCTCCTCCTCCTCCCTCCAACCTTTCACCCATCCCCTCCCCCTCCCTCTCCTTTCCTCTTACCCCTCACCATCCACCTCCCTCCCACCATCCCCCTCCCCACCCTCTCCTTTCCTCCTACCCCTCACCGTCCCCTTACCTTTCCTCCACCCCTCTCTCTCCCCCCCCCCCCCCCTCCTTTCCCCTCCTACCCCTCCCCTCCCTCTCCTTTCCTCCTACCCCTCACCGTCCCCTTTCCTTTCCTCCACCCCTCTCTCTCCCCCCCCTCCTTTCCTTTCCTCCGCCCCTACCCTCCTTCTCCCCCCTGCTACCCCCCTTTTACTTTCAGCGAGAGGAACGGTTATGGGCCCAGTTTTTACTGGTGTGGTCCCGACAGTACGAAGAGTGCTGGGCTTTCCTGCAGTCTCTCTCTCTCTCTCTCTCTCTCTCTCTCTCTCTCTTTCTTTCTTTCTTTCTTTCTTTCTTTCTTTCTTTCTTTCTTTCTTTCTTTCTTTCTTTCTCTCTCTCTCTCTCTCTCTCTCTCTCTCTCTCTCTCATTCATATCGGCCAAGCAACCCCCAAGTCAGGCTATTCACTATTGGGAATGGCTCTGGAAGTGACTGACTTTGAAAAGGATTTGGGTGTTCTGATTAGCAGTGACCTAAAGTTTTCCAAGCAGTGCATTGAAGTAGAGAAGAAAGCTCAGAAATTATTGGGCTATATTAAGAGACAATTTAAGTATAGAAATAAGGAAATAGTCCTCACACTTTACAACGCTCTGATACGCAGTATGCTGTTCAATTCTGGTCTCCAGCACTCAGGAAAGATATAGAGCGACTAGAAAGAGTACAAGCTAGAGCTACAAAGCTTATTTCATCGCTTAGAAGAATGAGCTATGAACACCGGTTGAGAGCTCTAGATATCTTTCCGTTGGAGACACGCAGTCTACGAGGCCAGCTCATTGAAGTATTTAAAATACTTAATGGGTTTGACAATGTGGATTATAGCAAAATGTTTAGCCTCAATATGAATACATCACGCAACCATGGCTGGAAATTATAATTGAAAAGGTTCCTCACTAGTTTTTGTGGACACATTTTCATATATAAGATCTGTTCTACCTGGAACAAACTTCCCACTGAAGTTAAAAATACTTCTTTCAAGAAGAGAGTAGATAGTATTTGCACACTCTGTAAAGAGTGTAGTGCACTAAACAGTCTCTCTCCTACCACTTCGAGTATCTCCTCGGAATTGACCGCAAGGTCTCTGAGATACTAGCTATTCCTTGTAACACACACACACACACACACACACACACACACACCTACCTTCTTCCCAATTCCTCCTCATATTCACTTCCTCGTTTTTATCCATGTTCTTCCACTCCTCGTGTTTTTGTTGAGGTTCGTGATAATTATTAGTGGGACACCTTGGTAATTTGTGGTGGTGGGTTTGATGTCAAGGTTAACTGGGGGCAACCTACATATGTGTGTGTGACAGAGAGAGAGAGAGAGAGAGAGAGAGAGAGAGAGAGAGAGAGAGAGGGAGAGAGACGAGAGAGAGAGAGAGGAGAGAGAGAGAGAGAGAGAGAGAGAGAGAGAGAGAGAGAGAGAGAGAGAGAGAGAGAGAGAGAGAGAGAGAGAGAGAGAGAGAGAGAGAGATGCATTGAGGCTGCGACTGCAATAACCACAGTTCTATAGTAAAATCTTACGTTAAAATTATGGCTATAACACTCCATCCTTAAGGGATTTTTTTTAGTTTCATCCCTAGACGTCCGTCAAGCTTAAAAAATATCCCCAAGACCCCCCCATCGAGATAAATGTGTTAATTTTTTTCGGTAGAGAATTGTCCCGGCCTAAGGACTGTTCTTCCTAGATTACAAGCTCATTATCACTCGACAGGAAAAATGCCACAACTGCTCTTAAAATTGACAGAAATGAGTTGAAAGGTCTTAGAATCACCAAACTAATGGGGCGAATTTCTTAAAATCGAATAAATGGGGCTAAACATGAGGGACATGAGGGGTAAAAAAAAAAAAAAAAAAAAAAAAAAAAAAAAAAAAAATCCCCCTAAGGCAATGAATGACCTGAACACTTTTAACATGCTGTATATATGCAAGCATATTATGTCCTTTCATCACATTTCTCTTCTGGTTATTATTAGACGATTGTATCCAGATTAGGAAGGGTATATGGACATCAGAGGGTTAATTGCGGACTTGCGAGTTTCGTTCTATAAGGAAGTTGGAGCTGTAGACATTGCTATTTAGCAGAATTGCCAGCTAAAATACGGTCGTAGTACATTTATATAGGCTATACATAAAACCCAATTTAACATACCTTTTATCTAGCAGAAACCTATAATAGTATTGCATTTCTGTTTAATATCGATGGTTATGGCTCTAACTTCCTTATAGCCTGAAACTCGCATGTGGTCAATTGAGACAGTCTTTACCCCTGTAATTCCCACAGATCCTTCCAAAAAATCGTTTAATAAAAGCCGAAATAAAGTGCTAAAACGCGTCATAATCCTCAAGGGGTTAGGTCGAGGTAGAAGATGACCTCCCTCCCTCCAAGTAAGATGACCTCCCTCCCTCCATGCCAGTTCATCCACGCCTTGACACAGTTACTATACCCTGTGCCAAGTTGATCCACGCCTTGACACAGTTACTATACCCTGTGCCAAGTAAGTAGGCCAAAGCTTGTCAACATTAAGGGAGCCCACCTCGTTTTTTTTCTCTTTCTCTCCCTCTCTCTTTGGCTTGTATCCATTCGGCCCCATTAAACCTACTATTTTAAGACGTTTACACTCATCCAAGTGTCAATATTTTCCTGGCGAGCGGTAGCGAGCCAACATAATTATATATATCTTTGTTTTGACAGCAAATTTTGACAAATTTGTACATTCTTCGATAGATAAATGTCTCCGGCAAAGCCGGATTTCTCCATACAATGCTGGCTCGCTATCAGCAGGAAATACCCACCAGGAAAGTTTTTATAGGGTATACTGTAGATACTCAGGCACTGTGGAAATAACGCTTTAATAATATAAAAAAATAAAATAAAAGAACACAAATAAAATAACCTAGGGTGTACATCCCGATGAGTAAGTGAATTTGTTTCCCAAGCAAATTAGTTGCACATATATTAACATACTGTACTTTCATTATGTTCAAGGAATTAGTCTATTTTGGAAGTTCAGGACGTTCTGGTAAATAATGGTAAATTCTGTATGAATAAATAATAATAAGCGTGTTACTTATTTCTCATAAGCGCCAATTTTTCCGAAGAATTCACTAGCGCTCGGAAAGAGAAAGAAAAAAGAAAAAAATCAATGCATCAAAAGAAGGCTTATATACAACACACATTTAACAATCACTAGCAGTGGCAGAACAGCCTAAACTCTATAGCCATCTGTCATGACACCTCTCTCAAGATCATAGCTTCTCTCAAAGAGAAGTCTTAAGTTGTCTCTTGAAGCATTCAACAGAACTCAGTTGCCTCATGGACAGCGGCAACCTGTTATACAACCCCGGAGCCATGTAGGAGAATGACCTCTCAAAGAAAGAAACTATTCTATCGCTACTACAATAAACAGAGCTTTAATCAGAGTTCCTCTGGGCTCTCTCAGTGTATACCACCTTCTCTACGTAGGGTATGAGGTACCGGTCTTGCAACACAATCCCACCCCTACTCTGTGCAACTCTCCAATTCAAGAGTGAAACGATACTCCCAATCAAACATATTAACTTGCTCATGTAGTAATGTACACCCTATGTGGTGGATTGTGTTCTTTTATTTAATAATTTTCATTTTAGTAAGCATTGTTTCCACATAGCAATTTTGATAATTTAATTTGACGCACTCGTCGCAGGCAGTTTTGCCTTTTGTCTCCCTCATCCACATAAAAAACAAAAATTAAAATATTCCATTCAAACAAATTTGCAATCTGACAAGATATTAACAATAGTACAAAATAAATACAGTATCACACAGGACAGTACTGAAAAGGTTAAACAGGTGGCTATGGAAAGCCATACCCTGCACAGTACGAAGCATATTTTCGCCAAATATATCCGGATGGGACGATTCGCACGTAAATACAAACGCCGGAGCAGGGGAAGTTAAAGGTAACATAACCAGGGTGACAAACTAAAGTCAAGATTTTTTTTTTTACTTCAAATTAGATCTTTGGAAGTGATAAAATGGCAAAAACAATGCTAGTTTGTCAATGTTGTTGTATTTCTCCTCACATTCATTCAAGTCTTCAAACAAAATTGCCCTAGTTTGACATACTGGTTGTTGTTGTTGTTCCCCAGGCTGTCTGGCCGAACAGCCCCAAGGTCTCGAGCAAGGCCAAGGCCATAAACGAGCGCCCCCACAAAACCCAAGTTAATGCCCCTTCCACTACGTGGACATTTTTCTTCAATATATTTTTCCACTTTCTTTTCCCATACCATAGGTGGTCTTCCACTACTAGCTGTTCCACTCACCTGACTCCCATATATCTTTCTTGGCATTCTGTCTTCATCCATTCTCTAAACACAAGCGTAAAATAAAGTATCTCACCTTTTATCTATGGAAGTGGGAAGCCTCGTGTTGTCGTCAGGTGAAGTAAAGATGGTTATAGTTCAGTAGCAGTAATTTGGTGATACCGGTAGTAGGTTAGTTAGGAAGGCTGGTGGTGGTGTTGGGGTAAGGCTTCATACCGACCATGGTAGGGTATCTTCAATCTGGAATAACAAAAATTGTATAAGTATTACACAGGCTGAGGAGACATTGGGGTAAAAACAAGTACAGGTCTCCCTCGACTTACGATTGGGTTACGTTCCTGAAAACCCGATCTTAAATAGGAAATCATATAGCGAATTAATAGGGTAAATGGGGATGCGTTTTGGGACCAGCCAAAACCTAAACACAAACGCCTAAAAACCTATAATAATATCGTAAATTGGGGCATCGGATAGTGAGGGAAACCTGTACCAAAGGATCCAGCAAATCAGTAGGTCAGTCTCGGGGCTCAAGCTACCCCGCCAAGGCCACCATCTTGGGACTAAACCCCTTAATTTGAAAAAGACTCGACGAGTACTTCTCTCAAGCTACAGTCAACGGCTACTTGCCTTGAGACATACTGTTGTTGTTGTTGTTGTTCCCCAAGCTGCCTGGCCGAACAGCCCCAAGGCCCCGAGCAAGGCCAAGGCCATAACCGAGCGCCCCCACAGAACATACAGAACAGGACATACTGTTCTTATATTATATCTCATATTTCTTTTTATCATTTTCCACCAGTGCCTATCGAGATATATTTATATTCCAGTTACAGTAATAATGCCAACTCAAAACAACCGCTCACAAATATAACAAACACTCATCCAACTCATTACCTTATCGAAACAATCCCCTACTCCAACAGGCTCTATTCTGTCTATTAACCCAAGCCATGGGTGGTCAGTATGGAAGTGAAAAAGTCCTTGCATGACAGTGTGGTAATCCCGACACTGACTTGCGGAAGCGAAGCATGGATGTTGGTGGAGAAACTCAGACCAAGAGTGAGAGGGGTGGAAATGAGTTACATGGAGGGATAGACACACGAATGAAGAAGTAAGAAGGTGTGGTGTGGAGGTAGATGTGCTGGAAAGTGTGAAAAGGAACACCTTGAGATGGTTCCGCCATATGGAACGTATTTTTAACTTTAATCTGGCTACTATTAGACAATTTCATTCAGTTCAAAAAGAACCTCCAGAAATTAATAGGCTTCAAGCAATCTCACTGCACTCTTTTTACTACCACAGATCCTTATTAAACTGAAGAAAATCATCTAAATATAACTAGAATCAAATCTACAGTATATAAATAGTGCTCAAACCGCTAAGTTATGCTTCTCTAAATACTTCTCGCATAACTGTCTTGCTGCGAAAATCTGATCCACGCACCCTCTTCCCCTCCTAAAACCGCAATGTTCTTCTCCTATTGCATCTTCCGCACCCTTTATTATCCTCTCCATCAACACCCTGCCATACAGCTTTCCAACCACTGATAATAAACTAATACCTCTATAACTTGAACACTCCTGCCGATCTCCCTTCCCCTTGTACAACGGCACAATACATGCACTCCTCAAGTCTAGTGGTAGTCTGGCCTGCCAATCCGCAAAATAGCAAATACGCGAGCATGGCTCACAAAATATAAATTACCAAAAAATTTCAAAAAGCAAGGATGTACTTAAAATATGCGAATAGAGCGCCGAAAGACGGGCAATTCCGCCATGTTTACCTAATGAGCGGGGCCGGCGTTGCAGGATACGCCAGTCTTACAGCTACCTCCGAGCGGAACGGAAGGTTACTCGTTCATCATGCCATGAAAAAACTAGCTTATAACCTTCAAGATTATGTTATATTTAGTTGTTATATTATCTTATTATTTTGATGGTTATGTCTTTCTAATGTTGTATAAATGATCTCAACTGTACCTCAACTCCCATCCATTCATACGCAGACGACTTAACCTTACACTACTCCATTAGTTTTTCAGAACGCCCCAGCCAGCAATCCCTCAACGACAAACGTAATGAAGCCATAGAACTCTTAAATTCTGATCTAAATACTATCTCCAATTGGGGCAGAGAAAACCTTGTTAACTTTAATGCTTCCAAAACCCAATTTCTCCATCTATCTACCCGTCAGGAACTCCTAGCGGACTATCCCTTATTCTTCAACAATACAAAAATCAATCCTTCATCTTCTCTCAATATTCTCGGTGTCTCTTTTTCTTCTGCTCTCAGTTGAAAGAACCATATTACCAGTCTTGCTAAGGCAGCCTCCCAGAAGCTGGGTGTGCTCAACCGCCTTACGGGGTTCTTTTCCTCTGCACAGCTTCTTGCTCTGTACAGGGGCACGGTGCGTCCTTGTATTGAGTATTGTTCACATGTGTGGGGAGGTTCCTCTCACACCGCTCTCCTAGACAAAGTTGAAAGGAAGGCCTTTCGTATCATTAACTCCCGTCCACTCACCAACTCTAGAGCTGCAATCTCTCTCTCTCTCTCCGCCGCAATGTTGCATCTTTCTCGCTATTCTATCGCTACTATAATAATCAGTGTTCTTCAGAGCTTTCCCAGTGCATACCACCTCCTTTACGTAGGGCACGTGGTACCCGTCTTGCAACTCAATCCCACCCCTACTCTGTGCAACTCTCCAACCCGAGAGTGAAACGTTACTCTCTGTCTTTCTTCTACTCAACAGCTGAGCTCTGGAACTCTCTCCCAGAATCAGTCTTTCCCTCTTCCTATGACTTAAATTGCTTCAATATCCGTGTGTCCAGGCATTTTGGCTCGAACGTCCCTTGATTTTGGCCGTCACTCTTTCAACTATGAGGGAGGCACTCGCTATAGGCAGTTCTGCCTGTTGCCTCCGTCAATCACACATATATATTATAAAAAAAAAAAAAAAAAAAAAAAAAAAAAATTGAAGGTGAGAAATAGGCCAAAAAAATAGTAATTTTCGGAGTCGGTGCCGCCCAGAAGCAATTATTCCCATAAGATGCATTGTTTTTAATCAGTGAATTTTCAATCCGCGAGGCCTCGTGCCGCCCATAACCTTGTGCATTGGCCGGCCGAACTGTACCATTGACACAATGGTATATTTAGTAGTTACAAAGACACATCGGGGATATTCTTACACGTATTTTCGCCATTGGTGTGTAAATACAAACGCTGGAGCAATGGAGATAATACTGACAATATATGTAATATAGGTAGCGCCAACAAACTTCACAATAATCTTGATCTCTTAACTTCCTATAACTCAAAATGAATTAAAGCAATCGGGCTGACGTTTCTACCATTTGGGAAGAGTCCACCAAGAAATAGGTGTAGTTCTTCACCGCCAGTTTGCTCCATGCCCTTTTAAGTTACATAGAGGTCAGGGATCAAGTTATTGTCAAATTCGTTGGCGCTACCTAAACCATCATACGTCTATCTATCTATCTATCTATATACTCAGGCCCAATCCCCACTTTTCCTTTCTTTTTTCCCCATATATAGCCTGAACTATAAAATAATTAATAATTAATATATAACTAACCTGATGAGTTAGATGTCTTGATGAAGGAGGTTGGTCAACATTCTTGAGTTTAATAGCCGTCTCTTCATTTCCTCCCATAACATCAGTGGAAGGCGGTAGGCCTAGTTGGTTAGCTATAAGACCAGGTAGGGGTTGGATCCTGTTATTCTTGGTATCCAGCTCTTCTTTTACTCCCATAACAACAGTGGAAGGGGTTGAAGGTTAGCTATAAAACCAGGTAGGGGTTGGATCCTGTTATTCTTGGTATCCAGCTCTTCTTTTACTCCCATAACAACAGTGGAAGGGGTTGAAGGTTAGCTATAAGACCAGGTAGGGGTTGGATCCTGTTATTCTTGGTATCCAGCTCTTCTTTTACTCCCATAACAACAGTGGAAGGGGTTGAAGGTTAGCTATAAGACCAGGTAAGGCGTTGGATCCTGTCTTTTGTGGGTTACTTGCGGCTGTTTCCACCTCTTCTACCGACGCTGATGAGCACGACACCCCACAGATGAGGTATTTCGCAGTTATCCCATCTGTCCATTTGAGCCAACCTGGAAGATATAAAAAATGATTAGAAAATGCATATGCCGTACACATTACATTACCGTACACATTAACATTATCATACATACATACAAGTTTAAAACCCACGAAATCCGGGGGGCTTCATGTGATCCCGATCGCTGTGTCCAGGGCCCTTTTGGTACAGGCAAGTTTCATAATTCAGTAGCTACTGATTAAGACCACCTAGAGCAGTATTTTTTTGCAAATTGTAGAACGTTTTGTAGTCTATAGACTGTCGTTGAGATGACATCGCTACAACGCGTAGTTGCCGAGTTATAATGATTTTAGCACCTCATTTAAGACTCATATGAGGCCTCCCAGATTCCGAGGGTTAACCCTTCCAGCCCCGGTGTCCTTTTAAAAGGACACCACGGCAGATGGGCCGGTACCCGGGTGTCCTGTTAAAATCTGTAAGCTTGAAAGCCTATTAAGCTTGGTCTGAACGCCGTGCGTCCGACGCATGTAAACAAAGCCGATCATTGCGTCACCTCACCTCCGAAAACAAGGAGACGTCGGATCAATGTTGTTGTTGTATGATATGACGAAATTAGTGTCTGAAAAGCTCCGATATTGTAAACATCGTGGCAAAATTCGCTCCACGGAAATCGTCATCACAACTGAACCAGTTGACTTAGAGAGCTCTACTCAACGCCAGTCTACAGATTAGAAACCGCACTACGTTTAGAGATGCGTGGGAAATTTTTTGGGGGGGGGGGTCGTCCGTAGTTGAAAAATGTGGTGCGAATGGCATCGCGCGGCGAGAAAAACATAGAGCGGCAAGATTTACCCACACGTATATTCTGCCGTCTCGGGGTAGAACCAAGGGGAGGGGAGGGTGGGTTGATGTAAATATCGCATATATATCATAAGTTTAGCACTTTCAAACCTAGTGTACATGTTCGTATGTAGGCAACCCATCTGAATATTACATAGCAAGAAATAAGGCACATATAAGCAATATACGATATATAGAGGCGAAATAGTAGAGTGAGAAACGCTGAATGAATGACAATAAAGGGAAGAAAGGGGGGAAGAAGGGAGGAGGGAGGTAGAGGCGCCCGAGGGCAGGGCTGGCTGTGTCATCAGGCGGCGTGGGAGAGCGACGTAAAGGCTCCATGGCAAGTGCTTGTGTACTGCTTGCCCGCACGCAGCTGGGGTGTGCCGTTTGGTGGTATCGAGAGTTGCCAACCACCACTACTCGCACACCACTTAGTTGCCGCCTGACTCATAACCCGCTGTTTTCGTATGTGTTTAAAAACCCGGCTCGTATGAGGACGGTCGCAGCCCATAGGTTAAGGTGGGGTGGAAGCCCTCGCATGGTCAGGAGTGGCAACAGCTATCTAAACTTTCCCCATCCACTTCTGACTCTAGCAATGGAGCTAGCTTCAGCGCCACCTCCGGCGGAAACCGTATCACCCAGGTAGCAGAACTTATTCACACACTCCAGCATTACACTGTCGAAATCAACACTGACAGGCGGGTCATTTAGTACAAGATCACCCTTGCACACTGCGCATTCAAAGTCTATGATTCTTGTCAAAGGCCCTCTAGCTCCAATACATCTCTTGTGTACCCAGTCACTACAGACACAACAGTAGTCAGTAGAGAGTAGTCTGCTGATCAAAGGGTTGGTGGATCGAGCCCTCACTGTCAAAATGTTGTTGTTGTTGTTCCCCATATATATATACTTTATATATATATATATATATATATACTTTATATATATATATATATATATATATATATATATATATATATATATATATATATATATATATATATATATATATATATATATATATATATATATATATATATATATATATATAATATATATATATATATATATATATATATATATATATATATATATATATATATATATATATATATATATATATAAAGTAAATAAATAAATACTACCATAATACATACCTTATAAGATCAATAATAAAAAAGTCTTGCTAACCTGATGGGAGTTGGATGTCTTGATGAAGGAGGTTGGTCAACATTCTTGAGTTTAATAGCCATCTCTTCATTTCCTCCCATAACTGTTTCCATCTCCTTTATTGATGCCAATGAGTGTGTCGCCCCACTTCTTTAGCTTCCATAACAGTGAAGAGGGTTGTAGGTTGGCTATAAGACCAGGTAGGGGTTGGTTCCTGCCGTTTTTGTTACTTGGTGGCTGTTTCAATCTCCTCTTCAAACGCTGATGAGCACGTCGCCCCCCGGATCAGTATGCCTTCTGCTGTTTCATATTCTTCCAAAACATTTGAGTTAACCTGGAATATAACAAAAATTATTAGAAAAATTAATATATCCTGAAACTCCCGATATTACCTCAAGCATGGTCAAAGTTACCCTAGTAATTTCACCATTAAAACTGAACCACTTGGTGTAGAGATCTAGTTTTCACTATCTATCTCCAGATATATATATATAACCTAGGTTAGGCTATTGCTTCGTGGAGATATAAGTACAGGTCTCCCTCAATATATAATTGGGTTACGTTCCTGAAAACCCAATCTTAAATAGGAAAATCGCAAACCCTAAAATTCATGCATCGGCTATATGGGGATACGTTCTGGGACCAGCCAAAACCCAAACACCTAGAAACCTATAATAATATCCTAAATTGGGGCAACGGATAGTGACGGAGACCTGTATTTCCAAAATAATGGAAATATCCTGAAACTCCCGAACTACCTCGAAAGTGGCAACAGTTATAAGAACATAACAATGTTATGTTCTAAAAGTTATCCTAGTAATTTCACCATAAAAACTGAACCACTTGGTGTAGAGAGCTATAGTTTCCCCCTATCACAAGATAACAGCAAGTGCTATCTCCATATATATATACTGTATATATATATATAGGGTAAGATGGGGTAATTTCGCCGCGACGCTAATAATTTGCATTCAAACGCCGATATCTCCGAAACTATTGCATGGATTCGGCTGCAGTTTGGCTTAGGTTGTAGAGCAGTTTTGGCTTAGGTTGTGGAGCTAGTTTGGCTTAGGTTGTATAGCTAGTTGGCTTAGGTTGTGTTGCAGTTTCGCGGGGCCTGGCGCCGGGGATAGCGGCGTGTCTGACGGTATGGTCGGGTGTGTGTGGGGGTACAAAGGAGTACAAAGGAAATCAAGCAACAACAGATCTAGTGACCCTTCTAGGTTGCTTGTCCTCCAAAACACTGAGGATCAAGTGTCCAAACAGTGGTTTAGAGTGGGTAAGGGAACATTGGAAAGGGAAATACTGCCCTGGAACTAATGTCCGTGGCAGGATTAGGAAGTTAGTAGGGGACAGATGGGTTAGTAACTGAGGGGGGGATAAAATAAAGTTATTCATTTACAAACGCAGTCAGTCGCAGGTTTGATGCGAGATATTTGTCTAGGCGGAGTTTAAATGAATCAACGGTGATGCAGTCTATAACGTTTCGGGGAAGCCCATTCCACAAGTTGACAACTCGATTGAAGAAGAAATTCTTAGATTCGTGTGAGTTAAAAGATTTACCAATAATTTTGCAACCGTTTCCCCGCGTGTAATTAGATTGGTCGATAGTGAAGTACTTACTACAGTTCATATTGTCGATGCCTTTGATGATTTTGAACACTTGAATTAAGTCACCTCTTAATCTGCGCTGGGTTAAAGGAAATAGATTTAATTCTCTAAGACGCTCTTCGTATGGTTTGTTCTTTAGGCTAGGTATCATTTGGTAACTCTACGTTGAACTCGTTCTAGCTTGTTTATATCTTTTTGGTAATAAGGGCACCAGGATTGAACGCAGTATTCCAGAAGAGGGCGGACTAATGAATTGTAAAGGGTTAGGATAACTTCTTTGGATTTATGCTCAAATGACCTGCCTATAAAGCCAATTATTTTGTTTGCCTTCTTAACAACTTCTGAACATTGTTGACTCGGTTTTAGGTTACTCGATATTGTTACTCCCAGATCGGTTTCTCTGTTTACATTCTTAAGCTGAGTGCCATTCATCGAATAGTTTGCTTTCTCATTTAGGTATCCGATATGTAGTACTTTACATTTATCCGCATTGAAACTCATTTGCCAAATTTGGGCCCAACATGACAATTTATCTAGATTGTGTTGCATATCGTCAACTTGTTCTTTTGAGAGTACGCTATTTGCAATTTTTGTATCGTCAGCAAATTTTGAGATTGTACAGGTGAGACCCTCATCTATGTCGTTGATGTAAATTAGAAAGAGAATTGGTCCTAGTACCGATCCCTGGGGTACCCCGCTACTTACATTGGTCCATTTTGATGCCTTACCGTTTATGACTACTCTTTGCTTTCTGTCGCTGAGCCAATTTTCTATCCATTTCAACACACCGTCTTGTATTCCATGCGCTTTTAGTTTTAGCAGTAAACGTTTGTGGGGAACTTTGTCAAAGGCCTTTTGAAAATCAAGGTATATAATATCTACAGCTTTACTCTCATCGTAGAGGTTGAGGATATCGTGGAAGAAGTCTAAGAGGTTTGTTAAACCTCTTGTGTGTTTGTGGGTGTGTTTGTATGGTGGTGTGTTTGTATGGTGGTGTGTGACACAGTGTTGGCAGTAGCCGTCAGCTGCTGCCTGGTACTTTGCACTAGCACCCTTCACGCCACACCCACACGAGACGCGTCCACACCCGCACTAAATATTTCCACACCCGAAAGCCTAATAAATACTTCCACAACCCCACTAGACACGTCCACACCCGCACTACATGTCCACAACTCCACACCCGCACTAGACACAGTGGCGCCTAGGCCTACACGTGTGACACACCTGCATCTCTGCCCGCCCTGTTCAGTTGTGTGTGTGCGTGCAACGTTTTTCTATTGGCATGTTTAGTGGCAGTTTGGGTTTGTGAATGTTTTCATTGCTATTACCTGCGCGCTAGTGTTTTGTCTGGCCATTTATCATATAATGTTATCTAGTTTAATAGCTAGATGATACGTAAAATAGGTCGCGGCGAAATTACCCCGCGCGGCGGGGTAATTTCGCCGCGAGAGTAACTTGTTTTTAAAAATCGGCAGCATGACCAAAACATAATATATTTGTTTTGTTTTTTGGGCATCTATAGCAGAAAGGCTGAATGTATAGATACAAAATTAAAAATTCCATTTGTGGCAGTTTCTATTCGTAAAAAAACGCGATTTTCGGCGAAATTACCCCGTCTTACCCTATACACTCAACCCTCTGTTATCGCGCCTAATTGGTGCCTAATTAGTGCCGCTATAACGATAATCGCGATAATGGAACTTAATAACTCCTGGGGAAAAATAATTTGGTTCCCAGGTCCCAATTTTTCGCCCCCAGATTCTTCCAAACAGTCACCCAAGTACCCATTTCTCCCCTTAAATAAGCCTACATCCAATAAATATATATTGAAAATATTTAAAAATACATATGAGGATATTACTTACCACAGACATTATTTGAAAACATAATCATATTTATTATAGCCTAGGCCTAGCCTAACCCATCGTCGTTTCCGTGGCTTTCGTCAGGCACGGCACTTGACTTGACTGTTTTGATGGTCTCGGGCTTTCAATTCCTACATCATTACCACCAGGGTGACCAGGCCCACCATCCTTATCACTGAATGCACTAGTGGTCATAATAAACGTGAGAGATAAGAGATTCAGGCACAAATAAGCAAGTAAAACGCGGGTGGACTTAGAAGCGTCTGGCTTATGTTGACGACATCAAAGATGGCGGCCGTAAAATGCGCAAGTGACGATCTGATTTCGATCATTTCGGATTCATTGGATTCACTTGTTTGTTTGTGTTTTCTAGTTTGATGTCGAGTCTTTCATTATTATTGCTCTTGTTTTCGGTGCTCCACTGTATGATACATGATTAATAAATATTAGAACAGAAAAAAAACAGCCAATGAGAGCCCCACCTCACTCTGACGTCAAGCCAATCAGCTGCTGAATCACCCCATGCTTGCCGGTGACGTAGATAGGCGGGATTTTCGAGTTTTCCCGTCAAAGAGGGACCGCGATAACGGCTCTAGGACCAGCGATAACAGAATAGTTGGGTTTTTTAGGTATGCGCGATAACGGTGAAACGCTATAACCAAACCCGCGATAACGGAGGGTTGCGTGTATAAACTATTGTAGTTTAGGCCATTTTTTTCATGTAGATATAAAAACGACAAAATCAGACAATTGAAGAAAGAGGTCCGATTTCAGGTCTACGAATGTTGGAACCTAGCAGGACATGAAGGGTTAAACCGCGAGGGGACGTGTGTACTCATATTCTGTGTAACTCTCCAACTCAAAAGTGAAACGATACTCCCAATCTTTTTTCTATTCAACTGGTGAGCTCTGGAACTCTCTCCCTGAATCCATTTTTCCCTCATCCTGTGACTTAAATTGCTTCAAACTCTGTGTGTCAAGGCATTTTGGCTCAAACGTTCCTTGATTTTGTCCCGGTCACACTTTCAACTTTGGGGGCGGCACTCATGACAGGCAGTTTTGCCTTTTGTCTCCCTCATCCACATGAAAAAAAAAAAAAAAGGTTCCATGTAGGGAGTCAAACCGGAGCAATTTTGTTTGAAGACTTGAATGAATATGAGAAGAAATACAGGACATTTCAAGATGAAATAGCAGAGTTTGGACCATTTCATCACTTCCAAAAGTTATAAAATGGCCAAAACCATGCTATTTCATATTAATTTTCCTGTGTTCCTTCACATATTAATTTTCCTGTGTTCCTTCACATATTAATTTAAGTCTTCAAACAAAATTGCTCCGGTTTGACACCCTGCGGAGATTGGGGAGATTGTTCAGTACTACAGTATTTTTATGTCCGACATCCGGAGTAGTCCGACTTTAAGAACCAGACATCATTACAGTAAAACCCTCTCTACGTCGGACTTATTGGGGGATGTCCACTTCCGAAATGTCCGAACTCCGGCTTGTGTCCGACCTGAAAGAGGAAAATCCCAACCTCATGAGCGTAGGTCCGAGTCAACCATGAAAAGGGAGACTACGAAAAAATTACGACTTCAAGAGGGAAGTCCGCGTCGACATAAAAAACGGAGACTACCCAATTCGTACACTAGATTCCCGGTTTCGACGGACATTTACCCTTAGTTTCCGGGAAAGTGAGCGCGTCATCTGACACTGTTCGAGAATGTCAGACAAAACTTAGGAGAAAACGAGATATCAGACGACGGAATTTGACGGTTATGACGGAAATTTGCCCTTAGTTTTCCGAAAACTGAGAGCATCGTCCAACACTGTTAGAGACTGTCGGAAAAATCCGGTAAATGGGAGGAATTGTCCGACAAGCTGATGCCAATCCGGCTAGAACGACGTAGAGAGGGATTACTGGAATGACATAGCTTACAAAGTTACAGGAATGATGTATGGGTCATAAAAATTGTACAGTATATATAGCCTAGGCTAGCCTATGTTACAAAGAGGCACACGCATGCATTTCATGTGTAATTCTGAAATAGACCAAATTCCGGCTAGGCTATTTGGAAATCTAGCCCCCATAAAAAAAAATAAATAAAAAAAAAATAAAAATCTCGGTAGGCTAGCCTATGTAGCCTACATCTGAAAAAGGCCGCCTAATTCCAGCTAGGTTATCTAAAAAAAAATACAGTATAGGCCTAGCCTATACAAATTAATAAAAAGTAATAGGCTAGGACCTAGGCCTAGCCTATAAAAATAAATAAAGTAATAAATCAAATGTTCAATAGCCTATGTATATCCGGATGGGCCTAGCCTAAATCCGGCTAGGCCATTTGGCAATCTTTACCTTTAAAAAAAAAAAAAAAAAAAAAAAAAAAAAAGCTCGGTAAGCTAGCCTATGTAGCCTACATCTGAAAAAGGCCGCCTAATTCCAGTTAGGCTATCTAAAAAAAAAATACAGTATAGCCTAGGCCTAGCCTATACAAAATAAATTAAAGTAATAGGCTAGGCTAGGCCTAGGCTAGTAGGCTAGCCTAAATCAAAATGTTTAAAAAAATTAGGCTAGGACCTACAGACCCTAGGCCTAGCCTATAAAAAATAAATAAAAAGTAATAGCCTAACTCAAAATGTTCAATAGCCTATGTAGGGCTATATCCGAAATGGGCCTAGCCTAAATCCGGCTAGGCCATTTGGCAATCTTTACCTTTAAAAAAAAAAAAAAAAATTGCTCACGTGGAAAATTGCGCAACCGCCATATTGTAACCTTTATTTCGTCCACGAGGACCGTCGTTTTCGATCAATGGGTCAAAATCGCGAAAAAACCCCACACCTGGGTCGACCTGAGTAGGCTTAGGTCGACGCTGGTCACACCCAAGTTGACCTAGGCCCATAAAATACCGCGAAAAGGTCAAAATGGCTTCAGCATTAAACTCGAGGCTGGCCCAGACTTCCCAAGCCTAATTAAAACTCCACATAACTCCCATCATCCCTATATTAACTCTTATTATACCACCCCCGTACATCCAGCAGCCCCAGAGCAGCATTTACCAGGCCAACTAAGGAATGAAAAGGAGCTATGACCGAAAATATATGGACAAAACTTACTTACTCATCACGGCGTGGCGTCCATTGACGGGTAAACGAAGAGGAAAGGAGAGGGCGGTTGTGTTCCGATGTTGGCGTGGGTTGATATTTATATATTTAACTTCTATTTATTACTTTAACCTTGCTTTATTTATGAATGTATATGTATCAAATAGAGTATTATGTTTTAGTATATTATATCAGTCATTCCACTGCTCATAGGTAGAATAAATATATCAGATCGTTATTGCACACAAAGCAATCAGGAAAGTATAATTTTTTTTGGATAGAACACGTGACGTGGTAAATCTATTATTTATTTATGAAACCTTGATTTATTCGTGAATGTATATTATGTATAACATAGTTTTATATTTTGGTAGGTTGCATAAGTCATTCCATTGCAATTTGGCCACTTGCGAGTTTCGTTCTATAAGGAAATTGGAGCTGTTGACATCAATATTTAGCAGAATTACCAGCTAAAATACGGTTGTTATGCATTTATCTATACATAAAACCCAATTTAACACACTTTTTATTCATCAGAAACTTACATTGTTATTGCATCTCGTAATAATATCGATGCGGCTCGCTTGGTGTAGTGACTAGCGTCTCGGACTTCCATCCAGAAGGCCCGGGTTCGCGCCCACGCTCGGCGCATTAAAGATTTTTCACAAGCACTGAGTCGTTACCATCCCTCATGAGCAAAGGGATGGGATAGTAGTACAGGACCCCAATGGAAATACGCCTAATCGGCCTTATTGAGCTATCCTTAGCTAGCTTAGCATGCGCTAGCTTTAAGAACTATTATTATTATTATTATTATTACGATCAGATCAGATCAGATCAGATGAAGTATTGAGGGATAAGCCTTTACAACGGCACTTCGTATTTACATTCTACTTTTCCTATTTTTCTGAAGCGTGTAGAGAGGGGAGAAGGGGTGTTGGAGAGAGAGGAAGCTGTTGGAGTGGCTTTGTTATGTGTGTTTAGTCTGTATACGTCGTCAGGATGTTCCCTGACTGGGTGCGAGCATGTGAAACATGCTAGGACGTACTACCACACCCACTAAATGTCCGCCGTGGCAGGGATTCGATCCTGGGTCTTGCAGATTCACACGTGAGCGTGCTCACCACTCGACCACCACGGCTCTACTTCAACTTACTTAGAATCCGAAACTCGCAAGTGGTCAAAAGTGTATGAATATGCATATAAAAGCCATTTACATTGTTATATCAAATTGTCTACTCACATAAATAATATGTAGGCCTACATATACCTGTATATATACATCGTACGGCCCAAACTCAACCCTTAATTTGTCTTAGCCTCAAATGACTACATATTGTCAAGAAATCGTCATAGTCTCCCAGAGAAAGTAAATGGTATGTATCGTTTTCTTTGATGAGTAGTACATTCTCTTTTAGGAATTGTGGTAAACTCATGTAAAAATATTGATTGGTTTTGCACATATCTACGATTTTTTTCTTTACTTTAACGAATTCATATCACCATAACATGTAATTATAGCGCTTAGATAATATCATATAAAAGCCATCACTTCTTCCTCCGACAAAGCTGAACTCTTCGCTCAAACTTTTGCTAGAAACTCCACCTTGGATGATTCCGGTGCTAGGCCTATTCCTCCCTCTCCACCCCCCTCTCTCCTACTTATGCCTAATATCCTAATCTCTTCTAAAGATGTAGCCTACTTTCTACCCTCTCTGGGCTTCATACTAAGAAGGCGTACGGTCCGGACGGAGTTCCTCCTGTTGTACTCAAAAACTGTGCTTCCGTGCTGACTCCCTGCCTAGGTAAACTCTTTCGTCTCTGTCTCTCCTCTAACGTCTTCCCTTCTTGCTGTAGGTTTGCTCTCATTCAACCTGTCCCAAAGAAGGGTGACCGCTCTCAACCCTCCAACTATCGTCCAATTGCTCTCATCTCTTGTATCTCTAACATTTTTGAACTTATTCTTGCTTCCAAATTTCCTAAGCATTTCTCTTCTCATAATCTGCTCTCAGATCGCCAGTATGGCTTCCTCTAAGGTCGCTCTACTGGTGATCTTCTTTCATATCTTACTAACTACCTTCCTTCGGTTTCTATCCCTCCATCTGTGCCTTTGTCTCTAATTTCCTTTCCGGCCGTTCCATAGCTGCGGTTGTGGACGGCCATCGCTCACTTCCTCATCCTATCAACTCCGGTGTTCCTCAGGGTTCTGTCCTATCTCCTATTCTCTTTCTAATTTTCATAAATGATCTTCTCAACTGTACATCCAGTCCCATCCATTCATATGCAAACGACTCTACCTTACACTACTCAATTAGTTTTCCAGAACGCCCCAGCCAGCAGTCCCTCAAAATCAAACGTAATGAAGCCATAAAATACTTATCTTCTGATCTAGCTACTATTTCCAATTGGGGTAGAGAAAACCTTGTTGTATTTAATGCTTATAAGACCCAATTTATCCATCTTACTACCCGTCAGGAACCTCCAGAGGACTATCCCTTATTCTTCAACAATACAAAAATCAATCCTTCATCTTCTCTCAATATTCTCGGTGTCTCTTTTTCTTCTACTCTCACTTGGAAGGATCATATTACCAGTCTTGCTAAGGCAGCCTCCCAGAAGCTGGGTGTGCTCAACTGCCTCAGGGGGTTCTTTACCCCTGCGGAACTTCTTGCTCTGTATAGGGGCACAGTGCGTCCTTGTATTGAGTATTGTTCACATATGTGGGGAGGTTCCTCTCACACCGCACTCCTAGACAAAGTAGAAAGGAAAGCCTTTCGTATCATTAACTCCTGTCCACTCACCAACTCTCTGCAATCTCTCTCTCTTCGCCGCAATGTTGCATCTCTCTCGCTATTCTATCGCTACTTCAATAATCAGTGTTCCTCGGAGTTTTCTCAGTGTATACCACCTCCTCTACATAGGGTACATAGTACCCACCTTGCAACACAATCTCACCCCTACTCTGTGCAACTCTCCAACCCAAGAGTGAAATGCTATTCTCAGACTTTCTTCTATTCAACTGCTCAGCTCTGGAACTCTCTCCCAGAATCAGTCTTTCCCTCTTCATATGACTTAAATTGCTTCAAACATTGTGTGTCCAGGCATTTTAGCTCGAACGTCCCTTGATTTTGGCCCTGTCACTCTTTAAAAACTGGGGGAGGCACTCGCTGCAGGCAGTTATGCCTTTTGTCTCCCTCATTCACATAGAAAACAAGAACAATCATAGCACATACATGGGAGCAGGAGGCTAGGTATCCTCCTCCCCTTGTAAAAGGTTCTTATTCAACAAGACAGAGAAACGGGCAAGGGAACGCGAAAGTGGTCCCGGACCCTGAGAATTGGAACCCTTGAATGTTGTTTCTGTTCGGTCTCTGTCTCGAGTCGGCCACCCCCAGTAATGGATTATGAGCCTGAGCCTATAGATAGATAAATAGACAATATATATGAGATTTTGAACCAAAGAATATAATTATAGTCCATAGGGTGTCTTTGAAGAGTGATTTTGGACCAAAGATTAGTGTGTGTGTGTGTGTGTTTGTGATTGAATATGATGTTTTTTGTATGTGTTTGTGTGTGTGTATGATTGAGTATGGATAGTCTATGGGTAAATCTCTGGGTCATTTAGGACCAAAGACAAAAGTGCATTGGTTCTGTTACAATGTAAATATAGGCCCTTCTACTGCACAAGATCGTCTGATATTAGCCAGAATCAAAGGTAACTTATAAAGGCATCATCGTGCTGAAGGGGTTACTTACTTACTTGTTACTTACTTGTTACTTGGTGTGGAGTTTCTCAGCCGCGCTCCGTCACTAGATGTGACGCTCGTCGCAGCTGCCCTTTAAACCATCTAGCACTTATAGTCTTGTCTCACAGTGCCATCTTCTAAGTCATAACACTCCCTGAACAAATGTGTTTTATGTGACTTTTTAAAGGCCTTTATGTTCGCACACCTTTTCACATTAACTGGTAGATTATTATAAAGTCACGGTGCACTCTTTTCGAAGGCCCTAAATCCAAATTCATGATTGCACCGTGGCTCATTCAATTGATGCAGCACGTTGCCATGTCTCAGCATCATATCAGTGCCAACATTGAAGTCTTCCAATAAGTCTCGCACATATTCCGGCTTTCCAAAGTTCAAAGCTTGATACACTATAACACACAGTTTGAATATGATCCTCGCTTTCACCGGCAGCCAATGCAGGTCAATTAATGCCGGCGTTATACTCGCACGGAATGGTAAACTCTTTATTAATCTTGCTGCTCTATTCATTATAAGTTGTAGTTTTCGTAGCAAGTAATTTGGTAGTCGATAATATAGAGAATTACAATAGTCTAATTTACTAATTACATGATTGTGGATCAACATTTTGGTTGTATTAATATCCAGATATTTTCTCACAAAAGCAATATTCCTCAGATGATAGGCAGAGATTCGCACTGTTTGATTAATCTGGTTTTTAAATGACAGTTCACTATCAACCAAGACTCCCAAATCCTTCACCACACTACTCACAGTCATCACACTATCATTGATATTGAGGCTTTGCACGCCCAGTCTCTCAAGGTTCACCCGTCTGCCTACTAATAGGCATTCAGTTTTATTTTCATTTAATTTCAGTTGCTTTGACTCCATCCACTTCCCAATGTCTTTTAGTAAACCACTAATCTTCTCCTCAACATTCACCACATCACTTAGTGCCAGATAGAATTGGGTGTCATCCGCAAACAGCTTGAATTTCACTCCATGTTTCATTAATATGCTAGATAGTGCAATTGTATATATACAGAATAGAATTGGTCCAAGAACACTCCCTTGAGGGACGCCACTCTCTAGATGCTTCATCTCTGAGAATTTATTACTTATTTGCACACAATAAGTTCTGTTAGTAAGGTAACTTTGAAGGTATTCCAGCGCATTACCATCAATACCAATAGCTTTACAGTCTTCTATTAGTAAGCTATGCACCACTGTATCGAACGCAGCACTCAAGTCCAACAAAATTAAGATTCCACATTTCGCATTGTCCATTTGCACGAGTAAATCATTAATCACAGAGCACATCGTGGTTTCCGTAGAGTAAAGTCTTCTATATGCGGACTGGTTGTCTGGGAGAGCCTTCACTAAACTCAAGTGATCCCATAACTGACCCAGAATTACATTTTCAGTAATTTTTGATAGAAATGTTAAATTGGAAACAGGCCTAAAAGAGCTCAAGCATTGAGAATCAAGGCTCCCTTTAATAATAGGCTTCACAATCGCATTCTTTTCAGACGATGGAAATACATTATTTGCAATGCTACAGTTTATTATGTCAACATATATGTCCAGAAAACTGTTAAAATTTTTACTGTGCACTATTTCACGTATCGGTATAGGATCATTACTACAATGGGTAAGTTTTGCTTTCGTAACTATGGATTTAACTGTATTCAGATCCGTCATAGTAAATTCTGTTAACTTAGTCACAGTAGGCTCAGCTACAACAACGTCTTGAGTCTCGACTACTCCAAAATTTCCAACAATGGCATTAATTTTATCACAAAAAAAGTCAGAAAAATCATTCGCCAATGTCATATCCGGAATCCCTTCTGGTAACTTATTTTTCTTCTTGTTTCCCGTCAAGTTGTCAAGTACCACATACAGCTTATTCATGTCAGATCCAGCTTTTTTGCTTTATTCATATAGTATTCACGTTTTCTAAGCACAATGAGCCTGTTTTCTATATTCCGAGCTCTTTTATAGTTATCTCTTGCCTCTTCGGTTCGTAGATGTCTCCATAGCCTCTCATATTTCTTCTTGGCCTTTTTTGCTCTTTGAATATCAGCATTAAACCACGGCGCACTATCAACTATTACTATTTTCTTTTCAATAATGGGGCACATATCTTCGTATTTTTCTCTAGCAATGCTGTTATACAGATTAGTGAAACATGACGTACAGTCATCTATTAATTCACCGTGAGCACAGTGTTCTCTTTTCTTAATTAGTATTTCATTCGCAACAGTCGATATTAGTAGTTGTGGCTCAAATTTTCTTTTTGACCTACACTTTATTGTCTTAGATTGTCTAGGTTTACTTACAAACGGCATGTTAAAAGTAACTAGTTTATGGACCGGCGAAATACAACACTCATCTTCAACATACAGCTCATTTATCATATCGCTTTCTCTATTCGTAAAAACCAAGTCTAATGCATGACCACCTCTTGAAGTTGCAGTATGCACTTTATTTATCAAGTGGAAAGACTCCATCAATTCTATAAAGATAGTAGCATAGTAATCATTCGGAACATCCACCCACAGATTAAAGTCACCAAAGACGAATGTATTCGTACTAACCATATCAATTGTTTCCAAGTATAATCTAAAATCATCAATAAATGTACTGGCACTTAAATTTGGGGGTCTATAAACAACAATAAAAGTACATTTCCAGCCTCCAATCTCACAGCCCACCTGTATATGTTCAAAACTACCGAACCTTGCAGATTTACATATTTTCGTCTTCTTAAACGTGTTTGTAAGAAAAATTCCCACACCACCACCTCCCTTCCCTCTTCGTGGATTGTGCAAGAAGGTATGCGTTAAAGGAGTCATTTCAAGTATTTTAGCAGTATCGTATTCACTCAGCCATGTTTCAGTTACCGCTAGTACATCATATTTTGCCTCATTAATTAAGTCTCGAATTTCAAAGGTTTTATTTCCCACTGATTGAATGTTTATCAGTCCCCCCTTTATCTTTATTAAAGCACTAGATTCCATGATCAGTTAGGTCTCTCACCTTGACTATCTCACTCGAAAAGACCGGGCACCGGGTATCTGATGATGAATGATACACGTCTTGTTTCCCGTATCTCATACAATTTATGCACTTTCTCACAGTCACCTTACAATCCTTCGACCTATGTGTTCCAGCACATTTAAAACAAACAGGCACATCACTGTTTAGTTTAGCAGCACACTTATTTTCTGCATGCCCAAATCTCTGGCAATAGAAATAAGCCAATGCATGGTACCTGTCTCTTATATTATATATTCCCCATTGAAGTTGCACCTTGTCTTTATATTTGTAGAGAGCCGCACGGACTTCAGGCTCACATTTCAGGATATAATGGACTGTACCTCCAGCAGCTGGTTTATCAAAAATCATGGCAATCTTTCCTTTAATATCATCAATCTAATCCAGAAAATCATTCCTTGCAATTAATGTATCAATTATCTCACTCTTGGACTCTTCAGGATGAACATTGCAAATCATCACTTTTGGTTTTAATTTTTTCACACTCCTTGTTGTAACAGCCTTTTTAACTTTTTAACTGCATCATTCAGCATATCCACAGTGCCAAAATTCATCACCATGTTCCCTTTAGGGGTAAACTTCGTATCGTGAATTTTAATCCCCTCTAGCGCCTGAGAAATTTCTCCTCTCTTGTCAGTTGCCTTTTCATTCTCATCCGTCGCCTTCAGAACGAGTAGATTCTTCTTTTCTTTCTTCTTTCTTCTCCCCGCCACCACATCCGACCACCCAGGCGAGTCAGAAACCGCTGACGTTTGCGCGGGGTCAGCGCTTATAGCATCAACAACATTTCCCATACCACTAGTGACTCCTTGCATCTCCATCTTCACTACTTTCAATTGAGTTGAAAGTTCTTGAGTTATACCGTCTAGTCCTTGGGTCATCTTATCATTTAATTCACTCCTGATGTTTTTTAGTTTATCGCTCATTACATCAAAACCTTGGGTCATCGTTTCTTTGAATTCAATCAATTCTTTCATAATTTCTTTCTTTATGTTTTCCATTTCATTCTTAAATGAAGTTAACACTCCAAGCTTTGTCTTACATGGATCACAGACATAGTTTATGTGCGCTACGTTTTCAGTCTTTATGCCAATCAAGTGTTCACATTTGATATGGGCCCAGTTTTTGCAAGTTGAGCATCCAATCCACTTTAACTTCTCTCTCTCCCCATCAGTTTTATCGCATTTATAACACTTTACGTCAGGAGCCATCCCAATAGCAATTAAAGGTTTCGATAGAACAGTCTTTGTAACATGGGAGGCAGAGCTCAGGCGGCACACGTCTACTCTGCTACTCTGCTACACAACCAGGAAAGGTTGATCCTAAAGTGGGCCTGGGGATAATTCCATTCCTATTTAACCTGGAAAAACCTAGCATTTCATTGGTGGCAACGGTGGGATTCCTGGAGGTTTTAAAAAGTTTTTGTCGTGGGCGTAGGTTGTAGCGTGAGGTTACTGAGGTAGATTGTGTGGTGTGTTTGGTGTGTACTTGGTTTTGGGTGGGGTGTGTGGTTTTGTTAGTGTGGTGCCTGGGGAAGGTATGTCAGGGCTAGACGGCAGAGTTTCTGTTGTGGGGGGAGGCTTTCGTATTTGGATAAGCGGGGGAGGTACTTGATTATCAGAAATGAACGAAGGTGTCATGGTGGAGGAGGGTGTGATAGTGGGGGCTTGGGGTTTGTGGAGGTTAGTTTGGGGGTATGTTGAGGAATGATCTGTCTGTTCGGTGTCGGAGGGCTTAGGTCCTTAGGGGTTTGTGTGGGGATTTTCATAGCTGGAGTGTACGGTTTAGTAGGGGTGTTTAATTCTGGTTCAGCCGTGTGGGGTGGGGTATTGTCTTGTGGTTGGAGTGGTTTAAACGCTCGGACGAATCTAGTTCGGAACGTGCGAGTCACGCCGTGATAGTCGATGGTGACTTGATAGGCGTTTGGGACTTGTGTGATGGTGTAGGGCCCGACATAGCGAGGGCCTAACTTGTTGGTGATAGGGAGGTTGGCTACCATTACGGTATCATGGATGGCGAAAGGGTTTTTGTCATTGGTGTTATCAGTTTTGGTGTCCTGACAGGTTTGGGCGGTATGGAGGGTGTTTTGCAGATGTTGCAATGGGTCAATTGTGGAGGTGGTGGAGGGAAGGTGAGCGTGGTGGTGGAACGGCAGTAACAGGGGGGGTACGCCGTAAACACGTTCATGAGGGGAAATGCCGTCTTCTCGGGGACAGGTGTTCATGCCCCATTGTATCATTTTTAGTTGTGATGGCCAGTCTGCGGTGTTAAGAGCAATCATTTTTGTTCGCAACTGATTGTTGATGGTGCGATGGCTGCGTTCGCATATAGCATTTCCTTGAGGCCAGTATGGGGATGAGTGTTTAATTTTAATGCCACATTGTTGGGTGAACTGTTGCCAAACGTGTCCACTAAACTCGGGGGCATTGTCGGATAGAAGAGCAAGGGGCAGACCGAATATAGGGAATACTTCTGTGGCAAGCAGTGTGGCGACTGTGGTGGCTGTGTGGTCTTTAGCTGGGCAGGCTATTATTGACGTCAGGTATAGCGTAAAATAGTCGTGGATGGTAAGTCCAATAAACTCATCACGTGAAAACACCACGAGACTATCACCTGGTTCTTAAAAATCGGACTAAGGTTGCTATACTTTTAGTACGTCCGTGGTAGTACAGTGGGTTAGCGCGCGGGCCTGGTGGTGATGGTGGTGCGTCACTAGCCAGGGTTCGAACCCCACCCAAGGCATCTTGGCTAAATATGCCCTAAATAGCCCAAAACACCCCGCAGAGAAAGGGTTAATAAGGCATCTTCGGATATTGAAAGGGCCAACATAGATACCAATAATTTAAGTATATTTTTAACACTATAATAAACTATGTACTGTATTCACAAATAAATGATACGAATACTAGGTGTTTGTATTGAGTATATTATTATATGTGTGTGTGTGCGTGTGTGTGTGTGTGTAGAGAGAGAGCGAGAGAGAGAGAAGTGTGTGTGTGTGTGGGGGGAGGGGGGGCAACTACTTACACAAATACACACTCTTCCACACACACACACACACACACAAACATACACGAAAAAAATCACACATACATATACACGAAAACACGCACACGCACACACACCCGTAGCCTAGTAGGTAGAGCTCTCGTCTCACACACGAGGGGTCGGGGGTTCAATCCCCGGCCGGGCGGAGACAAATTGGGCTTGTCTCCTTTCATGTGTTAGCCTCAGTTCACCTAGCTGTAAATAGGTACCTGGAATAAGTGGACGACGTTGTGACGTCCCATCTGGGGTTGGCAAAAATGGTACAAGGCGAGATGGGTATCATATGGTTCACCTAAGCTGATGGCTACCTAAGCCTTCGGGCGAGACGGTACCGTCTATAGTGAGAATGGTACCATACAGATCCACCCTAAGCCTTCGTTTCCGATGTCGCCAATTGGCTAAAAATACAGACTACACACACATCCACAGCCATTCCAACGATACATATAACACCTACACATATAGGAGGCGGGAAATAACGAGCATGCTCACTCCCGCAATACAACTAGAGTAAGTACAACTAGAGTAAGTACACACACACACAATTACACACACAATTACACACACACACACACAATTACACACACAATTACACACACACACACACAATTACACACACACACACACAATTACACACACAATTACACACACAATTACACACACACACATATATATTACCGTTAACACCCCCAACCCACATTACCACCACCTGTACTGTGTAACCTTTAAGGGGAGGTGTTTAGTTTGGTCCCTAGACATCCTTCAAGCTTAAGATTACACCCCCTTGAGCCCCTTTCAAGATAAATTTGTACATTTTTCGGTAGAAAAATTTCCCGGCTGAAAGCCGGTTCCTCTTAAATTGCAGGCTCGCTATCGCTCGCCAGGATAAAATCGACACCTAAATGGCACGAAAGGTCTTAAAATTGACAAATGGGTTGAAAGTTCTTAAAATCGTAAAAATAATGGGGCGAACGTCATAAGATTGGAAAAACAATGGGGCTAAACATGAGGGAGAAAGGAGTCAAGAAAAAAATCCCTCAAATGGAAATCTCCCCATAATGACGGTGTTATAGCACTTGATGGTGCTACACGAGTGATTTGTCCGTCAATGTTTACGGGCAATTGTAGTTTGGCATTTTATATATATATATATATATATATATTTTTTTTTTTTTTTTTTTTTTTTTTTTTAATGAAGGATACCTAAGGCAAAGCTGCCTTATGTCATTCCGGCCGCGACACAATTAGGGGTTATTAACCACACCTTTTAGTCAGCGGCCGTGATGACTGCACACCGTAGGAAAGAGGCCGTTATGGTATGGTTGGCGGCCCTTTTGATCAGCGGCCGGAATGACGTGAGGCCATTAGAACGTATAGCCTTTATGGTTGATCAGCGGCCGGAACGGTATCTTACACCAAGGAATGCTTCAGTCTACCTGCTAACCTCACACCTGCTACTACTACTACTACTACTGCTAGACAACCTGCTAGAGAAAAGACCAGTTAGTTTCTGCTGTGTTAGTGTAACCCCTTCTCCCTCGTGTTCAGTCTACCTGCTAACCTCACACCTGCTACTACTACTACTACTACTGCTAGACAACCTGCTAGAGAAAAGACCAGTTAGTTTCTGCTGTGTTAGTGTACCCCCTTCTCCCTCGTGTTCAGTCTACCTGCTAACCTCACACCTGCTACTACTACTACTACTACTGCTAGACAACCTGCTAGAGAAAAGACCAGTTAGTTTCTGCTGTGTTAGTGTACCCCCTTCTCCCTCATGTTCAGTCTACCTGCTAACATCATACCTACTACTACTACTACTACTGCTACTACTGCTACTACTTTTTTTTTTTTTAACCACTCAGCCTGTGCATCCCCTCACTACTGCTACTACTACTACTACTACTGCTACTACTACTACTGCTACTACTACTACTACTGCTACTACTACTACTACTACTACTACTACTGCTACTACTACTACTACTACTGCTACTACTACTACTACTACTACTGCTACTACTACTGCTACTACTACTACTACTACTACTACTACTACTACTACTGCTACTACTACTACTACTGCTACTACTACTGCTACTACTACTACTACTACTACTACTACTACTACTACTCAACCTGCTACAGAGAACACCAGTTAGTTTCTGCTGTGTTTAACCCCTTGAAGCTCTGACGCGTTTTAGCAGTATATTTTGGCTATCATTAGACAATGTTATGCAGCTTAGGAAGGATCTGTGGGTATTAAAATGGTAAATACTATCTCAATCAACCCTTTGACTTCCATATACCGTTACTAATCTGAATAAAATCGTCTAATAGTAGTCAGAAACAGAACAGAAACGCGTATTGGAGCTTGAAAGGGTTAATACTTTATATATATATATATATATATATATATATATATATATATATATATATATATATATATATATATATTTTTTTTTTTTGTAATTGCTTTCAATTGACCACTTGCGAGTTTTTGGCTATAAGAAAGTTGGAGCCGTAATCATATTTGGTTAATTGGGGATTGTCTCCGCGATTTAAGTGAAAATTACTTGAGTTAGCCATTTTTGTCCTCTTTTAACTGTCTATTTTGCTATTTAACTTGCTAGAGAAGACTTGTTATTGCTTATATATGTACAGTCGCGCTAATAAGTCATGTCTCGGCACCAAGTATATTTTGATCAATAATTATTGGTATCAGCAATATTTAAGCTTCCTTGCTTCATATCGAGTGAAATATACAAACATGTTCCTACACTTACCCACCCTATTCAACATCTGACAGACATTAATACAGCACAGAGCAATCCAAACTTAATGACAGCTGGGACATGACTTATTAGCGTGATCGTACAGTCGCGCTAATAAGTCATGTCCCAGTAGTCATTACGTTTGGCTTGCTCTGTGCTGTATTAATGTATGTCAGATGATGAATAGGGTGGGTAAGTGTTGGAACATGTTTGTATATTTCACTCGTTATGAAGCAAGGAAGCTTAAATATTGCTGATACCAATTACATACTTGCTGCCGAGACATCACTTATTAGCGCGACTGTACCTCTAGTTTTGAAAATTACCTTCAAGAAAACATCCCTCGAGTTGACTGTGAACAATTATTAGAGTTTGCATTATTTCCTCTATATAACTTTATCTTGGTGTCTTTCGTTGGCTTATTTAGATGTAAAACTTGCTTGAAAATATTTATGTGGGTTTCTGTTATGGTTGGTTGTTGGAAGGGACATAATAATATGAGGTACAGTCGGACACATAAGTTCTGTTCCCCTCCGTGATCTTATACATGGATATATAATGTCCATGATTGAATTACGAGGGTAGTTTCTTAT
The DNA here is from genome assembly GCA_032716605.1 of Paralithodes platypus. Classification (NCBI taxonomy): domain Eukaryota; kingdom Metazoa; phylum Arthropoda; class Malacostraca; order Decapoda; family Lithodidae; genus Paralithodes; species Paralithodes platypus. The sequence continues at coordinate 42,957,888 of CM064507.1, forward strand.
GCAGTGGTTAACTCATCTGATTAATCAACTGATAAGCTACATCGCAATGTATTCATACTATTTTACTTGCATATAGATGAGGGAGACATAAGGCAAAACTGCCTGTAACGAGTGTCTCCCCCAGAGTTGAATGAGTGACAGGGCCAAAATCATGGAATGTTCTAGCCAAAATGTCTGGACACACGGAGTTTGAAGCAATTTAAGTCATAGGATGAGGGAAAGATGGATTCAGGGAGAGTTCCAGAGCTACGCTTTTGAATAGAAGAAAGATTGGGAGTATTGTTTCACTCTTGGGTTGAAAAGTTGCACAGAGTAGAGGCGGGATTGTGTTGCAAGACGGGTACTACGTGCTCTACGAAGAAGGGGTGGTATACACTGGGAGAGCTCTGAGCAACACTGATTATTGTAATAGCGGTAGAATAGTGAGAGATGCAACATTTCAGCAAAGATAGAGAGATTGCAGAGAGTCGGTGAGTGGTCGGGAGTTAATGATACGAAAGGTTTTCTTTTCTACTTTGTCAAGGAGTGCGGTGTGAGAGGAACCTCCCCACACATGTGAACAATATTCAATACATGGACACACTGTGCCCCTGTACAGAGCAAGAAGCTGTGCAGGGGTAAAGAACCCCTTAAGGCGGTTGAGCACACCTAGCTTCTGGGAAGCCGATTTAGCAAGAGTGGTGAAAGGTCTTTCCGAGAGAGACCAGAAGAAAAAGAGACACCGAGAATACTGAGAGAAGATGAAGAGATACATAAGATCAAAACGAGGAACAGGATTTATGTGACCAACTGTACTGTCTTAACCCTTTGAGTACCAGCGACGTGTGTGATATTTTATTCTAGCTATATCTAGACGATCTTAAGCAGCTTTAGAAGGACGTGTGGTAGTTAAAAAGGGTTGGTTGAGATAGTTTGAAGCCTTATTATTGCTAGAGGTCCTTCCTAAGCTGAATAAAATCGTCTAATAGTTGCCAGAATATAATGAAAAGGACGTCACCGGTACAGAAGGGGTTAATTATGAGTGAGACAATAACTTATACATAATACCATATATTATATATAAATCTTTTCTTTTCAGAAACAATATGAAAATAAATAGTCAGTCAGTCAGTCAGTAGCCAGCCCTTACTCCCACAAGGGGTAAGGAGGATCAGCAAAAGACACTAGAAAGAAAAAATAGGTGACAGGAGAAGAACACATATAACAGTTTGCCCACAACAAGGAAGCACACAAGCATTCAAAAGCGCCAATCATTCATCAGCCCCAGAAATCAATGACTTCAACGATCAGTGACTTGAGAAATCTATAAGTTCATTCAGCGCACTCAAGATGGCCGAAGCAAACCACATCGAAGGATACAACCAAACCGACTTCATGAGTTCGAGCCCTCTTCAGACTCCGGGAACCTCACGCGAACTGGATTCAATCCTAGAACATGGATTAATGGAAGCGGACGCCTTGGATTCTATTATAGGAGGTTCGTCGCTGGCGGAAAGCGAGGCGGTGGACTCGTCGTTATGGCATCCCTCATCTGGGAATTCCGAGGGGAACGCGCGCTTTCTGACGGGCGGCGGTGGCGGCAACCAGAGTTACACGCTCGAAGGCATCGCTATCGTGCTGGCTTTGACGTTCGTGGCTCGAATCCTGGGCGACGTGATACAGAGAGTTCAAAACGGGAGGTCCGTTAAGAGATCTGTTGAGGAGAGGGAGGTGGAGGAGGTGTGGGAGAGAGTTGCTCGAGCGCTAATCTCTGTGGAAAGACTGATGCATCCCTCTAAACCCCTTAAATACCAGCGATGGCTCAGCCGTCAGTAATAAAATGACCCACCAGTACCAGCGACGGCTCTCTGCCGTCAGTAATATACGATCCTTGTTCTGCTAATATCTAGCTGGAGCTGCTAATATGACTTGGAGGCACTGCTGTGAGGAGTTGGCAACACTTATCATGGTCCCTAGCAGCTACTCCAGGCCGGCTGAGTCAGTTACCCACCAACTCTTGAGCTGAGAGGATATTGTCTCATTACTTTTGGCAACAAGTCTGGTACTGGAGGGTACTTTTGGCAACAAGTCTGGTACTGGAGGGTACTTTTGGCAACAAGTCTGGTACTGGAGGGTACTTTTGGCAACAAGTCTGGTACTGGAGGGTACTTTTAATCTATTATACATGGTACGGTATGGGTTAAGGGGGGATGGGCATATTTATTTCCTCATATATATATATATTTTTTATCATTTTGTAGTTTCCTCCCTAGACCTCCATCAAGCTTACCCCCCCCCCCCCCCCAAGATCCTCCTTGAAGATAAATTTGTAAATTTTTCGATAGAAAATGTCTCAACCCATCTCGTCTATTTATATATCTATTTATCTAGGTATGTATCTATATATCTACCTATCTATCTCTCTCTCTCTCTCTCTCTCTCTCTCTCTCTCTCTCTCTCTCTCTCTCTCTCTCTCTCTATATATATATATATATATATATATATATATATATATATACAGTATATACTGCATATATACAGTATATATATATATATATATATATATATATTATATATATATATATATATATATATATATATATATATATATATACAGTATATACTGCATATATACAGTATATATATATATATATATATATATATATATATATATATATATATATATATATATATACAGTACATTTAGCGTGTAAGATTTATGTGTGGTAATGACTTAAATCACCCCATCATTCTCACCCACCGTAGCGCTACACAGGTGACGCTCTTAAAACACGTGAATCAGAACATGTACTGCCTAACTGTTAAAGGTGTGTGTTATAACTGTAGACTGTATATAGGTTACCACATGACTGCTAGGGGGGCGCCAGTCACTCTCCAACGGTCGGTCGTAGTCAGGTAGTGTCACGTATAGTCCGTCTCTGTCTTTTTTTTTTTTTTTTTTTTGTTTTTTTCTATATTCCAACTTACTTCCTCTCGGGCATAGGCTGAGAGCCTTAACATTCACCGCTTTACAATGAACAGTGAAGCCTGTGAGGTCTTGTTCCAGTCTAGGGAGTGAGACATGTGAAGCACGTAGAGTACAACGAGCACCTGCCATCTTGCCTTCACATGAGGCACGGTGCTCACTCATGGCCCGAAACAACCCCATCTCTGAAGCCACCTCGTTCCCGTGCTTCACTGTCTCACCCCCTACACTCGGACTCTCACACTTACACACCACCTGTTGAGCAGATAACTCACCATAACTATATAATTGGTATTGAAACTTTTTATGCTTAACCCTATCTGTACCAGTGACGTCTTTTTATGCTTAACCCTTTCTGTACCAGTGACGTATTTTTTATTATATTTATACGATTTTGTGCAGCTTAAGAAGGATCTGTGGTTGTAAAAAGGGTTAAGGGGAGATCTCCACTTGAGGGATTTTTTTCTGGACCCCTTTCTCCCTCATGTTTAGCCCCATTGCTTTTGATATTATAAAACGTTTGCCCCATTAGTTTAGCGATTTTAAGAACTTTCACCCCATATTAAGACCTTTCGTGCAATTCAGGTGTCGATTTTATCCTGGCGAGCGATAGCGAGCCTGTAATTTAAGAGGAACCGGCCTTCGGCCGGGACATTTTTCTACCGAAAAATGTACAAATTTATCTTGAAAGGGACTCAAGGGGGTGTAATTTTAAGCTTGATGGAGGTCTAGGGAACAAACTAAATACCTCCCCTTAAGTGAAAGAGTTCGAAGCCTGGTATAACTGTCTTGATGGTGTAGTGGTTAGAGTGTTTACAAAACGGTGTGTGGTAACCCAGGTTCCAATCCCGGTGGATCACATGCTTTCATTAATTTTATTGAAGGTGTTTGGGTGTTGGGGTGGAATTAATGAAAATAAATACGGGAGGCCCAATTTTAAGGGGAGATATCGACTTGAGGGATTTTTTTCTGGACCCCTTTCTCCCTAATGTTTAGCCCCATTGCTTTTGAGATTTTAAGACGGTCGCCCCATTAGTTTGGCGATTTTAAAACATTTCGCCCCATTTCTGTCAATTTTAAGACCTTTCGTGCCATTTAGGTAGATTTGTTCCTGGCGAGCGATAGCGAGCCTGTAATTTAAGAGGAACCGGCCTTCGGCCTAGACATTTTTCTACCGAAAAATGTACAAATTTATCTTGAAAGGGGGTCTAGGGAGTGTAATTTTAAGCTTGATGGAAGTCTAGGGAGGAAACTAAACACCTCCCCTTAAGGGGAGGTATTTAGTGTGTTAAGGGGAGGTATTTAGTTTGTTCCCTAGACCTCCATCAAGCTTAAAATGACACCCCCTTGAGTCCCTTTCAAGATAAATTTGTACATTTTTCGGTAGAAAAATTTCCCGGCCAAAGGCCGGTTCCTCTTAAATTACAGGCTCGCTATCGCTCGCCAGGATAAAATCGACACCTGAATGGCACGAAAGGTCTTAATATGGGGTGAAAGTTCTTAAAATCGCTAAACTAATGGGGCAAACGTCTTAAAATCTCAAAAGCAATGGGGCTAAACATGAGAGAGAAAGGGGTCCAGAAAAAAAATCCCTCAAGTGGAGACCTCCCCTTAGTAGCCAGAAGACAATTAGAAGGACGGCACCGGTACAGGAGGGGTGGGTATATAATGTATGCATTATTTTCCAGAATATAAAGGAAAAAAAGAACACTAACTGAATTTGTGAATTGAAAACATAAGCATCAAGAAAATTAAACCTAGAAACTCCCACAGAAATATGCTAATTGGCAAAAATACAATGATTTTCCAGAACTACTAAGAAATAACTCTATAAACTAGTTGGATCGACTAGAATATACTTGATCCCAGCAGTGTCATAAGGAAAATTTATTTGTCAGTGTGACTAGATATTGGACATCAAGTTACAAGAGGTTACGGATCACAGTTTTAAGAGTCGTCATAGTTGGATAACCCCAAAATGTGGAACCCCTTGAGCTCCTCGGCGACGACAGCGGCCGAGGCGAGAGACGGAGGGGGAGGCTACAAGAACTCACTCGGTATTGAGGCCATCGCTATCTTCGCTGCCATCACCTTCTTGGTACGCATTGGGGTCGACGTCGCCCAGCGGATACGGAATGGACGATCGCTGGTGGGAGATTGGGACTTCGACTTTAACCTAGATCGCCTCAGTCAAGTCGTTGGAACCATGATCCAAGAAGCTGTGTTACTCTATGCCGATCAAGATTAGTAGTACAGGTCTCCCTCGATATATGATTGGGTTACGTTCCTGAAAACCCGATCTTCAATAAAAAATCATATAGCGAACCCTAAAATTAATGGGGTAAATGAGCATGCGTTCTCCGACCAGCCAAAACACAAACACAAACAACTAAAAACCTATAAAAATATCGTAAGTCGGGGCATCGGATAGTGAGGGAGACCTGTATCCTAGACAGAGTTGCTCAGAGTATACGGAATGGATGATAGCTGGTGGGAGGTTGGAACTTCGACTTTAATCTAGATCGCCTCAGTCAAGTAGTTAGCGCCATGATTCGAGAAGCTGTGTTACCCTATGCCGTTCAAGATTTGTAGTATCTTAGCCGACGTTGCCTACCGGATAAGGAACATACGATCGCTGGTGGGAGGTTGGAACTTCGACTTTAATCTAGATCGCCTCAGTCAAGTAGTTAGCGCCATGATTCGAGAAGCTGTGTTACCCTATGCCGTTCAAGATTTGTAGTATCTTAGCCGACGTTGCCTACCGGCAACCTTTTTCTTTTCTTTTTCTATATACTAAGTGATATTTTTTCCGCAGGAGAATCACAGACCGGGCTGAGCAACCACTTCCGCGTGAGCCAGAATCTTATCTCCGGCATCATTCCGGAGGTGTGTGAGGCGCTCTACAAGACCCTGCAACCCTCGTACATGACTGTGCCCACGACGGAGGACGGATGGCGGAAGGTCTCGGGGGAATTCAGGGATCGCTGGGGCCTGCCGATGTGCCTGGGGTCGCTGAACGGGAAAAGGGTCGTCACGGAGTATCCCTCGCCGTACGATATAATCCTCCTAGCACTGGTCGACGCGGATTACAAGTTTCTGTACGTCGAGGTAGGCATGAACGAGACCCCCGAGGACACCGACGTTTGGGATAAGAGCGTCTTGAAGAAGGGGATCGAGGACGACATGCTCGGGATTCCCGCGGCCGAACCGTTCCCAAACTCGCAGATCGTGTCACCGTACGTCATAGTCGCCGATGATGCATTCGTGCCGACCCCATACCTAGTGAAGCCTTACCAGGAGCGAGATTTGTCTGAGGATAAGACGGTCTGTAATTACCGTCTCGCGAAGACCAAGACGGTGTCGGATAATGCGTTCGGTATCCTACTGAGCAATTTCCACGTGTTCAAAACATCACTCAGGACGGCTCCGCCTCGCGTTCACAAAATCGTACTGGCTACCCTCGTCCTGCACAATTATCTACGAACTAAATCCAAGGACACTTACTCCCCTGATCTGGTCGACCGCGAGGATGTGGACAATAGACAGTTTGTACCAGGAAAGTGGCACGATACTGTTCACAACGGCTTGAAGAACTTGAAGGTCATTCCGCAGACGCCATCGCAAGAAGCGCTCGAGGTTCGTGATGCGTTTTGTGCCTACTTGAACGGCGACGGGCAAATCCCGTACCAGAGCGAAATGGCGGCTGTTTACCAGATGATTTCACAGTCGGAAAATACAGAAGAAGATGCGAATGAGAACCCTAATGTTATTATTCATGCGCCAGTTACCCAGTCAGCTAATATGCCAGTCAGTAGGCATCTCAGTCATCAAGTCGGCCTCCCTTTCAACCCCAGTCGGACAGTCGTCGAATCGGTCAATATGCCAAGTCGAACAATCGGTGATTTAGTCAATATGGCCGCAAGCCCCAATCTCGGTCAGCAAGTAGGTGGTAGGAGTCTCAATCAGGCTATCAATATGCCCTCAAACCCTGGTAGAAATCTCGGTGATGCGATCGGTATGGCGGAAAACACTAGCCGGAATATCAGTCAATCAGTAAATATGTCGGTAAGCGCTGGGAGGACTATCAACGAGGCGATGAGTATGTCCGCAAACGCTAACAGGAACCTCAGTGGCGCGATAAGTATGTCCTCTAGCGCAAATAGAAATCTCAGTGACACGATCAGCATGTCTGCAAGCGCTAACAACATCTCAATCAGCCTCTCCCTGTGTCCGCAAACCCTATACGAAACATGGGACATCCGGTAACCATCCCCCAGCCAGGACAGCCTCATGGAGGGTTCCAATCACAGTTTGGGTTCAACATGGGGTGGGGGTATCAGGATTATCGAGAGACGAGGGAAGGGGAGGTACCAAATCAGGGTAGCTATCCCCACTACCCTCAGTATTATGGTCAACATCTCGGACAATAGCGAGGTGGAAGGACGGAGAAGGAGAGGTAAACCGAGAGCTAGGTGGAAGGATGGAGTTAAGAAGTATATGGCGTGAAAGCAGTGCTGGATGGGAGGAGGGCGTCGACTGACTGGGGACAGAGGTGCATGGGGGCGATTGATTCGTGGCCACCCGTTCAGGAATCACAGCGTCCGGCAATAGATAGATAGTTCTCGGACAATAGCTATTGGAGAGACATAAATCAAGAGTGAGGGGTGGAAATGCATTACTTAACCAATGAACTGCTAGAACCTGTGCAAAATAAAAGGCCAAGTTGATGGAGGGAAAGGGTGGAGGAGTGGAGGATGTGGTATAGAGAGATTCCACTATAGTAAACTCCCTTTTATCCAAAAATCAAGAGTATTTTGAAATTTTGGATAAGCGATTTTTACGGATAAACGAGTCAATCCATATAGAGTTAAATATGTGTACAAATGGCCCAATATACTGTTTTCAATGCATTTAAAACCATTTCTAGGCTGTCTTCACTTCAAATTATCATCTAATTCAAGCCATGTCTACTTCAGAGGGGTTAAATTGGTGCAATTAAACACCCAGAGAGGCTTAAATAAATGAAAACTAGTGAAAAATAAAAATAGCAAAAACTTTGGTTAACTGACATTTTTAGATATTTGAATTTTGGATAAAATGGAGTTTACTGTACTTTCTATGTGAGGGAAGGGGGGGGGGGAGGGGGGGGGGGGGAGTGGAGGATGTGGTATGGAGAGATGCCACTACTTTCTATGTGTCACACAATTTTGAGACATTTCCCAGCACTGGCACAGTATTTGAAGGATTATTTTTACACGTGTATAAATACCGTGCGTCCGGAATGACCGTCGCACTCCCTGGGTGGTGCATGGGTTGAGATAAACATGGAATGATAATCGCCAACCTGCACATAGTTATCTTGCAAAATGCAATGTCACTGAAGTAATTGTTAACAATTAAAATGTAAAACTTGAAAACTAAACAAACCAAACCTGGGGTGGTGATACAAGATAAAGGTGAAGTAACTTATCATGTTGTTTCCACATAGCGATTCCACACAGCGATTTTGATATGTTGTTTTGACTTTATATTGTCTTTGTCCCAGTTTTGGTTTGACTTTGTTTGCAAGTTTTAATCGCTATGTGGAAATAACGCTTAATAAAATAAAATGTATAAAATAAAAGAACACAATCCACCACATATAGGGTGTACATAATGGATTTTGTGGATCGTCTACACCGGACCTGTGACATCATAGTGACGTCACAGGGGTATCCTCATCTGGATGGTGGACTTACACTCCTATGACATCACAGGTCCGGTGTAGACGATCCACAAAATCCTTTATATCATTGTTAATAATTATTTTGGTGCCATTGCATTTTACAAGATAATTATGTGCAGGTTGGCGATTATTATTCCATGTTTATCCCAATCCATGCACCACCACCTTTAAAAATGGCATCATCAAAAGCTGCACAAATTGTACTTTTTAACGCATGTTGATTCTATTTAGTTGTTGTTGTTGTTGTTGTTGTTGTTCCCCAAGCTGCCTGGCCGAACAGCCCCAAGGCCCCGAGCAAGGCCAAGGCCATAACCGAGCGCCCCCACAGAACCCTCCCCGCCGACCACAATAAAGCCTGGGTGACCGAAGCCACTCCATGGCGGGGAGCTGAGGAGGGTGCGGAAACGCCCGGGAAACCAAAGCCCCACCCAGGGCCCTGTGCCCCTCAGCAATTATGAAGAGAAAGTTGAGGGGCAAAGGAAAAATGTGATGCTTTGGCTTCCAATCTTGGTAGATTGGGAGGTCAATCCACGGAAAAGATGCCGTCACTTGAGATCTAGAAAACATATAAGTAAAAGGAACAGTCAGAGTAAGCTATGGGTATGGCAGAGATCGCTCAGTTCTCACTCTGATAGACCAGCCCATCACCACATTTACTATTTCGTTATCTTGGTTTGCCTAATACAGTACAGTAGGGTCTCACATATCTTGGTTTGCCTAATACAGTACAGTAGGGTCTCACATATCTTGGTTTGCCTAATACAGTACAGTATATACATTGTGATGAGATTTATTATTTTGAATACTGTTTTTGGTAGGCATTTCAGTTGTCGCAAGGTGTCAAACGAAAGCCGGGTCTATTGTTTGTTGTCTTTATTATTGTATTAAAATATAAAACTTGCAAACTAAACAAACCAAAATTGGGACAAGGACAATATAAAGTCAAATTAAATTATCAAAATTGCTATGTGGAAATAACGCTTACTAAAATGAAAATTATTAAATAAAAGAAAACAATTTTAACACAATATTTAAAGATCAAATGAGGGTTTATAGTTCACATTATGTCTCTGGAAGTGATAAAATGGCCAAAACCATGCTATTTTGTGATAATTTTCATGTATTCCTTCTCGTATTCATTCAAGTCTTCAAACAAAATTGCTCTGGTTTGACACCTTGTGTTGTCGAGTCTCAAAACATTAATTGATAAGTATCTTGAATAGTTCATACAAAGGTTGTTTATTTACTATGGTCCAGAGACGGGGATACATTTATATATATGTAAAAAAAAAAAAAAAAAAAAAAAATATATATATATATATATATATATATATATAATATATATATATATATATATAATATATATATATATATATATATATATATATATATATATATATATATATATATACAGGTATATATATATATATATATATATATATATATATATATATATATATATATATATATATATATATATATATATATATATATATATATATATATATATATATATAGACGCCATAGTACTTGACTTCGCCAAAGCCTCGCACCAAAGTCCCGCACCAGAGACTTTTAATGCTGTAGTTCTCTTAATATAGTCTATTATCTATATAAGTGTGTTTCATTCACCATTTAAGTCTGCTGATATTATTTTACTGTTCGATGAAATATCTTGAATATCTTGGGCTATGTTATGAAATGACACGGGTGGTGGCATGGTTGGTGGCGCGTGTGACTGCTGATGGAAGGGTCTGTAGTTTAAGCCCACACCGTGCCATTAGTAGACGGCAGGAATTGACCACTTGCGAGTTTCAGGCTATAAGGAAGTTGGAACCGTGAACATCGATATTAAGTAGAAATGCAATAATAATTTACGTTTTTGATGGATTAATGGTATGTTGAAATGGGTTTTATGTAATTATAAATGTACTACGACCGTATTTTAGCTGTAAATTCTGGTAATCTTTGTCTACAGCTCCAACTTCCTTATAGAACGAAACTCGCAAGTCGTCGGCAATTTGGGCAGCTTGGTCTAGTGATTCGTAGCAAATATCCAGTTAAGTCCCCGTAACAAGGGGATGTCCTATAGTCTATTCACTGTAAGTAGGTGAGAAATCATGACCTCTAACCTCTGTAACTAAAAAAACGACTAGAGTACGACACCATCCAGCTCTCCTGAGCTATCAGAAGAGACTGGATGACTCCGTTGTCGACGCCTGCCCGGGATGTAACACAGCACCCCATACCATTAAACACATCATAGAAGACTGCATTTCACACAACCACTTACGCCAACAACACAATCTACACTCAATGAGAGCTCTGTGGGAAAGCCCCATCGTGGCCATGGCCTTCCTCAGGGACTCGGGGCTGTTCGGCCAGGCAGCTTAGGGAACAACAACAACAACAACAACAACCATATGGGAAGAATCAATCAAGAATAGATGTGGAAATTTACAGCCAATTTGAGTTACAGAGGGTAGAGATCATGATTTCTCGCCACTTACAGCGAATAGACTATAGCCCTGTTTATCAAGGGAGTGTTTGGCATTAAAAACTGGTATACTGTATATGTTATGAAATAAGTGGTTCCATGACTAACCAACCAGTCTTTACTTTTCAATATTTGGATGCTTTAGTTACTGGGCCGTACAATTAGTTTTACTCAATGCAGTTCGTCAGCGTTAGCTAAGACCAGCCTTGGCGGCTATGAGAGTCTATTATTGTGACTCAGTGGTCTGGTTAAACTCGTGAACAAAAAATAAAAAAAATAAAACAATATAGTATTTCGGTCGTCAGTTTTATGATCACTGACCTTGATTTTTTAGATGATGCAGTGATTCTGATTGAGTCACTGGAGATTCTCGTACAGTAGGCTACTTGCTCTTGAGGCGCTCCACGTGGAACCAGAGCCCCTGGATCTAAAGGTCTCTTGGACTAATGTAAAAATTTAGGGATTTGGTACCTTATTGAATGAGGTAGTGCATTTTGTTAAAGCATGTGGAAAGAACCTAGAAGTCTTGATAGAAGTGAGCTTGTCAGGCTAGTGTATTTGGCCTAGCATATGCAACAGGCCGTAGCGTGGTTGGTAAAGCACCCGCCTGTAAACTGAGAGGTTGATGGTTCGAGGCTCGGGCCAGCCAGTGGACAGTGCGGTCTAGCAATCTGTGGCAATTGTCCACTGAAGTCCATAAAACATCAGGGCAACCACCTTAGCCCGGATCTCGAGCAGGGAGTGCATGCTGGTGAAAAACTCCATCTGAATGTGGGGTTATTTATTCTTTCGATAAAAGTGTACTATTCGATGCCCCGATTTACGATATTATTATAGGGTTTTAAGTGTTTGTGTTTGTGTTTTGGCTGGTCCCAGAACGCATCCCCATTTACCCCATTAATTCTAGGGTTCGCTATATGATTTTTTAATTTAAGATCGGATTTTCAGGAACGTAACACAATCGTAAATCGAGGGAGACCTGTATTGGACAAATGCCAGCTTCGGTCATACTATATGTAACTCGCCTCTCTGAAATTGACTCTAGGATGTTTAGGAATCTATCTCTAACTCGGATAGGTCCTTTAACCATTTCACGCACAGGACGCGATTTGCGCCCCTTCTGGGATGCTTCAAATCCTTTGTGACCATGAGGGGTGTTTATAAACCTTTACTTTAGTTACTTCAACCTCTGCAGTTGTCTTTGAGTTAGCTGTGGGCAGGAAGCTAACTTTGGAGAGGTAATTACAAGATTGAGAGAACTCTATTTCTGAAAGCTAATTGGCAACCACCATGCAAGTGTCCACAGGATAGCGAGAGGGTTTAAGTTGAATACAATACTGTAATATATAGTACAGTAGTTTGAAGATAGGTAGACTAGTTAATTACTTTTCTTTACTTCATGTGATTGAAAGGGCTTAGCTGAATATCTTCTCTCGACACACGCACACAGTCTCTCTCTGTGCTTAATGTTTTCAAATAATATATTCATATTATCACCAACCCACCAATTAACTTACAAATACCTGTAGCCTAGGCCTATACCTAATTAATGAAATCAATTAAACTAATGAATACATGTGGTACTCCAGGATTCCAACCTAGGATACTCGCACCCAAATTCTGCGCACTAACCATTACGCTATCAAGACAGTAAACTAATGAATACATGTGGTACTCCAGGATTCCAACCTAGGATACTCACACCCAAATTCACCGCACTAACCATTACGCTATCAAGACAGTAAACTAATGAATACATGTGGTACTCCAGGATTCCAACCTAGGATACTCACACCCAAATTCACCGCACTAACCATTACGCTATCAAGACAGTAAACTAATGAATACATGTGGTACTCCAGGATTCCAACCTAGGATACTCACACCCAAATTCACCGCACTAACCATTACGCTATCAAGACAGTAAACTAATGAATACATGTGGTACTCCAGGATTCCAACCTAGGATACTCACACCCAAATTCACCGCACTAACCATTACGCTATCAAGACAGTAAACTAATGAATACATGTGGTACTCCAAGGATTCCAACCTAGGATACTCGCACCCAAATTCTGCGCACTAAACATTACGCTATCAAGACGGTTAAAGGTTTATGCACAAGCCTATGATAAATTATTATCCTTTTCTCTAACGAATGAATACATTGCTTGGTTAACTTTGAGTAACCTTTCGCGGAAAAATTTGCACACTCGTAGTCACAACCGTTATGCACCTAATTTGACCGCTTTGGTTATCAAACAAAGCTAAAGCGATATTTCTCACATAGTGATTTTGATAAGTTCTTTTGCCCTTTATATTGTGTCGTCCCTCTTTTGGTTTGTTTGTTTTGCAAGTTTTACATTATAATTATCCCACGGTCACCTGTTATTTGCCCCCTGCTGGCAATATTTATGATGACAAAAAGTCGGAAGGCCATGGAAACAGCATAAAATTTTCTAAATATAGCTAGAATAAAACTACAAAGCTGTCGCCGGTATAGAAGGGGTTAATATGTTACCAAAATGTTCACTTCATAAAGTTACTGAGTACTCACGCTAGGCTGCACTATGCCATGGTGCTCATCTCCGTGGTGTTGCTCTTGGATGCTTGCGGTGAGTTAATTACCCAGCTTGGTACACAGGGTGATTGCGGTTTTTTTTCTATGTGGATGAGGGAGGCAAAAGGTAAATCTGCCTGTGACGAGTGCCTCCCCCAGAGTTGAATGAGTGACAGGGCCAAAATCAAGGGACGTTCGAGCCAAAATGCTTGGACACACAGAGTTTGAAGTAATTTAAGCCATAGGATAAGGGAAAGACTGATTCTGGGTGAGTGAGTTACCCAGCTTGGTACACAGGGGCGATTGTATATTATCCAGGTACCAGTGTTTACTTCTTCAAATGGGATGTCACTAATTTCCACTTTGTCCTAATAAGTCATGTCTCGGCTGTCATTACGTTTGGCTCGCTCTGTGATGTATTAATGTCTGTCAGATGTTGAATAGGGTGGTCTCAGCTGTCATTACGTTTGGCTCGCTCTGTGCTGTATTAATGTCTGTCAGGTGTTGAATAAGGTGGGTAAGTGTAGGGACATGTGTGTATACCTCACTAAAAAAGAAGAAATCCTGTGTAAATATTGCTGACACCAATTATTGATCAAAACATAATTGGTGCCGAGACATTACTTATTAGGCCGACTGTACACAGGAGCTACTGTATATTACCCATATGTTTTACGCTGCACGGGATTCGAACCCTAGTCCTCTTGGTTGTGAGTCGAACGCTTAATTTAAGATTTAAAGACGCTTGCCCCATTAGTTGGCGATTTTAAGAACCCTCGCCCCATTTCTGTCAATTTTAAGACCTTTCGTGCCATTTAGGTGTCGATTTTATCCTGGCGAGCGATAGCGAGCCTGTAATATAAGACGAACCGGCTTTAGGAAATTTTTCTACCGCAAAATGTACAAATTTATCTTGAAAGAGGGTCAAGGGGGTGAAAGTTTAAGATTGCTGGAGGAGTAGGAAACAAACTAGAAACCTCTCCTTAAATCAGAACACCTGTGATCATTAACCGTGGCACAGGTGTTTACAGATGCCTTGGTTACACTGCTGCTAAGGGGAGGTATTTAGTTTGTTCCCTAGACCTCCATCAAACTTAAAATTACACCCCCTTGAGTCCCTTTCAAGATAAATTTGTACATTTTTCGGTAGTAAAATGTCCCGGCCGAAGGCCGGTTCCTCTTAAATTACAGGCTCGCTATCGCTCGCCAGGATAAAATCGACACCTGAATTGCACGAAAGGTCTTAATATGGGGTGAAAGTTCTTAAAATCGCTAAAATAATGGGGCAAACGTTTTATAATATCAAAAGCAATGGGGCTAAACATGAGGGAGAAATTGCCTTGTAATTGGGGTTGGGTGTGAGATGGATCTGCCTTGTGTGGGCCAATCGGCTCTCTGTAGACTCCCATTTTCTTATGTTCTTATGTACGTACCCGTCTTGCAACACAATCCCACCCCTTCTCTGTGCAACTCTCCAACCCGAGTGAATACGATACTCCCAATCTATCTTCTAGTCAACAGCTGAGCTCTGGAACTCTCTCCCTGAATCCATATTTCCCTCATCCTATGACTTTAATTGCTTTAAACTCCGTGTGTCCAGATATTTTAGCTAGAATACAATATAACACACGTCACTGGTACTCAAAGGGTTAAGGGGAGATTTTTAGTGTGTTTCCTAGACTTCCATCAAGCTTGTAATTACACCCCCTTGACCCCCTTTCAAAATAAATTTGTACATTTTTCGGTAGAAAAATTTCCCGGCCAAAGGCCGGTTCCTCTTAAATTACAGGCTCGCTATCGCTCGCCAGGAAAAAATCGACACCTAAATGGCGCGAAAGGTCTTAAAAGTGACATAAATGGGGTGAAAGTTCTTAAAATCGCCAAACTAATGGGGCGAACATCTTAAAATCTCAAAAGCAATGGAGCTAAACATGAGGGAGAAAGGCGTCAAGGAAAAAAATCCCTCAAGTGGAAATCTCCCCTTAAGCTGTATTAACACACTGAGAATTATGACGCGTTTAGGCCGTTTCTTCTGGCTATTATTAGACGATTTTATTCAGATTAGGAAGGGTGTGTGGAAGTCAGAGGGTTAATTGATATAGTATTTACCCTCCTAACTCCCTCAGACCCTTCCTAAGTTGTATATAATCGCCTAATGATAACCAGAATATGGGGTCAAAACTCGTCATAATCCACAAGGGGTTAACACCTTCAGGATCGGTGACATCCTTTGCAGTACTGTGAGTATTCTTGCAAATATTTGACAATTTTATTCAGCTTAGGAAGGATGTCTAACCACTAAAAGGCAACAGACTAATATATATATATATATATATATATATATATATATATATATATATATATATATATATATATATATATATATATATATATATATATATACCGTATATATCCTCTAGTCTCGTGTTTAACTTTCACCCCATTTTAAGACCTTTCGTGCCATTCAGGTGTCGATTTTATCCTGGCGAGCGATAGCGAGCCTGTAACTTAAGAGGAAACGGCCTTCGGCCGGGACATTTTTCTACCGAAAAATGTACAAATTAATCTTGAAAGGGGCTCAAGGAGGTGTAATTTTAAGCTTGCTGGAGGTCTAGGGAACAAACTAAATACCTCCCCTTAAACTGGTACTAGGAACCATGAGGTCAATTTACTACATTTAATTTTGAGCTCTACAGCCTTTATATCTCTTCTTAAGTTCTATACAACAGTTTATTATAATTTATTCTTGATGTGCCTTTCCGTACAAGCCCCAACACATAGCGTAACATTGTGGTTGAAGGCTAAGCAGATACGAATATATAGTTAATATCGTAATTAATACTAATACAACATAATATATAGTTAATATCGTAATTAATACTAATACAACATAATATATAGTTAATATCGTAATTAATACTAATACAACATAATATAGTTAATATCGTAATTAATACTAATACAACATAATATATAGTTAATATCGTAATTAATACTAATACAACATAATATATAGTTAATATCGTAATTAATACTAATACAACATAATATATAGTTAATATCGTAATTAATACTAATACAACATAATATATAGTTAATATCGTAATTAATACTAATACAACATAATATATAGTTAATATCGTAATTAATACTAATACAACATAATATATAGTTAATATCGTAATTAATACTAATACAACATAATATGGTTTGTTAAAATATATTATAATTACCTTCCCATCAAATATCGTTTTCTCTTTTCGTATGGTACTCAAAGAAAACGTATGCATGCAACCGGAGACTGAAGTAACTCCATGCTGATATTCAATAAAGTTACAGTCCAATATTATATAATTATGTATATAACACTCAAGGGGAAGGTTATTATTGAAGAGATGTGCGTGTGTGAATATCCTCCCCTTGAGACGCGTTTTAAGGGGGGGTCACCTGATTTTGTTTTATCTTTCTCTCCTTTTCTCTCTTTCTCTGGCTTGTCTCCATTCGACCCCATTCAGCCAAATGTTTTAAGACGTTTATCCCCATCCAGGTGTAAATTTTTCTTCCTGGCGAGCGATAGCGAGTCAGCATTGTATGGAGAAATCCGGCTTTGCCGGAGAAATTTTTCTATCGAAAAATGTACACATTTAGCTTGCTGTCAAAATAAAAATATATATATGCTAGCTCGTTACCGTTCGCCAGGAAAATATTGATACCTAGATGGGGTAAACGTCTTAAAACAGTAGGCTGAATGGGGCCGAATGGATACAAGCCAAAGAAAGAAGGAGAGAAAGAGAACAAAACGAGGTGGGCTCCCTTAACAGTTTATTGTGGCGATCATTAGACGATTGTGTGCAGTTTTGGAAATCCCTCTAGCTCTCAGAGGGGTGAAAACTATCTCCATCATCCCTCTGGCTCCCCCAAGTCCTTCCTATCTATCTATCTATCTATCTATCTATCTATCTATAGATAGGTGGTAAATTGTGACAATTATGGATGTTCAGCCATGTAAACAAGAATAGTTGCTTTTTATTGGATTTTTGCGGTGCCTACGGATTGTTGTTTTGTATACCAGGTCATGTGTAGTGAAATAATAATGGCAGACTGTGAGTATATAGAACATTCTGTATTGGCCTATGTCTCTACAGCAAGGCATTCAAAGAGCAAGGATCAAATTGTAAATATATGCACTGTGTTCTACAATGAAAATGACATTAAAAACGCTAAAGAAGTGTTCTATAATAAGATGAATCAAAAGATTGTGTGGAGAAGATCTGACAGTAAGACAAGGGAGAACTTTATTGACATTATTGATCTTTTTGAGAAATGTGACAACGAAAATGTAAAATTGCCTAAATTTGTCACTGCTAACTTTGATGGTTTTCCACCATCAAATGGTTTTGATGTCATTGGAGGTTATATCAAGGAGTTAATTGATCAAATTAGTGAACTTAAAGGTGAAGTAAAATCACTGAAAGAGTCACGTATTGAAAATGTTGGATTAGTAGAAGATAACTATATTATTAAGGAAGAACTACTGGAGATAAAGGGGATACTTAAAGATATCAAGCAGAGGAGTAGAAATAGTGATCTACGGAGAGACAGTATCTTAGTGGAGAATCTTGATAAGTTACTAACAGGCCATGATGACAGTAGTGTTGGACATAAAACTATTAGTGCTTATGAGAGGGAAGTGGAGGGGTTACTGAAGATGACTGGTGAACCATCCGCTCCACCACTGAGTCAGCAACGTGACAGTCAGTTTGATAGTGTAGCCTCACCTCTACAACTGCCTACCTACAGTGAGGTACTGTGTGAGGAACAGAGCTCACGTGGCACTGCTCCTTCATCGCCTACAACAGGAGATAAACAGCAGAAACAGTTTGTTGGAAATGGTGCGATCAGGAAGTCATCTCGTGTTCTCGAACTAGAACATGAGGTAACACGGTCGAAGGAGAAATCTGTTGAGCCCCTGCAGTATATGAGATCCAAGAACAGTGACAGTAAAGGTGAAAGAGGAGAAACAGGACGTGGTGTCCTGGATGATGATGGCTTTCAACAAGTTAAGAGTCGGCGCGGTAGGAATGCCTCAGTCCCCCCTACCCAACAGCCGCAAAGAAAAATGGATCAGCAGTGGAAGAGGCCAGCTGGTGTACGAGGAACAAAAAACGTTACTCAATCTAGGTTTAAAGGCTCTGAAAGATCAGGAGATATTTACATTGGGAATGCTGACTGTGACACTAGCGTTGTTGATATTACTAAGTATATATCGGATGAATTTAACATTGAAAGTGTAAAATGCTGTGAGCTTGAATCTAAATTTGAACGAGAATGGAAGTCATTTAAAATAACTGTTGCAATGAGTAAGAGGGATGATTTGTTACGTCCGGAGTGTTGGCCGAACCATGTAATTGTTAGAAAATACTATAAACCTAAACATACATCTTAATGGCTAAGATTGTATCATATAACTGTAATTCTGTAAGAAATAATATTGAGGCAGTAAAGTTATTGACTATGGAATACGATATCATTCTTTTACAAGAAATAATGTTATTGAAAGAAGACTTAAATGTTTTAAGAACAATCAATGATGCATTTGATGCAATCGCATGTGTGGAAGATAGGAGTAACGAAGGCATAGTAGAGGGTCGTCCTTCAAAAGGTGTTGCCATATTATGGAAAAATTCACTTAGTAATAATATTGATTCTGTGTATTGTAATGAAAGAATAATTGGGATTATAATGAAATGTAGAGATGTACAAATATTTATAGTGAATGTATACCTACCTTGTGACAAGCAAGACGAGGACTCTTTAGATGAATTTAGAAATACAATAGCCACTCTTGATAATTTTATAGCTGAACAACACTGCAACAATGTCTTAATTGCAGGAGATTTTAATGCTAGTCCAACTAAAGGTAGGTTTTGGAAAGATATTATTAATTTATTTATTAGCAAGTGCTTTATATTTAGTGATGTTGAGGCAATGCAGAATGATTCGTTTACATATTTATGTCCTGCAAAGAATACAACCAGTTGGCTTGATCATATAGCAGTAAGTGAGAGTCTAAACGAAATAATAGATGATATTACTATAAGGTATGATATGGCCCTTTATGATCACTTTCCCCTGGCATGTAAGCTAAACATTGACATATGTAATGTTGGTATAGTAGATGTACACATTGAACCGTCAGAATTCATCGACTGGCAAAAACTGTCTATTGTGGATAATTTACAGATATATAGATCAAATATTAATCATTATCTAGGTGAATTGGATATATCAAGTTTTAATTGCTTGGACTGCAGTGTATATAGATGTAATAATGAACAGCATATCAAGGAATTAAATTTAATTTATAACAGTATAATTAGTTTGTTACTTAATTCATCTTCTTTGTTTAAGAAAGAACCATTAAAAAGGCATAAAGTTATACCAGGTTGGAATGATGAAATTAAGGATATGCATAAGTTTGCGAGAAGTAAGTTTTTAACTTGGAAGAATAGGGGACGTCCACTTGCAGGAGTTGAGTTAGAAGAAATGAAGGAGTCTAGAAAGGACTTTAGGAATGTATTGAAACAAGTTAAACAAAATGAGTCTCAAATTAGAACAAATAAGTTAGCTCAATCTCTATCTAATAACAATTTGAAATCATTTTGGAAAGAGGTTAGACAAATAAAGAATAATAAAGTTTTTGTAAGTATGAAAATAGATGGAGAATGTGACCCAAAATGTATTGTAGAGAAATTTTCCAATAAGTTTAAACATGTATATGATGATTGTAAATGTCAGAATGATGATGACTTCATGATAGATAAATTGGTGAAAAATGTACGTGACGGTGAAATATTTGGTAAGGTAAATAGTCATGATGTATCTACAGCAATATCTGACCTCAATTGTGGTATTGGCCCAGATAATATACATTCTTTTCATTTAAAGTATTGTACAAACGAATTGATAGTAGTAATTGCAAAGTTGATTTCTTCTTGTGTTGTACATGGTTGTATGCCTGTAAGAATGAACTTTGGAATTATGGTACCCTTATTGAAAGATAAGTATAAAGATAATACATCACTTGATAATTATAGATCAATTACGTTATCGCCAATATTATTGAAGGTATTTGAATACTGCTTGAAGTACAAAATTTTAAGATATGTTAGTTTAAATGATAGGCAGCATGGATTCAGAGAGAGGTATTCTACTTCTACTGCATGTTTAATTCTCAAGGAAACTATTTTAAGGTACACCACGGAGGGATCTAATGTTTTTTCATGTTTTATTGACCTGACAAAAGCTTTTGATAAGGTGAATCATTTCAAACTTGCAAATAAGCTTTTAAAACTAGGATTACCAAATTTCTTGGTTAATATTTTATTTTACTTTTACAGAAACCAACATGTTGTTGTCAAATTTAAAGATTCAATTTCAACTGAATGGACTATGAAAAATGGAGTGAGACAGGGTGGGGTTTTATCTCCCTTGTTGTTTTCAATTTATATTGATGACTTATTAAGTAAATTATCTGCAAGTAATGTAGGCTGTAGACTAGGTTTACAAGTCAGCAATGTGATCGCCTATGCAGACGATCTTGTAATATTGGCTCCTTCGGTTAGAGGTCTGCAAACATTGATAGATATTATGGATCATGAAATTAAACAACTAGACTTATCTATTAACTCTGCAAAATCAGTATGTATGATCTTTAAATATAAGTATGGACAGGAAATTAATCCTTTCATATATTTAGACAATAACAAATTAAATATTGTTTCTGAATACAAATATTTGGGTTTTATAATCGATTGTAATCTTAATAATGACTTGGATATGATAAGATGCAGAAATAAGTTTTACAATGAGTTTAATTGTCTTTTAAGAAAGTTTAGCAACACGAGTACTGAAGTATTTTTAAATTTATTTCAAAGCTACTGTTTGAATTTTTATGGCGCTGAACTTTGGTTTAATAATAGAAAATGTTATATACCGTTTAAGCAGTTTTCCATTGGATACCACAAGGCAATAAAGAAAATATTGAATATGAAGTACTGGGAGAGCAACCACAGTGCTTGTAGAGAATGTGGAGTGATGGTGTTTAGGCATTTGGTTAACTGGATGAAAATAAGATTTGTATATAGAAATCTCATAAAGCCATGTAGTTTTATAGAGAAGAACATGTATTACATGTTACATAGATCTTTTCTTGTAAAGGATGTTGAAAAAATAATCCTACATGAGTATGGATTTACTAACTTATTGCTAAATGATATCAATGCTATCAGATCAAGAATTGTTTATGTACAGAACACAGAACCAACTATGCGCTAAGGACTTTTAGCTTAATGTAGATTACGTAAATAACTCTGTAAAAAGTGTATGTATATGTCTTTTTATGAAATAAAATTATGACTGACTGACTGACTATCTATCTATCTATCTATCTATTGCCGGACGCCTTGGGTGGCCATACAGAGAAGGCCCCCAAGCGGACCTATTCCCTGTGAGAGGGACAACCCGAGCCAGTTTACTGAAGGACTTACAGGATTGTCCACTCAATTTAGGATCCGTCCGACTCCGAGGCCCTCTATGTATCTTGTTAGCGCTATTTTTCTACAGTGGTGTTCGACTAATCCATCCACTAACCTGCCTAACACTTAGATAAGCAGCACAGATTTGTATCAGGTTTACTCCCCTAGACAGGTTGCCGACCAAGGCTGACGAGTCCCATCCACCTGGATTTTTATAAGGTTGTCGCCCCTAGATGGGTTTCCTTCCTAAACTGAGTAAAACCGACTGATGATAGCCATAATAAACCGACTGATGATAGCCATAATAAACCGACTGATGATAGCCATAATAAACCGACTGATGATAGCCATAATAAACCGACTGATGATAGCCATAATAAACCGACTGATGATAGCCATAATAAACGACTGATGATAGCCATAATAAACCGACTGATGATAGCCATAATAAACCGACTGATGATAGCCATAATAAACGACTGATAGCCATAATAAACCGACTGATGATAGCCATAATAAACCGACTGATGATAGCCATAATAAACCGACTGATGATAGCCATAATAAACCGACTGATGATAGCCATAATAAACCGACTGATGATAGCCATAATAAACCGACTGATGATAGCCATAATAAACCGACTGATGATAGCCATAATAAACCGACTGATGATAGCCATAATAAACTGTCAAGGGGTTAAGGGGGCTGGTTGTTTTTTTCTGCACCCACGTCTTCCTCATGTTTAGCCCCATTAGTTTTCAGATTGTAAGACGAGCGGCCCATTAGTTTGGCGATTTTAACACCTTTCCCCCCCATTTTTTGGTCAATAATAAATACTGTTCGTGTCATTCAGGTGTCGATTTTTTTCCTGGCGAGCGATAGCAAGACTGTAATTAAGGACATGTTTCTACCGAAAAATGTAAGTCTATTTAGAAGGTGGATCTTGGGGATGATATTATAAAGAACATAAGAACATAAGAAAATGGGAGTCTGCAGAAAGCCGATTGGCCTAAGCAAGGCAGATCCCTGTCCCACACAACCCCAATTACAAAGCCCAATTATAGGCTCAACACTCTAATACCCTGAGGATCATCTTACCAAACCGGTTAGAGATTAACGCAGGATTACGGGGGTCTGCAGAGCGCTGATTGGCCCAACCCGGCTGATCCCCCTTCACACCCAACCCTTCTCGTCCATATGCTTATCCAATTTCTTCTTAAAGCTCCCTATCGTTCTTGATCCCACTATATCACTTGGTAGCCTATTCCACCCATCTACAACTCTGTTACCAAACCAATATTTGCCTATATCTTTTCTGAAACGAAATTTATCTAATTTGAAACCATTGGTACGAGTTCTTTCGCTATCACTGAGCTTTAGTACATTTGTCATGTCCCCTTTGTTAATCCCACTAACCCACTTGAACACCTCTATCATATCCCCTCTAACTCTGCGTCTCTCTAACGAATGTAAACCTAATTTCTTCAACCTTTCTTCATACGGAAAATTTCTAATATTATGGATAATTTTTGTCATTCTACGCTGAATTCTCTCCAATGAATCTATGTCCATTCTGTAATAAGGACACCAAAATTGGACAGCATAATCCATATGGGGTCTCACTAATGACAAGTAAAGTTTTAAGATAACATCAGCAGTTCTGTTACTCACACTCCTAGAGATGAACCCGAGAATCCTGTTTGCCTTATTACGAACGCTTATACACTGTTTTCTAGGCTTCAAATCATTGCTAACAAACACACCTAGATCTTTCTCGCAGTCTGAATTTTCTAATTCTAAATTAGCTAGTTTATATTTGACATTTGTTTGCATCTTCCCTATCTTTAATACCTTGCATTTGTCAATGTTAAACTTCATCTGCCAATTTACTGACCATTCATGTAAGGTATCTAGATCCCTTTGGAGGCACTCTATATCGCTATCTGAATCAATTGATCTCCCCATTTTAGTATCGTCTGCGAATTTACTTATCCTACTAGTTATACCTAAATCTAGGTCATTTATGTATATAAGAAACAACAGGGGACCTAATACCGATCCCTGGGGGACACCACTTTTGACTGCTCCCCACTCTGACTTGGTACCATTTATGCTGACTCTCTGTTTCCTACCAATTAGCCATGACCTAATCCATCCCAACAACGACCCTCCTATTCCATGTGCCTCAACCTTTCTCATCAATCTCTCATGAGGGACTCTGTCGAAAGCTTTACTGAAATCTAAATATATAATATCATATGACTTGTCACTATCTACTGCTTCATATACCTCTGAGAAAAAGCTAAGCAAATTAGTAAGGCACGAACGTCCCTGAGTGAATCCATGCTGAGAAGAATTTATTAAGTTAAATTTTACTAAGTGGCTTCTAATTTTCCTAGCAATAATAGACTCTAGCAACTTTCCTATGATTGATGTGAGACTAATGGGACGGTAATTGGATGCTATCGATTTATCACCTTTTTTGAAGATCGGAACTACATTTGCAAGCTTCCAAGCTTCTGGAACTAAACCTGTTTCTAATGACTTGTTAAATATAAATGCTAATGGACTACTTAACTCATCTCTGCATTCTTTTAATACTCTAGCATATACCTCGTCAGGACCAGGCGATTTTTGAGGTTTCAGTCTGTCAATTTCCTTAAGCACATCATTTCTACTTATACTAACTGTACTTAACATATTTTCTATACTATCACTATATACCATATTGACTTCTGGAATCTGTGCCAAATTTTCATTAGTGAAAACGGAAAGAAACTGACTATTTAATGTACTGCACATTTCTAAATCATTTTCTGTTATTTCTCCTATTGAAGTTTTTAGGGGGCCTATTACATCTCTAACTTTAGATTTATATAGTTGGTAAAAAGCTTTAGGGTTATTTTTTGAGTCGCTGGCTATCCTTATTTCATAATTTCTTTTTGCTTTCCTGATTTCCTTTTTGACCTGTCTTGATAGAGTCTGATAGTATATATGTAAATGATTTTCACCTTTCTTTATTTTTCGATATATTCCTTTCTTTTTTCCTATAAGATCTATTAGCTTATTAGTCATCCATTTTGGTTGGTTCTGCGTCGATCTAAATCTTCTTTTAGGGATATATTTATTTTGAGCATTGTGGAGTGAAGCAATAAACTGGTTATATGTAGGTGGCAAGTTTAACTCTGGCATATCCTGACTTAATCGCTTAACAATAGGGTCCACCCTTAAGTCTCTTCTTAGCCCACCATAATCGGCTTTTCTGAAATCTGGGATAAGTGTCGTATTCTCTTTAGCATTTCCTGTCCATTGTATATTAAAATAAATAGATTTATGATCGCTATTTCCTAGGTGGTCACCAATCTCTACATTATTTATCATATGTTCATTGTTACTGAAAACTAAATCAAGAATATTAATACCTCTAGTCGGCGTATCTATGAATTGAAATAAAAAACTATCCTGTACTACCTCTATAAACTCTACTGAATCGGAGTCGCCTATTTGGTGCTGCCAATCAATGTTCGGAAAATTAAAATCCCCCATAATGCACACATTGCTAAACCTTGATGCTATTTTAATTTCCTCCCATAACGATGTTCCGCCATTTCTACTCATATTAGGCGGTCTATATATAACTCCAATAACTATGGTCTCACTACCTTCGTTAACCTCTACCCAAACACTTTCATTATCATTATTTAGTCTAATACCTGATTTAATACAGCTTTTTAATGTACTCCTGACAAACACTGCTATACCCCCGCCCCTCCTACTTGTTCGGTCATATTTAAACAAACTATATCCTGGAATATCAAATTCTGCTAAAAAATGCCTAGATTCTGTATTAATCCACGTTTCAGTTAGCGCTATTATGTCTATATTTTCTGTGCTAACGAGTGCTCTAAGTTCGTTCATTTTGTTACATAAACTCCTACAATTTGTATAATATACCCTCAACCTATTACTTTTATTTGCAACTAATTTTCTATTGTGTTTAGCTAACTTATTATTTCCTGTTGAACTACTAGCTCTAGACGGAAATTCTACTCTATCAGTATTCTCATCTTTACTATCAGTTACATGTGTAGTGTTATCGATACTACTATTACACATCACTATATCCGCACTATCTTGACTGATTATTTCTATTTTACTCACTGGTTTGTCACATGAAGTACCTGCTCCATATGGAGACAGTATTTTACTTACACACCCAGGTTTTTTTAACGAAACCCCGCAACAATCTTGTCGAGTGAGCTGGCCAAGGTCGAAACTCCTAGTCGAGAGAGATGTACTCCATCCTGGGCATACAGTTCATCCTTACCATAAAAGAGGGACCAGTTATCCAGGAATGGAATAGTATTTGCCTTACAATACTTCTCCAGCCGGCTATTTACACCAATAGCCCTGGAGGACCATTCCTTCCTTACCCCTCTTCTAGGCAGGATACTGTTTACCACAGGAACTCCACCTTTTTCCTTGATCCTCTCCAACATTTCCTGATACTTGGAGAGCAACTCCTCAGTCCTGCATCTCCATATGTCGTTGCTCCCTGCGTTGAGGAAGATGATGGGGTCCTCCCCACTCACTTCCATGACAGCATCTATCTTCTCAGCCACCCTCCCGACTCCGGCACCAGGCACGCAGACAACTTTACCAACCTGAGTGTTTGTTGCCCTGCCAAGGTATCTAACCAATGAATCACCGACAATGAAAACAGACTTAGCTTTTTCCTTTTGTCGGCGTGTAGCAGCAGTTGTTGCAGCAACAGCAGCAGACTTCCCCCCCTCCCCTCTCACTGCCTCGATGATCGCCACTTCATCGCCATCACTCTCATCAGCCAAGGTGCTGAAGTTGTTGTGGGTCTTGACTGGCTGCCTTTTCAGCTTGCAGGCCGTTGCACTAGTTGACACCACTTTCCAAGGGGCTTCACGATCCCTGGGAACACTTCCGGTAGCCTCACACTTCTTCTCCGCCATAGCTAGTCTCAAGGCCAAATTTTCATCTTTGAGACACTGAATCTCCTGCTCCACACTCTCCAGTCTCTCTTGCAAAGCAAGACAAAGCTGGAGAGTATGGGAGGAGACAGCAGACTCATCAACAACAGCCATCACTATGAAAGTTCACTAGGACCTCACTAAGAGTAAACAGGTTCACTAGCGGTTACTGGGGACGTCCGCACAGGTCAGGGGTCAGAGAGCAACTGAGTCAGGGGTCAGAGAGCATGGAGGTCCATGGAGGTCTATGGAGGCAACTAAGATAATACTAAAAAGATAAATAAATAATCAAATATATACGCCCACCCCCCTTATACGCCCACCCCCCTTAAGGGGAGGTTGACCGTTTGTTGAGTCTATTAATTCATTTATTCATATATTTGTTTAGTTTCCTCCCTAGACCTTCATCAAGCTTAGAAAAACACCCCCTAGACCTCCCTTCAAGATAAATTTGTACATTTTTCGGTAGAAAAATGTCCCGGCCGAAGGCCGCTTCTTCTTAAAATTGCAGGCTCGTTATCGCTCGGCAGGAAATAATCGACACCTAAATGGCACGAAAGCTCTTAAAATTAACAATGAAATGGGGCGAAAGGTGTTAAAATCGCCAAACTAATGGGCCGAACGTCTTATAATCTCAAAACTAGTGGGGCTAAACATTAGGGAGAAGAGAGTCCAGAAAAACAGTCTGCCTCCCCTACAGTTCTTAGTGACAGTATAGTATCCTCTTGATTTTGGCGATTCTTTCCTCATCCGGACTCGAACCGTCAACATTAACAGGTAGCTGAAAATCTTGCTCATATACTGGGTAATTTAATGGGGAGGTTTGTATTTAGTTATTAGTTATATATATATATATATATATATATATATATATATATACTGTATATATATATATATATATATATATATATATATGAATTATATTTTGTGATATTATAAATTAAGACAATAATAAAAATAACACACACATACGTACATACACACACATATTTTCATACACACACACACACACACACACACACACACACACACACACACACACACACACACACACACACTGAGACAGGGCACGCACATAAACATACACAAATACACGCACACACTGACGTCACGATTGTCTATAAATAGGTGAAACACACACACACAGGTAAACACACCAGGAAAACCTATACTAAAATAGCTCAGTACCCAAGGTAAGGTGTATGTTATAGCTGCCAGCACAAGAACACTGGTGTGGTATCGCTGCAATGTTGCATCTCTCTCGCTATTCTATCGCTATTACAATAATCAGTGATCTTCAGAGCTCTCTCAGTGTATATACTAGGGGTGAAAGGTCAAAGAATCCCCAAACTAATGGAACCAACGTCTTAAAATCTCTACGTAGGGTACGTATACCCGTCTTGCAACACAATCCCACCCCTTTTCTGTGCAACTCTCCAACCCAAGAGTGAAACAATATTCCCAATCTTTCTTCTAGTCAACAGCTGAGCCCTGGAACTCTCTCCCTGAATTCATCTTTCCCTCATCCTATGACTTTAATTGCTTCAAACTCCGTGTGTCCAGACATTTTGGCTCGAACACTCCTTGATTTTGACCCTTTTCTCATGTTTATCGCCATTGCTTTTGAGAATTTAAGACTTTCGGTTAGGTTTGCAATTTTAAGGCATTTCGCCCCATTTATGTAAATTTCAAGACCTTAGTTACAGGCTCGCTATCGCTCGCCAGGAAAAAAATGGCACGAAGGGTCCTAATATGGGGTGAAAGGTCTTAAAATCCCCAAACTAATGGAACCAACGTCTTAAAATCTCAAAACTAGTGGGGCTAAACATTAGGGAGAAGAGGGTCCAGAAAAAACGGTCTGTCTCCCCTTAAGCACCTTCCACATAATTACACAGTAACTATATTACAAATCACTTACAACACTCAATACTACTATCTCACTAATACACAGTCGACACACACACACACACACACACACACACACACACACACACACACACACACACCTGTAGACTCCTTCATCAATACGAACAGGCTACCCACATTCGTTAACGTTCCGCATTGGCAAACGCAAACACACATATATTCACACATATATTCCTGATACTATCTCTCTTACACACACACACATCACATACCACACACATATAAACACCACACATACACACCACACACGCACGCACCACACACGCACGCACCACACACACACGCACACATAAACACCACACACACATACACACCACACACACACGCACACATAAACACCACACACACATACACACCACACACACACGCACACATAAGCACCACACACACACATATTGCCCTCTGTTGCCCTCTGACCCCTGACCTGTGCGGACGTCCCCAGTGACCGCTAGTGAACCGGTTTACCCTTAGTGAGGTCCTAGTGAACTTTCTTAGTGATGGCTGTTGTTGATGAGTCTGCTGTCTCCTCCCATACTCTCCAGCTTTGTCTTGCATTGCAAGAAAGACTGGAGAGTGTGGAGCAGGAGATTCAGTGTCTCAAAGATGAAAATTTGGCCTTGAGACTAGCTATGGCGGAAAAGAAGTGTGAGGCTACCGGAAGTGTTCCCAGGGATCGTGAAGCCCCTTGGAAAGTGGTGTCAACCAGTGCAACGGCCTGCAAGCTGAAAAGGCAGCCACTCAAGACCCACAACAACTTCAGCACCTTGGCTGATGAGAGTGATGGCGAGGAAGTGGCGATCATCGAGGCAGTGAGAGGGGAGGGGGGGAAGTCTGCTGCTGTTGCTGCTACAACTCCTGCTACACGCCGACAACAGAAAACAACTAAGTCTATTTTAATTGTAGGGGATTCAATGATTAAATACCTTGGTAGGGCTACTAACACACATGTTGGTAAAGTTGTCTGTCTGCCTGGTGCCGGAGTCGAGAAGGTGGCAGAAAAGCTAGATGGTGTCATGGAAGCGAGTGGAGAGGACCCCATCATCTTCCTCAACGCAGGGAGCAACGACATTTGGAAATGCAGGACTGAGGAGTTGCTCACCACGTACCAGGAAATGTTGGAGAGGATCAAGGAGAAGGGTGGAGTTCCTGTGGTACACAGTATCCTACCAAGAAGAGGGGTAAGGAAGGAATGGTCCTCCAGGGCTATTGGTGTAAATAGCCGGCTGGAGAAGTATTGCAAGGCAAATACTATTCCATTCCTGGATAACTGGACCCTCTTCTACGGTAAGGATGAACTGTATGCCCAGGATGGAGTACATCTCTCTCGACTAGGAGTTTCGACCTTAGCCAGCTCACTCGACAAGTTTGTTGCGGGGTTTGGTTAATAAACCATAGGTGTGTAAGTAAAATAGAATCCCAGCCACATCAAATTGATAGTAATAACGAACATTCTGATAGCGTAGATTTTCCGTCTAGGTCCAGTAGTTCAACAGGTAAAAATAAATTAGTTAAAAACAATAGAAAAATAGTTGCAAATACAAGTAATAGTTTGAGTGTTTATTATACAAATTGCAGGAGTTTATGTAACAAAATGAACGAACTTAGAGCACTGGTTAGCAAAGAAAATATAGACATAATAGCGCTAACTGAAACATGGATTAATACAGAAACCAGGCATTTTTTAGCAGAGTTTGATATACCAGGATATAGTTTGTTTAAATATGACCGAACAAGTAAGAGGGGTGGCGGTATAGCAGTGTTTGTCAGGAGTTCATTAAAAAGCTGTACTAAATCAGGTATTAGAGTAAATAATGAAAATGAAAGTGTTTGGGTAGAAGTTAACGAAGGTAGTGAGACTTTAGTTATTGGAGTTATGTATAGACCGCCAAATATGAGTAGAAATGACGGAACATCATTATGGGAGGAAATTAAAATAGCATCAAGGCTTAGCAACGTGTGCATTATGGGGGATTTTAATTTCCCTAATATAGATTGGCAGCAACAAATAGGCGACTCTGATTCAAAGGAGTTTATTGAGGTAGTACAAGATAGTTTTTTATCTCAATTCATAGATACGCCGACTAGAGGTGATAATATTCTCGATTTAGTTTTCAGTAACAATGAACATATGATAAATAGTGTAGAAATCGGGGACCACCTAGGAAATAGTGATCACAATTCTGTGTATTTTAATATACAATGGAAAGGTAATATCAGAGAGAATACAACATTAATACCTGACTTCAGAAAAGCCAATTATGGTGGGTTAAGAGAAGCCCTGTTAGCGGACCCTATGGTCAAAAAATTAAGTCGATCCAGGTGTCCAAATGAGTGTATCCTTTCTCAGGCACCTGTCATCTTAAGTCAGGAGGAGACGTCAAACTTGGTAGATACATACGATAATTTTATCAAGTCAGTATTCAATGCGCAAAATAAATATATCCCCAAAAGAAAATTTAGATCAACACAGAACCAACCCAAATGGATGAATAATAGACTATTAGATCTTCTAGGAAAAAAGAGAGGAATATATAGAAAAACTAAAAAAGGCGAAATTCACCTACTTGCTTACTATCAGAATCTATCACGACAGGTAAAAAAGGATATTAGTAAAGAAAAAAGAAATTATGAAATTAAGGTTGCCAATGATTCAAAAAATAATCCTAAAGCTTTTTACCAACTATATAAATCCAAGGTTAGAGATGTAATTGGTCCCCTTAAAACTTCGATAGGAAAATTGACAGAAAGTGATTTAGAAATGTGCAGTACATTAAATAGTCAATTTCTTTCCGTTTTCACTAATGAAAATTTGGCACAGTTTCCAGAAGTCCGTAAGGTATACAGCGATAGTATAGAAAATAGGTTAAGTACGGTTACTATAAGTAGAAATGATGTGGTTAAGGAAATTGACAGACTGAAACCTCATAAATCGCCTGGTCCCGATGAGGTATATGCTAGAGTATTAAAAGAATGCAGAGATGAGTTAAGTTATCCATTAACATTTCTATTTAACAAGTCATTAGAAACAGGTATAGTTCCAGAAGCTTGGAAGCTTGCAAATGTAGTTCCGATCTTCAAAAAAGGTGATAAATCAATAGCATCCAATTACCGTCCCATTAGTCTCACTTCAATCATAGGAAAACTACTAGAGTCAATTATTGCTAGGAAAATGAGAAACCACTTAGAAACATTTAACTTAATCAATTCTTCTCAGCATGGATTCACTCAGGGACGGTCTTGCCTTACTAATTTGCTTAGTTTTTTCTCAGAGGTATATGAAGCAGTAGATAATGACAAGTCATATGATATTATATATTTAGATTTCAGTAAAGCTTTCGACAGAGTCCCTCATGAGCGATTGATGAGAAAGGTTGAGGCACATGGAATAGGTGGGGCGTTGTTAGGATGGATTAGGTCATGGCTAATTGGTAGGAAGCAGAGAGTCAGCATAAATGGTACCAAGTCAGAATGGGGAGCAGTCAAAAGTGGTGTCCCCCAGGGATCGGTATTAGGTCCCCTGTTGTTTCTTATATACATAAATGACCTAGATTTAGGTATAACTAGTAGGATAAGTAAATTCGCAGACGATACTAAAATAGGGAGATCAATTGATTCAGATAGCGATATAGAGTGCCTCCAAAGGGATCTAGATACCTTACAGGAATGGTCAGTAAATTGGCAGATGAAGTTTAACATTGACAAATGCAAGGTATTAAAGATAGGGAAGATGCAAACAAATGTTAAATATAAACTAGCTAATTTAGAATTAGAAAATTCAGACTGCGAGAAAGATCTAGGTGTGTTTGTTAGCAATGATTTGAAGCCTAGAAAACAGTGTATAAGCGTTCGTAATAAGGCAAACAGGATTCTCGGGTTCATCTCTAGGAGTGTGAGTAACAGAACTGCTGATATTATCTTAAAACTTTACTTGTCATTAGTGAGACCCCATATGGATTATGCTGTCCAATTTTGGTGTCCTTATTACAGAATGGACATAGATTCATTGGAGAGAGTACAGCGTAGAATGACAAAAATGATCCATAATATTAGAAATCTTTCGTATGAAGAAAGGTTGAAGAAATTAGGTTTACATTCGTTAGAGAGACGCAGAGTTAGAGGGGATATGATAGAGGTGTTCAAGTGGGTTAGTGGGATTAACAAAGGGGACATGGCAAATGTACTAAAGCTCAGTGATAGCGAAAGAACTCGTACCAATGGTTTCAAATTAGATAAATTTCGTTTCAGAAAAGATATAGGCAAGTATTGGTTTGGTAACAGAGTTGTAGACGGGTGGAATGGAATACCAAGTGCTATAGTGGGATCTAAAACTGTAGGGAGCTTTAAGATAAAATTGGATAAGCATATGGACGAGAAGGGTTGGGTGTGAAGGGGGATCAGCCGGGTTGGGCCAATCAGCGCTCTGCAGACCTCCATAATCCTGCGTTAATCTCTAACCGTTTTGGTAAGATGATCCTCAGGGTATTAGAGTGTGGAGCCTATAATTGGGCTTTGTAATGAATAGGGGTTGTGTGGGACAGGGATCTGCCTTGCTTAGGCCAATCGGCTTTCTGCAGACTCCCATTTTCTTATGTTTTCTTATTTTCTTATATAAACACATACATACACACGACGCACATAAACACCACACGCACACACACACACACACACACACACACACAAACCACACACACATACATAACCCTTTGATTCCACACACACACACCCACCCCCATCACACACACACACACACACACATCTATTCAACTGCACACACTTGCGCATACATATAGCCACATTAATATACAAACACACGACAAGTCCTAAATAACTACAGTATATTGGCCCACAGTCACACTCACACACTCATCAACCTATACCCGTCTATATAACTACAGTATTGGCCCACAGTCACACTCACACACTCATCAACCTATACCCGTCTATATAACTACAGTATATTGGCCCACAGTCACACTCACACACTCATCAACCTATACCCGTCTATATAACTACAGTATATTGGCCCACAGTCACACTCACACACTCATCAACCTAACCCGTCTATATAACTACAGTATATTAGCCCACAGTCAATATCACACCATCATCAACCTATACCCGTCTATATAACTACAGTATATTGGCCCACAGTCACACTCACACACTCATCAACCTATACCCGTCTATATAACTACAGTATATTGGCCCACAGTCACACTCACACACTCATCAACCTATACCCGTCTATATAACTACAGTATATTGGCCCACAGTCACACTCACACACTCATCAACCTATACCCGTCTATATAACTACAGTATATTGGCCCACAGTCACACTCACACACTCATCAACCTATACCCGTCTATATAACTACAGTATATTGGCCCACAGTCACACTCACACACTCATCAACCTATACCCGTCTATATAACTACAGTATATTGGCCCACAGTCACACTCACACACTCATCAACCTATACCCGTCTATATAACTACAGGAGTCGAGAAGGTGTCAGAAAAGCTAGATGGTGTCATGGAAGCGAGTGGAGAGGACCCCATCATCTTCCTCAACGCAGGGAGCAACGACATTTGGAAATGCAGGACTGAGGAGTTGCTCACCACGTACCAGGAAATGTTGGAGAGGATCAAGGAGAAGGGTGGAGTTCCTGTGGTACACAGTATCCTACCAAGAAGAGGGGTAAGGAAGGAATGGTCCTCCAGGGCTATTGGTGTAAATAGCCGGCTGGAGAAGTATTGCAAGGCAAATACTATTCCATTCCTGGATAACTGGACCCTCTTCTACGGTAAGGATGAACTGTATGCCCAGGATGGAGTACATCTCTCTCGACTAGGAGTTTCGACCTTAGCCAGCTCACTCGACAAGTTTGTTGCGGGGTTTTGTTAATAAACCATAGGTGTGTAAGTAAAATAGAATCCCAGCCACATCAAATTGATAGTAATAACGAACATTCTGATAGCGTAGATGTTCCGTCTAGGTCCAGTAGTTCAACAGGTAAAAAAATTAGTTAAAAACAATAGAAAAATAGTTGCAAATACAAGTAATAGTTTGAGTGTTTATTATACAAATTGCAGGAGTTTATGTAACAAAATGAACGAACTTAGAGCACTGGTTAGCAAAGAAAATATAGATATAATAGCGCTAACTGAAACATGGATTAATACAGAAACCAGGCATTTTTTAGCAGAGTTTGATATACCGGGATATAGTTTGTTTAAATATGACCGAACAAGTAAGAGGGGTGGCGGTATAGCAGTGTTTGTCAGGAGTTCATTAAAAAGCTGTACTAAATCAGGTATTAGAGTAAATAATGAAAATGAAAGTGTTTGGGTAGAAGTTAACGAAGGTAGTGAGACTTTAGTTATTGGAGTTATGTATAGACCGCCAAATATGAGTAGAAATGACGGAACATCATTATGGGAGGAAATTAAAATAGCATCAAGGCTTAGCAACGTGTGCATTATGGGGGATTTTAATTTCCCTAATATAGATTGGCAGCAACAAATAGGCGACTCTGATTCAAAGGAGTTTATTGAGGTAGTACAAGATAGTTTTTTAACTCAATTCATAGATACGCCAACTAGAGGTGATAATATTCTCGATTTAGTTTTCAGTAACAATGAACATATGATAAATAGTGTAGAAATCGGGGACCACCTAGGAAATAGTGATCACAATTCTGTGTATTTTAATATACAATGGAAAGGTAATACCAGAGAGAATACAACATTAATACCTGACTTCAGAAAAGCCAATTATGGTGGGTTAAGAGAAGCCCTGTTAGCGGACCCTATGGTCAAAAAATTAAGTCGATCCAGGTGTCCAAATGAGTGTATCCTTTCTCAGGCACCTGTCATCTTAAGTCAGGAGGAGACGTCAAACTTGGTAGATACATACGATAATTTTATCAAGTCAGTATTCAATGCGCAAAATAAATATATCCCCAAAAGAAAATTTAGATCAACACAGAACCAACCCAAATGGATGAATAATAGACTATTAGATCTTCTAGGACAAAAGAGAGGAATATATAGAAAAATTAGAAAAGGCGAAATTCACCTACTTGCTTACTATCAGAATCTATCAAGACAGGTAAAAAAGGATATTAGGAAAGAAAAAAGAAATTATGAAATTAAGGTTGCCAATGACTCAAAAAATAATCCTAAAGCTTTTTACCAACTATATAAATCCAAGGTTAGAGATGTAATTGGTCCCCTTAAAACTTCTATAGGAAAATTGACAGAAAGTGATTTAGAAATGTGCAGTACATTAAATAGTCAATTTCTTTCCGTTTTCACTAATGAAAATTTGGCACAGTTTCCAGAAGTCCGTAAGGTATACAGCGATAGTATAGAAAATAGGTTAAGTACGGTTACTATAAGTAGAAATGATGTGGTTAAGGAAATTGACAGACTGAAACCTCATAAATCGCCTGGTCCTGATGAGGTATATGCTAGAGTATTAAAAGAATGCAGAGATGAGTTAAGTTATCCATTAACATTTCTATTTAACAAGTCATTAGAAACAGGTATAGTTCCAGAAGCTTGGAAGCTTGCAAATGTAGTTCCGATCTTCAAAAAAGGTGATAAATCAATAGCATCCAATTACCGTCCCATTAGTCTCACTTCAATCATAGGAAAACTACTAGAGTCAATTATTGCTAGGAAAATGAGAAACCACTTAGAAACATTTAACTTAATCAATTCTTCTCAGCATGGATTCACTCAGGGACGGTCTTGCCTTACTAATTTGCTTAGTTTTTTCTCAGAGGTATATGAAGCAGTAGATAATGACAAGTCATATGATATTATATATTTAGATTTCAGTAAAGCTTTCGACAGAGTCCCTCATGAGAGATTGATGAGAAAGGTTGAGGCACATGGAATAGGTGGGGCGTTGTTAGGATGGATTAGGTCATGGCTAATTGGTAGGAAGCAGAGAGTCAGCATAAATGGTACCAAGTCAGAATGGGGAGCAGTCAAAAGTGGTGTCCCCCAGGGATCGGTATTAGGTCCCCTGTTGTTTCTTATATACATAAATGACCTAGATTTAGGTATAACTAGTAGGATAAGTAAATTCGCAGACGATACTAAAATAGGGAGATCAATTGATTCAGATAGCGATATAGAGTGCCTCCAAAGGGATCTAGATACCTTACATGAATGGTCAGTAAATTGGCAGATGAAGTTTAACATTGACAAATGCAAGGTATTAAAGATAGGGAAGATGCAAACAAATTTTAAATATAAACTAGCTAATTTAGAATTAGAAAATTCAGACTGCGAGAAAGATCTAGGTGTGTTTGTTAGCAATGATTTGAAGCCTAGAAAACAGTGTATAAGCGTTCGTAATAAGGCAAACAGGATTCTCGGGTTCATCTCTAGGAGTGTGAGTAACAGAACTGCTGATGTTATCTTAAAACTTTACTTGTCATTAGTGAGACCCCACATGGATTATGCTGTCCAATTTTGGTGTCCTTATTACAGAATGGACATAGATTCATTGGAGAGAGTACAGCGTAGAATGACAAAAATGATCCATAATATTAGAAATCTTTCGTATGAAGAAAGGTTGAAGAAATTAGGTTTACATTCGTTAGAGAGACGCAGAGTTAGAGGGGATATGATAGAGGTGTTCAAGTGGGTTAGTGGGATTAACAAAGGGGACATGGCAAATGTACTAAAGCTCAGTGATAGCGAAAGAACTCGTACCAATGGTTTCAAATTAGATAAATTTCGTTTCAGAAAAGATATAGGCAAGTATTGGTTTGGTAACAGAGTTGTAGATGGGTGGAATGGACTACCAAGTGCTATAGTGGGATCTAAAACTGTAGGGAGCTTTAAGATAAAATTAGATAAGCATATGGACGAGAAGGGTTGGGTGTGAAGGGGGATCAGCCGGGTTGGGCCAATCAGCGCTCTGCAGACCTCCATAATCCTGCGTTAATCTCTAACCGTTTTGGTAAGATGATCCTCAGGGTATTAGAGTGTGAAGCCTATAATTGGGCTTTGTAATTGAATTGGGGTTGTGTGGGACAGGGATCTGCCTTGCTTAGGCCAATCGGCTTTCTGCAGACTCCCATTTTCTTATGTTCTTATGTAGTATATTGGCCCACAGTCACACTCACACACTCATCAACCTTTACCCGTCTCATCACCTACGGTACTGTACACACATGTTCCAATTCAATTCAATTCAAAAGATGTAATTGACGTAATTGACGTAACATTGACAAATGCAAGGTATTAAAGATAGGGAAGATGCATACAAATGTTAAATATAAACTAGCTAATGTGGAATTAGAAAACTCGAATTGTGAGAAAGATCTAGGTGTGTTTGTTAGCAATGATTTGAAGCCTAGACAACAGTGTATAAGCGTTCGAAACAAGGCAAACAGGATTCTCGGGTTCATCTCAAGGAGTGTGAGTAACAGAACTGCTGATGTTATCTTAAAACTTTACTTGTCATTAGTGAGACCCCATATGGATTATGCTGTTCAATTTTGGTGTCTTTATTACAGAATGGACATAGATTCATTGGAGAGAGTACAACGTAGAATGACAAAAATGATCCATAATATTAGAAATCTTCCGTATAAAGAAAGGTTGAAGAAATTAGGCTTACATTCGTTAGAGAGACGCAGAGTTAGAGGGGATATGATAGAGGTGTTCAAGTGGGTTAGTGGGATTAACAAAGGGGACATGACAAATGTACTAAAGCTCAGTGATAGCGAAAGAACTCGTACCAATGGTTTCAAATTAGATAAATTTCGTTTCAGAAAAGATATTGGCAAATATTGGTTTGGTAACAGAGTTGTAGATGGGTGGAATGGACTACCAAGTGCTATAGTGGGATTAAAAACGATAGGGAGCTTTAAGATAAAATTGGATAAGCATATGGACGAGAAGGGTTGGGTGTGAAGGGGGATCAGCAGGGTTGGGCCAATCAGCGCTCTGCAGACCCCCGTAATCCTGCGTTAACCTCTAACCGTTTTGGTAAGATGATCCTCAGGGTATTAGAGTGTTGAGCCTATAATTGGGCTTTGTAATTGGGGTTGTGTGGGACAGGGATCTGCCTTGCTTAGGCCAATCGGCTTTCTGCAGACTCCCATTTTCTTATGTTCTTATGTTAACATATACAGATTTACAAATATCCAAATACGTCATTCAAATGTTATATGTTAAGGGGAGGCAGACCGTTTTTCTGGACCCCCTTCTCCCTAATGTTTAGCCCCACTAGTTTTGAGATTATATGACGTTCGGCCCATTAGTTTGGCGATTTTACCACCTTTCGCCCCATTTCGTTGCCAATTTTAAGACCTTTCGTGCCATTTAGGTGTCTATTATTTCCTGGCGAGCGACAGCGAGCCTGCAAATTTAAGAGGAACATTTTTCTACCGAAAAATTTACAAATTTATCTTGAAGGGGGGTCTAGGGGGTGTTTTTCTAAGTTTGATGGAGGTCTAGGGAGGAAACTAAAAGAATATATGAATAAATGAATTAATAGACCAAACAAACGGCCAGTCTCCCCTTAATGCCAAAGGAGACTGCTATCAACAGGTATACAGTATGTGACCCAGAATCGATTATAACAATACGTATAGTTAGGGTGAAAAGGCTAATTGCTAATTAAGAAAAAGAAAAAAAATCCCAAAGAAAACTGAAATAAATGCTTGCAAATCATCACCTGTAAATATATGTAGTTTGTTAATCATCCAACAGATGTTCTTTAACTTTACGTTTGAAAGTAGACACTGAGCAATTGTGATCTATTTTAATCGGTATTTTATTCCAGTTTTGGACTCCTTGGAATTTAAAAGGTTTATGTACCATTGTTGTTCCCCCAATAGGTGTGGGTGGACATCTTCATTGGTCGAAAACAAATCGTGTTTTTTCCTGAGGGATTCTATTTTTCATGGAATTATGATATTTGGAGTAGGGTAATTCAATCTTCTTGTATATTAAAAGTGTTACGGAAAATACAGTATCTAAGGCACAGTATTGGATGGTTGACCTAATACAGTATCTAAGGCACAGTATTGGATGGTTGACCTAATACAGTATCTAAGGCACAGTATTGGATGGTTGACCTAATACAGTATCTAAGGGACAGTATTGGATGGTTGACCTAATACAGCCGTCTATTTCACCTAAAAATATATAATGTATATATATATATATATATATATTCCACGGTGATGGTCTACCTATGACTGTTTTAAGCAATGGGGTATGCACAGTGGTCTACATATGACTGCTATAATCAATGGGGTATGCACAATGGTCTGCATATGACTGCTATAATCAATGGGGTATGCACAGTGGTCTGCATATGACTGTTATTATCAATGGGGTATGCACAGTGGTCTACATATGACTGCTATAATCAATGGGGTATGCACAGTGATCTGCATATGACTGCTATAATCAATGGGGTATGCACAGTGGTCTGCATATGACTGCTATAATCAATGGGGTATGCACAGTGGTCTGCATATGACTGATATAATCAATGGGGTATACACAATGGTCTGCATATGACTGCTATAATCAATGGGGTATACACAGTGGTCTGCATATGACTGCTATAATCAATGGGGTATACACAATGGTCTGCATATGACTGCTATAATCAATGGGGTATACACAATGGTCTGCATATGACTGCTATAATCAATGGGGTATACACAATGGTCTACATATGACTCCTATAATCAATGGGGTATACCCAATGGTCTACATGTGACTTATAACTAATGGGGTATACACAATGGTCTACATATGACTTATAATCAATGGGGTATACACAATGGTCTACATGTGACTTATAATTAATGGGGTGTTGGGTTTAAGGGGTGATAGTTGGCTTTTCTAGCCCCCCTTCTGCTTCATGTTTAGCCCCATTAGTTTTCAGATTGTAAGACGTTTGGCCCATTAGTTTGGTGATTTTAAGTCTTTTCGCCCAATTTGTGTGTCTATATTAAGACTTTTTGGGTAATTTAGGTGTCGATTATTTCCTGACGAGCGATAGCAAGCCTGTGTTTTAAGAGGAATCCGCCTTTCGGCCGGGACATTTTCTATCAAAAAATGTATTAATTTATCTTGTACGAGGGTTTCGGGCGGATGTTTTTATAATCTTGATGGAGGTCTAGCGAGGAAGAAGAAGAAGAAAAAAAGGGGGTGTTTTTATCATCTCTACCCGCTCAGTACTTGTGCCGTTCTTTTAACTGGCTACTATTAGACGATTTTATGTAGCTTATAAACGGCCTCCAGCAATTAACAGGCTGCGACGTAGCTCACGTAAACCTTTCTACAACCACAGATCCTTCTTAAGCTGCACACAGTCGTCTAAATATAGGTAGAATACAATTAAAAAGACGTCGCTGGTAAAGAAGGGGTTAAGGGGGTACTGCTTGTTTTTTGGCATATTAATTTATTATTTGTTTATTTTTTTAGTTTCCTCGCTAGACCTCCAGCAAACTTAGAAAAACACCCCCTAGACCTCCAGCAAGCTTAGAAAAACACCCCCTAGACCCCCTTTCAAGATACATTTGTACATTTTTCGGTAGAAAAATTTCCCGGCCAAAGGCCGGTTCCTTGTAAAATTAGAGGCTCGCTTTCACTCGCCAGGAAAAAATCGACACCTAAAGTTCTAAATGTTGACAACAAAATGGGGCAGATGGTCTTAAAATCGCCATACTAACGGAACGACCTTCTAAAAACATCAACAACTACTATGCTAAACATGAGGGAGAAGGGGATCCTACCCCCTTAATGGAGGTCTAGGGAGGACACACACACACAAATAATACAAAGAATAAGCAAATCAATACCCTCGCGCCCCCCCCCCACCCAGATAGGGAGCTCAGTTAGGGTGGAGCTTGGGAGACTTACACATCGTCGCCGAGGTGATTGTATTTGATATGTATGGATGTGTACTGTATGTGTGTGTGTGTGTGTGTGTGTGTGTGTCTGTCATGTATGTTTGTGATGTGTGTGTATGTGATTGTATTTGATATGTATGGGTGTGTACTGTATGTGTGTGTGTGTGTGTGTGTGTGTGTGTGTGTCTGTCATGTATGTATGTGATGTGTGTGTATGTGATTGTATTTGATATGTATGGGTGTGTGTGTGTGTGTCTGTCATG
This sequence comes from Paralithodes platypus, assembly GCA_032716605.1. Taxonomy (NCBI): domain Eukaryota; kingdom Metazoa; phylum Arthropoda; class Malacostraca; order Decapoda; family Lithodidae; genus Paralithodes; species Paralithodes platypus. The sequence goes on from CM064507.1 coordinate 43,000,271, forward strand.
TATGTATGTGATGTGTGTGTATGTGATTGTATTTGATATGTATGGGTGTGTACTGTATGTGTGTGTGTGTCTCTCATGTATGTATGTGATGTGTGTGTATGTGATTGTATTTGATATGTATGGGTGTGTACTGTATGTGTGTGTGTGTGTGTCTGTCATGTATGTATGTGATGTGTGTGTATGTGATTGTATTTGATATGTATGGGTGTGTACTGTGATACTCAGTTACTTGTTCGTCAAGGGGAATCCACGCAATGCGAGCTAAGCTCATTATTATCGCGCCTCCTTAACTGGGAATGTATTGCGTGAAATGCATGTTAAGTGTTTTATGTACTGTTGGAATGGCTGTGGATGTGTGTGTAGTCTGTATTTTAGCCAATTGGCGACATCGGAAACGAAGGCTTAGGGTGGATCTGTATGGTACCATTCTCACTATAGACGGTACCGTCTCGCCCGAAGGCTTAGGTAGCCATCAGCTTAGGTGAACCATATGATACCCATCTCGCCTTGTACCATTTTTGCCAACCCCAGATGGGATGTCACAACGTCGTCCACTTATTCCAGGTACCTATTTACAGCTAGGTGAACTGAGGCTAACACATGAAAGGAGACAAGCCCAATTTGTCTCCGCCCGGCCGGGGATTGAACCCCCGACCCCTCGTGTGTGAGACGAGAGCTCTACCTACTAGGCTACGGGCTGTGTATGTATGTGTGTGTGTGTGTGTGTGTCATGTATGTATGTGATGTGCGTGTATGTGATTGTATTTGATATGTATGGGTGTGTACTGTGTACTGTATGTGTGTGTGTGTGGCAGCCTCATACATCAGCTGAGGTGGTGCGGCCTTCAAACTTCCCGCCCGGCCAGCTTGGTCTTGGTCTTGGTCTTGGTGCGAGAGTCACGCTCGACTGGTTGAGGTGTGGCCTTAGTATCGGCTCTCTCTCCTAGGATAAACTTATAAACTATAATGGAAAAGGACAGGTTGAGAATAAAAGAAGATTGTTCCCCCGTGGGCATTCTCACCCCAGCCTCACTATTGTGAGGCTGATCTTTTCCTCCACACTCCATCTAGGTAGTCCTTAACACTCCGTGCAGTGGTCTCATTCCACATGTTTAGGTCGTTCAGGCCAAGCAGGTAGATCACTATTCCGTCGAGCCCCCATTCATACCTTCCTACCACTGCATTCCATTCCTCCGCACCAATCTCTTGCACTATGGATCTTAGCATTACCCGCCTTTCTCCTTCATATTTTCTGCACTTTAGGAGGATATGCTCCACAGTCTCGTCCTCCCCACTCTCGCACATCTTGCATGCCTTGTTGCCTTCATTTGACCATCTATATGTTCTGTTCAGCTCAAGTGACTTAGTTCGGGCCTTGAAGAGGAGTTCACCTCCGATGCTCCCATCGTAGAATGGCTCCCTTCTTGGCTGTTGCTTACACATGTACCATTCTAGTGAACTCTTGTTTCTCATATTCCCCGCCCATTCGTCCCTTGCTACGCTTTGTACCCGTTTGCCGATCTCTTTCTTCCATCTCTCATGGCTCCACATTTCCATACTTTCCCCCATCATGATACCACGCATTCCGTACTTCTCTATCTTTCTGTCGCACATCTTGTTCCATTTACTACTCTCCTTAGCCCATTCAAACACCTTTCGTGCCCATCTATCACCATTCATTTTTTCCAGTCTGACCCGGTACCGTAGGACTCCCTTGTCTATTCTTTCTTCAAAGGAGCTCCATCCCGCGTCACCTCTCAAGGCTTCTACTGCAGTGTACTTGTTCGCTCCCAGTGCGAGCCTTCCGACCCTATTCTGGGCAACTTCCAGCTTTGCCGTGTCATTCGTTGTCCACGGGATGGTTTCCAGACCATACATCAGGCCTGGCACCGCCATACCTTTCCATACTCCTGGCACTACTTCATACTTGTTCGCTCTACACCTTGCAGCACTGCCAAGTCTTCCCACCCATTGGCTCGCTCTTGTTAGTCTCTCATCTTTTGTTTTCTCGCATCCTCTTGCATCCACTGTCATTCCCAGGTACTTGTATTCATTTGTTTGGGTAATTATATTATTCCCAAGTAGCCACGTCGCACCCACATCCGTTTCATCTCCATTCACTACCAGTACTTTAATTTTCTCCCTGCTAAAGCTCACATTCAGATCATTCCCATATTCGGACACCACATCTAGCATCCTCTGCAGATCCTCTCGGTTGTCGCTCATGATCACTACATCATCTGCATATAGCAAGATACCCAGACGTTCGTTCCCAATTAGTGTTCCCCTGCCGGCTTCTTTCATTCTTGCAGCTAGTTCCTCTGTGTACATCCCAAACAGGAGGGGGGATAGCCCACAGCCCTGTCTAACTCCCCGCTTGTTTTCGACCCAGTCTGTCTCTATATCCCCCATACTGTATCTAGCCCTGGTATTCTCATACATACTTCTTATAATATTTATTATCTTTTCACTCACACCTACTGTTTCAAGCAGCCTACACAACTTGTACCTGTTCACTCTGTCATATGCTTTCTCTATGTCTAGGAAGGCGAAGTATCCCTTCCGTCCGGACTTTTTCGTATTCTCTATCACTTCTCTCACTACGAACATGTTATCTTCCCCTCTTCTGTCCACTCGAAACCCATTCTGTTCTTCTCCCATCACTCTGTTCCTTTCAAAGATCCCTTTCAGCCTTTCATTCAGCACCCCACAGAACACCTTGGAAATTGTGTCCGTTAGCGTTATTGGTCGGTAGTTTTTCAGCTCTTTCTTACTCTTGTGACCCCCTTTGTGCAGGAGGGTCACCCGGCTCTCGTTCCATTTATACGGTACCCTCTCTCCTGACCACACTTTCTTAAAAAGTCCATACATGCCTTCAATTACTCCATTCCCACCCTCTTTGTAGAATTCATATGGGATCTCGTCGTTTCCTGCGGCTTTACCATTCTTCAGTTTCTTGACACATTTCATTATCTCTTCTCTACTGATCTCGTAATCCATATTTTCATCTACTGGTATCTTTCTTCCTATTATCAGGTTGGGTTCGCCCCTATCCTCCACCTCATTCGCACCCCCTATGTTTTCCCAGAATTCTTTTACTGCCCTAGCTTTCTCCGGTTTCCCTCTCACCTCTCTTCCGTTCACCATTATCACTTCCACATTCACTCTTTCACTCTCTTGTTCTCCCCTTAGGAAGTCATACCATTCTCTGCTGACCTCACCACCTCTTGCCTTCAGCTCATCTACTACATCCTTATCGGCTTTTACTCTCGCTTTCCTTATTAAACCTCCTGTTATGCTTTTGTGCTTCCTGTATTCCTCCCATGCTTCCTCATATGCGACCCGTTCATTCTCACCGTTGTCCTTGGACCTCCTTAGTCTTCTACACCTTCGGTTGCTCTCTTTTCTTTTTTTCCTGGCAGATTCGATGTCTTGGTTCCACCATCTCCTCTGGGGTCTCCTATTATTTCCTTTCTTTTTCCTCCCGACTCTTCTTTCAGCTACTTCTTTCACTGTCTTGGTGAATTCTTCATTCATTCTGTCTACCCCTCCGTCATCCCTCCAGTTCACACGCTCTAGTTCTTCCCCGAATTTTACCCAGTCCGCTTGTTTCAGTTTCCATTTCTTACCCTTTGGTTTCCTAGCTTCCTTTCTCTCCCTCCCACAGGTATACTGTATCCACAACATATTGTGGTCACTTGTCACATCCATTCCTCGTTCTTCGTCTATCCTCATGTATTCCACGTTCTTCCTTGCATTCTCATTCACCAAGATATAATCAATCGCAGATTCATTGTCTCTTCCGGCCCATGTCACTCGTCCCTCTGCGATAGTTTCATTTAATATTTCCAGTTCATGCTCCTCAGTGAAATCCCTTAGCAGTTGTCCATTCGTGTTCACTTCCTCACCCAGGATTCCGATGTGTCCGTTCATATCACCCATTACGATCACCTGTTCTCGTCTATGTTCGTTTACCAGTCTTCTCATTAGGTCGTATTTCCTTTCATTATCACGTCTGGCATCCGGTCCCTGTACCGTCATGTAGCATATAATCAGTAGGATCCTTTCAGTCTTTCCTTTTGCCTTGTAGTTCAGGTAAGCTGCCATCATATCTTCACTCATCTCGCATTCGCCGACTTTTAACTCTTCAACCTCTATATCCATGTTCTTTCTCACTATTAGGCCTATACCTCCACCCTTTTTCTTCCATTTACTGCGCCCCTTCCCAGTCATTCTGTAGTTTTCCGTGTACAGTTCCACTCTTTCACGTAGCTTTGTCTCTGTTATACCGAGCACATCTATACCCCCCTCATACAGTACTTCACTCATGTCTTCCATTTTTCCCACTCCCCATCCATTCACATTTAGGCACCCTAATCTAATGCCATTCCTATACTCCTGATTCCTGGTTCACATTTCCCGGGGGTTCTCACTCTCATTTCCGGAGTCAGGAGTCCCCCTGTCCTCTCTCTCGGCTGGGGTCTCTCCATCCTCTCTCACGACTGGGGCCTCGGTTGGGATTGTTTCCTCTTGGCCTTCCCTAGGGGCAGGTTCTTCCCTGGTTTCGTCCCTGTGCGTCGGCTCATTCTCCCCTCCCTCTCCAGGTACTGCTTCTTCGGCTTCTACCATTATATCGGTCTCCTCTGTTCCTGGTTCTCTCCCCGTTTCCTCGTTACCGTTTGTAATTGATCCCTCCCGGGTTTCTTCATGGTCCGGGTCTTGCCCATCCCTGGGGGCCCTTTTTTTCAGGCGCCCCTTGTGTAACCTTTCGCTAGCCAGGAACCATTCCAGGGTCCTGTTTCCGAGGAGTCTTATCCCCTCGTTGTTTAGATGTACTCGGTCTTCTGCGAATCTATTGCCTGTGAGTTCCTGGTCTAGATCTAGGAAGCTCACTCCTATATCCTCATTCCTCATGTACTCCATTTTCATCTTGTATACCTCTTCTGCTATTTTCTTATTTACTCTTCTTCGGGTATATTCATAGGCCATGTTTTCTCTGGGTCGTCTTAGTATACCCATAACTCCTACACGCAGATTCTTTTAGTGTGTCTTAATTATCCTGATTCCCTCAATCACTTCTCTTACGGTGTTCTCAGCTCCCTGTTGTATGAGGTCGTTTCCACCACCCTGGATGATTAGGGTTCCTTCCTGTAGCTGTTTCCCGCATTCCTTCGCCTCTTCCATTATATCCTTTCCCTTTCAGGCATATGTTCCTGCTTCCTTCCGCCTCCATCTTCACCTGTTTTCTTACTTTACCGATCATGCTGTCCCCCACTATTACCCTTGCTGTCCTGCGATTTATTTCTTGTCTAAGTGCACTGCCCTGGTCTGTGGGGTCCGTCCTCACAGGGGTGGCCATAGGGCTAGCTCCCATTCGGTTTCTCTCATCTTCATTTACACTATCATTTTCTTCTGCAGCTTCCCTATTTTCCCCTGTAGTATGTCTGGGTCTGCAATTGTTTGTACTTGGTTGCTGGGCTTGCTGGTTCTCTGGGGCTGGAGCTGCCGCCCCCGCCGCCGCCGTTTGTGTGCATGTACACACGCGTGTTTTTTCCTCCAGTTTCCTACTCAATTCTGCATTTTTCTCTATCAGACCTTCCATGCCCCCATTCAACTCCATTATTTCCCTCTCCATGCATTCCCTACACAGCACAGTCCTCTGGTTGATCTGCCTCTGTGTCATACCATCTACGCCCATTAAAACATGTGGATGCCACGTCCCGCATTTGGAACATTCTACCAGCGTGTCTCCTCTCACCGCTCTCCCAGTCCCAGTTCGTCTCGATGCCATTTCGCCAAATTGCCAACCTGCGGCTTATTTTACCTCAAGGCACAATCTAGGGGAACTAATCTACTTTATACTCAACAAGATGTTCCGTAGTTGAAGTTATATCCTGGATTTTCGAGCTATTTTCCGCGGACGCACGACCTCTTGACCTCGACCTCCGACCTTCGACCTTGAGCCACATTGAGCGCGGCAGCATGGCAGATGTACGATGCGGCCAGTTTTAGAGTGACGGTTATTTACACCACCCGAGCATCATGTGTGCCTTCATAGTTTATATAATACTAACATGTATCACATAATGTCATTTTAAGTGAAGTTACAGTGGGATAAGTGCATAGATATAAGTCTTGTAAAGTGAACACGAGTGGCAAGACCTCGGCGCGTCTCCGTTAGCATGGAGACTGGTGGTCTAGGACAATAACAGAACGCACAAACCGACACACACCCAGCTGACTGACACGCGCCACGAATACTTAAACTTTTCTTGCGTTTCTGTCTTACTCCCATCCTTTATTCAGTTTTCATGTCACTTCCTCTCTTTATTCAGTGTATTACTTTATCATAGGTTATATAGTTATAGAGTATGAGTTTCACACATTGTTTTACGCACCCTTTTCTTGTGTTTCTGTCTTACTCCCCTCCTTTATTCAGTTTTCATGTCACTTCCTCTCTTTATTCAGTTTATTACTTTATCATATGTTTTATAGTGATAAAATATTAGTTTCACACATTGTTTTACGCACGTTAGACTTAGAAATAGTATATATTTACACTTATTGGTGTCCGTCACTGTGTTACGTATATTTGAGTGTCAATCTCACTTACATATTGTGTTCGGCACTTTGTATATATTTATATTTACATTAGGTTTACATACACACACACTTCATAGCGTCTTTTATCGCAGTCTTTGAGTACACTCGTTTAGAAATACTCAATTCCTTGCACATCCACCTGCTATCTGATTTCTCAGGCTCCCTCTGTGTCGTGTTGCGGCACACATGACACCTTCTTCGGGGTTTTTCCTTGTGTTCTGTGGGCGGCACATATTCAGGGAAGTGGCATTGTGTCAGCCTGGCAATCCCTTCTGCTGCTGGCCTTCGATGGGTGGGGTGTTGCCAGTTGTGGGGGGCAGTCATGTATTCCCTCAACATCTCCCTGGACAACTCGATGCAGAAGTTCTCCATCGTTTCCTGCTTGCCGGTAATTGTTGAGTAGAGGATATGGCTGTTATAGAGGGTGAGATCTAGTAGGTGGAAGAATAACTTCTTATACCATCTCATCGTCTTCCTCGCACACTCACATGACGAGATGACAGCATCTGATTTGTCCACCAGCCGCATGTTGATGTTATAATCACAGATGGCCAAAGGTTTCTTGATAACTTCGCCAGTTGCTCTGTCACGACGTCTGCTGTCTTGGAAGATGGGAAGGTGGACTGTTGTGAGGAGGTTCACATCACGGTTATCCATCCAGGACAACATGAGGACATTGTTAGCCTGCTTGTGGATGATGGAGCCCTTTTCCCGCCTGGGTGGTAGTTCGGGCATGAAGATCCGATTCCTCCTGACGGTGCCACAGACTCCTGTAGTGCGGCTATGCAGGAACTTGGCAAGGGAGGGGCTGGTGTACCAGTTGTCCAGGTACAGTATGTGGCCCTTGTCCAGGTAGCCCTGCAGCATGGTGATGACGACGGCCCCAGAAATTCCGTATGTCCTCGTTTCCACCAATTCTGTTTTCTTGCCCATATATAGAATTAGGTCCTGAATGTAACCGGATTGACAGTCACACATCACGAAGGTCTTCAGGCCATATCGATGTCGTTTGCTGGGCATGTACTGCCGGATGCCAATATTCCCCCTCCACAGCAGCAAACTTTCATCAATAATGAGCTTCTGACGGGGTTTGAAGGCGGCAGCAAGCTTCAGCTTCAGGTACTCAAAAATGGGTCTTATTCTCTCCATTGGGTCCTTCATAGCTCTGGATTGATTCTGATTTCTGGTGTGGGCTGCCAGGCTGTCAATAAAATGTAGGTTCCCCATTATGGCTGTGAACCTATTTCTGCTCATTATTTGGCCAAGAATAGGGGTTCGGACGAGAGGATCCCAGGACCAGTACTTTTTTATGGAGGATTTCCTTTTGACCCCCATCAGCATGACAACGGCCAAGAATGTGTAAAACTCCGGGACATCAAGGGAGGACCATGACAGCCTTGCAGAGTATTTTGACTGCTCCTTCCCAGCCATGAAATAATAATTGTACCAGTTGGTCTGGTCAACAATTAGAGCCACGAGATTGGTAGTGAAGAACTGCCTGAAGATTTCAAGCCTCGTGGTCTGCCGTCCCTGGTTTGGGAGCGTAGGGCCGGCATTCCCAGCGCCCACAAAGTTGTAGTCGGTGGGCACAAAGTTGTCTCCATCCACCCAATCCCACACGTCGGGTTGAGCGGCACCTTCATCGTCAGAGCCGTCAGGAGGGGAGTCACCATCAGGGCGGCGGGAGGGCCCTGCCCTGCCTCTTGCCCCTCTTGTCCCTCTTGTCCCTCTTGCCACTCTTGCCCCTCTTGCCCCTGCCCTCGGCCTTGGTCGAGCTGACCCAGCCCTTGCTCTCGCACCGCCAGGTGTGGGGCGTGTTAGGGTCACCTTAGAAGCCCTTCGGCCACGCCCACGCACAGGACCACAGGCACGCCCACGTACATTGATAGGGTGTTGCGCACGATCAGGGCGTTGTGGCGACGCAGGCGGTGACAGTGTCTGAGTGTCGTGTCTGTGGGAGGTCCCAGGCTGAGGAAGGTACAGGTGAGTATGGTAGTGGTCCGGGAGGTGATGGTGGGGGCGAGTCAATCCGGGGTGATGAGGGAAACAAGCGGCGTGCGGGAGGGCGTGGGTGGCGTGGTGGAGATGATTCTAGAGCAGGCATATCCTCATCTGTTGCTTCTGAAGAAGAAGTCAATGGCTGCGCTGCTAATATGGCTGCACCCCTGCGCAAGCCATAGAAAGTGTGAGGGGTTGCTGCTTTTAGTGGAGAGGGAATGGGGGGTGGTGGGGAAGGCAAACGCGGGGAAGCACCACCACGGCGAGGCATGTGTGGTGTCGGAGCTAGACCCACCTCCTCCTCCTCCTCCTCCTCCTCATCCTCACCTCTTCTCTTGTCAGCCCTACAATGAGAAAGTGGAATGTTGATGAAGGCCATGGGGTCTCGGTCATCTTCCTGTTCCTCATTATCCTCTTCCCCACTTGCTGGGGACTCCAGTATGTCAGGGGTGGGAGCAGGGGAACGATAGCTACTCGCCTCCCTTTGTTGTAACCTGGCGTACCGTTCAGCGATGGGGAGATAGGGTTCCTCCTCATGCATCTCATCATACTCGGCCACAGTGGTACTATATTCGTCCTCTGAATCGTCATTTGATGATCCAGTGTCACTATCAGGCACATCACTCTCCTCAATTATGGCCAAGGCATCGGCCAGGGATATTCCCCTGCGTGGGTAACGGCGTGGTAAATCCGACATGGTGTTGCACTTGAGAGATGTATGGGTAAACTGACTTTCCTTTGTCACGCATGTCCCTTGTCCCAAAAAAACGAGATTTGTGGGTTACCATACATTGCCTACATCCTAAGGAATATCCCATACAAATATTCAGCCAATAGCTACCATAGGACAAGAGTGAATGAGGTCGAAAGTCGTTGGGAGATAAGTGGGTACAGTGTCTTTCATCACCTCCCCCGCATGACCACCCTCCCGGCAGGACTTGGGGGATAGCTGAGCATGGTCAAGTAAGGCGTACATCCTAAGGTGTGTCTCACACAAATTTCAAGCCTATAGCTACCATAGGACAGAGTAAATGAGGTCGAAAGTCGTTTGGATATAAGTGGGTACAGTGTTTTTCATCACCTCCCCCGCATGACCACCCGCCCGGCAGCACTAGGGTGACAACTGAGTATGGCATTGTAATGCATACATCCTAAGGAGTGTCTCACACAAATCTCAAGCCTCTAGCTCCCATACGACAGGAGTAGATAAGGTCCAAAGTCGCGGTGAAATAAGTGGGTAAAGCGGCGCCACTAATCCCACCACCACCACCCGCGCGGCCTGGCTGGCCGGTTTACGCATACCGTCCCTGTTCGCCAACACTCTACGGTACCTCCCCTTCAATTCTCAAGCCATTTCCTACCATACGAGCCAAATAATAGCGGTTTTAGTGGCTGCCGACACGTCGTCGCTGGGGTCTAGCGTTACATACATTGGCGACGACAACGTGTCGTCGCTGGGGCTCAGTGGGTTAATATTGACAAAGAAGTGGGGCGAAAAGTCTCAAAATCGCCAAACTAATGGGCCGAAGGCCTTAAAATATGAAAACTAATGAGGTTAAACATGAGGGAGAATAGGGGCCAGAAAACTAATGAGGTTAAACATGAGGGAGACTAGGGGCCAGAAAACTAATGAGGTTAAACATGAGGGAGAATAGGGGCCAGAAAACTAATGAGGTTAAACATGAGGGAGAATAGGGGCCAGAAAACTAATGAGGTTAAACATGAGGGAGAATAGGGGCCAGAAAAAGAAAAAAACACATATCGCTAAAGAAATTTTAAGATGTTTGCCCCATTAATTTGGCGATTTTAACACATTTCGCCCCATTCCTTGTCAATTTTAAGACCTTCCATCCCCCTGTAATGTGTGAGAAGGTTTCCACGATTATTGATGTGTACACCAAAGGGGCTGTAAATTACCACACCTATTCCCTGGCTGACTCTTCCCAAATAGTAGAAACATTAGCTCGATTACTCTAGCCAATGTTTAGTTATAGGTGATCACAGGTTTTTGGCCTACCTTTAGTGAAGGGACTATAGGGAAAGGGCCAAGTGCCAAGTTAGGTCAAATGTTGAATATAGGCTGATGTGTTTGTTTGTGTCTGTAGGGATTTTTTTTTTTTTATCTTTCTCTCATTTGCTCTTTCCCTGGCTTGTATCCATTCGGCCCCATTCAGCCAACTGTTTAAAGACGTTTATCCCCATCCAGGTGTTGATGTCGTCCTGGCGAGTTATAACGAGCCAGCATTGTATAGAGAAATCCGGCTTCGCCGGAGAAATTTTTCTATCGAAAAATGTACAAATTTAGCTTGCTGTCAAAACAAAAATATATATATAATAATAATAATAATAATAATAATATTTATTCAGTTAGCAATTTACAGAGTTGGTACCACATAGTATGTTACAAATATGACATGTACCAGCCTTGCATAATTCCAAGTAAGGATAGCCCAATAAGGCCGTTGGGCGTATTTCCATTGGGGTCCTTGTGGGATTTGGTTAGCTGGGGAAATGGGGAGGATAAAGAAATAGATACTTTAGAGAAAGTATTTCTAGGGGGTTATTTTAAGATACCTTACATCCTATAGTAAATATCAGTAATCCGTAATCAGTAATAATTTCAGTTTGGTTTGTCTATCTCTTATGTCGTATTTAGTAGTAGACATAAGCTTGGTGCTCCCTTCTCTCAGCTGTCCGGTTCAGGTGTTCCTTCAGGCTACGTCTGAAGGAATACAGTGTTCTCTTTTCACGGACTGACTGGGGTAGGTCATTCCAGTCTTTGATGGCAGTGAAGAAGAATGTTTGCTTACCCTGTCCTTGGATTCTCGGGACCTTAAAATTAAACATCCTGTTTCTTGTATTATGTCCACTCCTCTCATTTACTTTAACAAAATCATTCTTTAGATACTCTGGAGCTCTGTCATAGAAAATGTTGAAGGCATTAGTGAGCCTGATTTGTTTGGCCCTGTCAGAGACATGAGCATACCTAGTGACTGAAGTTGTTCCTGGCCAACATGTGATCTGGGTCCTAGGTTCAGCATGAACCTAACCATTTTATTTTGAGTGACCTGAAGTTAGTGCTGTGCTGATTTAGATGATGCAGAGTACCAGGATGACACAGAATAGTCAAAATGATATTGAACAAGCGCTTGGCAGAGGGTCTTTTTGGTCGCCGCGGGCAAGCATCCCACCTGTCTATACAGGTATTTTATACGTGCTCTACACTTACTCAGGATAGATTCCAAAATTGTTTCACCTGACAAACTCGCGTCCAGTTTTAGTCCGAGATATTTAACTTGTGACACTGTTGTTATAGGAATATCATTACAGTTGACCGAGAAGCCCACAATGTCTTTCAGTTTGCGTTTTGTTCCACATAAGATGGCTTCCGTCTTGCCCAGGTGAAGAGATAGTCTATTGTCCACTAGCCATTCACTACATGATTCTAGTTCTTTGGAAAGTGAAGCGGCAATACTTATTGGGTCTTTTCCTGAAACCAGAAGCACGCTGTCGTCTGCATACAGTAATAATTTACATGAGACGCTCAGTTCCATGTCGTTCACATAACAGAGAAAGAGTAAGGGACCAAGGATGCTTCCCTGCGGGACCCCACAGTTAATTGGCATAGGATCAGATATATTATCATCAATTTTGACTCTTTGGGTTCTACCACTAAGATAAGATTTAAACCAGTTCACAGACCCTATGCCCATTGCTTGTAGTTTATTACATAGGATATCATGATCTACTGTGTCAAACGCTTTTTGTAGATCAAGAAGAACCATACCGGTGTAGTTACCTTTCGACATTTCTTTACGAATGTGATCCGTTAAGTGGATGAGACAGGAGTCTGTCGAGTACATGCATCTGAAACCTGATTGAAACTTACAGAATAGATCATTTTGTTTGAGGTAGTGTTCAATTTGGGTGTATACAGCTCTTTCAAGGATTTTAGATACAATACATAATATGCTATCTGGTCTGTAGTTGCCAACTTCTAGTTTATTTCCTTTCTTGAATAGAGGGGTTACAATAGCTTCCTTCAGTTCAGCAGGTACAGTGTTGGTGTTAATTGACAAGTTGATGATGTGGGTTAGGGGGCCTGCTATACCAATGGCTCCATCTCGTAGAAATTTGGCAGGAATTTTGTCTGGTCCTGTGCTTTTATGTACATTTAGGTTAGACAGCTCGTCAAAAGTGTATTTTGGTGTAACATTTTGCAATCCAAATGTGTTCGGGTGTATGTCTTTATCTCTGTAGAAATTACGAAAGGTGGCTGTTGTTGTCGTGTATTTATTGAGAGGTTGAGATAGGTTCTGAGCAAGTGTGTTTGCTATGGAAGTGAAGAAGGAGTTGAAATAGGTTGAAATTTGTCGTTTATCGTGGCAAACCTGATCATTAATGGTGAGAGCAATATTAGTGTTAGACGAATCCCTTGTCTTGTTGCTGTATCCTGTTGTTTTTAGGTGCCTCCATAGTTTCTTTGGGTTATTCTGATATTCCTCTGCCTTGTTGTGAAAATAATTAGTTTTCGCTGATTTCATTTTCCTACTTAGTTTATTCCTGGCCCTGTTGAACTCATGTTTCAGACCTTGATCCTGTCTATGTTTCGCTAGCCTTTTTAACAGATTGTTTCTGTGTTCCAGATGGTGTAGTATGTCATTGTTGATCCATGGGTCTGACCTTGCTTTAATTCGTATGTCTTTCAGAGGAGCTATTTCGTCTAGGATGTTTGTGATGATGGTTCTGAAGCCAACCCATGCGTCATTAACGTTTGTACTTCCAAACACTGGAGACCAGTCTGTATTCCATAAAATGTCCAGAAATGTTTCTTTATTGTAGTTTCTGAGTGACCTTGTTTTTTAATAACCTTGTGATTCTCTAGGGTAATTTTTGTGGTTTTCCGTGTGCAATATGTGACGAAGTGATCACTTATCCCAGTCTGTATAACCCCTGATTGGGATATTTTGTCCTCTCTGTTACAGTTTATGTGGTCTAATATTGTGGCAGTGTTCTCAGAGATACGTGTGGGGGTTGTGATGAGTTGTTTGTGATTGTGCATTGTCAGTATATGCCTATATTCTCGTACATGCCTATTATTTCGTTGTTTGTAACACAGGTTAAAATCCCCTAGTATGATGGATTCATTCCGAGGGTCTAGCGATGACAAAGTTCGTTCAAATTTGGTCAAGAATTGTGTGTCGTCTGGTGGCCTATAGCATACCCCAATTGTGATGGGTCTTGTCCTCGGCAGGTGTAGGTCGATCCACAGAGCTTCGTGATTTTCTACATGGAGGTCGGTCCTAGTTGTGTGTGTATGGTTGTTTTTTACATACAGACATACTCCTCCCCCTTGCCTATTGCGATCATTCCTAACCATATTGAAACCTTGAATGTTTATTTCACCATCGTTTATACTTGAATCCAGCCAGGTTTCTGTGATTGCAATTATTGAAGCTTTGGCCTTATTAGCTAACAAGTTTATTTCTGACAATTTATGGTACATTGATCTGGCGTTAATGTGGATAAGATGGAGCCCTTTGTTGGTGAACACTCTGTATTCATCTTTGATTTTGAATGTGTCCTGGCTGGATTCTGAGTTGTTAATACTTGGATCATTTACATTAATATTCGGTAATGAATGCAAGGCACACTTATTGCAAAGGAATTCCCGTTCTTCACTGTTGGTCTTCTTAGAGATGCACTTCATGTGAGCTACATGTTTACGCTTTACACAGTTTTGGATCTTCTGACGTCGTGTTATGAGTGATTCACAAATAAAACAAATGGTTTCGCGATGTTGTACAGCTGAGTTCCTACATTTAACACATTCAACTTCGTTTCTACTGTTAACGTAAGTACATCGGTTTTGAACAATTTAATTACAACTGTTGCATTGTAAAAGTGAACTCCTATTGTTGAAACCAATATTACAGACTATACATAGTTTTTTCTTACTGTTTATCATACGACTGGAGGTGTGGTTTGGTCCGCGTCGATCAGCTGTTTGTGCGGGAGAGGGCGGGGGATACTCGCGGTCGGGCTGTGGTTGTTTGCTGTTGTTGTTGTTGTTGTTGTTGTTGTTGTTGTTGTTTTCATTGTCCGTTGATGCTGCTTCCCTGTTGATGTATTTGCGAGTGCTACCTGTTTTTATTGTTGTTCTTGTTGCATGTTGTGCTACTTGGGTCGCCGATATCTGTGGTATTAATGTTGGTGGAGTGGGTAATGTAGTGTTGGTGGAGTGGGTAATGTAGTGTTGGTGGAGTGGGTAATGTAGTGTTGGTGGAGTGGGTAATGTAGTGTTGGTGGAGTGAGTAATGTAGTGTTGGTGGAGTGGGTAATGTAGTGTTGGTGGAGTGGGTAATAGCTAATTCCCTGCATTTATCGCATTCCACTTTTTTTATGCTGGTAACATAAGTACATCGATCGTGTACTGTTTCATTACAAATACTACATTGTGATGTTGGACTCCTTTTGTTGAATCTAATATCGCACACTGAACATAGCTTCTTTTTATTGTTCGTCGTACGTCTGGCGGTGTGGTGATCAGCTGTGCTGCTAGGGTGTGAGGGCGGGGGTTGGGGACTGTCTGTGGCTATGTCTCCCCCTATGACCCCTCCCAGCCCCACCTGTATTTGCTGTTTGATGATGTTGTCCTTATTCCTGGCTGCTAATGCTGCTCCATTGTTGATGTTGTTGCGACTGATACCTTTCTTCCTAGCTGCTCCGATTACATGTTGAGCCACCGATAGTGTTGGATTGTGTTGTGGGTTGAATTGGAGCGTGACGGGAGACTGGGTCGCCGACCGTGTTGGGTGGTGTTGTGGGTTGAATTGGAGCGTGACTGGAGGTTGGGGTACCTGTAGGCCCGGTTTGTAATAACGAATTTTTCTGCTAGGGACTGTTGAAATGACGGTGTCTGTCTTACTTGGTTGGTGGTGAGGTTTCTTCAGTGTTGACCTCGGGCCGGGGTTGGTCTCTACATCTCCGCAGCTAATTAGAGTGTAGCACTATAGGTGTTGTAGCGAGGTTGTGCCAGAGTACTTGCCAAGCCGCTGTGTCTTCCCGATATATAAACTTGACCAGGCAGGAATGGTGACAGAAGGTTCACTTATGTGTGATTTCTGTGTGACGAGGTCCCTCAATACTTGTTTAGTGTTGACCTGGTACACTACCGGTCCCCTCTGCACCTTTATATCGGCACAGCCCCTCTGGATGTTGAGGAGGATGATACACAGGGAGAGAGCTACGCACGCACCCTTCACTCCTCTCGCCATCTTGGCTGATTATTATATTATATTATATGCTGGCTCGCTACCGCTCGCCAGGAAAATATTGACACCTTGATGGGGGTAAACGTCTTAAAACAGTAGGCTGAATGTGGCCGAATGGATACAAGCCAAAGAGAGAGGGAGAGAAAGAGAAACAAAGAGAGTTGGGCTCCCTTTATATAGACTGATGTGTTTGTCAGATATGAGTGTATTGTATTGTATTGTACAGGTATTGTATTGTATATACTCGGGCACATTACCCCATAGCTGTGGGTGAGACAGAGACTCGAGACAGAGCCCGAGTAGAAACAACATTAAAAAGTTCCAATTCTTAGGGTCCGGGACCACTTTCGCGTTCCCTCGCCCCTTTCTCTGTCTCGTCTAGTAGGTGAATTTTACACGGGAAGGAGGATTACTAGCCCCCTGCCCACAAAAGTAAAAGTAGAACAGTCCAAGAGACAGACAGAGGTATCTAGTGAAAGAGCTAACGTAGGTCAAATGTTAATATAGAGTTAATTTATTATAGACTGATGTGTTTTTCAGATATGAGAGCCCTGACCTGACCTGACCTGACCCCGTGACCCCTACGATGCGGAAGTACCTGACCAAACTGACCCACTTTCCCATGGTGGTGACCTCTGCCTTGCTGCTCATTTGTGTGTAGGTTAATTTTTGTTTTATTATTATTATTATTATTATTATTATGAGGACGTACAGTCGCGGTTATTAGCCTTTTGATAATCCTGATGCGTTTTGGCAGTTTATTCCGGCTATCATAAACAGATTTTGTGCAACTTAGGAAGGATCTGTGGTAGTTCAAAGGGTAAAGCCTATCTCAATAATTAAGCCTCCGACTTCCATATACCATTCCTCTTCTAAATATAATCGTCTAATGACAGAAGGAACTAACTGTCAAAGCGCGTTATGATCCTCAAGAGGTTAAAGACAATTAGAAGTTATTATACCATGGGTTAACCCATTGAAAATCTAAGACGCAATTTGTATCTATATTTGCAGCTATTATTGGACGATATTATTCAGATTAGGAAGGCTATATGACAGCCAGAGGGTTGGTTGAGACAGTCTTTACACTTTTAACTCTCACAGTTCATTCCTAAGCTGTACAAAATCGTCTAATGATAGCCAAAAGAAACTGTCAAAGCGTTCCATGAGCCTCAAAGGGTTAATTCCTATACATATATATCCGGATTTACACCAGTGAGGAACGGTGCACGACCAACGCAGAAAAGGTCTCATCTACCAGTCACAATGTCAAACAGATTTGAGATCTTGGTAGAGATGGAAGACGAACCAGAAGAGACCAGGCTCGTTGGGGATTCCATCCTACGAGGACAGGTCGAAGAGTTCTGCGACAGAGTCCCAAATCGACGAAAAAGATTTTGCATCCCAGGAGCTGGACTGGACGACATTGTGGAAGCCTTCGAAGATACCACAAAGGATGCAAACGAAAATACACTTTTTGTCATCCATGCTGGTTCAAATGACATCATGCGCACCAGATCCGAAGAGTTGATGGAAATATATCGCAAGATGACCCAGCACTACAAAAACAAGTCAAGGAATATCATCATCTCAGGCATTCTCCCCAAGATCGACGCACCTGACAAATTCTACGACAAGGCCTTCAGCACAAATAGCCGACTAAAATATTTGTGTCTGAAGGAAGGAGTTGAATTCATCAACCTCTGGGATAATTTCTATAACCAGCCTACTCTGTTCCGCAAGGATGGCACTCATCTAAACCCTGTGGGTTCAGCACGCATGGGTCGTCTCCTACACAAAGCAGTCCGCAGCCATGGATCAAAAAACGCCATCCGAGAAGAAGCAGCAGCAGTGACATAAATCATCCAACGCCAAGCAAAAAACAGAGGCAACCGAGGACCACCAGCGATAAGGACCGAAGACAGCGAGAACCGAGGACAGCCATGAACATACATGTAGATCCGACAAGAACCAACAATATTATTAAAGAGCGTTCCGTGAGTTCTAAAATAACAAATTTAAAGGTTTTCTATGCAAACGCTCGTAGCATACGCAATAAATTTTCAGATTTAGAGGAGCTAGTGTTTACAGAAAATTATGATGTGATTGGCATAACTGAATCTTGGCTCAATACAGAAGATAGAGACTTTTTAGCAGAGTATTCACTTCCCGGTTATGTAATGTTTGAGAAAAGCCGAATAAGTCGAAATGGAGGTGGCGTTTTACTTTATATCAAAGAAAGTCTTAACCCTACCCTCTTGTCAAAACCTCAAATTGTGAACGTCGACACATCTTTTGTGCTAATAAAGAATAATAAATAATACTTGCGTTAATATACAGACCTCCAGCTCAATCAGTGCAAACTGACCGAGAAATTTACGAACAAATTGCAGATGTAAGTAACTCGCAAGATACCGTAATTTTTGGCGACTTTAATTTACCTGTGACCAAGTGGGGCGATACTCTTACTTCACACTCCGGACATGACTTGTATACGAACTTGCAAGAGAGTTCGCTTTATCAATTTGTTCGAACACCGACCCGTGGTAATAACGTTCTTGACATTGTACTTGCAACAAAAGAAGAATTAATAGAGAATTTGAATGTTGGTGATGAATTCAGTAACAGCGACCATCGTACGATAACTTTCACTTTAAACTTTACTAGCAACGAACCAAATAGTAGCATCGAAAAAGTCCCTAATTTCAAGAAAGCAAACTTCCATAAACTTAGAGCTATGTTTAAAGAAACTGACTGGAGCTTTTTAATTAACAATAACGACATAAATACATCTTGGAAGTTATTCGAAACCACTTACCTAAAAGCAGTGCAAGACTGCATACCATCGAAAATACGGCGTCCAGGCCATAATAATAAGCCCAAATGGTGGAATAAAGATATTTCAAACTGCCTGCTTGCTAAAAAATTTGCTAATGATAGATTGAAATCCTCACAAAATGACGAAGAACGGGTGAAATTTGTAGAGCTACGACGCAAAGCCAAAAAGTTAATTAAGCCAAGTAAAAAGACCCTAGAGTTACATATTGCGAATCAAAGTAAAACAAACCCGAAAGAATTCTATAGTTATATCAGAAAGAAAAAAGTAATTACTTCAACTGTTGGACCGTTAGTCGATGAAAATGGAGAATACACCAAAGACGAAGTACAAATGAGTAATGCCCTCAATACCTTCTTTGCATCAGTTTTTACAACAGAAGACCTCAGTGATATCCCTACACCATCGCCGATTCAGATTGATAATTCAGATGTTCTAAGCAATATCACCATTACAGAGAGAGAAGTATTGAATTTTTTAGATAAACTCAAGGTAAATAAAACGCCTGGACCTGATACAATCTCGCCTAGAGTTCTAAAGGAAGCTAAGGATGAGCTCTCCAAACCACTGACTTTACTATTCAATAAATCCTTGCAGTCTGGAACTATGCCTGATCAGTGGAAGATAGCCAACGTAACACCGATATTCAAAAAAGGCAGCAAATCCCTACCCAGTAACTATCGTCCAATTAGCTTAACCTCAGTTGTATGTAAAATGCTAGAAACGGTCATAAGAGACAGACTCGTAAATCACTTTGAGGAAAATAACATACTTAAAGATACTCAACACGGCTTTCGTAAAAAACGTTCCTGTTTAACAAACCTCTTAGACTTCTTCCACGATATCCTCAACCTCTACGATGAGAGTAAAGCTGTAGATATTATTATATACCTTGATTTTCAAAAGGCCTTTGACAAAGTTCCTCACAAACGTTTACTGCTAAAACTAAAAGCGCATGGAATACAAGACGGTGTGTTGAAATGGATAGAAAATTGGCTCAGCGACAGAAAGCAAAGAGTAGTCATAAACGGTAAGGCATCTAAATGGACCAATGTAAGTAGCGGGGTACCCCAGGGATCGGTACTAGGACCAATTCTCTTTCTAATTTACATCAACGACATAGATGAGGGTCTCACCTGTACAATCTCAAAATTTGCTGACGATACAAAAATTGCAAATAGCGTACTTTCAAAAGAACAAGTTGACGATATGCAACACAATCTAGATAAATTGTCACATTGGGCCCAAATTTGGCAAATGAGTTTCAATGCGGATAAATGTAAAGTACTACATATCGGATACCTAAATGAGAAAGCAAACTATTCGATGAATGGCACTCAGCTTAAGAATGTAAACAGAGAAACCGATCTGGGAGTAACAATATCGAGTAACCTAAAACCGAGTCAACAATGTTCAGAAGTTGTTAAGAGGGCAAACAAAATAATTGGCTTTATAGGCAGGTCATTTGAGCATAAATCCAAAAACGTTATCCTAACCCTTTACAATTCCTTAGTCCGCCCTCTTCTGGAATACTGCGTTCAATGCTGGTGCCCTTATTACCAAAAAGACATAAACAAGCTAGAACGAGTTCAACGTAGAGTTACCAAAATGATACCTAGCCTAAAGAACAAACCATACGAAGAGCGTCTTAGAGAATTAAATCTATTTCCTTTAACCAGCGCAGATTAAGAGGTGACTTAATTCAAGTGTTCAAAATCATCAAAGGCATCGACAATATGAACTGTAGTAAGTACTTCACTATCGACCAATCTAATTACACGCGGGGAAACGGTTGCAAAATTATTGGTAAATCTTTTAACTCACACGAATCTAAGAATTTCTTCTTCAATCGAGTTGTCAACTTGTGGAATGGGCTTCCCCGAGACGTTATAGACTGCAGCACCGTTGATTCATTTAAACTCCGCCTAGACAAATATCTCGCATCAAACCCGCGACTGACTGCGTTTGTAAATGAATAACTTTATTTTATCCTCCCCTCAGTTACTAACCCATATGTCCCCTACTAACTTCCTAGTCCTGCCACGGACATTAGTTCCAGGGCAGTAGTTCCCTTTCCAATGTTCCCTTACCCACTCTAAACCACTGTTTGGACACTTGATCCTCAGTGTTTTGGAGGACAAGCAGCCTAGAAGGGTCACTAGATATGTTGTTGCTTGATTTCCTTTGTACTCCTTTGTACACTTTGAATCCTCGAACAACATAACCCCTTCACCACCATTACGTAATGTTCATCGTATTCTGGTTGCCGTTAGACTGTTTTCTTTAGTTTATAAACAACCTCTACGACTCAAAGGGATTTCTATACACCCTCTTAGTAACATAGGTCCTTCTTAAGCTGCATAACATCATCTAATCTTAGCCAGAATTAAAGGTAAGAAGGCACCATGGTGCTGAAAGGGTTAAGGGGAGAATTTTGAAGCTACCAGACTACAATTACTGGGAAAAATTGCCGGAAAAAGCGCTCGTGTAACACTGCCTTGATACTCCATATATTTGCTGGTTAGTTGCTGATAAACACTCCTAGTATTAGGCATAAGGATATTCAAATCACGTTATTAATTACAGAATCCATTAAAATAACCAAACTTATATCTAGTGACTGATCAACATAATTACAAATGGGTTTATATAATCAAGGAAATTGTTATTTATTATGTCATATTATTATGCATTTATCATTATCATTATATTCTAGTTTTCTCCCTAGACCTCCATCAAGCTTAAGCAAATACCCACCAGAGCCCCATTCGAGATCTATTTATGCATTTTTCGGTAGCAAAATGCCTCGGCTGGTTCCTCTTATATTGCAGACTCGCAATATAAGACACCTCAATGTCGTACACCATATTTTGGTAGAAGAAAACATATTTATCTCACGTTAAATGCTACTTTATTTTGCAAATCATTAAATAATAAATATCAAATTTCTTCACAAGGAATAACCTAGTTTGAATTTCGTGTTTTAAATAACTAAAATGCATAACCTTTTAACACTCTTTAAGTTTTTATTTTTGTTCTCGATGTTGCAGCCTTGTTTACCTGCTAAGTGTCCCCACCTACTGGCGAATTTCGGAGTCTGATGGTGACTGGGGGGACACTGGGGACCTTCGGGGACAGCTGGACTCTGAGGGCAAAGATGGGGACTGGTCGGTGATCGAGGGAGATATACAACAGCAAATACAAAACATGGACGATGATCTTGTTGAAGGTGAGTTATGAAAGGTGGAATGTTGAGAGGATTAGAGACCCTATAATAAATAAGCTATATATATATATATATATATATATATATATATATATATATATATATATATATATATATATATATATATATATATATATATATACCGTTATATATATATTATATATATTATATATATATATATATATATATATATATATATATATATATATATATATATTATATATATATATATATATATATATAATATATATATATATATATATATATGTTATACTAGTGTCTCTAGAGAGGATGGAGGGCCTACAGCGGGTTAACCCCTTGAGGGTCATGACGCATTTTGACAGTTTATTCTGGCTATCATTAGACGATTGTATTTCGATTGGGAAAGGTATATGGAAGTCAGAGGGTTAATTGAAACAGTCTTTACCCTTTTCATTCCCACAAATCCTCCATAAGCTGTATAAAATCGTCTAATATTAGCCAGATTAAACTGTCAAAAGGGTGATGATCCTCAATGGGTTAAGAGACGAAGATTAATGATCAAGGTGGGAGCCGTGCGAAGGGATAGCTCTAGAAAGACGTGGGATCAGGTGTCTCAGGTTACAAATACCCTTCTAGAGTACCATACCCTTTTCCAAATAGGTAGGCCAGATATCGTCCACCCTAACCTCTGTAACTCAAAAAGGGCTAGAGCAAATGGGTTGTAAAATTTTCCACACCTATTCCCTGACTGATCTGTTTGGGCCTACTTACTTGGAACAGGGTATAGTCAGTTTGGTGTTGGACTACCACACTACAGGCCCGGGTTCGAATCCCGGCCTGGTCATACATAAACAAAATTGAACCCCTTGAACATCAGGACACATTTTGACACTGTATTCTGGTAATCAGTAGACGATTTTATGCAAATTATGAAGGGTACATGGAAGTCAGAGGGTTGCTTGAGACCGATTTTACCCATTTAACTCTCACAGATCCTTCATAAGTTAAAATCGTCTAATGATAACTAGAAATAAAATTCAAATTGCGTCATGATCCTCAAGTGGTTAATTCAGTCTAACCTATGATAAAACAATAATTATAATAATAGCAACAGATTATTAACCCTTTGAGTACCAGCGACGTGTGTTATATTTTATTCTAGCTATATTTAGACGATATTATGCAGCTAAAAATGTCGTGGTCAAAGGCCGTTTCCTCCTAAATTGCAGGCATCGCTCGCTAGGAAAAAATCAACACCAAAATAGCACGAAAGGTCTTAACATTGACAAAGAAATGAAGCGAAATGTCTTAAAATCGCCCAAACTAAATGGGACGAACGCCTAAAATTTAAAACCAAATGGGGGAGAAGGGGATCCAGATACGCCTTTATGCGTGAAGATATACTGTCTTTCTAGATTCACAGTATATTCTCTTTATTTAAATATTTTTTGATTTGTTTTTCAGGCGACGGAAGTGATTTTCAAGATCAGCGATTTTCACGAATTTTGAAGACGTTTCGTGACGTGGCTGATGACTCCCACAACACTGGAGTGAAGCCAAGGTACCGTAGAAGAAGCTAAGGTACCTTAGAGTAAGCTGAGGTAAGGTAGAGGAAGCTAAGGTAATATAGAGGAAGCTAAGGTAACGTACAGGAAGCCAAGGTACCGTAGAGGAAGCTAAGGTAACTTAGAGGAAGCTAAGGTAACGTAGAGGAAGCTAAGGTAACATAGGGAAAGCTAAGATAATGTAGAGGAAGCTAAGAAAGCTAATACCGTGAATCAAGAAAGACAGTATATCTTCATGCTTAAAGGGGTGTCCGGATCCCTTTCTCCCCCATTTGATTCACTCACGCTTGTTCTACTGCTGTCCACAACAATTCAATTCAATTCAATTCAACATTTTATTGCCATAATCTTAAGATTAAACATATATAAAGATAACACGGCATAGTCTGCTGAACCGGAGCTCTTTAGCAGACATGGAAATGTTTTTATTGTATCTTGATTCGAGCCAGGCAATACAGTTCACACTACAAACATTATACATGTTTACACTGACACTGCAAAAAAAAAAAAAAAAAACGGTACCAACTCCTTCAAACTCAAGAATCTCATTCTTCCTATGTTTCTGCCCGGAATCAATCCAAATCTGTTCTTCGACTCGCCAAACACTCTTTCATCAATAATAAATGCACTGAACTATCCAATTCTAGCTCTTCTCAAGCTTTCTGGGATCTAGCCAAAAACCTCTCCAACTATTTTTCTTCCTTGTCTTTCCCACCCTTTTTCCACTTTGATGGCACAACCATCACTTCTTCCTCTCAAAAGGGCCTAGAGCAAACTGGCTGTAAATATCCACACCTATTTCCTGGTGGACTCTTCCCAATTAATAGAAACATCAGCCTTTCATTAATTTCGAGTTAAAAAGAAGTTAAGGGGTCGAAATTATTGTCAAGCTCTCTGGCGCTACCTGTACCACCGTTTACCCTTCCCTTGACAGGTTCCGTTCTGGCCGGGTACCCCAGGCGTACATTCACGTGGACTCCGCCTTCGTTCAGAACCAATGGCTGTCTACCTACTTCTGGGATGCCCACCACAACACCTGTCCCTTCCCCTGTGCCATCACCACTGACCATAACAAGGTGGGTACTCTGATATATATGGGTGTGTCTAACTACTTCTGGGACATCCACCACAGCACCTGTCCCTTCCCCTGTACCATCACCACTGACCATAACAAGGTGGGCACTCAACTTCTTCAAGTTCTGGGACGCCCACCACATTACCTGCCCAAATAGGATTAATGTTTCTTGATACAAGTATTCCATTTGTGCTGCTGAATAACGGGTATATAATGCCAAGTGTGTGAATTAATCTATCTCATGTTTATATCAATAAAAATGTCATAGCATTTAGAAGTATATCTAATTGTCAATTAGTATTCCTCATCAGCATCCAAGTGAATTATGGCTCAACTTTGACCAGAATGCTTAATATTATTATAATTGTTTTGAAAATGTTCAATCTTCATTAATTCTTGTCATTGCTAACTTGACCCTTTCATAACAACTACATAGGCTTGCAACATCTGTCTAAAGTTGTAAGAGGGATTCTTGATACAAGCAGAGCAAATTTGAAACAATAGTTTCATGTTGTTTACTTAATTTACTTAAAGAAACTTTTGTTTTCCGTAGGCGCAAATGAAGTTCTGGTTAACCTGCGCTGGATTTGAAAAATGGATATAGGACCCCCACTATTGTTATCTATATTTGTGCTTTTAAATTTCAAGGGGAAATTAATTATTGATCTACAGATGCATCATTACTATATTTTCATTCATTTACTTTTCTTAGTTATCAAAATCAGATGTAGTGTTGGTTCACCTACGCAGTGTCAAAAGTATAAAGAATCTGCTAAGGGACCTGGGACCTCGTGACCTCACTCAACCTTGGATCATGTTCGAACCCGAGACAAACCTCCAGTCCAACGCCGTTTACCACGTTCCATACCAGGCCTTCAATGGCATCTTCAACCGGACTTTCCACCACCGACGAGACTCTGATGCCCTCATGGTTCATGGCTTCATTGTCAGTCATAAAGAAGCGAACCTGTTACCTGCAACTTGGCGACAAGAACCTCTCCTCATACCCGACGCCAACAGAACAAACCTGGCTGTGGCTTTCATATCAAACTGCCGTGACAACAGTGGGAGGCTAAAGTACATAAAGGACCTGCAGGAATTTGTCTCTGTCGACGTATATGGAAGGTGTGGGAGCCTGAAGTGCGGGGGTTCACATTATGTGGAACACCGGTACTCTGCCGACACAGACCCGTGCATGAAGAAGGCAGCAGGGGAATATCTGTTCTTTTTGGCATTTGAGAATGCCCTGTGCCGTGACTATGTGACAGAGAAGCTGTACAATCTGCTGTTCTACCCAATGGTGCCAGTGGTGATGGGAGCATTGGATTATGCTGAGATCCTCCCGCCAAACTCCTACATCAATGCAAGAGACTTCACGCCACAGGAGCTTGGAAAGAGACTCCTACACCTCTCTGCTCATCCACAAGTAAGGAGTTACATTTCCAATTTCATTATGAGTCTTAAAAGCACAATATCCTACAATTCATAAAATGATGACTGTAGTAACTAACTATATTAAATATTGTTCATAAATAAGTTCATAATCATTATTACCAACGTACAAGGATGTGTGTGAACAAGCCTTTTGGGCAGAGTTCGAATGTACACTCAGGACAGGATATGCACATCACCCAAAGGTGGCAGAGTCATGGAGGGGAACACCTAACTGCAACACAGCATTTATTTGAGAGCTTCCGACTCCAGCACCACTATGCCACCCCTTGATAGCTTGAAGCTTAGTTAATAATGCTTAATGCAATAGAGGACCACTATTAAGTATTATGACCTTACACACCACTCATCATTGTCAAACAGTTACTACACTATATTACTGTAATGTAAACTATTTATGTTTGTCCCTTGAGCTTCACTGGTTTAAAGGGCAGCACTGTATAGAATTGAGTGGAGGATGAATACTCCAACTTACCATAATAACTTGTTTTTGTCAATATATTTTTTTTCTAATGTTTACGCATACACTGTCACTCGAGGATTACCAGAGTTTATTGTTGTGGCGGGAGTACTAGCAGGGGTCTACAGTAGGTGGGTTTGGTGGGTTGTAACCTGTATACCCACCTCCATGATTAATACCCACACTACCCCCCTCAGGAATACCAGAGACTGTTGGTATGGCGGAAGTACTGGCAGCCATCCACAGTGGGAGGGTCTGGTGTGCTGTGTGATCTATGTACCCGCCTCCATGAACCAGCCTTCTACCAGCACCATGTATACCAGGACTTTCACCACTGGTACGTCACGGAGGCTCACTGCAACGATACTGGGATGGTCCACCACCTGCCCTAAGATGGAGTGGGGTTCCATAGGAGGAACTGCTAGTGAAGTGATAGGTCTCCTGATGTCTACCAAGTACCTCCTCTGGAGGATCGCTGTAACGATCCTGGCACTGTACACCACCTGCCTTACTATGATTAGATGGATTTTAACCCCTCGAGTACCAGCGACGCACGTTATGCGTCACCTATGTATGTAACGCTAAACCCCAGCGACGCATAGGGTGCTCCAGCATTAATTACTCTTGTCCTATGGCACCTAGGTGGTTCAGATTTGTATGGGAACTGCTTTCTTGCTCATGTAGTAATGTACACCCTATGTGGTGGATTGTGTTCTTTTATTTAATAATTTTCATTTTAGTAAGCGTTGTTTCCACATAGCGATTTTGATAATTTAATTTGACTTTATATTGTCCTTGTCCCAATTTTGGTTTGTTTAGTTTGCAAGTTTTACATTTTAAATTAGTATCCCACACAACAATATCAATGGTTGGAAACCCAAGTCCAGCCGTGTGCGCGTGGATGCGCGCGGGAGTGATTTTCCTGTATTTTTCCTACCCATCTTCCCATCTTAATTGCGACTTTCCGCCGCCCCGCAGGACCCCTAAATGACCTAGGTGAGCATTTTTTTGTGGTTTTTCCTTCATTACTAACCCATTCCATGTGTTTTCAGGATTTATTTTTTTGTACAACCTACTGGGCCTGTGATGTACATTTATTATAAATCAGCCGGTGCTCAGGGGGTTAATTGCACAGGTTTCATAGACACCAGAGGGGATAGTGCGAAGGCACACAATAGGCTCAGATGCTAGGCCTCTAGATGTCTACTGTGAATTTCTTTACTTGTACTTGTGAGCTTCTGACAGAGGCTCACTGCAACAATACGGGTACTGTCCAAGAATTGCTTAATGTTGATTTTGGGTTCTATAAAGAACGAGACACCTGACGAAATATTACATCTACCCAGTTTCCTCCTCTGGTAAGACATGGAGACTCACTGCACTGAAACGGTCGCTGTCCACAACCTGCCTAGGTTGAGTAGGATGGATTTGAATTGTACAGGTTAATAGGCATCCAAAGAAAAGATACGAAGCCATACAATAGGCTTAGGTGCTAGGTCTGTTAACCTTATTTGGTCCGAGGGAGGTCTTTTTGAATCCCCTTGTTTCGTTCCATTAGTTTGGAGATTTTAAGGTATTTCACTCCATTAGTTTGGCGATATTAAGACGCTTCACCCCATTCAAGTGTGCATTATTTTTCTGGGGGAACGATAGCAACCTGTAACTTAGAAGAAATCAAATTTCGGCAGGGATATTTTTCTATCGAAAATTGTACAAATTTAGCTTGAAGGGGGTCCGGATGGGCATTTTTTTAGTTTGAAAGAAGTCTGGGAAGGGTATTTTGACAGCCGAGTGGACACAGTAGAATAATGTGGAGGGCTGGCTGTTTGTGACCACCAATCAGGTATGTGAGTGAATGACCCTACCCATTCCAACCCTTTCAAGATTGTCACGCATTTTGATGGTTCATTCTGGCTATCAGTAGACGAGTTTATACAGTTTAAGAAGGATCTGTGGGAATTTGAAGGGTAAACACTGTCTCAATTAACCCTCTGACTTCCATATACCCTACCGAATCTGAATAAAATTGTCTAATAATAGCCGGAAAACAGGAAAGAAATGCGTATTGGATCTTGAAAAGGGGGGTGGGGGACATATTGTTTATCTAAAATCATAACTATTGCTCAAACTCAAAAAATATATTTTCGCTGATCGTCGCATTCACCCACCGAATGTACGTGTGAAGTTTGGTGAAAATCTGTCGAACAGTCTAGGAGTTTCCGGACAGACAGACAGATAGACATTTCGGCCGGCATGGTACCACTGTACGGTAGGGCAATACCACTCTGCTTACGCAGGGTTGATTATTTTCTGTTTTCGCCATGTGTAACGCTGCACATATGTGAGCTCTCTCTCACACACTTCAGTGTCGTGGCGGGGCCTGTAGGCTCCAGTTGACGCTTGCCCGTGCTGCTTGCAACAGCTGGCCTGGCTCACAGGCTACAAAATATCCGGAAAATCGTCTCCGTCATATGAGGGGCCCCGCGGGAATTGGGTTAAGGAGTGTGGTTGTTTTGATTGTGGCCTTTAAGGAGTGTCACCATAAGGGTTATGGATGTGGCTTTTTTTGTTTATTTTTCTGTTCAGAAGCTTGGCCTTTTTGGTTTGGGGCTTTTTAGGAATGTGACCTTTTTGGTTAGCCATGGAGAAACTCTAGAAGATACAAATTATTATAAGCCAGGACCTTTCTAGAATTGAAGAATGGGGACAAAAGAATCTAGTTTCCTTTAATGCACAGAAAACCAAGTACATTCAATTTTCTAACCGACAGAAGCTCACTGACTCCCATATATTTTTTAATGATGTAAATATTCCCACTTCCCCTAGTATTGACATTCTCGGTGTAACATTAACTACTAACTTGAGCTGGACACATTATGTTAGAAGCATTGCTAAGAATGCCTCTAAAAAACTGGGACTCCTGTACAGAGTTCGAGAATTCTTCACTGACGAGCAGTTGGCCGTAATATATAAAAGTCATGTGCGTTCTCAGATGGATTACTGTTCACCTCTGTGGAGTGGAAGTGGAGTGGTTGCATTGAGGCAGTTGGACAAAATTCAAAATAAAGCTATTAGATTAATCAATAACCCTGCAATCACACAGAACCTTCCTACATTATCCATACGAAGAAACGTTGCATCCCTTGCATTATTCTACAGATATTTTCACAGCAATTGTTCCGAGGAACTTGCTTCAATTGTGCCGCCTCTCCACATCTTTCCCCGTAGAACTAGGGCAGCTGAGGGCGCCCATGAATTTACACTTTCTCCTCCACAATGCAGAACTACTGCTTATCAAAATTCATTTATCCCTAGAACTACTACTCTTTGGAATTCACTTCCCTCGAATTGCTTTCCACAAACTTACAATCTACAAATGTTTAAATCCAGTTGTTACAAACATTTTATGAATGGAGGATGCCTTTAGGCACATGGACCGTTTTGTTTTATCTGTGTTTTTCCTTCCTCCGTTCATTGTCTTTAAAAAAAAAAAAAAAAAAAAAAAAAAAAAAAAAAAAAGCAACCTAATGTTCAAATATCTTTTATATTTTTGTTTAGCTTTCCTTGGCATTCCTCTTCCTCTATGTATCTAGCAATTTAACCCCCTCGAACTCCTTATGATACGATGGTGTGGTAATTTCCCCTGGCCAAAAAGCTCTAAAACGTGGTCGCGTGATAACTCAGGTGCGCTTGCAATACGCAGGCCAATGAAATCGCGGGTAAACTCTGTTGTTGCCAGATTGTCCTAAGATTTCGCCTAGTGATAGGTATTGTTGTGGGAATGATAATGTTGTATTGGGGTGCATTTTTCAAATTTACCAATGTTCTGTACATATCATGATGTATGTAACTCTTACTTAATGAAAGCAATCAACTATCAACAATCGAACTACCCAATTGCTAAATTCGTACCTAGCCTATATTTTGTGTTTAATAGGTATGAATGATGGCTTTAAAAAACGACCATTCAATATCATGTTCAAATAATATGTAAAGCACTGTCTATGGTTGTATTCTATATAAATAGTGATAGATGTCTATTTTAATAGGATAAATATTAAGAAATTAAATTCCGAAAAATCGTTAGTGTTTACATGTTGACACCTTTGCCAGATACAAAACAACCCTTAATATCATTGTATCATAATGGATTTTACTTATTTACATAATTTCAAATACCAAGGGCATTAATAAAATATTTTCCTATCTTTTTTATGGTGATATTTGTGTAATTTAGAGCTATATTGTTGTCTGTCCACCTATAATGCATTGTGGAAGTTATCTCCGACTTGGTAACAGTTACTCTAGGAATGATATAATTGTTCAATTCTTACTTTCTACTTAATATACAATACATTAGTTCATTAGTTATAATTTTCAAACTTCAGTTATCTTACACTAGTGAATAACCAGTGCATAAACATTATAATGATGCTTACATGGATACCATTTTGAAGGGATTTCTAATGAAATGTTTTAGATATAATGTCGATAAACTCCAGCTGGGAGTTATATGGCTATATCTTGGCAATCGAATCTGGCCAGTGCACTGAACTAAAAACATGGAAAGGCTATCATGGCTCAGACCGTAGAGTAAGTCACACAGGAATTTGTCAAAACTTTGAAGGTCCAGATCATTGTCATTAAAGTAAGCATTTGGCAAAGTAAGGAATTATTAAAAACCTTAGCCAATACTCTGCTATTCACCAAAAATAAATTTGAATTATTATGATAATATTGTAAGTAACAAATACCGTTTATGAGATGGGTTGAGTTTGAAAGGGATCTGCCTTGTGTGGGCCACTTGGCTCTCTGCAGAACCCCATTTTACTATGTTCATATATCTTACAATTGTACAATTGGTTGCAGGTCTATGATAACATGGGTGTATAGGAAGTGGTAAGGAGGAAGCATTCAAACTGTACCGACACCTTACAACTCAAAAATCTCATTCTTCCTATGTAAAGGTAAAACCGCCCGCAACGAGTGCCTCCCAAAGAGTTGAAAGAGTGACAGGGCCAAAATCAAGCATTGTTCGAGCCAAAATATCTTGACACACGGAGTTTGAAGCAATTTAAGTCACAGGAAGAGGTAAAGATGGATTCAGGGAGAGAGTTCCAAAGCTCAGCTGTTGAATAGAAGTAAGATTGGGAGTATCGTTTCACTCTTGGGTTGGAGAGTTGCACAGAGTAGGGGTGGGATTGTGTTGCAAGACGTGTACTACGTACCCTACGTAGAGGATGTGGTATACACTGAGAGGGCTCTGAGGAACACTGATTATTGGATTATTGTAATAGCGATAGAATAGTGAGAGAGATGCAACATTGTGGCGTAGAGAGAGATTGCAGAGAATCGGTGAGTGGACGGGAGTTAATAAGACGAAAGGCTTTCTTTTCTACTTTGTCTAGAAGTGCTGTGTGAGAGGATCCTCCCCACACATGCGAACAATACTCAATACAAGGACGCACTGAGCCCCTGTACAGAGCAAGAAGCTGTGCAGGGGTTAAGAACCCCTTGAGGCAGTTGAGCACACCCAGCTTCTAGGAAGACGTTTTATTAAGAGTGGTAATATGGTCTTTCCATGAGATATCAGAAGAAAAAGAGACACCGAGAATACTGAGAGAAGATGAAGGGCTGATTTTTGAATTGTTTAAGTATAAGGGAGTATAGTACTCTCGGAGTTCTTGATGGGTAGATAAAGGGAGATATAAGTGGGTAGTGCTTGTTTTATGATATATATATATATATATATATATATATATATATATATATATTATTTTTGAGTTTCATCGCTAGACCTCAATCAAGCTATAAAAAACACCCCCTAGACCCCCTTTCAAGATAAATTTGTACATTTTTCGGTAGAAAAATGTCCCGGCCTTCTAAAAATACAGGTTCGCTATCGCTCGCCAGGAAAAAAATCGACACCAAAATGGCACGAATGGTCTACATACTGACAAAGAAATGGGGCGAAAGGTCTCAATATTGCCAAACTAACGGAGAGAACGTCATAAAATCTCAAAACGAATATGCTAAACATGAGGGAGAAGGGGACCCAGAAAAAAAAAATCTGCCCCTTAAAACAGCCTCTCTGAGCCCGGCTGTATGGGAAGAGACAGGTGGATTGCAACGGTAAAAAAAAAAAAAAAAAAAAATGTGGAGATAAAGTTAAGGAAAATTTACTGACAGGCAATTTCGTTAGAGGTGGGAGAGTGACTTTTTCTGGTCCCCCTTCTCCCTCATGCTTTGCCTTTTTAGTTTTCAGATTTTAACACCTTACGAGCGGCCTATGCGGTTTATTTATGTGTACCGCACAGCGGGGTGTTTTTAGCCAAAATAGGGCTGTTTACGTGATCATTTTCATGCCTAAATAAGACCCAGAACGTAAAACAAGTACCTATCCCTGAAAGGGCATAAACAGAGCTTTCGAATGACACCATAACGATCCTTGTATGATGGATAGTTTTCTTGCAATAACCGTGCAACGCGAGTGCAAAAAGCAGGTAATTCGGTACTTTCAGTACATAATTGAGTATGTAGCGAGTGAGAGAGGGAGGAGGGAGCTGAGATTTGTGTCAGTAGGTTCGCCGCGGTGGTCTGGAGCAGTCATACGCTCGCTAGTCTCCTGCCACCACTTGTCTCTCTCTCTCAGCCACATTACGTGCTGAAATTGCCACTCGAGTTATGTCGAGCGCCGCCACATAGTCCAGCTTTTTTTAACTCGACTTATGTTGCTCGCCGCTAATTAAGGGTTAAGGCGTTCGACCCATTAGTTTGCCGATTTTACGACTTTTCGCCTGTACTACTTTGTCAATATTAAGACCTTCCGTGCCATTTAGGTGTCGATTTTTTCCTGGCGAGCGATAGCGAGCCTTTAATATAGAAGGAACCGGCCTTCGGCCGGGAAATTTTTCTACCGAAACATTTACACATTTATGTAGAAGGGGGATCTTGAGGATGTGTTTAAGCTTGATGGAGGTCTAGGGAGTTTAGTACCAAACCTACATACTCCGATAGTCATGAAATTCAGTGATAGGAGAGGCTGGGAATGCGAAATCCCCTGGATGAATAACCGGGGTGCTATGGGCTCTCTGCGAGAGGGCTGGTTATCACACAGAGGCCCACGTCTCTTCAACAAACTCCCACGGCGAGTAAGAGACATGAGGGACGTCTCGTTAGACAGCTTCAAGAGAGCCCTGGATGTCGAACTGCAAAAGGTGCCAGACGAGCCCATCCTCGCAAGGGAGCGAACTGTCGCTTCAAACAGTCTACTGCACCAAATCACCACCCATAACGAGGGGCGTCGCGCTCCTTGGTGCCGCTAGAAGAGTGGCGAACATTTCATAAGGTATCATAAGGTAAGGAGGAAACTAAATAAAGTAATATATATATATATATATATATATATATATATATATATATATATATATATATATATATATATATATATACAGTATATATGTATATATATTTACATTTATATCGACGAATAAATAAACCCTGCCCCCTTAATGAGAAGAGAACAGTGTCACAGTGTTGAAGTTCCCAGGTGTTATCACTGATAGTAATACCTATGATTGGTTGTTATTATAGTCTGTTTGGTCCAGCTGAGGGTGAATTGCTATCTCGCCATCTGGATTACTCGGCTATTACCAAGTGTTTGTAGCAAAATATGTTGCTAATTGTGAAAACTTGGCAATGTGGTGATGGGCTGGTCTATCAGAGTGAGAGCTGAGCATTCTCTGCCATACCCTTAGCTTACTCTGACTGTTCCTATTACTTATATATTTTCTAGATCTTAAATGACTGCGTCTCTGCCAACCTAGAGGTTGGCAGACTGGGAGCCAAAGCATCACATTTTTCCTTTGCCTCTCAACTTTCCCTTCATAATTACTGCAGGGCACAGGGCCTTGGGTGGGGTTTGGTTTCCCGGGCGTTTCCGCACCCTCCTCAGCTCCTCGCCTTGGAGTGGCTTCGGTCACCTGGGCTTTAGTGGTAAGCAGGGAGGGTTCTGTGGGGGCGCTCGGTTATGGCCTTGGCTTTGCTCGGGACCTTGGGGCTGCTCGGCCAGACAGCCTGGGGAACAACAACAACAACAACATTTTAGGAGGAAGCGGCCTTCGGCCGGGACATTTCTCTACCGAAAAATGTACAAGTTTATCTTGAAGGGGGGTCTAGGGGGTGTTTTTAGGCTTGATGGAGGTCTAGCAAGGAAACTAAGAAATATAGGCATAAATTAATTAATAGACCAACAAATAAAAAAAGGCCAGTCTCCCCTTAAGCCCTCTGATATCTGGAGGGCCTCACAGACCCGAGTAAAGTCGTCTTAACACAGTACCCGGAATACAGTGAACACGGATCCTGGGGAAATACTGATGGGGGGGTTACTTAGGGTCGTGGGCTTCAGGGTAATAATGCAAGGGTAATCGCTTGAGAGATTCTTCTTAAAGAGGGGAGGGGAGGGTTCTGGACCCCCTTCTCTCTCATGTTTATGTTTTCAGATTATAAGACGTTCGGCCCATTAGTTTGGCGATTTTAAGACCGGGCTATTTCTTTGTCAATATTTCGACCTTTCGTGCCAATTAGGTGTTGATTTTTTCCTGGCGAGCGATAGCGAGCCTGTAATTGAGGAAGAACCGGTCTTCGGCCGGGTCATTTTTCTACCGAAAAATTTACAAATTTATCTAGAAGGGGAATTTTGGGGATGCTTTTATAAACTTGATGGAAGTCTAGGGAGGAAACGAATATATATATATATATATTTATAAAATATATATATATATAATATATATATACCGGTATATATATCGACCAAGTAATAAACCCTACCCCCTTAAAACTAACCAAGCCAATATTCAGAACCACATAACATTTGGGTCAGCTATCGAAAAATTTGGCTGCCGGTGGTAATAGTAAAACGGTCCTTATCTTTTAATATAATTATATATTATAGTTATTATTATTATTATTATTATTATTATTATTATTATTATTATTATCATTGTTATTAATATTATTATTATTATTATTATTATTATCGTTAAATATTATTATTAGTGTGTGTGTGTGTGTCTGCCTGTGTGTGCGTTTGAGGGGTGGGGGAGGGGCAGTGATATATCTGGTATCACACGAGCGATTATATCTTCAACTTTCTTCGTCAATTCTGATCTGACAGTTCGTAAAGGAAAGTGGTGTCCAAATTTAGCAACCTATCATAATCTACCTTCAGTTTACATTCCAATTACAATTATATATATATATATATATATATACTGTATATATATATATATATATATATCCCCGAACAACAACACAAACCTGCACCCCCGAACAACAACACAAACCTGCACCCCCGACCAACAACACAAACCTGCACCCCCGAACAACAACACAAACCTGCACCCCCGACCAACAACACAAACCTGCACCCCCGAACAATAACACAAACCTGCACCCCCGACCAACAACACAAACCTGCACCCCCGAACAACAACACGAACCTGCACCCCCGAACAACAACACGAACCTGCACCCCCGAACAACAACACGTACCTGCACCCCCGACCAACAACACAAACCTGCACCCCCGAACAACAACAACACGTACCTGCACCCCCGACCAACAACACAAACCTGCACCCCCGAACAACAACACGAACCTGCACCTCCGAACAACAACACTTACCTGCACCCCCGACCAACAACACAAACCTGCACCCCCGAACAACAACACGAACCTGCACCCCCGAACAACAACACGTACCTGCACCCCCGAACAACAACACAAACCTGCACCCCCGAACAACAACACGTACCTGCACCCCCGACCAACAACACAAACCTGCACCCCCGAACAACAACAAGTAACTGCACCCCGAACAACAACACGAACCTGCACCCCCGAACAACAACACGTACCTGCACCCCCGAACAACAACACGTACCTGCACCCCCGAACAACAACACGAACCTGCACCCCCGAACAACAACACGTACCTGCACCCCCGAACAACAACACGTACCTGCACAAATGTAAATAGTAGGTAAAAACTATATAAGTAAAAATACATTGCTCGTAAATGACTGGATCAATCAAACCCCTCAATAATAACCAAACTGAATTTCATAATAAGCCCAAAGACGTCGCAGCAGATAGTGTACAGTCGGCCAAATAAGTGATGTCTCGGAACCAAGTATATTTTTATCAATAATTGGTATCTGCAATATCTCAATTTGATATATTCATTTCGAGTGAGATATACGAACATGGTCCTACGCTTACCCACCCTATTCAACATCTGACAGACATTAATACAATACAGAGCGAGCCAAACGTAATGACAGCTTAGACATGACTTATTTGTGCTACTGTACTTACTGACTAGAACATTGGTACACCGTTAATGTTCCCAGAATCTGTGAGAATAATGTGACATAATGACTTGTTGTTGAGCTAGCAGAGGTGGGGGTTAGTAGAGTGCCTTTATATAGAGAGTGGCGACTTAGCGGGTCCAGGGAATCGGAAACAACATGGTGCCAGGGGGACCTTAGAATGCCTTTATATAGATAGTGGCGACATAGGGGGTTCCAGAGAGTCGGAAACAATATGGCACCGAGGGACCTTAGAGTACCTTTATATAGAGAATAGCGATATAGAGGGACCCGGGAGTCAGAAACAATATGGCGCCCGGGGAACCTTAGAGTACCTATATATAGAGATAGGCTAAATAGCAGGTCCAGGGAGTCAGAAACAACATGGTGCCCGGGGGACCTTAGAGTACCTATATATAGAGAGTAGCGATGTAGAGGGTCCAGGGAGTCGGAAACAACATGGTGCCCGGAGGACCTTAGAGTACCTATATATAGAGAGAAGTGATATATGGGGGTCCAGGGAGTCAGAAACAATATGGCGCCCTGAAGTTAAATGCCCCGATGAAATAATACTTGTTTTATATATTTTTGTTTTTTTTATTTGGGAGCATCATTATATATGCATTTGTTCCATATATCTATCTATTCCCGGACGCCGTGATCCCCGAAGGGGTGGCCATGAGCGAAACGGCCCCATGCACCTCTGTCCCCAGTCAGTCGATGCCCCTTCTCCTATCCAGCACCACCTTCACTCATATAGTCCTTCCACCTCACTCTCGTACACTCTCTTAGTCATTGTCTCGCTTCCCATACGTTCCACATGGCCGAACCATCTCAAGGTGTTCCTTTTCACACTTTCCAGCACATCTACATCCACAGCACACCTCTCTCGTACTTCCTCATTCGTCTGTTTATCCCTCCATGTAACTCTGCACGCACTTCTCAAGTAACTAATTTTCACCCTTCTCACTCTTGGTTCTCTTTACCAACGTCCATGCTTCGCTCCCGTAAGCCAATGTCGGGATTACCACACTGTCGGACTTCTTTACTTACATGCTGACCACCCTATTTCTTGTTACTGCTTTCAGCGTTCCTACAACCCTCTTCCCCTGTTGCACCCTCTCCTGCACTTCTTCATCCATACTCACATCTTTACTTAAATGAGCTGACATTCTCCATAACTTGATTGTTCAACCTTACCTCACACTCTGTGGCTGCACCCCTTTCAAAGACCATTACCTTGCTCTTCCCCGCATTTACCTTCAGATTTCATTTTTCACACACTGTTCCAAACATATTTACCAGCCCCTGCAACTCCCATTAACTATCGCTCATCAGAACTGTATCATCAGTAAACAGCAGTACAGGCAATTTCCACTTGTTTCCTTCCTTTATCAGAGGAACACCAGCATCCACTGCCCTTCCTTGTATTTCTTTCATGACTCCATCCATATATATAATTAAATATATTGAACAGCCATGGGGACATCACACACTCTTGCTTTAACCCAACATTCAGATCAAAGAACTCACTCTGATCATTCTCCACATGTACTGACACCTTTGCACCCTCATACATGCTCTTCACTGCTTTCACAAACTTGCCGTCTACTCCGTATATTCTCAGTACTTTCCACAAACCATCTCTAACAACTCTGTCATAGGCCTTCTCCAAGTCCATAAAGGCAGCATACAACTTATGTCCCATCTCCAGATATTTCTCCGCAACACATTTCAGGGCAAATATCTGATCTACACATCCTCTTCCCTTCCTAAACCCTCCCTCCTCGTCACCTATCCA
Organism: Paralithodes platypus; assembly: GCA_032716605.1. Lineage (NCBI taxonomy): Eukaryota > Metazoa > Arthropoda > Malacostraca > Decapoda > Lithodidae > Paralithodes > Paralithodes platypus. The sequence goes on from CM064507.1 coordinate 43,038,914, forward strand.
CTATTCTTACCTCAAAATTTCTTAAGCATTTATCTACCTATAACCTACTCTCAGACCGCCAGTATGGCTTCCTTAATGGTCGCTCTACTGGTGTTCTTCTTACTTATCTTACTAACTCTTGGTCATCTTCCATTTGGGACTTCGGTGAGACTTTTTCTGTTGCGCTAGACATATTGAAGGCCTTCGATAGAGTCTGGCACAAATCCCTTATTTACAAACTACCCTCCTTCGGTTTTTATCCCTCCATCTGTGCCTTTGTCTCTAATTTCCTTTCCGACTGTTCAATAGCTGCGGTTGTGGACGGCCACCATTCACATCCTCAACCTATCAACTCCGATGTTCCTCAGGGTTCTGTCCTATCTCCCATTCTCTTCCTATTACTCATTAACGACCTTCTCAATTGCACCTCGAGTCCCATTCACACATATGCTGACGACTCTACATTACACTATTCAGCTAGTCTTCCACGAAATAACTCACAGCAGGAACTTCAAAATTCACGTAAGGAGGCCATAAAGCACCTATCCTCTGATCTCTCTACTATCTCTACTTGGGGCAGAGAAAACCTTGTTACTTTCAATTCTTCCAAAACTCAAATTCTCCATCTGTCTACTCGTAGCCCCCTCCCAGAAAACTATGAATTACTCTTCAACAACATACAAATTAACCCTTCATCTTCTCTTTATATTCTTGGTGTCTCTTTTTTTTCTGATCTCTCTTGGAAAGATCATATTACCACTCTTGCTAAAACGGCTTCCCAGAAGCTGGGTGTGCTCAACTGCCTCCGGGGGTTCTTTACCCGTGCGCAGCTTCTTGCTCTGTACAAGGGCACAGTGCGTCCATGTATTGAGTATTGTTCACACGTGTGACGAGGATCCTCTCACACAGCACTTCTAGACAAAGTAGAAAAGAAGGCCTTTCGTCTCATTAACTCACGGCCACTCACCAATTCTCTGTAATCTCTCTCTCTTTGCCGCAATATTGCATCTCTCTCACTATTCTACCGCTATTACAATAATCAGTGTTCCACAGAGCTCTCTCAGTGTATACCACCCCCTCTCCGTAGAGCACGTAGCACCCGTCTTGCAACACAATCCGACCCCTACTCTGTGCAACTCTCCAACCCAAGAGTGAAACGTTATTCTCAATCTGTCTTCTATTCGACAGCTGAGCACTGGAACTCTCCCAGAATCAGTCTTTCCCTCTTCCTATGACTTAAATTGCTTCAAACTCTGTGTGTCCAGGCATTTTGGCTCAAACATCCCTTGAATTTGGCCCTGTCACTCTTTCAACTCTGGGGGAGGGACTCGTCACAGACAGTTCTGCCTTTTGTCTCCCTCACTCACATAGAAAAAAACAAAAAACAAGAACATATTTTTTATAGTATATGATAATAATGTATATTATGAAATTATGAAAATTGTTTGATTGATTGGTACGCTATGGGGTAAAGTGGGAGGTAGAAACAAAATGGCGTCCAAGATGACACTACCCTCTTATGCAGGTAGAAACAAAATGGCGTCCAATAAGATACTACCCTCTTATGCAAGTACTCTAAGCGTTATCAGTGTGGCGTATTGGGAGACTATTTATACCATGCACTGCTTCTCATATCATCCAGTTTAGCAGCTGAAAACATTTTAGCTATTTTGTCCCTGCATCACCACGCTCTTGCAGCAACCTGTAACAAAATAACTTAATTAACATTGGATTCACTGTAATTTAAAGATTAATACTAACGATTATATAATACGTCGCCTATTTGAACCAGATCCCTACTCTTTAGTAGGTGAACAGGGGCTAGGAGAAAACTAGTTCCACCAGGAAAATAGAAGCTTTTAAGCCTCCTGAAGATGGGTTGGAGTTGCTATGTTGCAGTGTTGATTGTGACCTTATGGTGTTGTATCTGGTCTGGGGTTGATGCAGGTGACCCCCGTAGCCTGCCCTGTCCTGAAGCCTTAGACATATGGCCTTGTGTCTGTGTCGTACGGGAAGACTACGAGATGGACATGTACTGCTCTCTAGTCACCAGCTCGGAACAACTCGCTCAGATCTTCAGTCTAGATTTTCCGTTTTGGGATTTTGAGTCCTTGGTTATTGCACGCAACTTTGACCTCACGAGCATCCGGCATGGAGATTTAGGCCAAGCGACATTCAGAAAGATTATCATATACAACTCTGCCTTGGAATCAGTCGTCTACAGAGCATTTGAGAACAGCTACAACACCTTGACTGATTTAGAGATTACAGGATCCTCGCTCTCACTCTTTCCATTTGCGGAGATAGAGTATTTTACGAGCTTACTACTCCTGGACGTTTCCAATAACACCCTGCACAGCTTCCCTACTCTGTCTTCTGCGTCTCTGAGAGCTCTAGTTGTGGAGTTCAACCCCATCGGAAGCATTAGTGCTACAAGCCTCACTAACCTCCCCAGCCTCACTACTGTCAGCCTTCTTAACATTGGGCTCACTTACATCCCACCAGGTATGATATACTCTTCTACATTATAACTGATATAAATGTTCCTGCCCCAACCAAGTTTCGAACTTTAACATCAGAATTGACATCTGGTGTACCGTGTAGTGTAGAAATGTCAACCCTGATGTTTCTAATAATTTTACTGTATGTATAATAACCATCGAGTTGCATTCAAGGTGCCATGAAATTATTTTATTGTAAAATTAACATATATTGTATGTTTGATTGGCAAAATTTAAAAAAATCAGTTTCAGTTTTTAGTTTCAGTTTCAAATCATGGCTGATGATAAAATAGGGGAAGAGCAGGAAGGGCAGGGGTTACACTGACTAGATAGCTTTAATGAGCAGGAAGGGCAGGGGTTACACTGACTAGATAGCTTTAATGAGCAGGAAGGGCAGGGGTTACACTGACTAGATAGCTGTAATGAGCAGGAAGGGCAGGGGTTACACTGACTAGATAGCTTTAATGAGCAGGAAGGGCAGGGGTTACACTGACTAGATAGCTGTAATGAGCAGGAAGGGCAGGGGTTACACTGACTAGATAGCTGTAATGAGCAGGAAGGGCAGGGGTTACACTGACTAGATAGCTTTAATGAGCAGGAAGGGCAGGGGTTACACTGACTAGATAGCTTTAATGAGCAGGAAGGGCAGGGGTTACACTGACTAGATAGCTTTAATGAGATTGTTGGTAGAGAAGTATCGAGCTAAGAATATAGAACTTTATTTAGAATTCATGGATTTAGAAAAGGTCTATGCTAAAATGAATTGGGAGGGTCTGTGGGAAGTGTTGACAGTATATGTGATGGGGGAAAGTTACCTATGACAATAACATTTTTGTATAAGAATGCTTCACCAAATGTAGAGCTAGGCGATAAGCTGAGTGATAGTTTTGAGGCCAACTTATGATAGAGATATGGATGTGTCATGTCACCTTGGCTGTTTGATAAATACATGGATGATATAATCAGTAAATGGAAAGCGCCTTCAATGGGTATAGGAGCTAGGCTGAAATCAGAGGGAAGGGACTGGAATATAAATGCTGTCCTTTCGGCAGAAAAAGTGAACGAACTCTAAATAGTGGTCACTGACTTGGAAAGAGTGTGTGAGAGGAGAAAGTTAAGGGGAGATGGGCTGGTTTTTCAGGGCTGTGGAGATGAGTTATTTCAAAATGGAAGCTGATATTAACAGACTAGATGGACTGAGTAATAGGGATGTATAAAAGTCTTTAGGAATGGAAGAGCATGCTCTGGGCATTGAATGTGGAGTGATAGAGCGGAATAAATTGCCTAGAAGTGTTGTAGAGTGCCATACAGTCCAGTCATTCAAATATCGCCCTGATAGATATCTTGCCACGAACCCCCGACTGACTGACTGCGTTTGTGCCCGAGTAATGTGACCGTGTCAGTATCGTACATAATACTCTTATTTTGATTTATTTTTTTACCAGTTTTTCTGGAGCTGAAGCCCTTCAGTTGATGGCTGTACTAATATTTTTGTTTACAAGCAACCTAGTAAGGCCTGTTGTTGCTTGTCTTCGTTTGTATTCCTTTGTACTCTGAGGTGTTGAGAGAATGAAAGAGGACTGAATCTCGAGAAAGATACGTAAAATTCAGGTAAAAGGAATTGCGCTTAGTGAAAGACCACCTATGTTATGCGCGAAGCAAGTGGAAAAATATATTGAAGACAAATTTCCCATCGTGGAAATGGCATTGTGGCACGGGCAAAGGGAGCATACCTGGACAAAATAGCCTGGAGGTGTATCAGCCATGGCCAACCTTTAAGGGGAGGTTTTTAGTGTGTTTCTTAGACTTCCGTCAAGTTTGAAATTACACCACCTTGACCCCCTCTCAAGATAGATTTGTACATTTTTCGGTAGAAAAATATCCCGGCCGAAGGCCGATTCCTCTTAAATTACAGGCTCGCTATCGCTCGCCAGGAAAAAATCGACACCTAATGGCACGAAAGGTCTTAAAAGTGACATAAATGGGGCGAAAGTTCTTAAAATCGCCAGACTAATGGGGCGAACGTCTTAAAATCTCAAAAGCAATGGGGCTAAACATGAGGGAGAAAGGGGTAAAGAAAATAATCCCTTAAAGTGGAAATCTGCCCTTAACGGGGGTTTCCCAGGAGTAAGCTTAAGGCGTCGGAGATGATGATGATGATGATGATGATGATTATATAAATATTTTTGTTCACACACCATAATTATATACCCATGGTTTGTTACAGTTTTCTATATACTGTATACTTAATCTAGTTTGTTACAGTTTTCTATACTGTATACTTAATCTATGTTTTAATAACTTCACCACAACACCAAACACCTCCAATGAAATTAATGAAAGCATATATTATGTGATCCACCAGGATTCGAACCCGGGTTATCACACACAGATTTGTAGACACCTTAACCATTACACCACCAAGACGGTTAAGGGGAGGTTTTTAGTGTGTTTCCTATACTTCCATCAAGCTTAAAATTACTCCCCCTAGACCCCCATTCAAGATAAATTTGTACATTTTTCGGTAGGAAAATGTCCCGGCCGAAGGCCGATTCCTCTTAAATTACAGGCTCGCTATCGCTCGCCAGGAAAAAATCGACACCTAAATGGCACGAAAGGTCTTAAAAGTGACATAAATGGGGTGAAAGTTCTTAAAATCGACAAACTAATGGGGCGAACGTCTTAAAATCTCAAAAGCAATGGGGCTAAACATGAGGGAGAAAGGGGTAAAGAAAAAAATCCCTCAAGTGGAAATCTCCCCTTAAAGGCTTATGCACACGCCTACGACTTATTAATTATGACATCTATGTCACACAGATTACATTACATGAAGGAGGCAGAGAAACAACCAGCCAGCCATTATTATATCAGAGCATAATACACCATTTAAGGCGGGATGGACCGGTTTTCTGGACCACTGGCTTTCTCCCTCATGTTTAGCCCCATTAGTTTTCAGATGTTAAGGTGTTTGCCCCATTAGTTAGTCGATTTTAAGACCTTTTGCCCCATTTCGTCGTCAATATTTAGACCTTTCGTGCTATTTAGGTGTCAATTTTTTCCTTGGCGAAGGATAGTGAGCCCGTAATGTTGGAAGAACCGGCCTTCGGCCGGAAATTTTTTCTACCGAAAAATATACAAATTAATCTAAAAGGGGGATCTAATGGATGTTTTTTGTTTTTAATTTGATGGAGGTCTAGGGAGGAAACTAGAAAAATAATGAATACATGTAAAAATCGCCCAAAAAGTGAACCATCCCCTTAACCCCACCCCCTGGCCCTCTCCCCCTCCCCAGGCACCTTCGTCGGGCTGCCACTACTACAGGAGGTCCACGTAGAGCTGAACGACATCACCATGGTCTCCGCTGGCACCGTATGGATGACCACCTCTCACAACCTGGTGCACCTCAACGCTAACGCCATCACCAGTGTGGAGGTCGGGGCGTTGAAAGGTCAGTCCGCCATTAACTTGTTCATGTAGTAATGTACACCCTATGTGGTGGATTGGTTTCTTTTATTTATAAATAATTATTTTACTTAAGCGTTGTTTCCACATAGCGATTTTGATTAGTTGTTTTGTCTTTTTACTGTGTTCGTATAAGTTTTAGTTTGTTTATTTTGCAAGTATTACATTATAAGCCAGTAGACCATTTCAACCAGTAGCTCTCAACCAGGACCAACTCAACCAATAATGTTAGGTTAGGTTAGGTAGAGTCAGGTTAGTTCCAAATATTGACACTGGTTTGGTTGTCCCTGGTTGAGATCTACTGGTTGAAATGGCCTACTGGTTGAGGTGTACGGGAACCGTCTTCAACTATTCTAAGGAACCTTCAACTATTATAGAGAGCCTTCCACTATCCTAGGGAGTCTTCATCTATCCTAGAGAGCCTTCAACTACCCTAGGAACTCTTCAACATATCTAGGGAGCCATCATCATTATTAGGGAGTCTTCAACTATTCTGGGGAGCCTTCAGATATTCTATGGAATCTTCAACTCTTCTAGCTAGCCTTAAGGGGAGACAGACCATTTTTTTGTCTCTCCCTCTCTCTTTGGCTTGTATCCATTCGGCCCCATTCAGCCTACTGTTTTAAGACGTTTACCCCCATCCAGGTGTCAATATTTTCCTGGCGAGCGGTAGCGAGCCAGCATATATTTTAGTTTTGACATTAAGCTAAATTTGTACATTTTTCGATAGAAAAATGTCTCCGGCGAAGCCGGTTTTCTCCATACAATGCTGACTCGCTAACGCTCGCCAGGAAGAAATCGACACCTGGATGGGGATAAACGTCTTAAAACAGTTGGCCGAATGGATACAAGCCAGAGAAAAAGAGAAAAGGAGAGAAAGATAAGAAAAAAAGCCGATGACTCCCCTTAAACTACTCTAGGTCAAGATCCATATATATATATGGTGTATATGGATCTTGCTCTAGGTCGCCTTAAACTACTTGATGTTTCTTATCCTTGTGATCTTTAAGGGAAAAATAACATATCAACTCTAGCTATATTAATTACTAAAAAAGTTAGGTGTGCCAACTGACTCCGTGGGTTCTACTCCTACATACAGTATGGCTTGTTACTTTGTAAGAGGGTTTTATGCTTCTTTTACAAATACCAATAATTATTATCGTTTGGAATTTCGATGAACCATAAGGGCTGGGACCTATGTCAGATAAGTTATATGAGCACTGCACACACACACACACACACACACACACACACACACACACACACACACACACACACACAGCCCGTAGCCTAGTAGGTAGAGCTCTCGTCTCACACACGAGGGGTCGGGGGTTCAATCCCCGGCCAGGCGGAGACACATTGGGCTTGTCTCCTTTCATGTGTTAGCCTCAGTTCACCTAGCTGTAAATAGGTACCTGGAATAAGTGGACGACGTTGTGACGTCCCATCTGGGGTTGGCAAAAATGGTACAAGGCGAGATGGGTATCATATGGTTCACCTAAGCTGATGGCTACCTAAGCCTTCGGGCGAGACGGTACCGTCTATAGTGAGAATGGTACCATACAGATCCACCCTAAGCCTTCGTTTCCGATGTCGCCAATTGGCTAAAAATACAGACTACACACACATCCACAGCCATTCCAACGATACATATAACACCTACACATATAGGAGGCGGGACATAACGAGCATGCTCACTCCCGCATTACAACTAGAGTAAGTACAACTAGAGTAAGTACACTGCAGGACAACAATCTGAAGGAGAGAGTGAGTGAGAGAGAGAGAGAGTGAATGAGACAGACAAACTAACAACCGTATTATAACCTCGTAGGGGTGACGGGTATCTTCAGGACAACATTCTGAAGGAGAGAGAGTGTGAGTGATAGTAAGTGAGTGAGAGACGGACAGACAGACAGACTAACACCCGTATTGTAACCCCGTAGGAGTGACTGGTGACGTATGGATCCAGGACAACAATCTGGAGGAGCTGGCAGAGGACGTATGGAAACCTTTGATGAACGATGGGCTCAATCTGTATGCTGCACGTAAGTCAAGGGGGCACGGTTAAATATTGGCTCTATTTATGTATCTATCTATTTATGTACCTATCTTAGGTCAGGTGAAGGTATTGAGGGATAAGCCTTTACATCGGCACTTCGTAGCTACTGTCTACTTTCCTATTTTCTGAAGAGTGTAGAGAGGGGAGAAGAGGTGTTGGAGAGAGAGGAAGCTGTTGGAGTGGTATCTATATATATGTAACTATTTATGTATCTATGCGGACCAGCTGGGGGGAGGACGTGTGGAGACCTTTCAGGGACGATGGGGTCAAACTGTATGCTGCACGAAATTTAATAATAATAATAATAATAATAATAATAATAATAATAATAAGTTGACCCTTATATTAACGGTGACGTGTTTTTCATTTGATTTCAGGTATATGTAGACGATTTCATGAAGCTTAGGAAGGCTCTGTAGTAGCTAAAAGGATTAATTGAGGTAGTTGGTAGTGTTTAAGAGGTTAGAGGTCTTTCCTAAGCATAATATAATGATCTAATAGTTGCTGGAATATAATAAAAAGACGTCGCCGGTACAGAAGGGGTTAAGGGGAGATTTCCACTTGAGGGACTTTTTTCTTGACTTCTTTCTCCCTCATGTCTAGCCCCATTGCTTTTCAGATTTTAAGACGTTTGCCCCATTAGTTTGATGATTTTAAGAATTTCCGCCCCACTTCTGTCAATTTTAAGACCTTTCGTGCCATTTAGGTGTCGATTTTATCCTGGCGAGCGATAGCGAGCCTGTAATTTAAGAGTAACCGGCCTTCGGCCGGGAAATTTTTCTACCGAAAAATGTACAAATTTATCTTGAAAGGGGGTCAAGGGGGTGTAATTTCAAGCTTGATGGAGGTCTAAGAAACACACTAAAAACCTGCCCTTAATTTCAAGCTTGATGGAGGTCTAGGAAACACACTAAACACCTGCCCTTAATAAGGGGGTAGGCTCTATTATTTGCTATATTTATTTATTTATATGTTTATGTGTTTATGTATTCTTTAGTTTCCTCCCTATACCATCAAGCTTTACAAAAATCACCCCCAAACCTCCCCTTCGAGATGAATTTGTACATTTTTCGGGCAATCAACCCACTAGATTATAGTCTGTGTTTTCCAGCTGAGAGTAAATTGCCATGTCCTCATCTGGATTACATAGCTCTTACGAAGATTTTGTAAGGAAATATATTATGTTGTTATTTCAGAAAACTTGGAATTAATATAAGACAGAGCCACAGCAGTTTCATATTTACCGTTAACCCTTTCAGTGCGGGTGCCGTCCGGTTTGACTGTATTCTGGCTACTATTAAACCATTGTACTAAGTTTAAAAAGGGCCTCCGGCAATTAACAGGCTTCGAACTATCTCACTTACCCCTTCTTATTACCACAGATCCTTCTTCTTAAACTGCATAAAAGCATCTAAATGTTGCTAGAATGTAATTATAAAGACGTCGTCGGTACAGTACGGGTTAAGTATAGATAATTCAGCTGCTAAGGGATTCAATGTAAAGGGAGGCTGACCGTTTGTTTCATCTATTAATTCATTTATTCATAATTTGTTTTGTTTTCCTCCCTAGACCTCCATCAAGCTTAGAAAAACACCCCCTAGACCCCCCCTTCAAGATAAATTTGTAGATTTTTCGGTAGAAAAATTTCCCGGCCGAAGGCTGGTTCCTCTTAAAATTACATGCTCGCTATCGCTCGCCAGGAAATAATCGACACCTAAATGGCACGAAAGGTCTTAAAATTGACAACGGAATGGGGCGAAAGGTGTTAAAATCGCCAAACTAATGGGCCGAACGTCTTATAATTTCAAAACTAGTGGGGCTAAACATTAGGGAGAAGGGGGTCCAGAAAAACGGTCTGCCTCCCCTTAACGTCAGCGGAAATAATACCGACGTGTCGAGTAGAGTTCTAATGCTCCTAATTATGTTTCTGGCAACCCTCTTGCTTGATTGATTGATCGATTGTTATATTCCAGACAACCCTCTTGCTTGCTTGATTGATTGATTGATTGATCGATTGTTATATTCCAGACAACCCTCTTGCTTGATTGATTGATTGATTGATCGATTGTTATATTCCAGACAACCCTCTTGCTTGCTTGATTGATTGATTGATCGATTGATCGATTGTTATATTCCAGACAACCCTCTTGCTTGATTGATTGATTGATTGATTGATTGATTGTTATATTCCAGACAACCCTCTTGCTTGCTTGATTGATTGATTGATCGATTGTTATATTCCAGACAACCCTCTTGATTGATTGACTGATAAATTGATTGATTGACTAACTAACCCTCTTTATTGATTGAATGATTGATTGCTATGTTCCAGACAACTCTATTGATTGATTGACTGATTGATTGATGGTTATATTCCAGGCAACCCTCTGAAGTGCGGGTGTGAGATAGCGTGGATCGTGCTAAACACCCAATACATGAACGCCTTGAAGGACGACGTGATGTGTGATGACGGAGAACTGGTGGCTGATCTGGATCCCAGCATATTTATAATCATGTGCCAGCCATAGTAAAATCCTTCACGTTTATTATTATTATTATTATACTATCTATTCTATCTATATGCTCAGGCCCAATCCCCATTTTGGGGGTAGCCGACTCAAGACAGAGCAAGAACAGGGAAAACACAAAAACAACATAAAACAAAAAATAAACACAGATAAAAAACACAAACTCTCACACATCCAGGTCACCCAGGAGAAGACCCAGAGACCAGGGTTACCAAGGTCGCTCCAGCACTCCCCCGGCCCCTGACCACCAGGAGAGGTTCCGATCTCGGCAGGCAGACATGCAGCGGAGCCAAAGCGACAAGCCCTCCCACCACACTTCCAGGCACACCCTTCATATTAATCGTCTCCCCGGGCCAGGCGCCTGATGGACTATTATCTAGTCCAACTTGCGCCCGACCCCTTACTCCAAATGACCACGTGTTCACTTAACTATTCACAAGCATTCTCCATTCACTCCTGTCCACCACCACTTCCCCTGCCTGATCTATAGTCATTCCTCTATCATCCAAAGCCTTTCTTACACAGTCTCTCCATCTCAATGGGGGTCTTCCTGCCCTTCTATCTCCCCTTGTACCTGACTCACATATTCTCTTTGTAAGCCTTTCATCTCCCATTCGTTCAACATGACCATACCAGCTCAGCACCCTTCTGTCCACTCTGGCTGACAAATGTTCCTGCTGCCCCACTCTCCTACGTATCTCTTCATTTCTCAATCTGTCTCTACGAGTAACTATTATTATTATTATTATTATTATATATATATATATTTTTTTTTTTTTTTTTTTGCTCCCTATATCTCTATCTAACTTAAAAACACCCCCAAGACCCTCTTTGAGATAAATTTGTAAATTTGTTGCTAGACAAATGTCTAGCATTTTTCACACAGTGTCATAACATAATTTGACTAAAGAAAAAAACTATGTGTAATTGAGTTTTATTTTTAGTAATATATTTTTAGGAAGAAATCAAAGCGCCTAAAGCTTTTTTGAATATTTTAATCCAGGCAACTCAAACCTAAAGTGAACATTGAAGGGCATTCCATAACCAGGTTTATAATGCAGTAAGAGATGTATCCGTTGCGTCAATATTTGATGCGAGAATTTTTGAGCATTCATTAAGGGGAGATGGGCCGTTTTTCTGGTCCCCTTTCTCCCTCGTGTTTAGCCCCATTTGTTTTGAGATTATAAGACGTTCGGTCCATTAGTTTGGCGATTTTATCACCTTTTGCCCAATTTAGTTGTAAATTTTAAGACCTTTCGTGCCATTTAGGTGTCGATTTTTTCCTGGCGAGCGATAGCGAGCCTGTATTTTTCTACCGAAAAATGTACAAATTTATCTTGAAAGGAGGTCTAGGGGGTGTTTTTCTTAGCTTGATGGAGGTGTAGCGAGGAAACTAAGAAATAAGGGAATACATGAATTATTAATAGGTAAAAAAAACGGCCCATCTCTTAGCGCTTGGTTGTATTAGTAGGTGCATGGACGTGACTGCAGGCATCGTAACCCGCTAATATTATGTGTTCATAGATTTGGTGATTAGATTGGCATAGGATGTAACCAGCACCTTAGGCAGTACTGTAATGTGACTAATGCATGTATGTTAAAAGTGTGACTATAAGCATTCATTTATATACTAGTAAGTGGATGTGCATATAGTAAGTGGATGTGCATGTAGTAAGTGGATGTGCATGTAGTAAGTGGATGTGCATGTAGTAAGTGGATGTGCATGTAGTAAGTGGATGTGCATGTAGTAAGTGGATGTGCATGTAGTAAGTGGATGTGCATGTAGTAAGTGGATGTGCATGTAGTAAGTGGATGTGCATGTAGTAAGTGGATGTGCATGTAGTAAGTGGATGTGCATGTAGTAAGCATTCTGGTCGCATTGGTTGTGACAAGCTTAAGGGGGGTCACCTGCTTTTTTTCTTCTCTTTCTCTCCTTTTCTCTCTTTATCTGGCTTGTATCCATTCGGCCTCATTCAGCCAACTGTGTTAAGGCGTTTATCCCCATCCAGGTGTCGATTTCTTCCTGGCGAGCGATAGCAAGCCAGCATTGTATGGAGAAATCCGGCTTCGCCGGAGAAATTTTTCTATTGAAAAATGTACAAATTTAACTTACTGTAAAAAAAAATACATATATGCTGGCTTGCTACCGCTCACCAGGAAAATATTGACACCTGGAGGGGGGTAAACATCTTAAAATAGTAGGCTGAATGGGGCCGAATGGATACAAGCCAAAGAGAGAGGGAGAGAAAGAAGAAAACAAGCGAGGTGGGGCCCCTTAAATACATATACATAGTAGTTATGAGATTGTAGTAACAGGCTATATTTTGGTATTACAGTATATATTTAGCCAGTAGATATTAATATATATTTTGGTATTACAGTATATATTTAGCCAGTAGATATTAATATATGTTTTGGCCTATAAGGAAGTTGGAGCTGTAGCCTTCCCTATTTAGCAGAATTATCAGCTAAAGTACGATCATAATGCATTTATAAATTCATAAAACCAAATTTATCATATTTCTTATCAATTAGAAACGCAAATTATTACTGCATTTCTCTTTGATATCCATGTTTACGGCTCCAACTTCCTTATAGTAGGATTGTACTGCACTCTACCTACATCTTAGAATAACCTAGAGTTCGGCAGACTTTAATGGGAGTAACATTGAAGTAGAGTACTGCGCTATCTACAGAACTTATTCATACTTGTTTAACCTATTTCATTTAGGGGGAGATGGGTAATTTTTCTGGTCCCTCTTCTTCCTCATGTTTAGCCCCATTAGTTTTCAGACATTAAGACGTTCGGCCCATCAGTTTGGCGATTTTAAGAACTTTCGACCCATTTCAGTGTCAATATTAAGACATCGTGTCATTTAGATATCGATTTTTACCTGGCGAGCGATAGCAAGCCTGTATTTTAGGAGGAACCGGCCTTCGGCCACGACATTTTTCTATCGAAAAATTTACACATTTATCTTGAAGGAGGGTCTAGGGGGTGTTTATTTAAGCTTGATGGAGGTCTAGGCAGGAAACTAGAAAAATATATGAATTGATATATCTGTCAGATATAAGAAGGAAGTTTCGTTCTATAAGGAAGTTGGAGTTGTAGACATCCATATTTAGCATAATTACCAGCTAAAATATGGTTGTAGTTCATATATAAATTTATAAAACCCAATTCAATATATTCTTTAGCCATCAGCAACCTACATTATTATTGTATTTCTATTTACCATTGATGTCTACAGCTTCAACTTCCTTATAGCCTGAAACTCGCAAGTGGTCAATTAGCTGTCTTATATCCATCTAAAATATAGTAATATAGAAATATGCACTAAGTTCATTGTTTTCATTACACCAAGCTAAATATTTCCATTACAAGCTAAATAGTTGTATTACACCAAGCTAAACAAATGCATTACATCAAGCTAATTATTTTCATTACACCAAGCTATATAGTTTCATTACATCAAGCTAAATATTTTAATTACATCAAGCTAAATAGTTTCATTACACCAAGCTATATAGTTGATTACATGCATCTAATTATTTTTATTGCGCCAAGCTAAATATTTATTATTATCACCATTTATGACATTTTAAGACGTTCGTTCCATTAGTTTGGTATTTAAAACCTTTCGCCCCATTTCTGTCCATTTTTATTTCATCCCACCAGTCCCAGTTCGTCTATAGTGATCTGTCTGAGTCTCTTCTTCTGTATCTTGCCTGCATCCGTCCGGGGGAACTTCTGCTTCACCAGTACGTACCGGGGGATCTTGTACCGAGCCACCTGTAGGACCAAAGAAAACTGGTCAACTGGGGTATACAAAATGGTCAATTATGGAAATCTTGTCAAGTACAGAATTCTTGTCAACACTTTAGAAAATGTGTCAGCGATAGAAAACTTGTCAACACTATAGAAAACTTGTCAGCACTATAGAAAACTTGTCAACACTATAGAAAACTTGTCAGCACTATAGAAAGCTTGTCAATACTATAGAAAACTTGTCAATACTATAGAAAACTCGTCAACACTAAAGAAAAGTTGTCAACATCAGAAAACTTGTCAACACTATAGAAAACTTGTCAATACTATAGAAAACTTGTCAACACTATAGAAAACTTGTCAACACTATAGAAAGCTTGTCAATACTATAGAAAACTTGTCAATACTATAGAAAACTCGTCAACACTAAAGAAAAGTTGTCAACATCAGAAAACTTGTCAACACTATAGAAAACTTGTCAATACTATAGAAAACTTGTCAACACTATAGAAAACTTGTCAACACTATAGAAAGCTTGTCAATACTATAGAAAACTTGTCAATACTATAGAAAACTCGTCAACACTAAAGAAAAGTTGTCAACATCAGAAAACTTGTCAACACTATAGAAAACTTGTCAATACTATAGAAAACTTGTCAACACTATAGAAAACTTGTCAACACTATAGAAAGCTTGTCAATACTATAGAAAACTTGTCAATACTATAGAAAACTCGTCAACACTAAAGAAAAGTTGTCAACATCAGAAAACTTGTCAACACTATAGAAAACTTGTCAATACTATAGAAAACTTGTCAACACTAGAAAACTTGTCAGCACTATAGAAAACTTGTCAACATTATAGAAAACTTGTCAGCACTATAGAAAACTTGTCAACACTATAGAAAACTTGTCAATACTATAGAAAACTTGTCAACACTATAGAAAACTTGTCAACACTATAGAAAACTTGTCAGCACTATAGAAAACTTGTCAACACTATAGAAAACTTGTCAACACTATAGAAAACTTGTCAATACTATAGAAAACTTGTCAATACTATAGAAAACTTGTCAACACTAGAAAACTTGTCAACACTATAGAAAACTTGTCAACACTATAGAAAACTTGTCACTACTATAGAAAACTTGTCAACACTATAGAAAACTTGTCAACACTATAGAAAACTTGTCAACACTATAGAAAACTTGTCAATACTATAGAAAACTTGTCAACACTATAGAAAACTTGTCAACACTATAGAAAACTTGTCAACACTAGAAAACTTGTCAACACTATAGAAAACTTGTCAACACTATAGAAAACTTGTCAACACTATAGAAAACTTGTCAACACTATAGAAAACTTGTCAATACTATAGAAAACTTGTCAACACTATAGAAAACTTGTCAACACTATAGAAAACTTGTCAACACTATAGAAAACTTGTCAGCACTATAGAAAACTTGTCAACACTATAGAAAACTTGTCAACACTATAGAAAACTTGTCAATACTATAGAAAACTTGTCAATACTATAGAAAACTTGTCAATACTATAGAAAACTCGTCAACACTAAAGAAAAGTTGTCAACATCAGAAAACTTATCAACTATGTAACACTTGTCAACAATATGGAAAACTTGTCAACAATATGGACAATTTGTCAATACTATAGAAAACTTGTCAACATTATAGACAACTTGTCAGTAATAGAAACTTTATCAATTATAGAACATTCGTCAAGTCCAACATTGTGCTATCTGATGTTATGAATATTTTGTGAATCAGGTGTAGGCCTAATAGCCAACATATCATTGCAATAGTTTACACAATATCTTTCAAAATTACCGGATTGATTATACAGAAATTGCAAGAAAAAAGTAAAGGGAGGACGAATAGAAGAAAATAATCGGAAAACAACATTCATACAACACGTTTGTTTTATATATAATAATATATATCTAGATCATGATTCCAACTTCACCTGGACATGCTGGTAAGTAGGCAAGGCGAAAAGGGCTAAGTACTAACACTACTGCAATATAGATGAAGAAGAAGAAGAAGAAGAAGAAGAAGAAGAAAAGAAGAAGATGAAGAAGAAGATGAATAAGAAGAAGAAGAAGAAGATGATGAAGAAGAAGAAGGAGGAGGAGAAGAAGAAGCCGAAGACAAAATAATAAAATGCTGATATTGATGATGATGATGATGATTTAAAGGATAGAGGGAGCAGAAGGATGACGGTGATGATTGCAATATTAAATGTGTGATAGGTATTATCTACTAACTTGATCTTTACACCAAGCTTTAATCTGTTCTGCCTCCAACGTACACCCATCCCTCCCTCTCACCCAGGCCGCCACCTCCTCCCCCAGCCGCTCGTCTGGTACCCCAAACACCTGTAAACAATGGACATCTTTAGTATTTGTATTTATTGGTTCATTTATTTATTTATGATATACCACAACATGGGCCAGTTGCCATTGCCATGCCACAACATGGACCAGCTACCCCCGTGAGGCCACAACATAGGCCAGTTACCCCTTCCAAATATAAGCCAGTTAAACCCTTTAGAGAAAGGGCCCAAAGCAGTACAGTTCCCCCTAGAAAAAGAACAGATCCCATCATCAGTACAACAGCTCCCCCCAAATTCACCCCACATCTAAGAGGCGGGCTTAGCAGCAAAGGAACCGGACGTGACGTCACCAGCCCAGCTCGACTCAGGATTGGCCAACACGGCCACCGCCCCCACCAATCAGGCCACCATGACATCACCAGTCAAGCGCCCTTGTGATTGGTTGTTGGAAGGCATCAGGCGGCGAATTAGGAGAGCCCATCCACTACTCTCCCCCCTACCCACCTCACTGAGACCAGAACGACCTATCTCCCCTATAGAGATAACTTATAAACGTGCCCTTTTTCTATGTACTGTACCTCGTATTGGGCAGGTACTACCTAGAAACCAGATAGGTACTCACACCAGGTAAGGGAAGGTATCTCCCCTCCCCTCCTGAGATCTGAGTACTTTCTGGCCTCATATGTGGTCCCTGGAAGAGACTTCATATTTATATATTTATTGGGGAAATTTAGACAGGCTTAAGGGGGGGCTACTATATTTATTTATTTTGTTATCACTTTATATATTTTTTAGTTTGCTCTCTATACATCTATCAAGTTTAAGAAAACGCCCCCAAGATCCCCCTTCCAGATAAATTTGTTAATTTTTCGGTAGAAAAATTTCCAGGCCAAATAAAAGCTCGCTTTCGCTCGTCAGGAAAATAATCGACACTTAAATGGCACAAAAGGTCTTAAACTCACCAAAATAATGAGCAAACATCTTAAAACCTCCTAATTAATGGGGCTAAACATGAGGGAGAAGGAGGGTGAGCATACCTGGGCCTCAATAATGCCTGGGTGGTGCGTGAGTAGCTCCTCCACCTCTGTCGGGAAGATGTTCTCTCCCCCCCTGATGATCACGTCCTTAATACGGCCCGCTATCCTTACATACCCATCCGACTGCAACACTGCTAGATCCCTGAAACACAACATCTAGGAATAATTATTGTTGTTGTTGATTATTTTGTTGTTGTTGTTGTTGTTGTTGGTTTAGTTGTAAGTTTTGTTTTTTGTCTTATATAACACAACATTATTTTATCCTTGCATACCTATCCTACTGCAACACCACTAGCTCTCTGAAACACAACATCTAAGAATAATGCTTGTTGTTGTTGGTTTGAGTCCTTCTTTAACTGAATAAAATAGTCTCATAGTAGCCAGAATGATGTTAAAAGGACGGCATTGGTACTGAAATGGTTATCCTTACATACCTAGCCCATTGCAACACTCTTAGTTCTCTGAACTTTAACATCTAAGAATAATGATATCAGTTAGGTATTGTTGTTGTTGTTGTTGATCTTATGTAACATGATAGCCAGAATAAACTTTAAAAGGCGTCATGGGGGGGGGGGGGGGGCTAGTGACTGAAAAGGGTATCTGGTATGTAGGTCTGAAAAGGTCATGGAGTGTTTTGATATTGTGTCTTAGCTCTTATGCACAAAATTCTGTAATCAAGGATAGATTAAAGGAGAGAGAAAGATACATTTACATAGAGTTACAACAATACACAGACTGCACAGACTTTCCGGCCCCTACTAGGCAGTCCAGACTTAATTCTCAACCAAATGTGCTACTAAGTGGAAGGATAGCAAAGCAGAAGGCTCTCTCCCCACACAGAGAGAGAGAGAGAGACTAATATAGACTGACCCCGTTCTGAACCATCCATCAGTGCTCATATCCTCAGCTGTCTTCTCCGGGTTACCATAATAACCAATGAAGGTGTGGTAGCCCCTCACACGCAGCTCCCCGGCACACCACAGGTACCACACACCCACCTTTGTCTACCACCTTCACCTGTAGTAGAGATTTAATGTATGTATAGTATAATATGATAATAAGTAACACTCCGTTCTTAACATTAATCATCAATTACTTGAATAAACTAATGAAAACATATGGTTCACCCAGAACATAAGCTCTAAACCATTATACCTCAACACACCAATAGCATAATAATAATATAATATAATGTATAATATATATAATAGTCCAGTTCCCCAGGCTCACCCACAGGCACCACACGCCCACACACGCCCATTTTTTTTTTTTTTTTTTTTTTTTTTTGTGAATGAGGGACACAAAAGGCATAACTGCCTGCAACGAGTGCCTCCCCCAGATTTCAAAGAGTGAAAGGGCCGAAATCAAGGGACGTTCGAGCTAAATGCCTGCACACACGGAGTTTGAAGCAATTTAAGTCATAGGAAGAGGGAAAGACTGATTCTGGGAGAGAGTTCCAGAGCTCATCACCTTCACCTGTAGTAGAGATTTAATGTATATATAGGCCAAATATTACACAAAATACAAGTATAATGCACTTATTCTTAAGTTAAGTGGACATGGGTCGTTTTTCTGCATCCTCTTCTTTCTCATGTTTATCCCCATTAGTTTTCAGATTTTAAGACGTTCAGCCGATTAGTTTGGCAATTTTAAGACCTTTTGCCCCATTTCTGTGTCAGTATTAAGACTTTTCATGTCAATTAGGTGTCGATTTTTTCCTGGCGAGCGATAGCAAGCCTGTAATTTAAAAGGAACTGGCTTTAGGCCAGTACAAATTTATCTTAAAAGTGGGTCGTGTTGTGGTGTTATTTTTAAGTTTGATGGAGGTCTAGGAGAAGTAACTAAAAACATAATAAAAAAAAATATATAAATGAACAAATAAATACGCATTCAGGCACTCCTGATTGATGAGGCAAGTGTCTGAGTGAAATAACATTTATTCAGATGAAAACTAGAAGAAAATTGCTTCAAACTGACCCCAAAACGAGCTTCGTAGCTCGCGGGGTTCACCCGCAGCGCTACCATAGACATTCGCTAAAATGAGCAATTCTCGCTAATGTCGCGCTATTTTTGCCTTTGGCAGCACTGTATATCTAGCGAGACTCTGACTCAGAGCCTTCAGTATACCGGCCGGCTGGCTGGGAGAAGGACGGGTGGCCTGTCGCGCTCTCGCTCCCTCGCACTCGATTTTACAGGCTTTAAGAGGCTTTAAAACACTGTAGATTGCTGTAAATTACCATGGCATTCGGAAACGTCTCCCGCAGCCAATGGGTTAAACAAATCTTTCCCATCGCACCGCCTGATTTGTTTATAGCACACGGATTAAAGGTAACGTGATATTTCGAGGTACTTCGTCCATAACGGTGCTGTGAAGGGAAATTTTTAAGAATACGATGATTAGTGTGTGCTACGGTTCTGTGTGGAAGAAAATATGCTTGTCTAGAAGAAAAATATGGCAGCTAAAAAGATGATGAGCATTGAGCAAAGTTTTACTGTGAAATGTTGAAAGTGGATATAAATTAGAGTATTGGGCCAAATGATGTTAACAGCTGATGAAACTCCCTGGAAAGTAAACTTCTTGATGTGACTGACTGACCTTGATGCTCTGTGACTGACCTCGATGCTCTGTGACTGACCTTCATGCTCCGTGACTGACCTTCATGCTCCATGACTGACCTTCATGCTCCGTGACTGATCTTGATGCTCCATGACTGACCTTGATGCTCTGTGACTGACCTTGATGCTCCGTGAATGA